>HG992023.1:7783963-9033963 GCA_905220475.3 Ennomos fuscantarius | reverse complement strand
TTCGGATGGGCACGTGATCATAAACATAGCTAAATGTTTTATTTTCATATTCGAATCAAATTTCCCCGATATATTGGATTTTGTGTACCTTCGAGGCTTTTATAACCGTGTCTTCTAATACAGTTTAAAAATACTTTATATAATGGTTATATGTTTCCCAAAATGGCTACACAGCAATAGTGAACTAAGAGTCATAAAAAAGAGAGTATGCTTTGGAGAGTATGCAAGGTTGAGCTGATGAACTTAATAGGAACGCCTTTACCTTGCCAATTTGATGCCAATGGACCAATATTGTTTTGATGCCAACGTCGAAAGCTGCTGCTAATTCAGCCATAGATTGGGTATCGTATCAGCAGCTTCCACAATCGCCTTTATTTCGTCTTTGTTAACCATCGTTTTTGGACGACCACGAAGTCTGATTTTTAGATCAAAATTTCCAGAACGGAAGCGGGCAAACCTATAACAGTCGGTGCGTTCGTTTGTAGTGTTCGCTCCGTAAATGTCGCCGTTGTTGTGTGCCGCTTGTGCCACGTAGCTGCCACGACGGTACTCATATTCCATAATTACTCGATTTTTTAACGTATTCACGAAAGATGCAAATATTATGAAAACATCACGGTTGTCAATAAACAAATGAATAATTTTGAATATTTTTTTAAATAAATATAATTCGAATTAATAATTATTAGCCAAACAAAATCTTATTATTTGTAATGGCCAGTATGGAGCGACAATTTCATAGGTAAAGACCTAATGTGCTGATAAGAAAGTTTTATATTGTATCATTGCATTGGCTTTGTAGATAATAGTGTGTGTTAGACCGATATCCCTGATTGGGCGTAGTCGTTTATCACTGCAGATGCGAGCCTATATCATGTTTAATTCAATTATTTACGAGATAGTGTTGGTGGTCCAGCTAAGATTTATTTATGGTACTGGTTACAGCCCTCCTACTGTTTAATTATGTGAGTTGGGGCTGATCCATTGGTGAGCGTTTCTTCATTCCACTATCCTCTATAACAATCAAGCCTGGTCTGGGTTTCTGACGTCATTATTACTGACTTTATATATGTACCTTTGTGTTTTGATGTACTTCATCTGTTTTACGCGAGATCTAAGCTCTCAATATTCCGGGATAAAGGAAATATTAAACTGCATTCGGAAAAAATGTTGATTTTAAAATTCAGTATTAAATCATCAGCTCTACCGATCAGGTGACATCGTGGTCAAATGCTAGATAAGTTTGTACTAAAAAGAATAAGCAATCAATAAAGAAAATTTTACCAACATTGATTCATTTATTTCACGGTGAAAACCACAAAAGCCAACAAACAAACCACTTTTCTCTTTTATACATTGTTAGGAATAAGGATAGAGATTTCTTGATCTATGAGATAATAGTGTTTGCTGTTTTTTATAAGTATTCAGTGACATTCATTTCCTAACCACAAGGAAAAAGTAAGTAAGTGTTTTAATTAATTTTTTTCCACCCGCTTAATTTTTCTAATTTGGTTTCAATTCAACTGTAAAAATAGAGGGGACTACAGGAAAAACAGGATAAGAATGAAAAATTATCGTAATGGTCTTTTTTGCCTAAGGAATCAAATTTATAGTTGTTCAACTGAAATCACTGTATGCAAGATTACACTGTAATCTTGGACATCTACGGGTGGATTCGACCAAACTTGGATTTATACACGAGTAACTATACCAGAATAAATCTATTCCACGATATTATACTCGAGTAATTCATTCTTCGTTTTTCCACGCAATATAAGTTTGTCTACGCTTAGAATTACTATACGCGAATAGCGGAATAAATGGTGAACGAATCTATTACCCAGTTAACAATTGTTGTTCTACAACGACACGGTATTCAAGCTTATGTCATATCAACTCGCTTTTGTCGTATTATAGTGTAGGAAAGTAAATGACAAAATACATGGTCGGACGTCTTTTTTTATCTTTGTCTATTTTGAATTAAAATATTCTCGGAATAACTCTGTTATTTCACCAAAAACGGTAGTATAGTAATAATAGTCGAATAGACTTGCTATTCTTAGGGTGGATTCGACCAAACTTGGATTTATACACGAGTAACTATACCAGAATAAATCTATTCCACGATATTATACTCGAGTAATTCATTCTTCGTTTTTTCACGCAATATTAAGTTTAGCTACGCTTAGAATTACTATACGCGAATAGCGGAATAAATGATGAACGAATCTATTACCCAGTTAAAAATTGTTGTTCTACAACGACACGGTATTCAAGCTTATGTCATATCAACTCGCTTTTGTCGTATTATAGTGTAGGAAAATAAATGACAAAATACATGGTCAGACGTCTTTTTTTATCTTTGTCTATTTTTTTTTTTGTTTTGGTATGGCTCTACACTTTTGTGTATTTAGCCAGTGTCAAGTAATTGATAATTTTTCGAGTTAAGTAATATATATGTATGTCAAGTCAAGTCAAGTCACAGTCCAAGTCATCAAGTCAAGTCATAGCCTAGTCAAGTCATACTCCTAGTAAAGTGGTGGCCACTTTACCAGAAGCTTCTATGGAGTTTTGGAAACAACACGAAAAGATACGTTTCACCATCACTATACCACTTTTCCACACTCATGCCTGTAATCCAGTACTTAAAGAATAAATGCCACCAATTTTATGCACTAACACTGAAAATAACACAAGTTTTGGAAAATAATACAATGCGGTGACACGATCTTTTTCGTTTTCCCGCCAAAAAACCTTTGTCTATTTTGAATCAAAATATTCTCAGAATAGCTCTGTTATTCCACCAAAAACGGTAGTATAGTAATAATACTCGAATAGACTTGCTATTCTTAGAATTGTAGATGGTAAAATGTGAAATTGACATACTCTCGAACAAATGGCGATTTATTCTAAGAATAAAATTTACTCTCGTTTGGTCGAATCCACCCTTAAAATTGTAGATGGTAAAATGTGTATAAGTCTTTTATCTCTAAACGTCACACTCTATTATAGTGTTTACAAAAGATGAATTTCGTTAATACTGTGTGTATGTGGGTGCGAAAATAAGATTAGTAAAATGGAGCGGGGAAATAACGCCATGAGGTCATATCCATAATTTCGGGGGTAGGTACTAAAAGCAATTAGGATATTATTAATTTTTAGTGTAGGTGGCCGTTGTGGTCTTTCGGATTTTATTTTATGTTTGTGAATCTTGTGACGAGTAATCGTTCACCTGATGTTAAGCGACACGGCTGCCCATAACAGAACAGTGTCACTCGGAACTCCAAAAATAAAGTTTCGCGTGACACTGCAATGCTCACATCATCCTGTGACATCAGCACAGTCTGTGTGTTAAAAATGTTAAGATAAAGATAAAAAAAAAAATAGATTAAAAAATATAATACAATATCACAGGTCTACTCTACTACTCTACTCTAGGTCAATACACAGGTTTACTAGGTGGTAGGACTTTTCTGCAAAGTTCGTCTAGGTAGGTACCACCGCTTTGCCAGTTATTCTGCCGCCAAGCAGTAGTGCGCAAGCACTACTGTGTTCCGGTTTGAAGGGCACTGTAGCTAGTGAAATTACTGGGCAAATGAGACTTTATGACCTAACCTCACAGTTTTGTAATCTTATTACCAGACTGCTGATGTCTCAGAATGACGTGCGCAGTGCAGTGTCACGCGAAACTATATTTTAGTGTTTCAAGTGTCACTGCAACTGATATAGGCAGTCGTGTCGCTTAACATCAGGCGAGCGGCTTGTTCGTCATGTCATTTCGTAACATAAAAAAAAAAAAAAAAAAAAAAAAAAAAAAAAAAAAAAAAAGGTCTACATTAGTCTTTTGGAACTTGTAATACTAAAACAAATACATGAAAATCAACGCATAATTGTACCTGTTATTCAAAGCGTCCCAATCGAACATGAAGTTAGCTCCAATTACATTAATTTTCGGTCCACCGTCACCCTGATAAATCGATATCTACTTATGGTACCGCAAGGCAGCGATAGGCCCTTTACTCTACCCGGGAATTAACGATTGCTCTCTTCCCAGTGAGGCGTGTGTGGAATTAGGAATAGAGTTTCTATTAGCTCATCTAAAACGAAGTTGAAGTGTCGTGCTTTGCTATTTATTAATAATAATATTTAAAAAATGAATGTACTTAACGACCGATGTAAAGCTTCTTTAGTTAGCTCCATCTATCTGGTATAACTTTGTTTTTGCTTTGTTTAATGTCGCCATTTTGATTATTGCAAATTGTCATTTTACCGGACATACCTACATATTAATACAAATGTTTGACTTTGGTTTGGTTGCAAATAGACAAAGTTGAGTTTAGTAGTTTTATAAGTCAAAATCAGAATAATTTATTTAAGTTAATCATATCAAACTACCATTCCGTGAGGTCCCGGCAGTGTAAGAATAACCATAAAGCCAGCAAAAGAATATCCTGAGATTGGGCAGCAGTATTCTTTTCGGTCAATCTTCTATGATCAGCAAGCACTAATTTGATTATGGCCACCTATCCCCCCCCCCCCTTTATGATAAGCATCCCAAGTGGCGTTTTATGGATGAATCACTACGAATGCCTCAATATTCACCATTAAAGCAGAACAGAAATATATTGGATTACAATAAAGCTCTTTCCTTTGAAAGATGTTTCCTTTAAGTAACTTGAAATTGATTAACATTTAATTGAGTTGTACACAGTTTAATACTTTTGAGATTAACAATTTAATAGGCTTTTGTAGATGAATACAGACTAATCTATTTAATTATCTATATTATTATTGGCACAGCTGTTCACTTTATTTTAATCGTTCTAGATTATGAGTATTATATTTAGATATTTGTACTTAGATAAGTTACCATCATCATCGTCATCATTATTCAATGGATAACGTCCACTATGACCGGATACTTGCTCTTGCATCCAATGGATTTGCGACAATCTTAAAAATATAGCATATTTTGATAATGTATTCAACACATTTTCCCAGTCATTTGGACCTGCCTTGGCCATTCAAAAGTTATATAAGAATCTAATACGACTGTCTCAGCTGGACAATAGATTGAGGAATATTAAAATTTCAAGTCCTTTCTATTTCTTTCTATCTCTTTACAATAGCTTTAATACGCCACTTCAACAATGCAAGGGGCTTCATGACTGCCGTTGAAAGCGATAAGACCGTTGAAGTATTATTTATCTGCCGCAAACACTTATTCCACTCTATCGATACGTGGATCGGCGTGTACTCAAAATCGTGTGTCGCGTCGGTGTCGTCGCCGATATAAATCGTGGTTCCGTAGGTATTTAACCAATGTACGAAACGTATTATATCTGTACTCATTCCTATAATTCCGAAGGCGTGTAATATTAAAGCCACGACCATTTGGCAAGTATAATTGAAATATTAATGATTTTTCAGAATTAATAATTCTTGAGCACAAGTTAATACTTCTTCTTTTTCGTTAAATGGCTTTCTATCGCTTGTAGTGATAATTCTGCCAATGTCAAGTAATACATTTTTGTACGGTTATGTCATATCAAAGTCTTATTTTGTCAAAGTCAATATGCCACAGTAAAATGGTGGATATTTTACTGAAGGCTCAAGAAAGCCTTGAAGAGAAATCGAAAAGGCATACTTGGAACCATTTGCCAACACTCGTGCATTTTTACGAACACTTAGTAATAATCCACCCTTATCACACATTAAAATTCAAATATACACGGGTTATGGAAAAAAAAAACAAAATTCACAACCGCCATTTTTGGATTCTTTTCAATGACCCACAAGTTAAAAAAACATTGTATCTAAAGAGTACAAGTACATAAAAATATTAAAGTACTTACAGTACGTAGCGCTCGTCAGCCGGTCGATCGTGTCTTGTTTTAGTTTTGAATTCTTTTTACCCATCTTGGCTTTTTGCTTTCAGACACTGGTCGCCACAAGCACTAGGTGTAGTCTGTGAGATGTTAAACTCGGTGACTTTACATATTATTCAGTCCCAGGAATTGCACTTCACCTGGAAATAAAATATGCATATATTACTACGCTGTTTATGGTTCAAACCATAACGTAAAATTAAAAGGGACAGGGATAATGGGTGTTATAGGATTAATTTTAATGTAGAGGGAAAATGTCTTTATAATTAGTCTGTTGATAATGTTAAACAACTATAAATAATAAATCTTAATGGGTTGGACATTAAAGTACAACCTACACATATTATTTGATTAAAGAGTTTTTTATTATACTGCATGGTATATCTAATGCGTAAATATATTATTTACTGGAAATTGTCTTGGAATAAAATGATTCTTCGTACTACTTCCCATACTGATTTAGATATTTGACGAACGATTTGAACGATTATCAACTAAAAAGATCGCATATTGGGCATTTCTTATTCTGTCTCCCTTTCACAAAAATGGTTTTAGTCCACAAGTTATTTCAAGCAGGCATTATTATACTATTATACTATAAGGCAGCTTAGAAGGTAGATTTTTATCGTAAGCAAGGTAAATCATGATAAATAGTTGATTAATGGATTCAACCATAACAAAATTAAAACATGAAACTTTTAATTAATGGCGATCTTATTTTATTAGGGCTCGGTATTATTGTCACGTATTGCACCAATTTGTAAGGAGCAAGAGTAACTTTAGCAGCTTACTAATTCTACCTGAAGCAGGTAGAATTAATAAGCTGAAGTTGCTCTCTATCTCTCTCTGTGAAAATATTAGCTGTTTTCCTTCATCTGAATATTGTATGCCGAGAAGCAAATAAGGCCGGTCATCTGAACGGAAACTGAATACTTATTTTCCTCTATCCTTGGTGTAAACAAGCCGTTTATGTGATGGTTGTAAATCAAGATAAGATTGTCTCGACATATGCTACATTTACGGAGGTAACCTATATCAAGACTAGGTAGCCATAATATTGAGACTTGACCCCGTCTGCACTAAACTTTGACTTTGATTTGACATCACCATATAGAATAGTAACCCACCATATAGAATAGTAAAAATATTATTACAAGAGTTATTATAACACATCACACGTGTATAATAGCTGTACACCATGTGTTACAGTATAACAATAATAATATCACCTAACGATCACATACATTGATCCTGGACCCGAACTTGAATTCCCTGTATCTAGGGACCTAGAAACTACGAGGACCATGGTCCCACAACCAATTGATTGACAACAAGTAATTGTGCTTTTTTTCGGTGCACAAATACTAGTCCTGTCGCGGGAATCGAACCCATTACATCGGGGTTATGAGCCAACCTGCTCAACTACCACACCACAATGACTGCCAATAACATAAAGTAATAGAACACATAAAAATAACAGTCTCTAACAGCCTGGTCTACCGCTATAGTAATTGAAAAACAATACATTAGCCGATTGCACGAGCTGATACTCCTCTATTGGAATCGTACGTATACGTTAGATATATCCTGTAGAATCAAGCCACGCCGTTGAGTTGTTTGATAAAAGTTTATCACATATACGTACCAAAATTTTTCCATTCAAAATGATAGTAGAACTTTGAACCGGCTATCAAAGAATAAAACACGAGTATACTTTTTCAATAATCAAATGAAACTTATCCATTGGATACCAACTATAATTAAATTAAAAAACCCTCGACACATTAAATAATTCGCCATTTTGTGGTGGCAGCCATCTTGGATTTGAAATGTATCATGGTGTATTTTGTAGTATTCTTCTATTCAAGCCCTTTAATTTAATACCCATATTAGTGGAGGGAGGGCGTTGTGAAAAAATATACAATCCGCCATTTTGTAGCCGCGGACCGATTTTCATAAAACATAGCTAATAACACTCCCGAATAACTTTCAAACAAAAAATCGTTCATCCGTTCGGGACCTACGATGCCACAGACAGACACACGCATAGACACGTCCAACTTACAACACCACGTCGTTATTACGTCGGGGGTTAAAAACAAAACAGTCAAAATAAAAAGTAAAATGCTGATCAAATACTGAACAAAAAAATGCTTCTGTTTGAAGCTACTTTAAAATATTCTAAAACTATCAAAGCGCACTATATTATTTAAGCACAGATTGGAGTTGTTCATTGGCTCTTTAAATAAATCGAGCTCTCTACTGTTAAACAATTTATAGCTGAAAATTATTTATTTATGGTATTAACGTATTCCTTACCAAAAAACAAATATTAGGTCTTTACCTATGAAATTGCCGTTTTGTTTGAAAAAAGTTAAAGTATTTTTTTTTCGAACTTATTTATTTCTTTTATTCAAAGTAATCACCCCTGCAATCAATGCATCTTTACCAACGCTGTGGCAGTTTATGGATGCCCTTCTTGAAAAAATCAGCAGGACGGGAGACAACAAACTCTTCAAAGGCGTTTTGTACTGCCTCTCGGGAATTGAATTTTTTTCCCGCTAAAAAGTTGTCCAAATTTTGGAAAAAGTAATAGTCGGTAGGCGCAAGATCTGGTGAGTATGGCGGATGAGGGAGAGCTTCCAAACCCAACTCACGCAGCTTAGAGACAGTCTGTTGTGCAGTATGGGGTCGCGCGTTGTCGTGAAGCAGCAGTGGAGACGACCGATTGACCAAAGCTGGTTGCAGACGTGCGAGTTTCACCATCATTGTGGTCAGTTCTTCAATGTACACATCTGCAGTAATGCTCTCGCCGTTTTGTAAAAAGCTATGATGAATCACACCAGCACTAGACCACCAAACTGTGACCATCACCTTTCTAGGGGTCATTTTTCGTTTTGCACATTGCTTTGGTACCGAACCAGGATCTAACCAACTTGCTGAGCGCTTTCGATTGTCAAAAAGAATCCATTTTTCTTCGCACGTAACAATTCGGTTCAAAATTCCTTCATTTCTGTGCCTGTTAAGCAGCGCAAGGCAAGTCTCGATGCGTACGTTGCGCTGGCGATCGTTAAGTTCGTGGGGAACCCATCTATCAAGCTTTTTTATCTTGCCAATCTGTCGCAAATGGACCAATATTGTTTTGATGCTAACATCAAAAGCTGCTGCCAGCTCAGCTGTAGATTGAGATTCATTAGCTTCCACAATCGCCTTTAATTCATCATTGTTGACCAAAGTTTCCGGACGACCACGAGGTTCATTTTTCAAGTCAAAATTCCCAGAACGGAACCGAGCAAACCAATAACGGGTTGTACGTTCGTTTGTACAGTTCTCTCCGTAAACGTCGTTGATGTTACGTGTCGTTTGTGCCGCGTTGGTGCCACGACGGAACTCATATTCCATAATTACACGAAATTTCAAAGTATCCATTATGAGGAAAAATGTTGAAAAGTAATGAAAATACAACGCTAATCAATAAACAAAAGACTTATATTGTAAATAGAATGTCATATTTTTAAAACAAAATTAATTTGAATTTAGAATTCATAGCCAATCAAAACTTTTTTTGTTTGAAAAAGTCTGTACTGCAATACGGCAATTTCATAGGTAAAGACCTATTAAAATTGTACATGACGTTGGTCGTGGCATAAACACTATACGGGTGCTATTGGCATCTAACAAATTATATCCGTTCTACGGGAAAATCAGTGTAGAATCTGGATAGGACAGGTGCATACGTTATTTTCTACTATTTATGTAACTTACTGTGGTTTTGAAAAGTAAACCAGAAACCGCAATGGGTTTGATCAATAAAATGCTCTATTGTAAAATAGAATAAAGGTTGTCATAGTTGGACTTCTTTATATCTTATAATGAATAATTAGCACGTCTAATAGCTACGCCTAATTATTTTGGTGCATTCTATATCCCATTTCGGCGTGTACCGAAATTTACTTGTAGTATGTTCTTAAAAGTAGCACTGCACTGCTATTTGTTTCGAATGTTAAACAAACCAAAGGATTAAACTGTTTTAAAGAGCTACGCGTTTCTTTGGAGATATTTATTACCTTTTAGTGTAAATTTATTGTGTCTACCCTCTCAAAGAGAGCACCCTCGCACTCCATCACACTCGGTGAAAACACCACGATTCTTTCACAGTAACACGGAAAACAAGTTTTTCAAGATTTTCTTTTGAAGGTTATCTGAAACGACAAGAGAAGCGCTTAGTTAGTTGTCGTTTTATTTGTATCAGTGAAGTCGCAGAGGCATTCAAGAATTTTTACAGTCGCACACTTACCTTATATTCCAACTAAATATAATAGAAAAAAAATGTTGTAATTATTTGCAATCACTTGTTTACATGGAATTTGTTAATAAAAGTTGACGCAAATAACGTTGTTCACTAATAACTCACTTCACTGCACTGTTGATTTTTTTTTGGGGAGAAATACTTTAAGTCTAGTTTCTGACGTTTCTTTACGTTTTAAATGATTGAAACCGGTTTCGTCTCGTATTAAGTACTCACATGTCTCCCAAAACAAAATCATGCAGCGCAGACACTTTAAGAAACGCAACAAACAAATGCAGCTAAAACTTCGCTTGTCGACCTCGCATTAGCACTATTAACTAATTATATCAATTTTTTCTATGATATGAAAATACATAAATTATTTACCGCGTATTCAAGGAAAACGTCCACAGGGAATGGCTGACCGCTAGACTGAACAAATAGAATACAGGCATGACTTCAATCGCCAGCTGTAAAAGTCAGCGCGGACTTGAATTATCTTCCAAGCGTAAATTAAACGTGAATACAATGGAACAGATGTACGTGATTAACAACATATTACGCTGTTAAAATAAAAAACAAAATAGTTATTATTTCAGCATATTAGAATAACAATTGTAAAATTATTTACGGACCTACAAATAATAATTATATTCATCTTTGTGAAATACTAAGATAAATAGGTTGTGCTTAGAGAGATGTCTTCGATGACACAATGTTGTAGGAAAATTCATTTAAGTAATATAAATGCAAAAATTCATGTGCATGTAATGTATGTATATTTGTTTTTATGAAATGTAGAATGATGTAGCTTTGAATTTTTTAGTTATGGAGTAAACGCGTATAGATTACCTATGTTTTTGGCTAGCATGCTACACCTTCGATCGCATCGTCACTTCCCATCAGGTGAGAGCGTGGTCAAATGCTAGACAAGTTTGAAGTAAAAAAAAAAAAAAAAAAATGTAGCAAAACTGTACAGTTTTTGTGGGGACAATATATAAATTATATTGTTTATCACGTGCGTGAAACCGCGTGGCATAGCTAGTACAAAATAAATACCTAGTCACATTATTACTACTTCACTACGAACCACTACTAAGAATTCACTACTAAGAACCTAAGCCCAATAGTATGATAATAACAAAGTTAAAACAAAACTTTTTACGTACTAAGTAATCAAAAGTTGCCTTAAATTATGTAGAGTGTGGGACGTGGGACGAAAAGTTTTGACCGCTCGAGAATAGAATATCGTTGAGGGGCATACTATTCGATTTCTATATGCCCAAAACTATAGCCCAGCAAAACCTCCGCGGCATAGTTTTTGCTGGGTTATAGTTTCGGGCATAGAAATCGAATACTGGGGCAAATATAAGCGATAAGTTTAAATAATCGCGTTGTAAAGTAAGTTGAACGTTGAAGTTATATAGTGACTGATATTTGCCTTTGATTTGATTAGTTTAGTTGTGATATGACAAGTTCCTTATTTAAATAGACGCAACTAAAATTCTAGCCTTGCAGCGCTGTGCTGAATGATGAATTAGCACTTTACTGCGTTGTAGCAAGAGTCACTTTATTATATTTATTTAAATTATGTCTTCTAAGAACGTATCTTATGTCTGAGTCAAGTTGCACCTGAGATAAACAACTGAAAGATAAACAATTTGTAACCTAATAGTAGCATTTAAAAAGGGATTAATAATTATTTTACTAAGTTTCCAGTTTACCCTTTAGCATTCACTCTATCCGGCTCTCGCTCGCATACTTTCTAGCAAGAATTGTTCGTCAAGAATTTAAGAAGTTTAAGAAGTAACGACTTACTTCAGGCGCCTCAGCGAAGCGATATCACGGATCATTTCCCCTTAATTTTTTTACAATAATGCCTAGAGGTCCGAGTAATTTGGCGTTCGGGTAATCTGGAACGCCCGGTGATAACAATCGATTCACGTAAATGAGCTCTAAAGTTTTAAGAAGTTTAATTTGTTTCTCTTACAGGCCTATTATCTTAAAATATACCGGTATACTTATAGAAGAATAGGCATTGGATATTGGATGTATATATATATATTTTTTTTAAGGAATGACGTGACGAGCTGGCCGTTTGCCTGATGTTAAACGACACGGCTGCCCATATCAGTGCTGTATCACTCGGAACTCTAAAGTATAGAGTTTCGCGTGACACTGCACTGCGCACGTCATCCAGAGACATCAGCACAATCTAGTAATGAGATTACTAAACTGTGAGATCAGATCATAAAGTATCATTTGCCCAGTAATTTCACTAGCTACAGTGCCCTTCATACCGGAACACAGCAGTGCTTGCGCACTACTGCTTGGCGGCAGAATAACTGGCAAAGCGGTGGTACCTACCTAGACGAACTTTGCAGTAAAGTCCTACCACCTAGTATATACCGAGAGATGCATGTTGAATCATCTTGTTATGAAACAAGACAAAAACAATAAGAGTAATGAAGGTAATAAAACTTAATGGTGCCTTAATAATAATAAATATTATTATTCTCTGATCATATCGTTACTTCTACATACTACCTTAATACATAGTATCTATACATCTTATGCGAGTCTTAAAGTGTATTAAAATAAAACTTAGCTAAGCAACACTTTTCCCCGGGTTCTTGTATACGTTTGTTAAATTCATGTGATTTGGCAGATCAAATACTAGACGCTCATTGGATGCCTGTTGATCGGTGGCTGTCTCAACCAATGAGCGTACAGCATTTGGCATGTTGACAAACGTACGACAAACCGGGAGTTAGAGAGTTAAGAGCAAACTAAGGAGCTGTCAAACATTAGTACAGACGAGCGTTACACCTATAGGTGCCTACATAGTAGTGTAGCAGATACTAGAAAAAATTGAAATGAAGTAGAATTTAAAACGTTAATTATTCACACTCTATTGAACATTTATAGTGAGACGTGAAACAGTGCAGAATTACCTCGACTCCAATTAGTCAGCATATAGAAAAAAGCGTCATTTGAAACCAAAAAATCGCAGTCGTCTCTTTTCTTTCTTTTCCTTTCATTAAATTCCACGTTCATTCCAGTTAGGATACCGGTTAAATTTCCTCTAAGACATTAACATAAAGCGGGATTGTAACAAAAAGTGTCCATTTTTTGTTAAGATCGCTCTTTGGAAGAAGTAAGATCTTGTAAAGCTTTCGAAATTCACAAAAAGTATTTTAATTTTTTTTGCACTAGAACTATTTCGTGCATTTTTGATTGCCTCTTTTTTCAGTCTTGTTATGACACAAAATATGTAAATAGCATGACTATGGTCCATGATGTTGGTCATGTGGTTCGGGTGGTGTGCCAATGACTTCCTCTTTCCGTGGGTGCGTTATAAGTGAATATCAAGGGACTGGGCAGCAGCATACTCCTTGGTACATTAAAATCTGCAATCACCAAGTCACCTGCCATGCGTGGTGATAATGGCAACCCCCATAATCTTTCATAAGTATTTAAAGCGGCGTTTTATGGGAGAGACCTGTGTTCAGCAGAGGGCGTCTCCCGCCTGTTGATGTAACGGCTATGATTACCAATGAACTAAAATATTAAGTAAAGATTATTTCATTAGAAGCATGTGAAAAATCATATGAAATCTTTTTTTATTTTATTTTGAAACATACAACATATAAATAACTAAACTAAACTAGACCTAAAAACTAAATTATACCTAAGAACTTAAAATAAATAAAAATTTAAAATAACCCGTTGGTAGAGAGGAAAGTTCCCAGAATGCTGGCAGGATTACCACGTTGAATGGCAATGCTTATTTTTTGTGAAAAATAAAAGCCAGCATCTTTTTTTATATGTCACATCTCCTACTTTCTTTCTCAGCTATACGAAGCAACATTAATGCATACGTAATAGCGCATTTAGTATAGTTTAGAAAATACTATTAAAATAAAAAGTACCATATCTATAGTAAGTTTATAAACCGATAAATAACCTGATTATTTAGTCTCAATTCGATACCACTGAAGTGTCCCTCTTCAGAAATTTGCGGTGGAGGGAAACAAAGCTGAAGTATGGAGATAAATCAGTCAAGAGGGTGGACAGGTCCCGCCTGTCGTTCCGCAATTTGCAATGCAAGCTTGTTAGGCAATTCCTATTCCAAATGAGTTTTGGGTAATCAAAATAAGTTTATACGTATTAAAATACTAACTGAACGGCTTCACATCACCCTAAGAAAAAAGGAATAAGCGAGTGGAACGGTAACCCTATCGCTCCACTCCAATCTTTTCTCTCTTACATTATCCTTTCTATAATACCCACAACACACTGGTCCCTTCCTAGATTAAAAAAAATATATTAATCAAAGCAAGAAGAAACAAA
Source organism: Ennomos fuscantarius (assembly GCA_905220475.3). NCBI lineage: Eukaryota > Metazoa > Arthropoda > Insecta > Lepidoptera > Geometridae > Ennomos > Ennomos fuscantarius. The sequence continues at coordinate 9,019,434 of HG992023.1, read as the reverse complement.
TACACTAATCATAATGATCCAGGTCGTTAACGAAGCTGTCTCAAAGCACGAGATTTTAATACCAGTGCAAATGAGAGATTAAATTAATTATCATGTCGTTTCAGAGCTCTTGCAGTTGATCCCATTTTTCTTAATGTTTTCAAGGTACGAGTAGCATTATTAAACAGACAAATATGATTTGGTCTTTCACACGCAATTTTTTAGCTATTTCATAAATATTGCTTGTATTATTACTCCTAACATATAACGTGATTTATAAAGTATTAAAAAGTGAGTAATAAAATGTTTTCAAATGTATCGCATACAGTTTGACCCAAATAATATTATTCAGGGTCTTATAATCTGCGTTTATATTCACACAAGTTGCGCTCCACGGTTTCAGCCGCGGATAAAACTATTTTAATTATTTCCTCATTCCACGGGAAAATTTCTTTTTTTTTCTTCTTTTCGTGGATAAAATGTAGCCTATATGTTAATCCAGTGTATAAGCTATCCTGGTACCGCATTTTATCCAAATCCATGCAACTGTTTGAACGTGAAAGAGTAACAAACATACACACAAAGACAAATACAAACTTTCGCTTTTATAATATTAGTGTGATACAACTTTGATCGAATTTCGTTTAGTAAGTTCATTTGATCATCAGCAGTACCTAAAGACCTATTAAAATTGGTTTATGTATTTAACTGCGTTTTTTTCTTGTGATTGTTTTCGTTTTTATCTTTGATTTTTTTATTCAGACTATAAAACTCGAAGAGAAATGGAGCCAGAGAAACCATTATTTCTATAAATCACGCTACAGAGGTTTATGCGGAATACACGCATTTCGTTGTAAAGTTGAATTGTAGAACTGAATAGAATGAATGCATACAAATTCAATAGAATGAAATAAATCCTATTATTTGTGTCTAGTTTCTAGCTTTCACAAACAATAGTTACCGAACTATGTACCCGTAAAACAACAGTAGGCTGTCTCAGTTTTCATTATTTTCCCTCACAGAGGTAACGTGAGATGAGGTCAATCGACTCTGAATAAAATCTACAGCAATGATTTCTTAGGTATATTGATAAAATAAAATGTTTTAAAACAAAATGACATCGAAGTTTGTTTGCTAGACGCAAAGTTAAGCGTGTTACGTCACTTTTGCGTTCATGAGTTGTGTTATTTTGTTTAATTTTGCACTTTTTAGTCATCATCTTTAGTCATTATTCCCTATTTATTATAATTTTTAATATAAAACCTGGCAAAGTCTTTAGGTGTTTACACAAAATGACTAACAGTTCTGTGAGGTCAATTAAATGTTTTTTTGTTTTTTCTTTACAGTTTATCATTAGAAATTCTGTTTTACAAAGTTGTTGCGATAAAAAATTGTATCATTCTGTCACGAGTATAATAAAATACTATAATTGTTGGCGACTGGCCGAATACAGGCTTTTATTTTTAATTTTTTAAACAGTTTTTCTCTTATATTTTATATCTATGTCACGGAGGTGTCACATTAGGTCACTTGCCGTCGTTTTAGTTGGATTTATCTTTAATTTTATTGTAAATGTACAGTTTTTAACCATCTTACACAATCGTAAGCCTTTATTTCTCCACCCGTTTACTTAATACACTCCATCGATCGCTATCAATACTAATTCGGTTTATATTAGTTTAAAATAATATAACACACAATATTCCCAGGGCAATAATAATAATATCTACTGTCAACTAAAATCATGACTTTGTATTTGATTAATTCACATATCTACTTAAGTAAGGATGATATGGTTATCGTTGCTATTGTTTGCTAAAATAAATCTTATTCTTATTCTATTGTTATTCTTTAATTCCGAAAAGTGTTGAAATGAAGCGGATTCTTGTATTCAAATATATACAAATTCACTTTCGTATTTACTGTGCCTTTGTTTAATTTAGCCAGCTAATTACTAATTTTAACTGTTCAAGTTTAAAGGTCGACCTCGCTGATTTATTGCCGCTGGAGACTCACTTGGAGGGTAGCTGAACACAGAAGGGTAAGTTATATCCGCTGGTCTTATAATATACGTTTGGCTATTAAACAATTTTAAGAGGAACCATCCCTTATCTTATTATTTGATAGCACGTCTACTTTAGGCCAGGTAACGTGCGGATGATTATACTTAGCAAATCATACATTACAGTTGTAAATAAACATATATTGAATTTAAAATGGAATTTTTGTGTATTTGAAAACCAGGCATTGCCATTAAACGGAGCAATGCCGCCAGTATTTTGGGTACGTTCCTAATGGTAGCGGCTTCATACAATATCCATTATTTTTAATTTTATAATCTTTATAACATTTTTAGATATTTATAAATAATACAATGGAATATTTGTCTGGTTTTGGGGTAATGAAACTTTTTGATAGCGTTGGGGATTGGGATGTGCAGGCATTGGCCATAAAGCTTTTGTAAAAATGTATATACCTCCACGAGATGTGTAGGTACATAATAGCTTTGCCCTCAAATCCGGAAGCATTTAAATGTTCGCTAACATTACACAGGCAGGTAACTGAAGATAATATGTGCAAAGGAAATAGCGACGGAAACGCCTTCATATTTGATTATGGAATGCATGGGTATATTGCGGAAATAACATACACGTCGTTGTTACAATCGGAAGTCCGATACAACCACAGAAGACAATAGTACAGGTATCACAGAGGCTTTAACGGATATGGATGCATATATTTACTGTCTAGTTCGACCTGTGAGTATTGTCATCATGACATGAATACGGAACTAGTTGAGGGAAGATTAAGATCGATAATATGGGTAAATGAAAACTGAACCTTCATAGTTAATTTCCATCTTGCAAAAATTTGAGTACGGGCTTTAGTGTTGTATTCTATAACTGAAGAATTGATGGAGATCTTAGCATAAGTTTATCGGTTCACATAGGTCTTTATTCCGTTGGCCGTCCGTGAAGTTTGACTTTATCAATCGATACACATCTTTATCTTACTACATTTATCAGATTTTTCGATCAATATAATTGAAAGTATGGAAAAAGGTCCACTAAAAATGTGGGAAAAACTCAGAGATAGTAAAAGGTATAATAATGCCAGTATATGAAAATTTTATCTTTATTTTTCAACATAGTCACACTTTTATTATAATCACATCACACTAATATTATAAAGGCGGAAGTTTGTATGTGTGTTTGTTTGTTACTCGTTCACGCTCAAACGGCTGAATTGATTTTGATGAAATTCGGTACCAAAATAGTTTATCACTGGATTAATATATAGCCTCCATTTTATCCTGTAAAAGTTAAATGTTCTCGTGGGATGAGCATATAATTAAAATACTTTTTATCCGTGGGTGAAACGCGGGGCGCAACTAGTAATAGATAAATAGAACAAAAAAAAAGACAATACATATGAAACTTTATCTAACACTACCAGTAGGCAACGTGCCCAATATGCTGGCAGCGTTGCCACGTTGAATGGCAATGCTCAATCAATCGACCAGAAGTTTAGAAAGGTCTTTAAATATTTGCCTGTAAATATGTAAGCATAAATAAACGTAATTATGGTGTGCAGGACGGTTCTATTTTATGTGAGTTTGTATTTGTTTATTTACTAAAGCTTTGTATTTGTCCCATGTTTTGAGAAACGTCATTGCGGATTCTAAGCACAAAAGTAAAATCCTAATTAGAGCGTGGAACCAAATAACGAGAAGCGGGTGCGCCAAATAGTCTTGACTTGCACGTCCTCCACTAAACGCCTTCCTCCCGTACGGGAGGAAGGCGTTTAGTGCTTTTCGAGAAAACCTACGAAGGTATAAAAATAGCGTTGAACAAAAATTGTAACTACAATATTTGTATAGTCGCACTTATTTCAGGTTACGTTTTAAAGGAATTCCACATACCTATAATATTTCTATGAACATGGCTTTATAGTAATCCAAACAATATTTTGATTTAATGTGGTGAGCGTTGTGGGTTTGGCAGCGGTCAATCATAGTAGGGGGTTGCACTGTACCTTACTGCATCCCACTGATCTGTGGTGTAATCACGGAACTTTAGTTGCAATGCATCAGAAGAATTTTCATTTGTGAATTTAAAAATTTCTATAGTAACTATGCATATAAGCTGTGTATTTAAAATGTCAAATCATACAAATTTGTGTTTCTAGCTTTTGCAATCGGGGTACGTGATTACCTAGCTGTAAAATCCTATAATAAATGTTTAAATGCTTACGTTAGGTTACACTAAGAGTAATAATTTGTTTGCATTGGCCGTTCTCTTTCTCTTTCTCTTTACTGTATAATTGTAAGTATAGTATCTTGTCTCAATATAAGTAGGTATCTAATGTTTTTATTTAGTAATTTGTGGTCAATAATGCTGGTAGCACATCTGTTAAACTTTTTATTTATACCGATAACTTAAATAATGTATGTGATACTGTTCATTGATCCTTAAAAATAAACAAAAAAAAAAAAAAAAAAAATCAATCAGGAAATATCTTTAGTCATAATTTATCATCGTTCGGTTGTAATAAGTAAGAAATGCGACGTTACTAGAATAACAATCTTGCAAATTGTCTCACTTCCAAATTTTCTCTCCTATAATTAAATTACACAAATGGAATTACCTACACGGATTTATGTTATGAGAAGATTATCGCTTCTCCCAGTAATAACAAGGGAGAATAACAAAATTAGCAAATTAGAAGATTTCGCTCTAACACTAACAATTTTATCAAGCATTGTTATACATCTCCGAAATTAAATGACGGTCCTATAGCATGCTATGTAGCAAGCCAATAAAAGTAATAAAATACGCCCAAGGATGCCTATTAGTTACACTTATAAGAACAACTGTGACAATGAATTATCGTCATCGCGCTTTGTAATTTTTTTATCAGTTTATCAGATCGCCTGGTCGACGTGACGCCTGACTAAAATGCTGGCACTTATTTGGCACAACTAATCGGCTTTGCCATTCAACGGGATAATGCTGCCAGCATGTTGGGTACGCTAACTACTCGTAGTGGGCTGCAGCCTAATTATGATTATGGATGCATAGTACATTAGAACATACTTAGTATTATTTTAGTAGTTAGTTTAAATAATAAAGGCATTTTGCCCATCAAAAAACAACAATACAATAACGAGTTCAGGGCGGGGGCTGCCCCGCTTCTTAGCACGCCATTGGAATGTCCGCAGAAGCACGCACTAGTTCATTTCATGTGAGCATGCGAAAGCGAGATACATCTCTTGTGTACAAAGTATAGTCAAACTCCAACACAACGCACAACTGAAAATGATCGTGGAGAAGTGGGACTACCCATACAATAGAACGTTGCTACGACAGGCATTTCACTACAAAACCGGTAAGATTGTAAGCGTTGAATATATGTGTTTTCTTTAATTTTAGTATTTTTATATGGGTGCCTAATGTCTTTAGTGATGTTATGGGTGTAATTTGTCTGTATTAAATTAATTTTATTGGTTTATTGCAACCATTTGCCTATACGAGAAAGAAAAAGAACCTTATAAGCTATTTTTACGGATAACAGTGTCTTAACGATACCCACTCAATTTGAATTGAGAATATCGTACCCTACTCGATGCCGAAGAAATGGGATAAGATGTATACCTGCCTACACGTGATTTTTAGTACATTCACATTGTAAGGATAGGTTATTGCAAACTGATTTACATTTTGTAGCCCTGAGCTTCAGCCAGTTTGTAATAACCTTTACACGCGTGTATCTTGCCTTAATAGATAACGGTTAAAATATGTACCTATATAATATAAATAAATCACCAAATATTACATAAAAATTTTTCAAATTTCAGAAGACTTATTAGCGCTACTAATATCTCATTAGTAGTAGTATTTTATTCTTCTCACTTGAAATCTTAAACTATGTGTATGGGGCCGTTCAAGTATTACGTAAGCACTATGGGGGGGGGGGGGGGGTCTTTGCTGTGCTTATTTTGGATGACATGGGGGGTAGGGGAGTCTTCATGATGATTACGTCATCGGTAGTTATTTATCTTTTTATACGAATAGCAACCCTCACATTGTCGTTGCTTGAAACACTAAACATTATAATTATAATATTTAAAAAAACAATACATTAATTGAAAATGTTTACGTAAGCATGGGGGGGAGGGGGTAAGAGCTTTGCTTACTTTTGCTGACAAGGGGGATGAGGGGTAAAAAATTGTAATAAATCTGCTTACGTAATACTTGAACGAATTTTTTGTATAGATTTCTTTCTATTTTTACATGGATTTCAAAAAAATCTTCTTTTAGATCTTTTCTTTAGCTTGCCGTTTAAAATCAAAATCAAAGTCAAAAAAATTTAATGCATATAGACTATTTTTAGAACTTAACTAGACTATTTTTACTAGTCAAAATGAAATTACTTAAAATACTTACATTAAGTTGTTACACTAAGCATATAAAATTACAAAGTTATTTAGTCGATTTTCTTCTTCGAAGTATTTTTTATTGATCATAGGCAAAGCGTTTCCACGGACCACTTGATCTAAGATGCTTGCCTAGAAGATACCTGTTCACTCTTGCAACTCACAGTTAAGTAGAAACAATCAGTGCATACTAAAAAATTCACTACGGGAGTGGTAAATTTAACTCCGAAGCTATATTACTGGCTATGATCTTAAACCCTCAATAGTATAGCGCTTTTAACCAATTTGAGCTGTGGAAAATATTATATAATTATTTTATCTTCTACACAAATTACGAATCTACGAGTATAATACGAATATGGTATTAAATAAAGCGGAATCACAACTCAGCGAGTTTAAATAATTTCAAAAGTGCTTAATATGCTGGAACACTTGAGGCGTATGATTGATATAACTAAAGCTCTCATCAGCATGTACATACAAACTCCTATAACTGCTGACGAAAACATGGCATATGTAAATCAGCTGATTTACACAACTGACTTGGAGCAAATTCTCCAAATTATCTTTTCCCTCCCCCAACCTGGGCATACTCGTGAAGTGAGCGGTTAAAAGACGGTCCCCAGTTTAATTAATTACTGATTAAAAACTTGGTCGCAGAGCTCCATGAAATGGATCCTTATTTATGTGACAGGTTCCATAAATAAACACCAGCACCGGTTTGAAAAGATGCGAATATTGTAACGTTTAATATTTGCATTATAAATATGTAAAAAAGAGTTTTTACTTCTTGTCAGTTTTATTATATACCGCTACGATAATTTCACTTGCAACTTAGCATTACAGTGCAGTAAACGTGTTGCAAACTATAACTATAACTATACTGTTATATATAGGTATATATTGTTGTATATAGTTTAATAACTGGATATTTACAATGAGATTTGTTTATTTCGTGGTGTTTTTTTTTGTTTTGGTATGGTTGCACACTTTTGTGTATTTAGCCAGTGTCAAGTAATTGATAATTTTTCGAGTTAGTATGTCAAGTCAAGTCACAGTCCAAGTCATCAAGTCAAGTCATAGTCTAGTCAAGTCATACTCCTTGTAAAGTGGTGGCCACTTTACCAGAAGCTTCTACGGAGTTTTGGGAACAACACGAAAAGATACGTTTCACCATCACTATACCATTTTCCCACACTCATGCCTGTAATCCAGCACTTAACGAATAAAATGCCACCAACTTTATGCACTAACACTGAAAATAACACAAGTTTTGGAAAATAATACAATGCGGTGACACGATCTTTTTTGTTTTCCCGCCAAAACTTCTTTCGAGGTGTTACAAATATAGTAGTACCATTTCTCTAACTGAATATAACGGTTTGCCCACAGAACTAAAATATTTTCGCTACAAAGACTCACGAAGCGCGAGAGCAAATTGTCACTGTCAGATTTGATCAGTATCGGTATCTGTTCAGGCGTTTAGTTGTATAAACGTAATAAAAAGAGAGATAAGTTATCTATGAATTTATTAGATTACGGCAAAAGGAAAGTTATTGAGTTTATTTGAATAAGACATATTATTTATGCATAGAAGTGCTCTGTCACAGTTCCATGATAAAAGTTAAATAAAAATAAAATTATAGTTTCATTAAAGCACTTTATTTCTATCTATAAGTTATGTAGAGTAAAACTGCTTGACGTAGATTTTATCATGCTCACAGCTCACGTTACAGACTAGAAAATTGAAAAAGATTCTGCAAAGAAATAAATATAAATTTTACGTTATAGTTTTATTATACGTTAAACTTTCTTAGAAAAATACTAGTCTCAGTCAAGAGGGCAATATAGCCGTCTCGACATCGGACATGTAGCCTTTTCGGCTACGTAAATGTTTAGTTTTATAGCCTGATAAAAAACACATTCGCAGTTTCATAATAAACGTATAATTCTTAGCCTCAATATAGCAGGATATTATTATTTGCAGTTTAACTTTAACCACTGGCGTCATGTTGGCGTCGTTGGTTAGCGTTTCAGTCGGAAGGTAATACAACATAGCGTAGGAAGTGAATGAAATTAGCCAATGTCACTAAGGGCAAGCCAATGCCCTTTACAGTAACTTACAGCTCCTTTATTTGACAAAGAAATTGTGACTACATAAAAGTTTTCTAATAATCTCAGCGTTTATATCTTAACTTGTTTGACGCCATAAAGAGTTCGTTGTGTTAAGTCCCAATAAAACATGAATATTAAATTGGGCGATGAAAGTTTGATCGGCAAATGGCATGATACCGAATTGACTGAGACGTGGAAGGGTAACGCAATGGGTAAAACGACGGGTAAAACTAATGGGTTTCGTTACACAATCGGACTCACGCAACGCTTTTAATACTGTAGTACCATTACGTGGGCTTGCTCTCCATTTGGGAATTTATTGAACGTGTCACCTAAATGTATTAGTCATTTTCATAAATTATGATTTTTTAGAATAGTGAATGTTACATTTATTTCAATAGGTACTATAAATAAACAATAAAAATAACAGAAGCTAAATTAAATATATATTAAAATAAGTGTTTAATGTAAACTTATATTGTAACTTATATTTAACTGCAGATTGTGGGTTCGATTCCCACTCAGGACAAACATTTGTGTGATGAACATCGATGTTTGTTCTGTATCTGAGTGTTATATTGTATTGTATAATAAGTATTGTATGTTCCCATAGTACAAGCTTTGCTTAGTATTAGGCTAGATGGCGCTGTGCGAAATATCCACATATATTTATTATTTTTATTTATTGTAATTTTATCAAACTTATGTGACACGCGTATAAAAAGCTGGCGTTTAGCATAACAATATGAACAGTTAAAAAGCGTACGAGTGTTTAAAATTATTTGGATGAATCGCATGCTTATACTAAATTAAGGTAAAAACTATTTAAGATACGAGATAAAAGGAATAGTGATGATTTGTTTGTTTGTGCCTACAAGCGTACAAAAACAAACGGGTCGTTAATAACCACGTAGCGTCATGCCTTGTAGGTACTCCCCTTTTATGTGGACAAGTAAATTACTTTTTGCTCGTAGCATTCCGGCTCAGTATATGATTAATTAATACGCCAGCACTATAACTTTTGATGTGCCTTAACATGCTGTGAATTAAAAAGTTAAATAAACGTAACTAAGAATAGCCATAGTTCTTCTTAGTTACGTTACTAAGTTACTACGTTACTTCGTAGGTACTTAAAAAAATTACTACTTGGATACTAAAATCAAATCTAGATTTAAAGGGTCAAGTTACTATATTCTTAATCTAGACCTTAATATAACCCATAACATTTTTGTCTAAATTATTTTCAATGTACCTACAGATTTTACCTTGGTGTTTTATCAAGTAATTCAAGTATAGATATTGTTACGGATTTCCGCAAAACTCGAAAATGTATTGTATTCGATAAAGTACATTTTTTAAAAAGGTTAAAGCTATGGTAGCGCAATAAAAAGGTAGGCAGTAAAATGTTTGGAACAAGGACTGCAAGGCTTGTAAAATACTGGAACGCTATCTTTATTTATTATATATCGCTATTCAGGTGCTTATGTAGTAGGCGATTGAGATAGATCCTGAATTTTAACAATGCGGTCACTTTTATTTAATGTTTTTTTTGTGAGATAGGTTTTGTGAATGTTTAAGGATTGTGAAAAATTAGTGTAACTGATTCGCCGCACGTAACGCTAATGGTAGCACAATTTAGTAATGAGTATTTACTGACAACTACAACTATTACACGGCTAACACTCACGAGATACAGTCGAATAACTCGACCGGTGTTCGGGCAATATAGATGTCTAACCTCAAGGAGTAGGTACCTACGCGCGGCGGCGGTGGCGGATCGGCGCTTCGACCGTATCTCGTGAGTGTTAGCCGTGTAATAGTTGTAGTTATGAGTAATACACACGTCAGTTTCTATAATATTAGAGTATTTACTGGCCAAAAATTTAGTGATATTTCTATTAATATATGGCAAAGTAGTACCCACTTTGACGAACTTTCGCAGAAACCTACTACTTAGAGAAAATATGCGGGTGTAATGTGTTTAAAGATGTAAGGTTGTTAGTGGTCATTATTATAACTAACAGTAATCATGAAAAACTAATTTAGATGGCCGATACAATACATTAAATTTTATATTACTTCTAAACTTTACCCAGCAGAGTAATTATACACGGGATCGGAAAAACCTTAAGCTGTCTTAGTTTTTTATTCAGAAACTTATTTTTTTCATTGTAACTTGTTCGTAAATAATAACTTAGCATGCCTTACAATCCTACTTATATTATAAATGCGAAAGTTTGTGAGTGTGGATGTATGTTTGTTACTCTTTCACGCAAAACAACGAAACGAACGATTGATTGAACGATTTGTATGAAATTCGGTCTCGATTAAAGCATAGAATACTTTTAATCTGCAAATAAAACCGCAGGGCACCGCTAGCTATTAATTAATATATTGTATTCTATGTATGTATTTACAAACAAAAAAGTATCTAAGTATTGTATCAGTTATCTGGTTCCCATAGTACAAGCTTTGCTTAGTTTGGGGCTAGATGGTGCTGTGTGAAATTTCCACACATATTTATTTATATTTATTTTAATACGGGTTATGTGAGCTGATTAATATTATATACCCCACACTACAGTTTTAATTCACCGCTTCACTGTAATAGGTACTTTACTATTGAATTTTAATGTGAAGTATCACTTTCTTAATTACGTTACTCCTTAGAATAACAGTACGTGTCAAGTATCTGTCAAATCAAATCCAGTCATATTACATTATCTATATTGTGGCCACGTTGTCTTACCTATTTGAACTAGAAATGGCTTAAAGTAATTTGGAGGTAGACGTAAAGCATTCTAAGTGTAATTAAAGTTCTATTCAAAACAGAAGAATTTGACACTTATGATGCCTGATTATGATGATTATTATTAATTATTCTTATTAATAATAATAATATAGTAAGTACATAGGGTTCGATATACATTTTTCACTAGGGCTTACATATTTGAGCCATTTGGTGTTGACTTGGGTCCATGGGGACAGTGAGCTCACTGTGTTTTCCAAAGTTTATCAAACGCGTGGTCGATGCGATTAAAAATGCTGGCACTTATTTGGCATCATAAACCAGCATTGTAATTCTACAAAGTAATGCTGCCGTATGTTAGGCACGCTGCCTACTAGCTTTGGACTGCTATATGTCATTACGACTAGTCTATAATGCAAATCTTTTTGTTGTAGTTTTAGTATAGTAGTAGTAGTATTATTCAGTATTATTTGTTATATTAATTTAGTGTTTAGTTAGTTAGAATAAAGGCACTTAGCCTGTAAAAAAATTACAGTATTTTAACATTTTCATTTAAAACTTTTATTACTTTCTGAACTAAATTTTCGGTGGAAAGCGTTGACACTGCGTCACAGTCGCACAATTCTCGTTTCGGATCACGTTATTTTTTGTTTTTATCCACAAGATAAGAAAAATGCAAACTTATAATTTTAACCGCGTTTCCGAAAGATTTTATTTTTGATTCTGATCAATGCCCAAATTGATGTGGTGTGGTGGCTGATAACGAGCTACCTAATTTTTTTTTTAGTTTTCAGTAGAATATCATTATTATCTTTTGTTTCAATGAAACTTAATTTATTACCAAGTTTTTTTTTACATTTTTTTCGTTTCTATTTTGTTCTATAATATTTATCTCTATTTTAGCGTAGGTACTCTACTATATTCAGGTTTTTTCATTTGTTATCCATATTGAGAGGTTGGTGAAAAAATATGTTATCAGCTATTTTGTAGTGGCAGCCAATTTTGATTTACAAAAGACCCAGATAAAAAAAAACAGCAAGGTAAGATAAATAAAACTGTGGTTCCAGATCTCACGTTGTATGATACTCCTGGCTACGGCGTAGCACTTCATCGTAGCTATTTGTAAACTCGAAGGCAATCCGGAGCAAGATGTTTACTCTTTTTGCTAATCTTGATATTAAATTAGAAAGAAAAAAAATATTGGAATACGTTTATTCCCATTAAAAACACACACACCATAGAAAATATTTTTATTATTGTATTATCATTATTATATTTGAATAACATTCTAAATTAATTGAATAAAATAATTTTTTAAACTTATTTTTTAATTTTATGTTGTCTATGGTGTGTGTTTTTTATTTTTTAATAAACGTATTTCAATATTTTTTTCTTTCTAATTGGAAAGGGAACTTGTGTTTTGTTTAAGTTCCCTTTTTATTGTTTTATGTTTTATTCAAATATAATAATGATAATAAAAATTAAATAGATAAACAATAGATTGTATTATTTGATGGCTCAGTTGGTAGTAGTTCTGCCTTCTGAACTATAGGTTGCAGGTTAATTTCCCACCCAAGACAAACATTTGTGTGTCAGTATTGTATCAGTTAAATGGTTCCCATTTCCAGACATTAAAAAATAAAAAAAAACTTCTTGTACTGTAGCTTTTTAGAGGTCCGCGACCGATATCGATAAGGCCAAGTCGCGTTCTGTACATTATTCTACTAATTTTACTTTCTAAAAGGCTAAACATACGCTAAAAAGAAAAAAGTCCTTACTGTTTACTGTAAATATTTCATAATCGTCTTAATGAAAAAAGGGCAAAAAAAACCTGTTTCGCACTTTATGCGAAATTTTTCATTATGAAGTAAGTAAACGTAACGTGCTATAAAACATTCATTTCGAACAACAAATTCTTGCTGAAATATTTACGAAAAAGTTTAATACACTTTTCCTGACTTTCAAGGTGTATTTTGTATAGAAACGCTAATAGTTAAACCTAACAAGTTACATAAAGCATTCATTAATTGGTTCTAATGATACTCGTATATTCGGAACTAAACCAGAGCCCCACGGTGCATCTGCAAATTTCCTCGTTTTGCTGTGGTAATTATATATTTACCGAATAAAAATTATCCTATATCCTTATTAATAATAAGTAAACAAATAAGCAGACAAATAGAGAAAAATTGAACATTTAGAGTTTGGATTTTTACAAATTATTTTTATTATTTCATTTTACTTGTAATAGAAACCTAGAAACGGTAAAGTTAAAAGCGGAAACGAGGTACTTCATAATAATAATTGATAATTTTCCTAACTGTTGACTCAATTTATGGCCTATCCCGAGGGTGGGACGAAAGACGAGCGTCGCTTTGATCGAGTTTTTTTTATATATTATTCTACTTCTATTATACTGATTAAAATCAACATCTTGATTATAGTTGCCTAAAATCAGTTCTCCTTCAGGGCTCTCATATAACCAATTCATACCAAATTTTCGTGTCGCTTTTCACTCGGTGGGTCTCATCTCTTTTATCTCTTTCTATTTTCTACGTGGTGTACGATTTAGGTGATAACTTACTGACAAACAAAATGTTTGAGGAAAGGAAATTCTCTGGGAATTCATTTTGTCAGCGAGTGAATAGAATTTAATTCAGATCAAATAGGTGTTTTAAGAGCAAACCTTAAGTTTAAATTAAATCCTAAATCTTAATGGTTTTACCAATATAGTGCAACCGCAGACATAATCAAAGAAAAAAATTACCTTCAAAATAGCGCAAAGTGCGAAACAGAAGAAGAAACCTCTTAATCCATGACAAGTTTCAAAGTGACTATGAACTAAATAAGTATTGGAGGTTGTCACCCGACGACGTGAACACGTGAATTATTAAGTAAGTTAAGCTTGACGCCTATTTAAGTGTACTATGTTTGTATGCATCTATGTAGGTGTCGCTACGTGGTTCTCAAACCTTAGCCGTGGATTTGTTTGAAAACTGATTGGAACGGGATTGTTCTTAGTTACAGCTTCTTTTCAATCGAGTCACTCTTGACAGAGCGGTCGTGGTCGTCATGAAGTGGTGGGCCGCTGTAGCTTGCCTCACGACTTCTCGCCATCTCTCCGTACTGGTGGTCGTTTTGGTACACTCATGCAAGGGACCGCCCACCGCAGACTTGATCTGGTCAGTCCATCGCATAGGTGACCTTCCACGCGGTCTGGTGCCCTCAACATTACCCTGCACCACGAGACGTTCAATGGAGTCATTGTTCCGCCTTGTGACGTCTCAGCTTATCATTATCAGCCAGACAACGCCTACTGCTGAACATATATAGGCTTCTTCTATTAGGGGTAGTTTGCTATAACCACCACGATTAGGTGGCGTCATTGATGATCGTAGTAGATTATAATGCAGACCAAGAATAATGCTGTTGTCCGTTCCCCATAGATATTTCCTGCAGTTCATGTTTCTCAGTTTCTACACGGGAAGAGATGGTCTGGTACAAATCTTATGCCACGGGACCACACACCGTATGCTCTATTGAGGAAGGTTTTATTTAATTAAAAGTTTGTGCGGTGTAGCTGTGGAACACGACTCGTTTTACGGTTCCATTCAACTATTCAGTTTAAGTTCAAATTGATGTACTGGTTTTTATTGATCTGTTGGATGAAAAGTATTTGTATTGTGGTACTATTAGTTTGATTTAATCTACCTTTCCTTTAAAATGCATCGCTTGCATAGAAATCTATTCATTTTCTACTGGTAGTGTTACTGGTTGTTACTGGTTTTCGAAAAATGCGCACAAGAACTTATGAGATGATTCCGTCGTCCCAGTCGTTTCACTCCTATGTAGTAAATTTAATCCATCATGCCACACCAAGCATTTTACTGACTTTTTTATCATGCGAAGTGCTATGGAACTGATGTAAGTAAGTACAAAACATGAAATTTGGATTGAAGCATTTTTTTAATCGTCATACCTACTAAATCAAACTTTCAAATGCTTACTTGTTAGGTACTTGTTGAGTATATTGTTTCATAGCCCTGGCTATAGGATCAGCAAGGATGAACTAGGCGAAATGGCGAACAAGCCAGTCAATATCCGCTGACACTCGCCGTTTATATGTTAATTCAACGTTTTATTGTTTCAACGGGAGAGCAGAATGAACGTCACCCTGATTTAAGCGGAGCGGCACCCTGATTTAAGGGGAAAAGTAAATTGGATACGAAAATATCATACTGATATATATTCTCTTTTCTATTGCTAAAGTAAAAATGTGTAAGATCTATCGATACAAACAGTGTGAGAGAATGGAAAATAATTGTTCTGTAATTTTTTAAAATCTGGAATAAACTGTATAGTTTCCTTTTATTAGATTGGTTTATTTTATTCTTTCTAAAAAATTCTGTAAAAGAGTTATACTATTATGAATAATTTCAAATCGCTCTTAAGCTGCGACTCGTTCCTGATCCAAATATTAACCTATGCCATCCAGTGCGGCAATGCGGAAAGCGTTCTGGGCAATTTTGCACCAAAAAAAGAGGTGGCTTCTTTGGGTGACATTTTACTTATATATACCTACACAATGTTTTATATATTGTTGACTGAGACTTTTAATAAATATACCCGGTAAAGTTGAAGTGTTAAAAAATGATGAAAAGGTATGGCGTGTTTTAAAATACTAATAAATAGTGAAAGGGTGTGAAAATGCCACGAAAAAAGTCGCAGAGTATAGCTTGTAGAAATAAATAAGTTTGTCTATAGTATCATGGGGAAATAGCAAAATGAGGCGTCGTCACGCATTCCGGTCGCCGCGCCGTTCTGGCCGGTCGTAAATCTACGGATAACCTTCAGCCTGTACAAAAAATTTGGGACGTATTCTGTTATCGGAATACGACTTGGTACGGACTATATCGCTACTACAAATGTAAATATTTTATTGGAGAATTTATAAGGGTAATCAGGTTGAGTATATCCACATTTTTCTATTTGGGCATTATGCAATAAAGCCATTTTGCCATGACGTCATTTTGTCTATCTTGGAAACATAGGTCATATGTAAATTAAGATATTTTGCCTACATTGTCATTTTGTAACTGACTAATGTTTTGTCTACGACATACACGACCTCATACGACAATACTATAGTTTTAATTACCTGTAAGTACATGGAAATTGAGCCAATTCTCAGGAAAATGTCGACCACAAAGTAAAATGATTTCGTAAACACAAACGTGATTTCGTATACAAATAATCGGTTTGACCACAAAAGATTTAAACAAGCCTTAGACAAGTGTTAAACTGCTGTTTTGTATTGTTACACACATATTTGACGTCTATATAAGCGTTGTTTATGTATTTGTGTTGTACAATTTTGTATTTATTCGGTATTTTGAATTATCTGACAATTAATTTATCGTTTACATTAACATGAAACAAAAGAAACTTATCAAATTAAAAAATCTAAATATATATAACTCAAAGGTGACTGACTGATTGACTGACTAATATAGTGATCTATTAACGCACAGCCCAAACCACTGGACGGATCGGGCTGAAAGTTGGAATGCAGTAAGATGTTATGACGTAGGCACCCTTCAGAGGGTGAAATAGGTGGTTCAATTATTTTCCCATAGGCCACGCCGCGGGCGAAACTGCGGGCAGAAGCTCGTCAACAAATAGAAATGGGAAGTTGACTTTCGTAACTTCAATATGATAATAATTCAATTGAACACACATTTACGTAAATTGCGATACACGCTACCATTTATTATCTATGTACCTATTGCAAAAAGCCTTATGAATATAAGCAAGATATTGACATCACTATTTCAACTTAAAATGACTAATGTCAGTGCAATATTCTAAAGGCTTTCTGTAGTTAGAAAGTAAATTGCTACAATTTACTTAAACGCGGTAAATGTAAGTACGAGAACAAAAAACGAATTAAAATAATTGATTCATGCACTAGCTATTATATGATTCACTTTAAAGAAAACCACATTGCAACTACAGTAAGGGCAATATCACCTGAGGTTTTACCACATAAGTATACTTTAGAGCGCTGAAACAACTTTGCATGTTATAAATCTAAGAAGTACACCAGACAAGATACACCAAAGATCATTGGAATAAAAAAAAACATAAAGCCTAAACTGTACTGTTTAGAACATAGGCTATGTTCATTATTACTTAGAATTATGTTGTCTCAGTTTGCAGTAATTTCAACTTCTATGGTAACAAATGCCCATCGGAAAAGGTGTACCACTTTCGTACGAATAACTATAGAAAGTATCAATCGGAAAACCGGAAATTTGAATATTTTGAAAAATAAGTTACAAATATTTAAATGTATACTAACACACACAACATTTTCTTAATCAAAAATTAACAAAGACATAAATCACTACCAAAAAACAGTTACAAAACTTTTATAGAAATGGAGTGTATTTTTGGAACCAACAGCTTTCTGCTATGCAAACAGAGTCGCATATTTTGTTTCCTTACTGTTGTTATTCTGTAGTACAGCAGTTGGTTTAGTTTCCATGCAAACAAGTAGTGACAATTCAAGTGAATTGAAGTGTATTAGTGACAATGACAGCTTAGTCGAACAGTCAAAGATATTTCCATCGACTATAATTAGTATAAAAATGGGAGTATCTTCCGTTTACTAAACATCGGAATCGAATTCTTTCTTATATAATTTGTTAGATTATAAAAGTACATAAAACTAAATTCTCCTTTTTGAGCCGCAAAACGTAATTACTAACGCAGACGTTTTAGGTAGTCCATATATCAGGATAGGAAAGTAATGTTACCGAGCCTAGGTACTTCGTGCTTCAAATATTTATCAATATTATAAAAATGTTTTGATTATGTCTGAAATGCAACGGTTTGGTAGTGATCGGAAACTTACCAGCGTTTCTGTTTCCTTAAAAATATAAGCTGGGAGTTTTCAAGCCAAGAGTGAACCGGTATTTTCTAGGCAAGCATGTAGCATCGTCGACCGCGTCATCACTTACCATCAGGTGAGACAGTGGTCAAATGCAAGCCTATACAAAGAAAAAGCTGACCAATATGTTCAAATAGCTCGCGCAAAACTCCATGAGCTCTCGGAAGTTAGTGCGGATGGCTGCGCAGTACGCATATTATAGTTACTGTATGGCCGCACTCAACTGTACTAGGCGCAGCTTGGTACTCGGGCCTAACTTCCGAGAGCTTATAAAATTTTACGCGAGCTATATCATAAACAAAGTTGCTTGCTTGCATCATCAGCCCGTTCATACAGACAAAGGCTCCGGGAAACGACATTATACAAAAATTCGAAAGAAACAATATCCAGAGTTGTATAATATTTTAATGAAGAAGAGTTTAATCCATTAGAAGTTTCAATTTCATTTGTTGGGCTCCTTTGCATTCGCAGCGACAATCAGGTCGATTCTGACTTTTATTCAAATTTATGGAGCCTATTTCAAAGGAAAAGCAAAAGGAAGTAGAGCGAAAATCTTTCGTTATCAGACCTTATCGATTACATAACTAAGTCGAACTCTGTGATCGGCTTCAGAACATGCAACTCTATTGAGTGAATAGAGTGCTTCAGCTTTTTCGGATATTGAATCACATGTAACATTTTACGTACACCCACTTTGGTCGCATCGTAAAGTGCGGTTTTCAGGAGAAATACAGTCAAGGAAATTGATATATTTGCATGATATATTTTTGTGAGTTATTACTCCCGGCGCATATATTTTATTACATTTATTATGACCCATTTCAGTAAGCAGAGGCTTGAAATGGTATTATTTTGGAGTTGAGCACGCATTGCTTTGGCTAAGTGTTTTTTAAAACGTGATAATACTGACTTTGTGATCGCAGTAACTGAAATACATATAACATGTTTAAGGTTAATTGATGGATTCTTTATCAATTAAATAAGATTTGTCCATACTTAACTATGAAATACTAATTTTAACGTTATTTTGCAGTCCAAAATCTTTTTATAATACATACTAGCTGCGCTCCGCGGTTTCACCCGCGTGGTGAAGAAAAACGGTTATGATGATGAAAAATAGATAACCTATTTTCAGCCCTACCAAGTGTAAATATAAAATTTCACCAAAGCCGTATCGGAGGAGTATGGTAACAAACACTGTGACATGAAATTTATCTATACACGGTGGAATTTAATTCGTTCTTTTCCTTAAATGTATGTACCATATACGTACAAGGTCCAATTTAAAAAAAAATGGTTTGGTTTTATTATTTGGTGCTTCTTAAAATAACTGCATGACAGCCGAAATGTCTATTTAACGGTGCACACAGCGTGGGCACCAGCTGAGTGCTTTGTAAATGTTTCGTAGGCAATGTTTTGTTTGTTCAATGTTTTGTTCAATGCCGCAAAGCTTTACTTTAGAATTTAAATTTGATAATACCTAGATTTAAGTTTTATTTCATAAGTACTTTTTTATTTAGTTATATGGGAGCATTCTATAGCATGGACTGAATACATACATTAAAGGAAAAGAACGAAATAAAATCCACCTTGTATATTATATTTTATTTCTTTCCAATCTAGACAGTTTTGCATGAGCTATGTACCTATACATATCATGTATATATTAAAACACTTGTAATATTCAGATTAATTTAACAAACTGGTGTATTTAATTATTTAAGTAGATATATATTAGGTCTTTACCTATGAAATTGCCGTTTTGTTTGAAAAAAGTTAAAGTATTTTTTTTTCGAACTTATTTATTTCTTTTATTCAAAGTAATCACCCCTGCAATCAATGCATCTTTGCCAACGCTGTGGCAGTTTATGGATGCCCTTCTTGAAAAAATCAGCACGACGGGAGATAACAAACTCTTCAAAGGCGTTTTGTACTGCCTCTCGGGAATTGAATTTTTTTCCCGCTAAAAAGTTGTCCAAATTTTGGAAAAAGTAATAGTCGGTAGGCGCAAGATCTGGTGAGTATGGCGGATGAGGGAGAGCTTCCAACCCCAACTCATGCAGCTTAGAGACGGTCTGTTGTGCAGTATGGGGTCGCGCGTTGTCGTAAAGTAGCAGTGGAGACGACCGATTGACCAAAGCTGGTTGCAGACGTGCGAGTTTCGCCATCATTGTGGTCAGTTCTTCAATGTACACATCTGCAGTAATGCTCTCGCCGTTTTGTAAAAAGCTATGATGAATCACACCAGCACTAGACCACCAAACTGTGACCATCACCTTTCTAGGGGTCATTTTTCGTTTTGCACATTGCTTTGGTACCGAACCAGGATCTAACCAACTTGCTGAGCGCTTTCGATTGTCAAAAAGAATCCATTTTTCGTAGCACGTAACAATTCGGTTCAAAATTCCTTCATTTCTGTGCCTGTTAAGCAGCGCAAGGCAAGTCTCGACGCGTACGTTGCGCTGGCGATCGTTAAGTTCGTGGGGCACCCATCTATCAAGCTTTTTTATCTTGCCAATCTGTCGCAAATGGACCAATATTGTTTTGATGCTAACATCAAAAGCTGCTGCCAGCTCAGCTGTAGATTGAGATTCATCAGCTTCCACAATCGCCTTTAATTCATCATTGTTGACCAAATTTTCCGGACGACCACGAGGGTCATTTTTCAAGTCAAAATTCCCAGAACGGAACCGAGCAAACCAATAACGGGTTGTACGTTCGTTTGTACAGTTCTCTCCGTAAACGTCGTTGATGTTACGTGTCGTTTGTGCCGCGTTGGTGCCACGACGGAACTCATATTCCATAATTACACGAAATTTCAAATTATCCATTATGAGGAAAAATGTTGAAATGTAATGAAAATACAACGCTAATCAATAAACAAAAGACTTACATTGTAAATAGAATGTCATATTTTTAAAACAAAATTAATTTGAATTTAGAATTCATAGCCAATCAAAACTTTTTTTTGTTTGAAAAAGTCTGTACTGCTATACGGCAATTTCATAGGTAAAGACCTATTATATTGTGGAGAAAGAAACGCTTTTTGTATCATAACATACAAATAGATCAAGGTAAGTTTGCCGGCCTATCGGCTTTTTACAAACTGCACTCCGTAAAATGAAGCAAAACATAATTCCCCCATCGCAATTTTACCATCGTACAACTAGACGCACGGAAATACGGCACCCGTATAGAGTGGAAATTCCTCGAATAAACACAAAGCGTTTTGACTCCTCATTTATAATTTGGACAGCAAAGGAATGGGATACCTTACTAGTATCACTGTTCCCTGACAAATATAATCTGGATGTTTTTAAGGCTAAATTGGTTTTACCAATTATGTAATTTGTGATAATTATGATTATGTATCTTATATTATCTAGGCAAGTATGCGTCACTTACCACCAGGAGAGACCGTGGTCAAATGTAAGCCTATCTACAACGTAAAAAAAAACTTTTATAAATGTTGTTAATAATATGGTAATGCAAACGACCAGCTTTTCCCGTCAATGTTTACAACATTTGTTAACATTTAAAAAAAGTAAATATGTCGTCAGAAACGGCTTTGTGGGTAGGTAGGTTGCAACCTATATAACTATAGGCCTTGAGCATGTCCACACCGCGCCGTGTCTGGAACAAGAATCCTCCGTAGCACACCAATCGATCCCTTTATATAGCCAGACAGGTAGGGGCGCCATGACAGTTGCCAGTGCTGCCACTGTAATAAATTTAATGCAACCACAGGGTAAATTACGGTGCTCGATCGCTGTGCATAGAGTTTATAACTGGACGTTGCCGCCGTCACGGCCATACTGACGTGCGTACGTCCTCGTACGCTTAGCTTCACTTTGTACCTGGTGAGGGACATAAGTATCAGTGTCATTGCTCGTTCATCCTGACAATTAAATTGAGTTAAACTTGGAGTCGAAGTAAAAAGATCAGGTTTCAATTTGATTAGTCAAAAGCATTTTAACCTGCCAGTCATCGTCAGGGTTAACCCTTCAGGACCATCAGTATCTCTTCATTTACAAAAAATGGACCGGATGGTGCTAGACCGGATAGATATCCCTTTAGCAACCAAAACTCATCAAAGTAATACCTTATCCCTTCATTTATAAAAAATGGACCGAATAATGCTAACCGGATAGATATCCCTTTAGCAACCAAAAGTCATCATTCCTACATTTTTTTTAATGGACCAATTAGTGCTAGACCGGATAGATATCCCTTTAGCAACCAACATTTTTTTTTATATGGACCATTAGTGCTAGACCGGATAGATTATCCCTTTAGAATTCGGACACATTTTCCTTGTCATCATTTTTCTTTTTTTTTTTTCTTTTTCTCGTAAAAACGAATCTTTACTTTTTCCCATTACTTTTCTTTCACTGGTCCGGGTTAACCCTGCAATTAAATTTGATATTAGTGTCACCCGCCGTCACGTCATCATATTTTCGGCGTTGCTTGAAGAGTGATGTAGAAATGGGCAATCCCACTTCTGATGTAGACAAGAACGGTTTCTGCGTAGGTAGGTAGGTTGCAACCTATATAACTATAGGCCTTGAGCATGTCCACACCGCGCCGTGTCTGGAACAAGAATCCTCCGTAGCACACCAATCGATCCCTTTATATAGCCAGACAGGTAGGGGCGCCATGACAGTTGCCAGTGCTGCCACTGTAATAAATTTAATGCAACCACAGGGTAAATTACGGTGCTCGATCGCTGTGCATAGAGTTTATAACTGGACGTTGCCGCCGTCAAATACATTGTGAGGTTCATAACAAAATGTAATAATAATAACGCCCAACGATCACATACATAGATCCTGGACCCTAACTAGGATTCCCTATGTCTAGGGACAAGTATTTGTTAATTTTTATTTAGTGCACAAGTGCGTCACCGCATTGTATTATTTTCCTAAACTTGTGTAATTTTCAGTGTTAGTGCATAAAATTGGTGGCATTATATTCGTTTAGTGCTGGATTACAGGCGTGAGTGTGGTAAAATGGTATAATGATGGTGAAACGTTTCTTTTCGTGTTGTTTCCAAAGCTCCATAGAAGCTTCAAGTAAAGCTGCCACCACTTTACTAGGAGTATGACTTTGACTAGAGTTTGACTTGACTTGATGACTTCAACTGTGACTTGACATATATTTGCGTGAAATATCATTAACTTGATGAATTATAAATTACTTGACACTGGCTAAATACACAAAAGTGTGGAGCCAAAACATTAAAAGAAAGGTTATTAAACAAAAAAGAAGAAGAAGTAGCAAATACAACCATAAAATATACTCTTTGAAGCACAGAATACTATTACTCCCGCTTTGAAGTTTAACGGTGATTTCTCGTACACTTTCGTGAATAACTTTATCGTTTAGCCTATAATTTAATTCAACGGAAATTACCTCGATTACTCGTAAACCGAATAGGTATTAAAGATGCATTAGTAAGACACATGGGGTATCTATATGTACAGCTTAAAACAATATAGATAGGCACAACTGTTTCAGCAACCATGGTTAAGTATACAACGACAAAATATGAGTTTTGGCGGGAACGCGAAAAAGATTGCGTCACCGCAGTGTATTATTTTCCAAAACTTGTGTTATTTTTGGTGTTAGTGCATAAAATTCGTGGCATTTTATTCGTTAAGTGCTGGATTACAGGCGTGAGTGTGGAAAAATGCTGTAATGATGGTGAAACGTTTCTTTATGCGTTGTTTCCAAAACTCCATAGAAGCATCAAGTAAAGTTGCCACCACTTTACTAGGAGTATGACTTTGACTAAACTATGACTTGACTTGATGACTTCGGCTGTGACTTGGTACATATTTGCGTGAAATATCATTAACTTGATAAATTATCAATTACTTGACACTGGCTAAATACACGGAGGTGAGGAGTCAAAACAAAAAAAGTACGACAAAATACATAATTTGGAGTATTTATACAGGAAAATATAGTGTCCCAGGAGCCAGAAAAACACAGTGAACCAGGATAAGCGGAAATCCAGAGGTATAAAACCCTTTTTGGGACAATCGAGTCACCTTTTCATCTTGTACCTTTGAAAAGTCCATAAGCAGTAAGCATTTAAGCTTTAACATAAAAAATCATAACTTTGTTCTTATTATTTTAGCTGGCTTATTTTGGGGCCAAATCGGGGGTTTACTGAAAATGCCCAAAAATGTCAGTAGCTCTACCAAAATTATTACAAAGTATTACAATCATCGGGGTGATTCAATTCTTGACACTAATCTTGGGGCAATCTGTATAATAATATTCACTTGGTTTTAATGAAATTACGATCCAACATAACATCAGGTTGTTCAACCACCTTTATCAAAATTTATTTACTTATTTGCTTTAATTTAAGATGCTGTTTTTACTTCTAATTGTAGTATAAGGCCCTCATGATAATTTTGATTAGATAAAAGTAGAAAATATCTGAGCTAACCTCTACTTTGTACATTGTGTGTAAATTTTTATAAAAAACAAACACATCTCTGTTATATTGTCAACACATTTTTATCATAGTGGCATGTTTAATAATTACAAAGTCAAGACACGTGCATGCACTGTGTATGATTACATCGTAAAAATAATTAAGGTTCGTGACAAACTTGGCAATTTGGCGAGTTCGTCGTAAAACACAAACTTCAGGGCGTTACCGCCATTCTGAGTTTCATCAGGGGTAGTACAGAACGGCGACACTACAGGAAGATAGAATCTACAGTTTACATAATGTTTCATAGCAATCAAAACCAGCAACTATTCATACATATTGTAAGTATAAAACGGGTCTATTCGCGTACAACAATTATTATCAAAATATAATTTGAGGTTAGTCAAAATTATATTGTAAAGATAAAACGGGTCTATTCGCGTACAA
Source organism: Ennomos fuscantarius (assembly GCA_905220475.3). Taxonomy (NCBI): domain Eukaryota; kingdom Metazoa; phylum Arthropoda; class Insecta; order Lepidoptera; family Geometridae; genus Ennomos; species Ennomos fuscantarius. Next base: position 8,994,308 of record HG992023.1, on the reverse strand, counting down.
CAATTATCATCAAAACATAATTTTGACTAACCTCAAATTATATTTTGATAATACGAGTACTTGTAGTACGCGAATAGACCCGTTTTATCTTTACAATATGTGTTCAAGTAGCGAAAGTTTAAAAAAACTATTTATACAATATCTAGATTAAGAGAAATCTGATTTCTTTAGTTTCAGGTTAGGTTGAATTCCAGAAAAAGTTGCAGCTTCTAGGATTCTCTTAGGAATGGAAGCAGAAAGACAAATGATTTAGATACAGTTTGTTACGTTACAAACATCACTGGATATCTACACAATACTTCCTGTACAAACTCAGTGAACTATTGGTTCCAGGAATGCTACGGATTTCTGCGAATTCGGTTGTAATATGCCAGACTCACTTACAATTTACAATCCACTTAAACACAATAAGACTCAAATTACAAAGTAACCTAAAAACAATTTGCCAACCGAATTTTAACGAAGTTCCGGTCTGGAAAAGTCTACACAAAACGGATGAATATAATGAGGGTAGTTTATCAAAAATGAGAGAAATTACGTCGCCCACGGTAAGCTGTGTCAAGGGCGCGAAAGCTGCTTATCTAATGTAGCAGAGGCTGTTTCGCCACACGTGTATACGCGAATGTGTATGTGTGTGTGATTGCGCGCGCGCGCTCGCTTGCGTGTGTGTGTGTTGTGTGTGACCATGTTCCTCGTAGTTTATGGGTCCCTAGATTCAGGGAATCCTAGGGTCCAGAATCTATGTATGATCGTTGGGCATTATTATTATTAACTTTTCGATAAGTCAATGCAATATGGAAAGATGACTTCAGATATAGAAAAATGATAATAATAGTTTTCAATTTCGTATTAGTCCTTCACGGACCTTTTCTCATGTGAAGTGTGGTTATAACATATAAGTGGTGGATATAATCCACCATGCTGGCTAAGGACGGGTGGGTGCAGGGTCGACAGACATTTAAAGCCAGGTGCGATTTTTGAAAGTCGCACGGTATACCGCAGCACTCGCTTCTTAATATGTAACGGTATTTGTTATGAAGAAAAACTGGATTCACTTTTACTACTGTTCAGAGGGCCAGGCTGTAGAAGCAGTTTGTTTTTTTATGTCGTTCATAAAGGATGTAAACTCGAGTTACCTAACTCAAAGTGGCGCATGCATTTTTAAAGAGCACGCGGTACCCTTGCGTCCAGAATATTTGAATACAAAGAACTTTCAAAATTAACTGAAAGAACAAAGGAAAATTTCAAGTTAAAAGACCTTTAGAAATCAACATTGTGAAGTTTAAAGTCACGTTCACAGATCGCGGACGTGGAGACTGCTCCGCTACATTAATAGGATTCGATTATATCAAGGCAGTGTAATGTTCTCTGAGTAATGATGATTGCTAAAAAATCCGCCTTTATACAGAAGTAATATTTGTGTAATATGCATAGATGTTTGTTCTGTGTCTGGGTGTTATATTGTATTCTAAGTTATCTTAGCTTTGCTTAGTTTGGGGCTAGATGGCGCTGTGTGAAATGTCCACAGATATTTATTTATTTAATAATATCTCAGTAAATTGATGAGACTTGAAATTGCTTAACATTGATTCTACACTACATAGGATGTCCCGTAATTAAATTACCAAGAAGGCATATTCTCGGTAATCTAATTCTGGAAAAGAAAACCTACCTTAAACGAATTATTTGTTTCTTTTATCTGTATTTTTAAGTATAAAATTGTATTTGTACAATGAATTTATATCGCTCGACCTTTGCGAACTATGCACAAGGGAATTTAATTTGGCAAAGCTATATTAGTAAAGTTAGCAAGGTGTGTAGTTAGTTGGGAAGGTGTGATATGATCCGGCGTGAGGTAAATAATGTGGTTGAGGAATATTATTTTACCTATTAAATTATTGGTCCCTGAGTTCCAGAGGAGCATTTAAACGATTAACTATATGAACGACAATAATATAATGTGATAGATTTTGGTAGGTGTTTTATGTAATTTTACTAGGTTGACATTTCTGCAAAGTTCGCCTAGAGGTACCACCGCTTTGCCAGTTATTCTGCCGCCAAGCAGTAGTGTGCAAGCATAATATTATAGAAACTGACGTGAGTAGTACTCATAACTATAACTATTACACGGCTCCATACTCCTTGAAGATGGGCATCTATATTGTCCGAACACCGGTCGAGTTATTCGGCTGTATCTCGTGAGTGTTAGCCGTGTAATAGTTACAACTAGTGTAAGTGTGCAAGCACTACTGTGTTCCGGTTTGAAGAGCATTGTAGCTAGTAAAATTACTGGGCAATTTACACTTTATGATCTGATCTCACAGTCGAGCAATTTTTTACCAGACTCTCTCGGGATGATTTGCGCAGTGCAGTATCACGCGAGGCTTTAAATTTTGAAGCTCCGAGTGACACTGTTCTATTATGAGTAGAAGTGTCGTTTAACATCAGATGTATGACTTGCTTGTCACAACATTCACTTACATAAAAAAGGTATAATGCGCAATATAGGACGCCCAGCGTATAGTTCGTACTTATATAGATGCAAAAAATACACTTTATTATATACAGAAATAAAATAAAATGAACAATGGATTTTAGTGCAGGACTAAAAGGAAAAGAACCTGGGGGGTGATCACGAAACTTTGATTGCCATGCAACAGGAGACATTTCCATACTAACTATGCACATACGCTGCGAATTAAAACTGTCAAATCCATACAAATTTGTGTTTCAATAGGTTACCATTGCGTTACGTGATCGCCCAGCTGAACGCATAGAATGCGCGAGTCTTTTGTTTTCCCTGTCATCCTGCTTTGTCAAACACACTACCACCTTCCACCACCGGCTACCACTTTTAGATCAATAAGAGCCCATAATATAATCTATGTGTATTTTCCATTATTTAGACTTGTTTTTTACAACACTACTGAGTTATTTGTGCTAAGTTCGTGCATATTTGTTCCATCATTATTTATTTCATTTTTTGCTGAAATTAACAGGTATCTTTGGAAAAACGCGTTCTGGTTCATGTAATCATTATATACATATATCATTATATATTATTACGTATTTTTATGAACAGATCACAAATTCCTTTTATAACAAAGCAACGCGGTTTTAGCTCTAGACATATTGAGCCGTTTAAGACAATGAATGCCCTTTACTTTTTATTTTTGGAATTTATCCGCCATTTAATAAAAAAGCTAAATTAAATCAATACCGAAATTGTACTATATACTAGATACTAGGTGGTAAGACTTTACTGCAAAGTTCGTCTAGGTAGGTACCACCGCTTTGCCAGTTATTCTGCCGCCAAGCAGTAGTGTGCAAGCACTGCTGTGTTCCGGTTTGAAGGGCACTGTAGCTAGTGAAATTACTGGGCAAATGAGACTTTATGATCTGATCTCACAGTTTAGTAACCTTATTACTAGATTGTGCTGATGTCTCAGGATGACGTGCGCAATGCAGTGTCACGCGAACCTCTATACTTTAGAGTTCCGAGTGACACTGCAGCTGGTATGGGCAGCCGTGTCGTTTAACATCAGGCGAACGGCTAGCTCGTCACGTCATTCATTAACATAAAAAAAAAAAAAAAAAAACAATTGATATTAATATAATCCTTAGATTCGTATTTACTTCATTCGTTTCAGTCAAAGAATATCACAGACCAGGAAAGAAAAATAACATAGCGCACCCCGAGGCGATTTTTTCCATGCTCTGTGGCTGACACTGACGCAGATATTATTCAAAGCAACTCACAGATCAGAGAGAAAAAAAAACAAGCAACTCAAAAGAAAAATAAAAGGCACAGTTTTCATTAATATTGAACAAAGATTTATATAAAAGTGATATATGTATGTATACATACCGTATAGTCTCATCAATATATTCAGAGCCACCATTAGCTTTGCCGAAATAAAATGCAACTATTTATAGTTTTCCATTGGATAATCAATTATCTTTTGGAAAATTATATATCATACATAAGACGGAGCCGTGTCCTCTATTATCTTGCACCAAGAGAAAGTTCGTTTCTTTTCGTGATGTTTCCAAAACTCCATAGAAGCTTCAAGTAAAGTTGCCACCACTTTACTAGGAGTATGACTTTGACTAGACTATGACTTGACTGACTTGACTTGATGACTTCGACTGTGACTTGACACATATTTGCGTGAAATATCATTAAATTGATAAATTATCAATTACTTGACACTGGCTATATACACAAAAGTGTGGAGCCAAAACATACAAAAAAAATAAAAATGGGAATGAAACTGTTACAAAAATAAACAACTCTTTTACTTGATTTTCCAAAATACACAAAACTTAATGAATTCTTGTATTCCTTATATTGCTGTGATGTTAAATATAGACTCTATGTAATAGGGCAAATTCTGTGATTTTAAATAACCTTATAATGTGTGACCTCAAACTTTTTCCACACTCTAATAACTTACAAATAAACAGGCAAAATGGTCATTAACAGTGCTGCATTACCACATGATAGTGGTCTAGTACATTAGTAAAATTAACGCTGTAGTCGAAATATTCTCGTTTTAATTATTATTTAGTGCTACGCCGAAATTAGGAAAGTTTTCGAGTTACGTAGCAAAATCTACTAAACTTGAAATTTACTATTTCAACACCAAAACTTGCGTGTTGGAAGCGTGGGTAAGCCTCTAGACTCCCGCGAGAGAAGAAAATGTGATATCATGATGGTTAAAAACTTTGTGCTTTTTATCCTTTTTTTAATGTTAAGGAATGACATAAAGAGTTAACCTTTTGCCTGATGTTAAGCGACATGGCTACCCATATCAGCTGCAGTGTCACTCGGAACTCTAAAGTATAGAGTTTATCGTGACACTGCAGTGGGCACGAAATCCTGAAATATCAGCACAGTCTAGTAATAACATTACCAGACCGTGAGATCAGGTAATAAATTCTCAATTGCCCAGTAATTTCACTATCTACAGTGCTTTTCAAACTGGAACGCAGCAGTGCTTGCGCATTACACCTTGGCGGCAGAATAGCTGGCAAAGCGGTGGTACATATCTAGATGAACTTTAAAAGCCACCTAGCTCCCCCTACATCCAATACATATGTATAAAAATTTAATCTCTATTTCCCTTGGTCATCGCATCACGAGTGAACGGATAGAACATTTTCGCTAATTCATTTTTATTACGTTTATTATTTTCAAGAAAAAGTTAAGAAAGCATGGAAACTTTCACCACGCGGGTGAAACCGCGGGGCGCAGCTATATAATATATGTGAGTGAGTGAGTGAGATGATGATGTAATGAGAATAATAACTTTACATTTGTAGACTCACACAGCGCCATCTAACCCCAAACTAAAAGCTTGAACTATGGGCACCAAATAACCGATACAATACTTAGATAATAAGACGTGAGTGGATTGAAAAGTTTGCAGCCTTACGTTATATTTAGAATACCATTTTCATTACCGAAGTTCATGCTCTCTGCCTTTCGTGGTTGTCATAGTCCGAGTGAGGATGTATGACAATATTATATATATTAGACATTTAGCAGAAACTCAGCATTCGGCTATGGTCGGAACTGGAACATATTCAGCACTATGTTTGGTGGTTAAGTAGGTAGGTTCCTACATAATAGGTAAACTGTAAGTACGCGTAGCATTAGGCCGCCTAGACCACATCTTCGAGTTTCCGTAGTAGCACTCAGTAGAAACAACAAGAAACGCTCGCATGGTTAGAGATGTCCTGGTGTTAATTACAATATATCTGTGATATAGCAGGGCAGCGAGGTGGTTAAGCCAAGTCCTACGGCTTAAGAATAAGTAAAGCACATATTATGAAATGTAGTTGGTGGGTTGTTGTTATATGTTATTTTATGAACAGGGTTTTGGAAACGTGTATCCCACGTCAGGTATGCTCACGACAGTTATCGCTACCCTTTCATTATGCGTCCCTAATTTAGTGGTGTTAAGCCTTGCGCGCATTAAGGCAAGCCGCATCGTAACGCATCGCAATAAAAATGTCTAATACCTACATACATTTGGCAAATTTAATATGAACTACCTTACAATATAGGCTAATAAAAAATACTATTAGTTCTATATAAACTGTACGAAAGTGATGTAAGAGGAATTGTTTGCGATGCATTGCAATGTGGCCTACCCTAATGTACGCAATATTATATGTCGTTGCGCAAGCCAGCACGGTTACCATAAGCTGTAAACATAAACATATCTCTTGTCTCGAGACCGCGTTTGACCAATGAACGATCATGCGGATCACGTCATAAACCTTGTTATCACATTTTTTAACGGGTATAGTGCATTCATTCTTTTAAATAACTACTACAATAATGTAACAACACTAGTAAATACTACATACACTACCTACTACAAAAAATATGGACTATATACTAGCCGCGATGACCTATAGACAGTCCAAATACTCCAGCCTACTACCGCTAGGAATCATACCCAACATGCTGGCAGCATTACCTCGATGAATAGGCTATTTGACTACTATATTTTTATTACATACATAAATAATATACCTAAAAAAATAGATAACTGTGAAAACAAAACTTGAATATCTCAAAAAATTGCTAAGTTACAGGCATTTTAAAATACAGAAATAGAAAGAGACAACTCAAACACGCAGTGACGTCAGTTACCAGTCCTCACAGTAACTCATTACTAAGCTGTGGTAGCTCTACATACAATATTTTTGGCATGTGACGTCACAAGCCATGCCTTCATAGTAGCTGTGAGGAAGCTCAACACGATCTCTGTTTTGCGAGAAAGGGACAGGCGATGAAACTTTAAAAGCGTACTACTCCGTGATTAATTTACAGATTTTACTTATTTTTACAATTATTACATTCATTCTTAACCTACTTTATGAAGATAATATTTACTTCTTCATTTTTAATAGTAGTCAAATAGCCTATTGCAATACTGATTTGTTGTGCGAAATAAATGCCAACATTTTAGTCACGCGTCACATCGACCAGGTGCTCTGATAAACTTTGGAAAACGTGATGAGCGGTCCCTACGGACCCAGGGTCTCAACACTAAACGGCTCAAATATGTAACCGCTACCAAGATGATTTGTACCGTTCTAGCTGCTCAGCCGAATCAGCCGCGACGCAAATAGCGTCCCACACTATGGTCGGCACTGTCTTCCAGGGAACACCAGAGTCAATCCATCAAATCTTTTACCATTGTCACGCATGTCACCAATCGGTTCAACATTAGCGGTGGCAAAAGCCCGACTGCAGTATTTAAATTTATATTTTCATTAGTCAAACGCTTTCTAGAGAGAAGAGTTTTAACTGTTTTTCTACAACTTGCCCTAAGAATTGCGATCCTTGCCAACCCTTTAGATCATGTAAATGTGTGTAGCTTTACAAGAAATTGACGAGAGAGTTAAAGCGACTATAAACGTGATGTTGTTAAGTTTAATCTGAAGTATAATCCTCGAGTAAAACGAAATAAAACAGCTTGCCTAAACACTAAATAAAGAAGTACATTAAATCTAGTTTATGTCTTGTACTTAGAGTTTAGTGGATTGTCTCACGTAAAGTTTCGTATCTTGATGAGCTTCTTTTATGTTGATGAAGTAGCAGGTAGGTACGTATAGAGTTGAATGTAAATTATTACGTTTAGTTTTTGTAACTTTTCACCCTTAATATAAAGTTAAGAAATGACATGACGAGATAATATTAATTGATTACCTAATCGCACAGGCTAGTAATAAGATTACTAGACTATGAGATTAGATCATAAAGTCTCATTTGCCCAGTAATTTCACTAGCTACAGTGCCCTTCAAACTGAAACACAGTAGTGCTTGCGCACTACTGCTTGGCGGCAGAATAACTGGCAAAACGGTGGTACCTAACTAGACGAACTATATGAAGAAAAGTCCTACGACCTAGTAAAACTTACCACAGAATATATAATTACTACAAAACATATAATAGTGCTTGATACTATATCGTAATAATTATAATGACAAATTAATCACTAAGGCTTATTTAAAAAAAATTGTCAGCTAAAAACGATATCGGTACCTACAAAAAAATAATAAAAGATTTATTTTAAAGATTTTTATGTATTTTAACTTATTTTCTACTGTGTTGGATAATTAAAAAATCATGACACCTAAATAAAATACTCTCAAATTCAATATGAATGTATTGTCATGACTCCTCGCTATTGGGACAACACCACCTTTTTTTAAGGGGGGAAAATGCAATACCCCCTTCACCTATACTTCGTTAACGCATAAATTTTCATGCGATGTAACCAAATGTAGTTTCATTCCCTCTATATTATAAACTATATTAAACAAACTGCACGTTAATAAACATTAAATTCATGAATATTTCTTTATGAGAAGAATAGAAAACAAGCAAGCTGCCCACCTGATGGTCAGTGATCACCACCGCCTATATCTTTGAGGCACTCCCGGTGCGTTGCCTACCTGTACATAACTGTTGAAAACAGACCTTCAGAACAAGTGCAACCTACCTTTTTATATATTCTTTTAAATAAAGCTTGGCGTCCGTACGTCACCTTTAAAACAACAACAGTTCTCGATAGTTTCGACTGACGTACGGGCGCCCCGAAATATTAATTTATTATTTTCTTTCATTGCACCTAATTTCCGCCTCTTCGTGACCGCATCCTCATCACATCGGTCAGTCGAAGCTATATAGAACTGTTGTTGTTTTAAAGGTGACGTACGGACGCCAAGCTTTATTTAAAAGAATATATATAAAAGGTAGGTTGCACTTGTCCTAAAGGTCTGTAGTTAACAATAACCTTACGCGTGTGTATAAAATTACCACTCAGTAATGCAACGAGAAAACGCATTTTAATCAACTTTAGTAGGAGCATGGAGTAGGAGTAACAAATACATTCTCTTCTCTTAGAAAGCCGTGTAGTCTCTGTAGAATAGATAATCATTGTCGACGCAGGAAAAACCATGAGGCACAGTTAGCGTAACATATATTTTAGTTCAACATAAGAAAATATGTTAACAAATACCTGAAAAGCTGAGTAGCGGTTTATAAATCCATATTTTATAAAGGTCCCGAAATAGAAAGGTGAGTCTTTTTCATAAAGCGTGATTGTGCCTGTATTTATCTAAAAAGGGACGGAGGGTCTTTCGTTTAATAGCTAACGCAATGTCTAAGTTTTCGTAAGTTTTTCCAATCAGCCTATTTTCGATATACTTTTTACTAGGTGGTAGGACTTTGTTGCAAAGTTCGTCTAGGTAGGTACCACCGCTTTGCCAGTTATTCTGCCGCCAAGCAGTAGTGTGCAAGCACTACTGTGTTCCGGTTTGAAGGGTACTGTAGCTAGTGAAATTACTGGGAAATTGAGACTTTATGATTTGATCTCACGGTCGAGTAATCTTATTACCAGACTGTGCTGATGTCTCAGGATGATGTGCGCAGTGCAGTGTCGCGCGAAACTCTTTTAGTTTCGAGTGACACTGTTCTTTTATGGGCGGCCGTGGCGCTTAGCATCGGGTGGACGACTGGCTCGTCACATCATTCATTAACATAAAAAAAAAACTAATTTTTCAAGTATATTTTGAATTACAATAATATCTTCGTGAATAAGTTTTATATTACTTTCTGTATTTCAGTCTAATCACGAAAACGTATATTTTCATAATACCTATTGATAGTTTGTCTACGTCCAGTTAAATTAAAAATAGAATCAATACACGTTGACACTTATAAAAGTTAAAAAGAATTTTTAAAGGGACCTATCATAGCTTTAGAATCCTGAACCTTAATACGCAAAAAACAAGGTAAAAAGTTAACACTACCAGTTGAGTAGTGTCGTCGATTTTCAGTTGTCTAATTCAATATCAGTCGTTACTTGGGCGTGCTTGTGAAAAGAAATGCTCTTTTGCGTAATAGAACTTTCCTGAAAGCACAAAACATATTGAACATTGAAGCCCATGGTGCTATTTCATAAGATATTAGGCATTAATATATCTTTTTGAGATTATAGTAACTGTACTGTCGCTTAATATCAGGTAAACGACCAGCTCGTCAATTTATTCATTCTCATTTAAAATAAATTGTTGAGATATTCGCAGAATAGCACCAATATGAATAAGTCACGATGGAAATAGCACCAAAAGTATTCCCAAAATAGCACCTAAACAAATTATTTTATAAGTACCTACTTAAACAAAAATCGACTAATAAAAATTGCCTGAATGAACAAAAAAAGTTGTTTGCATGTTAGGCACTTTATGAATAACAATAGACGAAATTAACAACAACGAGGCTATTAACGTCTCCCACCGCATTACTATTCATATTTCATTTGCATAATTGACCCACATTTATTTCTTTTACACGAAACTGAACGTAACAAATCAAGTCTGACGTAATAAAGAGCTTTTTTTTAAACGCACGCCCTTTAACATTTTGGATCCCTTTGTGAAGATGGATTACGGATCGAGTCCAGCAAAAGTCAGCGTTTATTTACACAGCACATATACAGGGCATTTTACATTATGTTTGGTAGCCGTAGTAAGAGCTGTACACCAGACCAGAAATTGCGGAAGCGTAGTGCCGTAAATAAGTATGATAGTCCACCTGTGCTGAGGCCGCATATTAGCAACCAGTGAATGCGAACTCCCACATTTATATACACATATCTCTACATCTCTATTTTTACATTCGTAGTACGAAAGGAAGTCTCTGTGCGTCTGTTAGATAACGTACAGAACCACGGAGTGAATTTCAAGGTGGTTTTCTCTACGTGACAACCATTGTGCCTGAAAGTTTAACAAGGTTTGTACATGAGCAAGTTACTATTACGCACTAAAATCAAAATTTCAAAAAAGTCAAAATGACTTAACGACCTATAATGTTATTCACCATCATCACCTTTTCCATCCATCTACATCGACTGGCCTCAAAGCGCAGTGTAGCTCTAATTTTGTATCATACCCACCCAAGGCAAAAATTTGAGTGTGTGTTTATAGGTAAGGCTTAAGGCTAGGTAGGACTTTTCTGCAAATTTCGTCTAGGTACCACCGCTTTGCCAGTTATTCTGCCGCCAAGCAGTGGTGTGCAAGCATTACTGTGTTTCAGTTTGAAGGGCACTGTAGCTAGTGAAATTACTGGGCAATTGAATTTTTATGATCTGATCTCACAGTCAAGTAATCTTATTACCAGACTGTGCTGATGTTTCAGGATGAACACACAAACACACGAAACTATATATTTTGAAGATCCGAGTGACGCTGTTCTGTTATGGGCAGCCGAGTCACTTAACATCAGGTGAACGACTAGCTCGTCACATCATTCACTAACATAAAAAATGTATTTGTTCTCTGGGTGCTAATGCACTCTAAGTATGTATTTTTAAACAAAAAGTATAGGTATATTAGTAAAAGTATTGTATAAGTTATTTTATTTTATATGGGGGGCTTACAGGTATCTTTAAAAATTAAATAATAAAATAAACTTAAATAACCATTAAAAGCCTCCACAACTAATTATGAAAATAAAAGAACATGCAATAGCCTAACATGCAATTATAACTACTTAAGTAAAACATTTACAAACTAAAGAGCGAGGGCGACGGTGGCGAGACTTAAGGGAAAGTGCTTTGCTCACTGACGGCATGCTACTTGTGAATAGGTATATGGTAGAGAGATCAGACTTTAGGAGTTTGTTAAAAGCAGTAAAAGATCGTAAAACATTAGTTTATCTAAAGTTCAATAAAATTCTTGCTTTTTTGGGACTATATGTAAAAATAAAGGAATAAAAAAATAAAACAAACAATACAAAGTCAAATAGGTCAATAAAATAACTAAAACCGGGGAAATGTGGTTATGCCCTTGTTGAAACCACATCACATTTTAATGCCAGTATCTATATAGGACGGGATATTGTACCGTATGCTACCATGCCAGGATCGTTCGTTCCCTAGAGAATTTCTTTTAATGTTTGCGCTCCAGTCTCGCCATGGAAAAGGTTTTAAAACAAAAAGTCGAGTAAAGTTATCTCGAAATTGCTGGCTTTAAAAGGATTACTTTTCGTTTACAATGCTGAATAAAACGTTGAAATATGGTCCATGATTTTTTTCGTTGTATTTATGCTACGAAATTTGGGACTAAATTGAAATTTTATAGTTACTGCAACTATCTTGCGAATATTGTACACTAGTTGCGCCCCACGGTTTCACCCGCCGATATAAGCTATCTGTATCCCGTGTCATTAAAATTTCGTCTCATGAAAGAGTAATTAATATCCATACATCGATGCATACAAACTTTTGCGTTTATATTATTAGTAAGGAAGAATTCTAAACATACTAACAACATTGACCTGCATATGGAAAGATATCTTATATATATAAAAGAAAGTCGTGCTAGTTACACTATTTATAACTCAAGAACGGCTGAACCGATTTGGCTAATAATTAGTAAGGAGGTAGCTTAGAACCAGGAGACAGACATAGGATACTAAATAACCCTTCTTTAGAAGAAGAAAGAAATTTCTTTATTGTTCATGTTATTAAATTACATGAACAATAAAGAAATACTTAATTTTTAAATTTGTATTTCCTAATTAAAAATTGAACTTAATAAAATCCATAATCTTATCTTATTATCCGCGGGTGAAACCGCGAGGCGCAGCTAATGTGGGACAAAGGCTGAGCTCACTTGTCACGTTAGCCTAAGATCGATTCTAATCCCGTTTGTGGTTTTTTGTTGAGGTTGGAACACACAATGAGTTAGCCAAAATAATTTGACAGTGACTCCCCATGAGACAACTGTGACCTCAGAGTAATAACTAAAGGTGACATTGCTGAGTGAATTTTGCACGCAAGGGAAGTGACGTAGTGTCTCACTATACATACGTACTACTCGTATGATGATTAACTTTTGAGTAAATCGTGTGACACTTGCTTATTTTCTCTGATTTTTTTTATGTTAGAGAATGATCATATAATAATAATATGTGCGGGCATCTCACACAACGCCATCTAGCCCCAAACTAAGCAAAGCTCGTATTATGGGTACCAGATAACTGATACAATACTTAAATATTTTTTGTTTGTAAATATATAGGAACATATAATACAACTAGCGGCCCGCCCCGGCTTCGCACGGGTATTTAATATATATCTATTATAGATTGAGATATAAACTATCCTATCTCTCAAGTTGGATCGAACTGCACATGGTGTGCGAATTTTATTATAATCGGTTAAGTGGTTTAGGAGTCCATTGAGGACAAACATTGTTACACGAGATTTATATATATTAAGATATGACACCCAGACACAGAACAAACACCTATGTTCATCACATGTTTGTCCTGGGTGGGAATCGAACCCACAACCCAGAGTTCAGAAGGCAGGGTTACTACCAACTGAGCTATCGGGCCAGTCTAATGATGTGACGAGCTAGTCGTTCACCTAATGTTAAGCGCCATGGCCGCTCATAACAGAAGTGTCACTTGGAACTTTAAAACAGAGTTCTGCGCGATACTGCACTGCGCACATCATCCCGAGATATCACACAGTCTGGTAATAAGATTACTCGACTGTGAGATCAGATCATAAAGCCTCAATTGCCCAGTAATTTCACTAACTACAGTGCTTTTAAAGCCGGAATACAGTAGTGCTTGCACACTACTGCTTGGCGGCTGAATAGCTGGCAAAGCGGTGGTACCTAGACGAACTTTGCAACGAATTCCTACCACCTAGTAGTTTTCTCTGATATTCGTATGTTCCATGGGTAAGAAAACAGTTTGGCCCGTAAGCTTTTGATATTATTAGCCGTAGCTATTGATAACTTTGGTCTTATCGGAGACCGCCTCACATATATTATAATTTGATCAGATTTTAGATTTTCCTTGACTTTTTCTGGCCTTACAAAAAAATTTGTTACAATTGGTACGTCAGTTACAATAAATAGCTAATACTTTAAACACTTCAGAAATACCAAGATATATATTCCTGAAAACAATACAAACAAATAAAGCGGCCGGTAATTTTTCTTTGATCTAAGGGTAATGGGTAAGATATATGGGTTTTATAAATTTCTAAACATAACACACCTAATCGTATTATTGTGAGTATTATTCCAGCATTGCTTATACTAATATATTTATTTATTTAGATACAAACCCATACACGGTATGGTATTTACTTGGCTAGCATGCTACACCTTCGACCGCATAGTCACTTCCCATCAGGTGATAGCGCGGTCAAATGCTAGACAAGCTCGAAGTTTTTTTTTTTTTTTTTTATGTTACTGAATGATTTGACGAGCTAGCCGTTCACCTGATGTTAAGCGCCACGGCTGCCCATAACAGAACAGTGTCAATCGGAACCCCAAAATAGAGTTTCGAGCAACACTGCACTGCGCACATCATCCTGAGACATCAGCACAGTCTGGTAATAAGACTACTCAACTGTGAGATCAGATCATAAAGTCTCAATTGCCCAGTAATTTCACTAGCTACAGTGCCCTTCAAACCGGAACACAGTAGTGCTTGCGCACTACTGCTTGGCGGCAGAATAACTGGCAAAGCGGTGGTACCTACCTAGACGAACTTTGCAACAAAGTCCTACCACCTAGTAAAAAAAAAAGTACAAATCAAACAGCCCCTTAAATTATGCAGAGCTCCTGTGGTAACGTTAGTATAAAACAGAATTTGATTTCATATTACACACTTTAATGGTCAGCCGGTACATCAGTGCTTCAATAAATGCATTAGGAATTCCATTGTGACATAGTATATCTTTTTTTTTTTTGAGGGGGGAAATTCCCTCGCACTTCCCTGCCACCGCGTGGGTGGTGACAGGGGGTATGTGGGACTCGAACCCACTAAAACCCCCCCGTGAGCACCTCTTCCGCCGTACCGGGGGCGAGAAGGGGTCGCGACTGCAGTCCAGCCAACTCGCCCCCCGTGACATAGTATATCTAAGCTAACTTTTAACAAGGTTGAAGTATTGTTTCATCAAATTAACCTGTTATGCAGTAGTTTAAGTACAAGCTGGTGCTGGCAAAATTAATCGAGTTTCCGACTCCGACATCATAAACTTAGGTATAGATAAAATTAGTTAGAGAATATTGAAGGTTGCTGTAGTTTTTTGTATTATCCATCTTTGTCTCTCATGTCTTTCATCATATCTTTCAACATATCATCTCTTCCATTCAAAAGCCTGTTTGCAAAGTCTTCACCGTTAATTTTAGACGAAGTGCTATTGGACAATATAATTACAATTAGTGCATACTCTTCATACCAAAATGATACGTGGACGACGGAAAATGTTTTTTTATATTGACACCCTAATTAATTTGTTTAAATTAGTTGTCGTGAACGATAATTTGAAAATCATAAATAAATGCAATCATAATTGGAGGGTTGAGAATAAAAAGGGCTTAACTGTCAAATTGATAGTTTCGAGAAGATTTACTTTAAACTTCAATGGCCTCATTTTAATGTAGAGTGCTTATAAGGTAAAATAAAAGGTTTATGTAAGTTTCAGTTGCTTGAAAATGTTTTAATTCTATTTTAAAATACTAAATCATACAATTACTGTAAAAATACAATATAATAAAACAAATATAATAATGTTTTTTATGCTAAGCGAACTGTATTCCTGTGATAGATAAACCGTTTTTAGACTCAAAATCTTGAGATTTAAGCCTCATTTCGGTATTTTGAGAATGTATTATTGTAGATAATTTCACGCTGAATCCAACGATACCCATAAGTCATTTTGTGAAAAAAATCAGTGAAACCCTTCTTGTTCTCATCCCTTCAATTAAATTAGGTGCAATCAAACACAGGCTCTTTATGATTAAGTGTATATGTATATTTTAAAAGACCACTTAGTTTCATAAATAACTTATAATGAAATCAGGCAAATAGAACATAAGCTACGGACAAACAATATAGCCCATGTTACTACTGGTAGGATAACCAGTTACGTCAAAAGATTTTTTTTTAGATGATCACGTGACTGTCAAAAAATTCTTGAGTGTCACACCAGTGTAACACGAAACGAAAATACAGTTACATCAGTATAATTAAGATGAAAAAACACCTCTGTCTCGCGTCTCTTCTCGTGATACTGGTGTAAAAAAACGCTGTGACGATGAGACTGCCTACCGAGTAAACATAACACTCTGTGCCCCCGCTCTAAACAGCTCATAGGATATTCCAGTCGATTAAAATTTATCTGCATAATCTGCAAGAGCTTGTTATTTTCAGTAAAGTGCTGAGCAACCAAGCTTGCTTCATCTAAATTAATTAACTGATAATCTTATGTGAGACTTAAGCTTAGTGCAACACAACAAACAAAATGAGCGTAGATGGAAAATATAAATATGTACCGTAAAGGAAAATATTTCTCCGCAACGTAAAAGTCATATATTCTTAAATATTAATTCAGTTTTGAAACTTATAGACAAAAGAACACGTTTATAGGAAGTAGTTATGAATTTTCTTCCTACCTTTTCGAGTCTATACGAGTGGTAAGCCATAGATTCTAAAATTTTAAGCCAAGAGGTTTCTTACTTAGCTTTAAGACTGCTGTCGACAGCAATGATCGGGACCGATGCCTTAACAGGCCTATCTAGGTCTACCCGTCACTCTAAGCCATATATTATCACTTAGCGTCAGGTAAAATATGATCAAATAATACTAATAACCGATGATGACCGTAGCAAACGTTGCAGGTTGTGAAGGTATAGTCGAGCGTTACATCATCGTGAACCTAGAACATCGTCAGAACTTAATTAACCTACCGGGTTCTACTTCGATTTTGGTTCGGTAGGTCTAAAGATTTTTGTTTCTGTAGTGTCAGCACATAGTTTGTCTACCCTCTTCGACCCATTTCAGTTTTATTTTAGCTGAGGAAAGCAAAAGCTTTTGCCGTCACGAAGAGGTTTGATTGACAATACTGACCCGCTCTACTAGTAATAAACGTTGAAAAACTATTTTTCTCGAGACTTGACACGAATGCGTACTACGATTTCTTTTGAAATCGGTAACCCTTATAAGATATAATACAATGAAGGGACATCCATACAAAAAATGACTAAACTTAAAGTACAAAACAGGTATATTTTTTTTATTATTATTTTTATGGTCTTTACCTATGAAATTGCCGTTTTGTTTGAAAAAAGTTAAAGTATTTTTTTTTCGAACTTATTTATTTCTTTTATTCAAAGTAATCACCCCTGCAATCAATGCATCTTTGCCAACGCTGTGGCAGTTTATGGATGCCCTTCTTGAAAAAATCAGCAGGACGGGAGACAACAAACTCTTCAAAGGCGTTTTGTACTGCCTCTCGGGAATTAAATTTTTTTCCCGCTAAAAAGTTATCCAAATTTTGGAAAAAGTAATAGTCGGTAGGCGCAAGATCTGGTGAGTATGGCGGATGAGGGAGAGCTTCTAAACCCAACTCGTGCAGCTTAGAGACGGTCTGTTGTGCAGTATGGGGTCGCGCGTTGTCGTGAAGTAGCAGTGGAGACGACCGATTGACCAAAGCTGGTTGCAGACGTGCGAGTTTCGCCATCATTGTGGTCAGTTCTTCAATGTACACATCTGCAGTAATGCTCTCGCCGTTTTGTAAAAAGCTATGATGAATCACACCAGCACTAGACCACCAAACTGTGACCATCACCTTTCTAGGGGTCATTTTTCGTTTTGCACATTGCTTTGGTACCGAACCAGGATCTAACCAACTTGCTGAGCGCTTTCGATTGTCAAAAAGAATCCATTTTTCGTCGCACGTAACAATTCAGTTCAAAATTCCTTCATTTCTGTGCCTGTTAAGCAGCGCAAGGCAAGTCTCGACGCGTACGTTGCGCTGGCGATCGTTAAGTTCGTGGGGCACCCATCTATCAAGCTTTTTTATCTTGCCAATCTGTCGCAAATGGACCAATATTGTTTTGATGCTAACATCAAAAGCTGCTGCCAGCTCAGCTGTAGATTGGGATTCATCAGCTTCCACAATCGCCTTTAATTCATCATTGTTGACCAAAGTTTCCGGACGACCACGAGGTTCATTTTTCAAGTCAAAATTCCCAGAACGGAACCGAGCAAACCAATAACGGGTTGTACGTTCGTTTGTACAGTTCTCTCCGTAAACGTCGTTGATGTTACGTGTCGTTTGTGCCGCGTTGGTGCCACGACGGAACTCATATTCCATAATTACACGAAATTTCAAAGTATCCGTTATGAGGAAAAATGTTGAAATGTAATGAAAATACAACGCTAATCAATAAACAAAAGACTTATATTGTAAATAGAATGTCATATTTTTAAAACAAAATTAATTTGAATTTAGAATTCATAGCCAATCAAAACTTTTTTTTGTTTGAAAAAGTCAGTACTGCAATACGGCAATTTCATAGGTAAAGACCTATTATAAAAAAACAAGTATCGATTGGACGTCGGTTCAGCATATTGCTGATCATCGAAGACATCCCGCCCTGATTTTCAGTAATAATTTCTAGGTTAAATGTGTTTATTATTAGTAATTTATTATTCGCTATGTTTTCTTTTGGATATGATTAAATTAAATTGCCTTTTTCATATTATTTCAGTCAACAAAAAATAAAACACATTGCATTTGGGTCGGTGCACAGTGATCATATTACTTTCGCAATACACACTATACTGTGCTGGCAAAATCAAAGAGAAAGCGCACATTTATTTGTGGACCTTCCCCATCTACTTTTTAACTGGTAGCGTAGCGTTTCTGGTCTATAAAGAGTATTTTGCTATAAAGTTTGTAATCAATGCAAAGGTATCAAAGAACAAACAAGCAAATTTAACGTGTAAGGAAAAACGGTTTTTATAAACCATTGAAACGACCATAACATAGAAAGCTCCTTTCTCTGAAGCAGCTAGGTAATATTAAAATAATGTTTGTTACCACTTTGTTTGTGTTTACAATGTTCCTCGTAAAGCAAGCCGTCAAAGTTTGTGTCACACAATCAAAACACCGCTGCTAAACGCCCAAAAGTAGGACAACGAGGTTCGAAAAGCTCCCCCAACATAGACATATAGGATGGATATATATATGACAAAGTCCCTGTGCATTTGTCTGGTTGGCCCGGGTTCAGGTCATTATTTACGTATGTGCCATCGATTTTGTGGCGCTTTTAAAACGTGCGTCGTTCGTCAACGTGCGGTGAAAAAAGCTTCCCTTTTCATGAGGCCTTCTTAACCTTTGACTTTCTCTTTAATGCAAAGAAAACGGCACCTGCTCTCAAATCAAGGTACGGTTCGGAAGTTTCGCGCGGAGGCTGTTATCAGGTTAATGTTTCTGTTTCAAAGGACGGTAATGACAACAGATGGCCTCTACCTGGCCCTATCGGAGTATTGTCCTGGATATGCAATTTATTTTATGTTTTATCTTTATGGAGAAGCCGGAAACATTGAAAATTGGCCCATATTGAAAACAAATTGCTATTAATATTGGATCATTAAAAGTCAAGCACAATTTATGAAGGTAGATTCTTTTTTTATATACCTCTGAAAATGAGAAAAACATTTTGGCATCTTGCTCATTCTTACTTATATTATAAACGCGAGTCTGTATGTATGGTTGTATGTTACTCTGTCACGCAAAAACCACTGAATGGATTTTAATAAAACTTGGAATGCAGATAGCCTATATGCTGGATTAACACATGGGATACTTTTATCCGCAGGTAAAACCGCGGGGTGCAACTAGTAACTAATAAATTTGCCTACAAAAAACGGCTTTTTAGATTAAGTTTTTCTACTGCATTGTTTTAATTTCAATTTTGTAAACGAAATTAATATAATTTTTTTTTTTAAATTACGTCATCTTTATGGCTTATGAAGGTCTATATTAAAATTACTTAACTAATAATAAAATTAAAGCAAAAAAAAAAAGAATATCATATTAAGCTTGTGACCCTCGACCGTGATTTTGTCTCAAATAATGCAATTTAAGTTCATTAAATCTAATACGGATCATTATGGTACCCTACTAACAACGCATTTACGATAGTAATATTACGCCTCGCACCAAACCACATGCAAGATAAGCCAGTGTAGATAGATAGCAGTTTCGACCACAATGTCACCAACATGGCGGAAGGCACCATTGCTACGCTTGAATAGGGAACTAGGCTTTATGGAATACGGCTACTAGAACCCAATGTCGTTTGCGCAGTAAAGCATTTTCTAATTAAACAAATATAAATTGCTTTATTGCGTATTATCTTCCAGCTAAACTGGGTGTAAGGTAAAAATTTTCACGTGGCAGTGCCACGCAGCTTAAATATAAATGTCAAACACAACTGTAACTTGTTCGTACTCGTATAACATACTACTTACTAATTTTAGACGTATAAACTACTCCTAAATTATAAATATACATATATTATATAGAGGTTTCCGTTCTCATAACTATGCGAACGGTAAACCTCGCGATTATAAACCTTATTGCAACAATTGTGTGAAGTCTGTACATAATCACGTTAACAGCTGGAAAAAGCTGAACACAGGCCGCCCCCACAAAACGTCATTTCTGTGGACGCTTATGTATGCTTGACGACTGAATTTTATATATTTACCGACCGAATATTTCTGCCAAATATTAACAAAATATGCTAGAAACAACTTTCTAACTTAATCTTTAACTTAGAACAAACTTTCCCCCATTTTGGAGAAATCAAAAACCATTAAAAAATCACCAACGACAAAAATTCCAACAACTCGTAGAATCTGTTTACAAAGTTTCGTTGAAAAATGTAAACAATACGCCAGTAATTACATCCGGACAGATAAAAGTAACTTTCGTTCGCTTCGAAGCTTTGATTGCTCGATCAACAAATATTAATAACAAATATTATTATTTATATATTATTGTTGTATTATTATTATATATATGACGGCGGCTACGTCCAGTTATAAACTCTATGCGCAGCGGGCAGTACCGTAATTTACCCTGTGGCAGCATGTAAATTTATTACAGTGGCAACACCGGCAACTGTCGTCGCTGCCCCACCCATCTGGCTATATAAAGGGATCGATTGGTGTGCTACGGATCATTCTTGTTCCAGACACGGCGGGGTGTAGACATGCTAAAGGCCTATAGTTATATAGGTTACAACCTACGCAGAACCCGTTCTGCCGACATATATATTGATGATACACCTATTGATGATTCCTGTTGTTTGGCGACAAATCGTTCAGACAGATTGTTAACCAAACAAACACTAGAAAATGCCTTACATAGGCTACCACCGTGTTATAGTTTTATTAAGACATTTTCCTTTACGGAAAGCTCAAGCTTTTTACACGATTCTAATATAAGCTTAGTTTAATGTTACTACCTACTGAGCTATCACCACTTTCTCTTTTTAACGTATATTTCAAAGTTTTATACATGAAAAAGCTTATAAAGTCAGTTTCCATTGGGCTATTCAGGCGTGGACATGCAATGTCTTTCTATACGGTATGAATTCGTATCCGCAGCTGTGCATTTAAGTGTGTGAACATCGACTGAGTCCACACAATGGAGTTAATTCCAACTCAGCCCCTTCAGTACAAACAGTTTGAGAAATTCGAACTGCTGTAAGCACACAGGTTTCAGCTTTTATACAACTATAAGGTTAGATCTAATGAGTGCGCGAACTAACAGGGAGTGGCTTGGAATCGATATCTGGTCACCATGGGTATGGGAAAAAATTGGGCGGCATACGACAAATGCTTTGCCACAATATTAGCGCGACACGTTTGATTTTATCTATTAATCCAATGTTATGGTTGTTATTTTTATATTTTTTTCTTGACCAATGTTACTAGTATTGAATTCAAGCTCATGCTTACGTATATGAACAATTGACTGGCCCGATAGCTCAGTTGGTAGTAACCCCTTGACAAACATTTGTGTGATGAACATAGATGTTTCTTCTGTGTCTGGATATTATTGTACTCTATGTATGTGTATATAATAATAATAATATTATATATTTATTTATTTATTTATCATGACAGTTTACAGTGGATTTATTAGAAAAACAGGGCTTTCTATATAAGCCTATATAGAATCTTTCTATATAAGTAGCAAACAATAAAATGCATGTCTGATGATACAGATATAACTCTATATATAATAGGCTTTATAATAGTTGTGGTGTCATTGCATGGCTTTTGTTGATTCCTATTGTTCAATTACGGACGGATAAGCGTACGATCATTTGAAACAAGCCGGGATTATAGGATCCGCCGCTGTGCGCTCGGACCGGAGCAAAGCTTAGGCTTGAGTTCTAGTACTGCGTATATCATGCCACAAACGGTTGAGAATTAAAATTTAATCTAAGGATTTTGAAAAAATCTACATTATATTACAGTTGAATGCAACAAAATAATTATTTCAATGATCCACTCCAACACGGTAAGTTTAAAACCAACTGTAGAAATGGATAAGTTTATATATAGTAAGTTAAGGAATATGCTCTAAACTTTTTCGTTCACAAACTAAATATTTTAAATTACGTATAACCATCCGTTGAATGCCATTACTCTGCTAGGTACCCCTTTATAAAAATAATAATAATAATAAAATAAAATGTCTTTATCTCAGGTGAAAAAACCCATATAGTGCTTAAAAATACAAAAATACAAAATAAAATAAAATTTATGGGAAAGTCTGTTAAAGAAGGTATGGAATGGACATCACATATGAAAAAACAAATATTTCGTATTCTGTGGATACCGTATATACTCGTATTACCTGCTTTTAAAACAATCTTAATATATATAAATCTCGTGTCACAATGTTTGTCCTCAATGGACTCCTAAACCACTTAACCGATTATAATAAAATTCGCACACCATGTGCAGTTCGATCCAACTTGAGAGATAGGATAGTTTATATCTCAATCTATAATAGATATATATTAAATACCCGTGCGAAGCCGGGGCGGGCCGCTAGTTTTATATAAGACATATAAAGCGAGTCATGTAAGGTGATTCAATCGTACCTACGCTACAACTATGCGTAACCGTTCGTCTGATGTTAAGCGGTTAAGCGACATGGCTGCCCTATCAGTTGCAATGTTACTCGGAACTCTAAAGTATTTATATATAAGTTTCACGTGACACTCCACCGAGCACTTCAACCTGAGACATCAGATCTATCTAGTAATAAGACTACTAGACTGTGAGATCAGATCATTAAATTCTCATTTGCCCAGTAATTTTACTAGCTACAGTGCCTTTCAAACCGAAACACAGTAGTAGTAAAAACACTTGGCGAAAGAATAACTGGCAAAGCGGTGATACCTACCTAGACGATTTTTGCAGAAAAGTTCTACAACAGTCCACCTAGTGAACGTACTTAAATACAGTAAATTAGGTCATCAGGTTAGTCAGCGTACGTCAAAGCGTCGCTCATTTGTCGCACTTTCAATCAGGCTGAGCTACACGTTGGACGAAAATGGATTCTCAGTTTAATTGGTGCTTCAATCCGGCTTCCGACTAGCTTAGTCTCTCTGTGTGAAAGTGACCCTAACAAGACGATCTCTGGTGACGGCTTTTTACCGCCAAGTACTTGCTTTGTACGTGTTGAGTGGGAGGCCTTTAATCCGGTATTTCTTTCACGAGATGCCCTGGAGTTGACAATTAGAAACATTTTATATTAAAATGGTATAAAGGAAAAGAAATCGTATTGTTTGGGTAAACAAGGTAATCTTTCCTTGTTTACCACACAATATGATATTGGCCGCGATGATCCATGAGATTCAAACGACCGCGCTACGTCCGTTTATTTATTTTTCAAGTATTTTAAGTACCGATCAATTTTTTTGTTTATTAAAATAATTATTTAGGTACTTTGATGACAGCAAATTTTATCAGCCTTGATAAAGCTGTCAAGCGCACAAAGCGTCTATCGTATCTGAAGCGAGTCACGTTATGAAAAAGGTAGAGAATGGTGAATCTTAATAAACTTCGTTTAAAGTGGTTTTAATTAACTGATTTTATAGTAACTACTAGCAGCTTACCGCGTCCTAAGGTTCTATCCCAAGGGTCAACCTATCTACTATATCACATTTCAAATGACAATAAGATCGGTTTAGCATTTTAGTTATGAAAAGTAAGTTACTCGTATATTGCAAGTTACTTACAATATAATTTAATTTAACTACAATTAAATTTATAATATTCGTATGGATATATGCATAGATTATAAATCTTAATAAAATTATGGAACATATTAATAGCCACACGTGGGACTTATTACTGTAGTAAATTTGAGAGACCCGTCCATTAAACACCATTAAAAAAACCCTAATGGGCAAACTTTTTAGATTTTTAACATGCTTCTCACCAAATTTGTGAATGCTTTATCACCTTTCTCCCCAATAACTTTTTAGTTTTTGTCCACTAAAAAGATTTATTTCAATGATCCATTTATGTATACAAGCCACACTTGTCATATATACATTTTTATACAATACATTTTACCTTGTAACGAAATATGGTTTTACACTGTTGGTTCCACAAGTGTAGTAGAAAGTTCAGTAGTTTTCTAGTACTCGATAGCCAACAGCCAACCTAGTCACGCAAATATCGCGTACTTTGGGAGCTGGCTCTGAGGCTGACACATTGTTAGGTAAACTTGAGATGCAAATATCGAAATCTGTCGGCGGCTTTGCCTAACTAGTTTCTTATCCTTACTGTTCAAAAACTAACCGTGTTGCATCTAACTGCAACGGAAAAATATTGGGAGCTCAAACAGGAATTTTATTTAAACAATTATTAGCATTGGTTCGTTTTGGGGTATCAAACTAGAAGAAACTTAATTTTATGTTTGTGATATTTTTGAAATCAGGCTTCATCCGCTAGCTGCAGGTTCGTTGCATGCGAGCATGCGATAAACGAATAAATTTCGTAAACCAATGTGACTTGCACTCATGCATGATAACAAACTTGCACACTGTACAAGCTGTAAGCGTGCTGGGACGACCTTGTAAGTATACAAAAGCTATAAGTAAGGTATAATAATTGATTCTAATCATGACTTGTTTTAGCTACCTTAAAATTTCTAATGCAGTTTTATTTAATATAGAAATAAAGCGATAATTACTTAAAAAATTGATGTATAAAATTCTGTATCATAATATACAAAACACTCATTTAAAAATGTATTTATCTATATTAAAGCTGCTTTGCACTGCCCCACAAAAATTTCCTCTAGCATTAAGTTCGCATATATACCTTCATTTGCTGTTTGTGCAATAAAGCATTTTCTATCTATCTATCTATTTTAGGAGCCATCATGCTCTCCAATGGCAACAGTAATAAATCTTAATCACAATAGCTTCGTGAATTACCCACATATTTTACTAAACGGCTGCTTCCCCCTGAGACGCGAAGACTACATTTCATGACGATAAAGTTATCCTACATATTTTTCCAGGGCTCAAACTATCTAGATCTAGATCTATATAGACAGAAAGATCTATCAAACCGTTTAGATTACAGACGTAACAATCAGACAGGCAAACTGATAGTTACTTTCGAAAATATGAGTTGACAGCCCCTGTTGTGTGGTGAGCCGGTCGGCTCATAACCTGGAGGCGGCGGGTTCGATTCCCGCGGCAAGACAAGTATTTGTGCACAAAAAAAGCGCAAATACTTTATCTAAGTCTAGGTGTTGTAGGACCATGGCTCTCGTAGTTCCTGGCTTCTTATAGACACATGGAATCCTAGTTAATGTCCAGGATCTATTTATGTGATCGTTGGGCGTTATTATTATTATCATTTATATACATTTTTATGTTAAGGAATGACGTGACGAGCTAGCCGTTCACCTGATGTTAAACGACACGGCTGCCCATATCAGCTGCAGTGTCACTCGGAACTCTAAAGTATAGAGGTTCGCGTGACACTGCACTGCGCACGTCATCCAGAGACATCAGCACAATCTAGTAATAAGATTACTAAACTGTGAGATCAGATCATAAAGTCTCATTTGCCCAGTAATTTCACTAGCTACAGTGCCCTTCAAACCGGAACACATTAGTGCTTGTGCCAAGCAGTAGCTTGGCGGCAGAATAACTGGCAAAGCGGTGGTACCTACCTAGACGAACTATGCAGTAAAGTCCTACCACCCAGTAAAAAGTTAACGGTCATGCTATGACTATATTGAAAATTTCCAGTCTATAATTCTAGATTTTATTGTACTTATCAATAAGAATTAATAATATCAAACATATCAATCAACAACCGAAGTTATAATAAATAGCAAAGTAATGTGATTTAAGTATTTTATTAAAATATTATTTTATTATATTACTTTGCTATTATATTAAAATAATTGTAATCTTAGAGTCGAAGTAGATAGTATCGGTTCTGTGGTCCAAGCTCATATCGTAATATACGCTTAAGTACATAGGTACAATATTTTAAATTATTATTTTTATTAAAAATAAGGCTTAATAATTGTATTGTTTTTAGTCTTTCCAATCACAAATAGTAGCTACTAGACTGTCTTGTAGTTACGACTATTACATTTATTATTTATATTTACAACGAAAAGAATGTGTAAAATTTTTATAGTGATCTAATAAAGATCTTATAAAATGAACCAAACAATAATCATTTATTTCTATCCCCTCATCTTTTCACCCTCAAACATGTAAGATACTAAACAATACTTATATAATTCGGAAATTAAGACAAGAGTAGACACAAAATTGGACTCGTATTTGAGAGGTACTTATCCCGCTTTCTGTCAGAATTCGATCGGTAATCTTTCAAATTTCCGCTTGAGAACGGCCCACCGCTACCTCGAATATCGTTCAGAAACCGAACCGTTTGTTCACCGACCACGTAAACGCAAATATTGGATTGGATTGGCTCTACTTTACATTGTTTCAAGATATGCTTTATATCATACTAGCGGCCCGTCCCGGCTTCGCACGGGTGGACATTAAACAACACAAATATATAATAATAATAATAATACTAAATACTTTTATATTTTTTAAACATTTTGGCATAAGCATTTTTTTCTTGCAATTAAAATAGCCTATATTAATCAGTGATAATGTAGCATTCCAATGGTGAAATAGTATTTTAAATCGGTCCAGTACTTTTAGAGCCAATTCATCAAAAACATACATACAAATCTTTCCTCTTTATAATATTTTAATATAAGTATCATATTTAATACAAGTTTAAGGCAGAGCTAGTGAACATTACAAACTTTAATGCTAAAACAGAACGGAAAATTAAATCGATTGAAAATGACATTAGTGTACTGAAGGCTAACACTACAGTGAACGATGTCTCACTATCTTACAATGATATGATCTCTGAAATACACGAGCGTTCTCAAAGGGAGAAGAACTTAATAATATGTGGCATTGAAGAGTTTTACTCTAAAAACATTGAAGATAGACGCAATCATGATATGGATCAGATTAAAAAGGTGATAAAATCGATACTCACTGATTGTCCGGAACCAGTTAAGATCATGAGACTTGGCAAATATTATGAGAATAAAGTACGACCTATCAAAACTTGTTTTGCAACATCAGAAACTCCAAGACAGATTTTGCGAACCAAATCTAGTGTGAACAGTGTGCCTGTAAAAATCAAAATTTTCTCTGATGAAACACCGTATCAGAAGAAAATTATGCTAAACCTTCGAAATGATTTGAAACGTCGTACTGAGGCCGGCGAAAAGGACTTAACTATTAAATTCATAAAAGGTATCCCTAAAATAGTAACGGCCACCATTTCAAAAAACTACCAGGAATAGAATCTACCGAGGAAGTACAGACAAAATTTAACGTTTCATACCAAATAGTAAACAACTACACGGATTTAAAGCAGAACAATAAATCCCTAAAACTTCTTTACGCTAATATTCGTAGCGTTGTTAAACAAGGAAAGTTAGACGAATTAAAATGCATAATAAACTCTACGACTAGTCAAATACATGTAGTGGTGTTATCGGAAACCTGGATCAAATCTGAATCAGAAGCTGAGAGCATACAGCTACCAAATTACGCACATTATTTCAACTTTCGTGACTCGGGTAGAGGTGGTGGTGTGTCAATCTTTGTCCACAACAACTTAAAGCACAATCTTATTGAGGGACTCTGCGAGAATGATAACCATTTCTTATGGATACACTTGGATAGACTTTCTATAGACATTGGCGCTGTTTACAAACCCGAAAGAACAAGCCATTCTGACTTCCTTGACATCTACTCGCAGCAACTACTAAAGCGAAAGAGAGCCATTGTTTGCGGTGATTTCAACTATAATCTACTCAAAAAAAGTTCACCCACTACAACTTATAAAAGAATGCTCAAAGAAAGTGGTTTTTCTATACTTAACAACATACACTCAGACTACTGCACACGAGAGACATCAAGTACAAAAACAATTCTTGACCATGTTTGCTCTAACATAAGAAACAACACTTTCCACTTAGCCGTTATAGAATCAACGATGTCGGATCACAAACAGATTTACCTTGAAGTTTATAACCAAAAACCAATCAAGAATAAAAAAACTGAGTATCAGACCATAAACTATGATAAACTTAATAATCTATTGCAATCCATAGACCTCTTTGACTGTAACAGCATATATGAAAATCTAGAAAAATATTTATTGGAAGCTATCCAAAAGAGTAAAACAACTAAAACCAAAATATTAAACCCTATAAAAACGGATTGGATAAATAAAGATATTATCCAAGCTATTAACAAAAGAAATGAGATGGGATATACTTACATCAGATCACACCAGCACAACGAAGCAACAAAAGAGGAATACATTGCTGAAAAAAAGAAAGTGAAAGAATATATACAAACAACTAAATGTAAATACTATAAAAAACTGTTTGATGCCTGTGTGAACAAGCCGCTTAAAATGTGGAAACTTATAAATGACTTAAGTGCTAACAAAATTAAAGGCAATTTCGCTCCTTCAAAACTGGAAACAAACTCGGGCCCCATAACAGAACTTCCTGATATTTGCCAGCACTTCAACGCATTTTTTGCTAATATAGGGTCAAAGTTAGCTAATAATATACCTCAATCTTATCATAGGACTATTGACTTACAAATATTAGGTAATAGTGAAATATCGCACAACAATAAAACTGAATTACTTAATTTAAATCCAGCTAGTTCTGAGGAAGTTAGTAAAATTATTGATAATTTAAAGACTAACACTAGTAGTGGCTTAGATGGTATTAGTTGTAAAGCTATAAAAAGTGTTAAAACCATAATACTAGATGAGTTAACACGGTGCATTAATAAATGCTTAGATGACGGCTATTTTCCCGATACGCTTAAAATAGCTCGAGTCAGCCCAATATTTAAATCAGGCAGTAAGACTGATATGGGCAACTACCGCCCGATATCAGTACTCCCGACTATTTCTAAAATCATAGAAAAAGTTATCTATAATCGCCTAGAGGAATATCTAAACTCAATTAATTTTCTTACGGAAAAGCAATACGGTTTCCGGCCTAAATCCAACACCTTGTCTGCTTGTATAGATCTTATTACAAACTTAAAAACTAAAATTGATCAAAAGCAGGTCGCGTTAGGTGTATTTATCGATCTGAAAAAAGCGTTCGACACAATAAGTCACAAACTGCTTTTACACAAATTACACACCATTGGAATTAAAGGAACTGCGAAAAAAATACTATTATCTTATCTAACCAATAGATGCCAGGTTGTTAGAATAGAAAAAGTTCAAAGTTCCCCTGAAACCATAACTTACGGCGTTCCTCAGGGATCAATTTTAGGCCCCCTGTTGTTCCTAATATATATAAATAGCATTAATGAATTGGATTTAAAAGGAGAAGTCTCTTTATATGCAGATGACACATGTTTGTTTTATTTTGGCAATAATATCACAACAATAATCAAACATGCACAACATGATCTTGACACCCTCTGTGACTGGTTTCAATCTAATTTGTTGACAATGAACGTTGCCAAAACCAACTACATAATTTTTAATGCTAAAAACAAAAATATTCCTGATTTCGAGCCTCTGACTATTAATACCGAACCACTAACAAGAGTAAAAACTGAAAAATATCTTGGTCTCATATTAGACAGCCGATTAACTTGGAAACCACACATTGAAAAGGTCTGCTCAAAACTATCATCGCTCATGTTTGCTCTTCGCGGGGTCGTACGCTGTTTTCCAAAGTCCGTTCGATATACCATTTACAACACGCTAGTTAAACCTCACCTAGACTACTTGGTTGAGGTGTGGGGGTGCGCTGCTAAATCTAACTTAAAATGTTTGCAAACTACCCAAAACAAAATAATCAAATTGCTGTTCCACTACAACTACTTAACTTCAACAGAAACAATTTACAAAGAAACTAAATTGATGTCTTTATCACAAATCTACAATTACAATACATGCATCTTGGTACGAAAAATTCTCAATAAAAATATTCATACGAAGATATCATTTAAAACAAAGTCACATTTTCAAAAACGTTCCTTAAGGCGACCAAATGACATCCAATTGACTACACCACGAACAAACTATGGGAAGAAAAACCTATTGTATGAAGGAGCTCAGCTTTATAATGACTTGCCAAATTATATTAAAAATGAAAAACTATTAAACACATTTAAAAAGAAATTAAAGAGCCACATATTGGGTAAACATAGCAGAAATTAAATAATAATTTAGGTATCCTGCAGGCGCCTTGTGACTTCAACAATGATTTCCCACTTTTCTTATTTAAAAAAATAAAATAAAATAAATAAAAAATAAAATATATATAATAATAAATATACAAACAAACAAACAATGTTTCACTTTTATGTGTGTTAAGTGAGGCAGGAAAGTACCAATATGATTAAGATCTTTACAATTCTCATACTTACTTTATGTCTATCGTAATAATTACATGGAAACAAAGATATGACACGTAATAGAAACTCACTTGATGATCAACAAATAATGTACAATAGCCGCGAGACCGGATTCATGTTTGTTTTGATTGCAAAAATAGCGCTGATTGTCTCAAATTTACCACATTTATGTTGAATTAGATGTAATATAAATGTTTAAGACTTGCTTAGATTTTATTTCGTATCTATTGTTTACTTAATATTTCTCTGATAAAATTTTTGTTATACCTACCCACTAATTCCTACCATACTGTAAAAATGATGTTTTTAATTATTTGTTTTTAATAATTCCAGCATGAATTCCGTGTAATTATACCTTCCCATACATACTATGAATACCTATTGTTGTTACTACTACTACTACTACTGTGTACTCAATTTAAAAGTTTCTTAAGCTGTTAGTTATTTTTTCCTATATGTTAATGTTTCCGGTTTCTTTAAATTTCTGGTTAACCCACTGATAAATTAGCAACTTTAGTATTATAATATATTGTTTAAAATAGCTATGACGTATTTATAAAAACGTTTAAATAATATACTGGTAATAGAATACTCAAGCACCTACTATTTAATATTGTAAATATCAAGTTGTAACTACTTACTATGTGTAATATGTATCTAATGCCTTTCGGTATGCTTTGCACTTTGCAATCCATTCCGAAATGTAGCTTAGCTATTATGCGACTACCCTAAATTAACAAACTATTTAAATATTTATTGGTACATTTTTGAACATCATATTAGTTAATTACTTAAGTCTGCTAGCCGTTTAGTTACCTTTATATTACCGTTCCTACTCGCATTTAAAAATGTTATTTTGTATTTTCACTTGCAAGTGAATATGATTCTTTTAGTGAAAATAAATATCTTAAACCTATATTTGGAGAGGAAATTCTTTAAAATAACAATAATATACATTTTATTTACAAACTAACAAACGTTTCATTATTATCATTACCCCATCATAAAATGAATACACTAAACAAGTTAGACATATCCTTAGGGGCCGGGAGCTCATCGCGTTTTCAAAAGTTTATCAGAGCGCCTGGTCAACGCTACTTATTTGGCACAACGAATAAGCATTGCAATTCAACGGGGCAATGCTGCCAGCATGTTAGGTACGCTACCTACTGGTAGTGGGCTGGAGCATTTGGACTGTCTATAGGTCATCGCGACCAGTATATAGTCCAATTTTTTTTGTTTGTAGTACTAGT
Source organism: Ennomos fuscantarius (assembly GCA_905220475.3). Lineage (NCBI taxonomy): Eukaryota > Metazoa > Arthropoda > Insecta > Lepidoptera > Geometridae > Ennomos > Ennomos fuscantarius. Next base: position 8,962,124 of record HG992023.1, on the reverse strand, counting down.
AGTAGGTAGTTTTTAGTATTAGTTATTATATCATTGTAGTATTTAGAAAATAAAGGCAATTCGCCTTGATTTTTTTCACATTTTTCACAATTATCATAATAAATTACGTCTGATTAGACCTTACGTCTGGTCGAAGCAACACGTGACCAAAATGCTGGCCTCTACTTCAGCCAAAGATTGAGCATTTAACACAATTAAACGTGACAATGCTGCCAGCATATTGAGCACGTTGCCTATTGGTAGTGGTTTTTTAGATTACGTTTTCTTTTTTCAGCTTATAGTTTTCGTTTTTAGTAATTTTTATTATTGAATATAATATTAAATTTAGTTTTAACATTGAAAATTGTATGTAATAAAATAATAAATTATATGTTAGTATGAACGGAATAAAATGAAGTGTTTTTTATACATACATAAATATCATAACTAGGCTATATATAACGTTCTTTAAAATTAATATTATTATATATAAATTTCTTTATAAATATTTGATGGATATTTTAGTAAGCCATTACATATTATTATAATTGTAACTCGGCAAAATCAGTACAATGAATTTTGATTGGTATAATAATAACGCCCAACGATCACATACTTAGATCCTGGACCTAGGAACTAACTAGGATTTCCTGTGTCTAGGGACCCAGGAACTACTAGGACCATGGTCCCACAACACCCACACCCAGAATAAGTATAAGCGCTTTTTTTTCCTGTGCACAAATACTTGTCCTGTTGCGGGAATCGAACCCGCCGCCTCTGGGTCATGAGCCGACCTGCTTAACCACCATACCACAGAGGCTGTTGATATCACATAGGCGAAGGGATTAGACACAATTGGTGTCATAATAGAGCCTTGGAAAAGCCCGAAAGATCAACCTAAGCCTCTGCCTTCAATGAGAAAGACACACAGAATACTGCACTAAACAAATCGACAAAAAAAAGAGTGACAATTATTTTCACATAAATGCGAGGCAGAAAATACAATAGTCCTACAAATGATTATTATTACAAATGTATCTATACCGAACCTATATAAATAAGTGGCACTTAGAGAAGGTAAAGAACTCGTAGGAAAATATTTGTAACATCGGACGCACAGCCAGAATGTCAATTAGGCATGAATATCGATTCATTCACATTTTGGAAACCACTCCAAATAATAAAGGCTGTTGTGAGACCACTTACCCAAATTAACGCCGTTGAAGAACGGAGGAGGGCAGATTACTTGCGAACACGCTAAGAATTTTTGTTTCGTTATTGCGTATGACGCCATCTATTTCTCCATAGAAATACTCTTATTGCCGAGACTTTTACGATCAACTGATAGAGATAACTGAAAATAAACCAGAGGACCGCATAAACCGCCGATATATGTATAAACTAGCTTCTGCCCGCGGCTTCGCCCGCGTTGGCTATCCCTTAGAAACCATTAATTTTTCGGGATAAAATTAACTTAACCCTCTTATATTAATAAATGGCTGGAAGCTCATGCGTGCATTGATTTCTCTTAGCATTATATGATAATATCGCAAATTCATGCCAATTAGCTACTACATCACTGACAATAAAATTTCTTTACGGGCATCCATTGCCCGTTCCTGAGTCCAACATATTAAATAGGACAAGGATCGAAAGAGGCAAGCCCCGTCACCTACGATTGGTATGATGGTCACTAACAAAAATTACAAACTCAACTACTAAATAACGGCAACTCAAAACAAATAAATTGCGTGGTAAATATCCCGTTAATAAATAATATTTATGTAAAAAATATTTATTTTATTTTGAAACACAACATTTAAATTTAATAATAACCGGGTTTCCGAACGTGACTTTTAAAACAATTGTGTCCATAAACATTCGTCCCATTTTAACCCCTTAAATTAAACCTTGCCAAAAAACCCTTCAGAGGATGTAATTCAAAAAACGCCGCGACACGTATCTACTTATTTCATATGTTCTTTACAGATTCCAAATTTCAGTATGATACGGTAATTTTATTTCAAATTTCCATACAAACTTTAACAATTTATTTACCCCTGTAAATATTGAATTTCAAAAAACTGAAAATTTCTATTTCTTTTCTTTTTATACTTGTTTGTAATGTGTTAAGTTTTAAAACGATACGTCACAAAATTCAGGTTTTTCATACAAACGTTTTTTACCCTTTTCACCCACTTAGGGGTTGAATTTTCAAAAATCCTTTCTTAGCACGTGGTTACGTCATAAAAGGTAGCCACCCTCTAAATTTCAAGTTTATACGTCCAGCGGTTTGGGCTGTGCGTTGTCTGTCAGTCAGTACACTACTAAATACTTTACGAGCGAACAAGGAAAGAAGCAGTCGTTAATTTAAGGATGTTTGCAAAGAGCATCATTATACTGCTTACAGTCAATACAAGGTTCGTTTGGTGTTCTGTCGTATGTATGAACGTATCATAGATGCCATGGTCCTATGTAAGCAGGATACAAAATAAGAGGTGACCTTTTATCTGTTATATCTGTTTTCTATAATATTGTCACGTATTGCGCTCATAACTGAGTCAACATAGCCGATACACATAAAGGTATGCACAGCCCGTTTGTCCGGTTTAGATAAGCGTCAGAGGACGGCGCGCGCCCGGCGCGCTAACTCCGCTCGTTTCCGGAAAATCTCAAATGTTTACTCGGCAAGGGGCAATTTTCAAATGTCACAGAAAAGCAATCTGATTTAACCATGGAGTTATTAAACCTCTGGATAAATCACAAAGAAGTTACTTTTGACGCGCCTTGAGTGGTGTACCGGTTTTCTTGAAGCACAAGGCTTAGGTATAATCACACGCATTGTCAGAAAATACAACTAAACCGTATACAGTTTAGTTGCATTTTAAAATGTATAAGTAGCTATACATTTATAAATAGCATGTATTGAAGTAACTTTGTATTTTATTTATAACTAGTAGGCAGAGCCAATGTGTCGGGGATCGGAACTATTATTATTGTTTAGGTTCTGGTCTGTGTTTGTCTTAGTTTATTAATATGGAACTAGATGGCGCCCACAATTTGAGCTAATTGATTCTGAATCGCGGTGGCGATGTTTTAATGGATATGTATGTACCTTCAACTTATTCTGAGAGGGAGTTTTGGCGGGAACGCTAAAAAGATTGCGTCGCCACATTGTATTATTTTCCAAAACTTTTGTTAGTTTCAGTGTTAGTGCATAAAATTGGTGGCATTCTATTCGTTAAGTGCTGGATTACAGGCGTGAGTGTGGGAAAATGGTATAATGATGGTGAAACGTTTCTTTTCGTGTTGTTTCCAAAACTCCATAGAAGCTTCAAGTAAAGTTGCCACCACTTTACTAGGACTATGACTTCGACTAGACTATGACTTGATGACTTCGACTGTGACTTGACACATATTTGTGTGAAATATCATTAACTTGATAAATTATCAATTACTTGACACTGGTTAAATACACAAAAGTGTGGAGCCAACACATTAAAAAAAACTAAATCTTAATAAATTAAGTCGAGAATGCTCTAGTAGCAACGGAGTTTTAATTACCCGGTTCTAGTTCACCCTCACGAGGACGTGTGTATTTATACAGCATGGAATGACATTTCACCAGCAAATCCATTTAGCACATTAGAATATTGAAAATAGTAATCTCCCGCATTATCCGACATTATGAAGCTTCACAAGCTTTTATCCGTAGGTTTCATACGTTCATGTTCAGTTTTGCCAATATGATCACGACTATCTAGATTTAATAGTTTGAGTGCAAAGATAATTCGTTGTGTCACGATTAAACTGTTTTCACAGAACTAAAATTATTGCCAGATTTTCTGATAAAAAGAACCTTTTGCCTCTTCTTTGGTATTTTGCGTACATAGGACCATGATAATTATTAATGATATCAATGGTACTTTTATTACAAAACGAAAATAGTCTAGAGACGATAGTTTTAGAATGTAAAACATAACCGTTAGGTATCATACTACAATTTAGTTAGAAAGCAACCAAAGCTAAATACAAGCAAATAACGAAATCCAATAAAAAGGTTATTGTTTGGCAAATTGGAAAGGCACACATGCGATGCGCTAAAGGCCAATATTCTCATTTTGCGAGCAGACTGAACTGAATTGTTAACAAAAACTGAGATTATTAGCGCATCTATGGTATATTATTTGCACGTAATTCTAGAAAATGATGCCAGAGACGTAGTAGATGATGTTTCTCTTTCAGTGATGAGAAATATAAAATTGCGTTTTCTTTTGGTCTGTGTGACAATTTTCTATAATCATTATAGTATCTGAAGCCGTAGATACAGGTGCTAATAACCCTACAAGGGCATTGTTAGTAGGAGTTGTACAATATTATAATATCTTTTAATGTATTAGGCTTAATATAACCTGAACGCTGAACTGACTACATCACATGCAGATACACATGAAGGCAGAACAATCGGGATGCGGGATTGATTGTCGGGTTTTTTGAAAGTGATCACCGTACTCTGAAATACAAGTTTTGCTTAGTTCGGAGACGAGAATCGCCGTAAGATATTGCAATGGCCTAAGCTGCGTCTCGTGGTGCGTTGTGTGTCTGTATGACGGTATGAAAATTAGCGTCCATTTGTGTATACATCTAGTAACAAAGCTTCTACAACTAATTGTAACCATTACTGAATAAATATATATTGATTGATTGATTATTGGTTTGTTGGTTGAGCAGGTCGCCTCATTGCCTCAGTGGGTTGATTCCTGCGACGTGACAAGTATTAAAAATAGCGCAAACTCTTGTTCTGAGTCTGGGTGTTGTGGGAACATAGTCCGTATAGATACAGGGAATCCTAGTTAGTTAGTTAGTTAGTCCGTACTTCAACTAATTTTATTTACTCTGAAATCGAATTAATGTAAAATATAACTTTTTGTTGTATGTTCGTTTTTGTTATCTCATGTATAGTTTAATAATACAATTTCAACATAACACTAAACTAAACTAGACCTAGAAAACTAAACTTAAAATACATAAAACTAAAAACTTAAAATAACCCGCTGGTGGAAGGAAAAGTGCCCCAAAGTACCTATTGAATGTTTTATTATAATTATACAAAAAATTATAGGTAGATAATTTCTTAATTATTTACCATTCAATTACAATTAGGTGTTTGTTCTGTGTCTGGGTGTTATATTATATTCTACGTATGTACTTACAAACAAAAATGTATCTAAGTATTATATCAGTTAACTGGTTCCGATAGTACAAGCTTTGCTTTGTTTGAAATAGGCAATTTGCCGGTTTAAAACATGACACTTAGGACACAATGTTCTATAATTAATCTTAGTTTGAGGTTAGATGAAATCCACAAATATTTTTTTCCTTTACCTACTTAAATTAGATATGTTCACCTTTTAGAACAGACTTCACACCGCAATGCTTTGTAGGTTGAATAGTCAAAGCCACAATGACATTTCGTGGTATCATCCATATACAGTAACGTAATCAACGATAAATACTAATTACGTCAGGACCTCTGGCTCATGTCATATAGTTTTATCTACTCGGTTAAACATTTTAGTTGAAATGGTATAGAAGTTAGATATAGATATATATAACTTCTATACCATTTCAACTAAAATGTTTAACAAATAGGAATTATAATTAGAATAATAATTAGAGCAAATGGCGGCATGAAGTTATATATACATATATATAACTTCATGCCGCTATTTGCTCTAACAGATGAATCATTACTATTACTATTATCTACTAATATTACTACTACTATTTATTAATACTATTCATATTACTACTTAGTAAAAGTGCTAAAATTTTGACTTTGACTTTACTAATTTTGAAATACACTAGCATATATTAGAATCGCCATTCAACGGGGATTCCATACTGGTAGCGGCTTCTTAGATTAAGTTATAGGTACCTATATGTCAGGTAAAATTAATTAGTCAAAGTCATCAAGTCAAGTCATAGTCTAGTCTAGTCAAGTCATACTCATAGTGAAGTGGTGGCAACTTTACCAGAAGCTTCTATGTAGTTTTTGAAACAACAATAAAGGAAACGTTTCGCATTCATTGTACCACTTTCCCAAACTCATGCCTGTAATCCAACACTTAACGAATAAAATGCCACCAATTTTATGCACTAACACTAAAAACAACACAAGTTTTGGAAAATAATACAATACAGTGACGCGATCTGTTTCGTTTTCCCGACACTTTTCTTTTTAAACTGTTATCCTCATTATATATCCCAGATAAATAAAAAAACTTTAGTCTGCAAACTCCTTAGTCACCTGTGTAAAATAAGGCGAATGGTGCATGTTGGGTTTTCTTGCGAAAAACATTGAAGGAGAGTCAATGTCACAGCTGAAATAAACGTTTGAAATAAAAGTTTTTGTAGGGTTTTGTAAGTACCTACTAGTACTTACACAACCCTATAAAAACTTTTTAGTTGGAAATTGCTTTACTTTGCGGTCCCTCCTTTTTTCAGCTTCCTTCAAAAGTTTAATTGCACTGTTGTTGTTAAAGTTAAACAACAACACGAATCTCTCTGACTTCACGAATAAATAAAATGATGATAACAAGTTAATAAAAAAAAGATCTACCGAGAACAATTATTTACAGCCTCTGTGGTGTGGTGGTTGAGGAGGTCGGCTCATAACCCGGAGGTGGCGGGTTTGATTCCCGCGGCAGGACAAGTATTTGTACACAAAAACAGCGCAAATACTTGTTTTGAGTCTGGGTGTTGTGTGACCATGGTGCTCGTAGTTCCTTAGACATAAGGAATCTTAGTTAGGGTCCAGGATCTATGTATGTGATCATTAGGCATTATTATTATTATTAAAATTATATTTACAGTATGAAGTATGTAGAAGTACTTCAGTCGGGTATACAGGAAATAATTGCCTAACGTCACATGATGTACAAACTTTATGTGTTTTTAAATTATATACGGTAGAGTTCACTTTTAAAAGCTTTACTTGCACCACAATGTTTATTTTTATTTTCTTGCTGCATTACTACAGACACCTGGTTCCGTGCTTTTTGTTAAGTTATTTTAAATTTATGATTTTCGCTTATTATTAATCATGAACTACAATACAATTTTTTAAACATAAGTATTTATGTTTAACGAGCTTCTGCCCGCAGCTTCGCCCGCGGCGTGGCCTATGGGAAAATAATTCAACCACCCATTTCGCCCCCAAGGGTGGGATTTCGAAAAATCCTTTTCTTAGCGGATGCCTACGTCATAACATCTGCCTGCATGACAAATTTCAGCCCGATCTGTCCAGTGGTTTGGGCTGTGCGTTGATAGATCACTATGTCAGTCAGTCAGTCAGTCAGTCGCCTTTGAGTTATGTATATTTAGATTGTGCATACACCACGAGCAAACCAGCTTCCACGACATTACAATGCAGCACTACAATGTTCGCACATTGTACTAAATTACCAATAATTAACTTATTGTGAAATTAGCGGCCGGGGTGTGACACTACAATACCGTTGATGTGCGACTGTAATAGTATTATACCAATTACTATACCTTTGTGGCAGCGCGTCACTAGCCGTGACCGCGCACCACACTATGCTGGAGTTGTCCAGACGGCCGCGGTGAATACAAGACGCGCGCGGGGGTGCGCGCTTGAACCTGCTCCCAGTCGGCCGGCGCCCGCGCCAGTACGCTGCTACTACGATATAGGCCGGACGCACGTCGCTCCGCTGCCCATCGCGCTCAGATAGTTTTCCGCTGAAATACTCGCATCCTCCATATCTTTCTCTTTTCTTCACAACTCAGTACTTATATCTTGCTTTCTTCCTTCTGTGTTCACGTGTTTCGACTGTTAAACTCTATTTGTAAAAATAAACTGAATTAAGTGGAACGGTGATTTTATTGCACGGGCATCGCCTCGCAGTGTAAGCCGCACCACAGTGGTGACCCGTGTCGGCCGATATGCCGAACGAACACGCAGATAACGCGGACAACGGAAAGTTTGAAGACGCGGTAGGACCTTCGATCAACCGTGTTGCCGTGCGTTTGCCGCCATTTTGGCCGGAAGACCCGGACGTTTGGTTCGTGCAAGCTGAGGCGCAGTTTCAAATATCTGGAATTAAGGATGACACTACAAAATTCTACCATGTCATTTCACAGCTGGATCAAAGGTACATTAAAGAAATAAAAGATATAGTGAAGAACCCGCCCGCGACCGGTAAATACGAAAAGCTTAAACAAGAACTATCGAAACGTCTGTCGATTTCTCGTGAACATCAAATCACTCAGCTACTTTCTCACGAAGAATTAGGCGATAGGAAGCCGTCGCAGTTTTTACGCCATTTAAAAACGCTAGCTGCAGGTGGAGTGTCAGATGAATTTTTGCGTAGTTTATGGTCGAGTCGCTTACCACCTCACGTGCAGGCTATTATTGTTTCGCAAACCGCGGGAAGCCTGGAAGACGTCGCGGATCTAGCAGATAAAATTTGTGAGGTCACGCCGTCGCCGATGCACCAACTAGCAAGTACAAGCGCCGCTCCTAATAATTTCGACGGATTATTAAAACGCATAGACGAGATGATCGCGTCCCGTATACAGTCGGAACTAAAACTACAGATATCACAATTAAATATTGGTTCTCGGGGCCGCTCGCCATCTCGCCGTGACAACAGGTCAAGAAGTAAAAGTCGCAACCGTAGCAAAACTCCAGGTGTATGTTGGTACCACAATAATTACGGTGACAAGGCTAAGAAGTGTACGTCCCCGTGTAATTACAAGTCGGTAAACTACCACGGCAGTTCGTAGACGCGACGGACAACTGTCAAGGTACTACCAGTCGCCTTTTTATCACCGACAAGAAGACTAAGGTGCAGTATTTAATTGATACCGGTTCAGATCTCTGCGTACTGCCGCGCCGATTCCTGCGTCAGCCTAGGGAGCCTGATGACTATAACCTGACCGCTGCAAATGGTAGTCTCATAAATACCTACGGGACCATTTCAATGCACCTGGACCTAGGATTGAGACGCGACTTCGCGTGGAACTTTGTAGTCGCTAACGTGGACCGACCAATCATCGGAGCTGATTTCATTTCACATTATGGCTTATTGGTTGACTGCAAAAATCGGCGATTACTCGACAGTTTAACTACCCTCTCTTCGCCGGGAACAATCAAAAAGTGCGACCAAACCAGTATCAAAGCTATATCAGGTACTACCGATTTTCATCAACTTCTTGCTCGATATCCTGCTTTAACTAAGCCTTCAGGTGTTTTTCGCGAGGTCAAGCACTCAACAGTGCATTACATTAATACTACACCTGGCCCTCCTGTATTTTGCAGACCACGACGCTTAGCTCCTGACCGTCTCAAGATAGCCAAGCAGCAGTTCGAGGACATGATACGGGACGGCACCGCCCGTCCGTCAGACTCACCTTGGGCTTCCGCACTACACCTGGCTCCTAAGAAAAACAGCTGGAGACCATGCGGAGATTACCGTGCGCTCAACGCACGCACCGTGCCTGACAGGTACCCTATTAGACACATTGAGGACTATGCGCATAGACTAGCAGGATGTACCACATACTCAAAAATTGATCTCGTGAGCGCTTACCATCAAATTCCCGTGGCTCCAGAGGACATCGCAAAAACAGCTATTACAACACCTTTTGGATTGATGGAATTTCCATTCATGTCTTTTGGATTGAGGAACGCAGCACAGACGTTCCAGAGGTTTCTCGATGAAGTCTTAAGAGGCCTAGATTTCTGCTTTTCATATATCGACGACATCCTCGTATTTTCCAGGTCTAAGTCTGAACACCTGGAACACCTGGAACTCGTTTTCAAGCGCTTACATAACTACGGGCTCCTGATAAACGAAGGCAAGTGCGAATTTGGTCAAAACGAGATAAATTTCCTTGGGTTTCACATCTCTCAGCATGGAACACGACCGCTAGAAGACAAGGTTGAAGCCATAAAGCAATTTCCGCCTCCGAAGACCGTCAACGGCTTGCGCAGATTCCTAGGAATGCTGAACTTTTATCGCCGTTTCATTCCACACGCTGCTGCTTATCAAGCGCCACTTCACGGAATGTTATCAGGACCGAAAGTCAAAGGTTCACACCCACTCACCTGGACCGATGACCTCCTCAAAGCCTTCGAGAATTGTAAGGCAAGTATTGTCGAATGCACCCTTTTAGCACACCCAGTGATGAACGCACCGCTTGCTCTCGTGACCGACGCTTCCAACTCGGCCTTGGGCGCGGTACTGCAACAAATGGTTGACGATGAATGGCAGCCCCTCGCCTTCTACTCCAAAAAGTTGAACAAGTCCCAGCAACTATACAGCGCGTATGACCGGGAACTGCTCGCTATCTACGAAAGCGTTAAGCACTTCCGCTATATGATTGAAGGTAGGCACTTTGTCATATACACGGATCACAAACCGATAACATTTGCTTTTCGCCAGAATAAGCAGAATTGCACGCCTAGACAGTTCAACCATCTCGATTTTGTGTCTCAATTCACGACAGACATAAGACACATTTCTGGAAGACAGAACATAACCGCTGATTTACTCACCAGAATTGAAGCAGTTTCATCACCACCGGATTTGGAACAGCTGGCGCGTGCTCAGGAAAACGACGTTGAGCTCCTGGAACTTCTCTCCAACCGCTCATCTTCATTGAAGCTGGAACAAATACCTGTACCAGGTACCAAGATCACTTTATATTGTGATGTGTCTCTGTCGAGGCCTCGTCCTTTCGTTACCAAGGAGCTGCGCCGACAGATTTTCAGCTCAGTTCATTCGATGAGTCATCCTGGGGCAAAGTCAACGACAAAGATGGTGACAGACCGATTTATTTGGCCCTCGGTTCGAAAAGATTGTCGTGCCTGGGTTCAATCCTGCGAAGCCTGCCAGAAGTCGAAAGTACAACGCCACACTTCATCTCCTCTGGGCAACTTTCAACTACCTCAATCACGCTTCAGTCACGTTCATATTGATTTGATCGGCCCACTTCCATCATCTCACGATTTTAAATACTGCTTAACAGCTATTGATAGGTTTACACGCTGGCCAGAAGTTCAACCGCTGCAGGACATTACAGCAGATACCGTAGCTAGAGCTTTCAACGAGATATGGATTTCGCGCTTTGGCTGTCCACAAACTCTAACAACAGATAGAGGACGCCAATTTACATCTCACCTTTTCAAAGCGCTTGCAGATTTATGTGGCATCCAGCTGCGCCACACGACTGCATATCACCCTGCTGCCAACGGAATGGTTGAGAGACTCCATCGCACGCTGAAAGCTGCAATCATGGCCCACGGCGAGCAGAGCTGGACGGACATACTACCTATGGTTCTGCTTGGCCTGAGAACTGCTTGGAAAGAAGATCTTCAGTGTTCTGTAGCCGAGATGGTATATGGTGAGCCATTAAGAATACCCGGTGAGTTCCTAGAACCTACGCACACTAACCAGTTGAGACCACCAGATTTTGCTACACAGCTTCGAAAACTCATGTCTCAACTAAAGCCTAAGAGAGCGTCACGGCATTCTTCAGGGACTGTTTTCGTGCATGGCGATTTAAAAACCAGCCAGCACGTTTTCATCCGGAAAGACGCACTTCGTGGAGCTTTAGAAGCGCCATATTCAGGACCATATCGCGTGCTCGACAGGACAGACAAGACTTTCACCGTGGATATGAATAGAGGACCGGTGACAGTCTCTATAGATCGCGTCAAACCTGCGTATACTGCTATAGATACAGAGATTGCAGAAGACCCGCCAAAAGCGGTGATCAAAGACCCTGACGGTCAACGTCCAGTGAGAACCACAAGGTCTGGACGCATAATCAGATTTCCTGACTATTTTTCCCCAGGTTTTCCAATCTCCAAGGGGGGTGGTGTGGCAGCGCGTCACTAGCCGTGACCGCGCACCACACTATGCTGGAGTTGTCCAGACGGCCGCGGTGAATACAAGACGCGCGCGGGGGTGCGCGCTTGAACCTGCTCCCAGTCGGCCGGCGCCCGCGCCAGTACGCTGCTACTACGATATAGGCCGGACGCACGTCGCTCCGCTGCCCATCGCGCTCAGATAGTTTTCCGCTGAAATACTCGCATCCTCCATATCTTTCTCTTTTCTTCACAACTCAGTACTTATATCTTGCTTTCTTCCTTCTGTGTTCACGTGTTTCGACTGTTAAACTCTATTTGTAAAAATAAACTGAATTAAGTGGAACGGTGATTTTATTGCACGGGCATCGCCTCGCAGTGTAAGCCGCACCACACCTTCTACGATAGTCCTAAAGTAAATAGAATGTCAAGTTCAATTGATGATTTATTTAGATCGACTTAACTCGCTCAGTTTGGTATATACACTCAATCATCCCCCTGCATTAATATGTTTCTATATAATCCATCAACTTCACATTCCTATGATTTGATTGATTATTTGCCATTTAGCATTAAAGACAATGCATACCTGTTTTTTCCTGTTGTGGTGTACCTGTTGTACATGTTTTTTCTGTGTCCTACATCAAATGTACTTTTATATAGTGTACCGAGAGCGTATCGGCTTAAACTTGACGGCTATTCCTAAAACAAGACTGCCCTCAAGAGGCTTCAGTTGAACCTGAATAGATAGACAAATGATAATAGTACTTACGTAGTTAAACATTATGCTGCGATTGGGTCATGACTATAGAAGAAGGGCGAAAATTAAAACCCGCTGTCTACCAAGATAGAATCTTAAAACAAAGGTCGGGTGTAGAACTGTAGATAATCAGGGTGCCGGGTGCCGTCCCGAGCCGCATCCCCGGCTCATGGGCCGTGTAATTAGGGCGGTGACTGGCTCAAGCCGCCGACCCCTCACCCGTCGCCCGAGCTCTCTTTTCTGCTTTTAAATTCCGATACAACAGGCTTTTGTATCGGCAAATTGTTGTAAAATTTGACGCAATATCGAGATTTAGTTTTTTTTTTTTTCAATATTTAGTAGGTAAATGTTCTATGAAATATGTGTGTTCTTTGATCCTATATAAACTATATTCAGCATATAAATGTTTGTAGACATTTCACACAGCGCCATCTAGCCCGAAACTAAGCAAAGCTTGTACTATGCAAACCAGCTGGGTGATCACGTAACTCAATTATAACAGATAGAAACAAAATTTTGTATGGATTTGACAGTTTGAAGACGCAGTTTATGTGCATAGTTAGTATGGAAATTTCTCCTGTTGCATTGCAATCAAAGTTCACCTTAGATACTTTTTGTTTGTAGCTACATACCTACATAGAATACAATATAACACCCAGACACAGAACAAACATTTTAGCGGGTTAACTAAGCTATCGGGCCAGTCATATATTTACAGCTTTTGAGTCAATATAAATATCGTATTGTATTTTGATACATCGTAGCATTCTTAGGCACAATAGCGTGAGAAGCAATGAACAAAATAGGATTTTGGCGCTAATTTGGCAAACACGTGGTGCTATCGAGTAATAACACGCGCAGGTTATTATTTTTGTTTTTTATTAATTACTGGCAAAAATTATACAGTATCGAACAATTAAAAATCTGACATCATATACCTATTATTAAATGTTCCTCTTCCAATACCTCGCTTGCCATCTTTATTCACCAAGAGTAAACACAACAACATCCTGTACAATTATTATATGTACGTAAATTGATTTCATAATAATTAATATTCAGCTATAAAATATAACTTCCCAATTTTTACCTTAAAGTTACTAAATTTTGTTTTAAAATCTTTTAATATATTCGGTTTCGGTTCTGTTAAAATACAATATTGATTATCTATTACTGCACCTAAAGTACCTCGTACATATATAATTAAAGCTGAATATTATTTACACTTAACTGTAGTGGCAATAAAAATAATATCCCAATTATAGAGATAGGCCGTTTATAAATTGAGTTCGGTACAAAAACCACACAGAATAAAACGTGAAAATGCCTGCCTTTCCGGATGATATAGGTAAGCGAAAAGGCAAGTTATTACAGAAACGTCCCTTCTATCCCGTGATCTTTATCTGGGGATAGGTATACATACAGTTTTATCGTCCAGTAACAACAGTAAGGGCACAGAGCACAAGATTATTTAAGTCAAACTTGATCACTAAAGTCACCACGCCCTAATTACATTAGAACGCACATTTGTCACAGCTGCGTAGCGGTGGCGATGACAATAAAGTATTCGCAGTCCCCACTAAAAAAAATTATTATAAACATTACTTACGTACTACTTTATTAATTAAACAATGTATTTTGTCAACGTCTTCCAGCTTTTGATGTGTGCGTGTAATGCACAACAAACAATCGTTGCGGTATTTACTTTTGCACTGCCCATACTATGTTCCACTTTATTTATCGTACCCCTGGGTCAGTGTTAAATCTCAGCGCACATTTAACTTCGTTCTTTTATATTACAACTCGGTTATTCAGTAAGGTTACAACTTAAGTAGACAATATAGCCTTAAATAGGAAGTCCGCTTTAACTTTAAGCGATTCATGGCAAAGTCACATAAACATGGCAAAACTTTACAAGGTGCTACAACGTAACGTATATTATTAACATAATGTCATGAGATATTATGAAAACACGGGAACTATAATAACCTCAATATGTCACCTTCGTCAAAGCGTCACTTTACATAATTTAGTCAAGCTACTCGTGCTTCAGTGTGTCAGTCTATGCAGCAGGTTAATTAAAACGGTTACATTAAGTTTGTGTATCACGCAGCCGCTTCAGTATGAGAGAAATTGGATCGACTGGTATATTGCTGACGGTGTTGTTTGTTCTACAGCGTATACAATAGCACTCCGGCTGTATGAACAAATACAAGTTACTGCAGCAACGACTGTGCAGTTGTTATGATAATGATAAGTTCATCGACATAAAAATAACTAAAAAACCATTCCTGTGTAAGCCACAATGGAAAAATTGAGCACCACAAAAGAACACGGTGCAAATGAAAAATAAAATTGTGAAGCTGAGCTTTAACATGTTGGATTGGAACTAGCGAAGCTTCTCGCTCTCGCTGAAAGAGTAATCTCCTGTGAATTAGAAAATTGTTAAATCTGTTCTGGCTATGTAGAGCTTTTTATTTTTCCTATGTATGACACTTCACTTCTGTTATATTATAGAAATGTGTAGTCCAGCTTTATCTTTTTCTCGTAGCAATGTAGAGTTATCGAGTGCTCTGTGTAATATTTTTTTATTAACGCTCAACAATCTTTAATTAACATTCATAATAAAAGTAATAAATTGATATTTGATATTTGGTTGCGTTGAGAAAATAATAAACACGAGATTGGTCGTAATAAACGGTTGTTAATTTCACTCTTTTTTAGTCGAGTAAGTAGGTTTAAATGTTTTATCTTTCGTTTTCATGTATCTGGAATAATGTAAAAACAAAAAGGATGAAGGATAACTTAGTGAAGTGATTTAGGGTGGATTCGACCAAACGAGAGTAAATTTTATTCTTTGAATAAAGTATTATTACTATACTACCGTTTTTGGTGGAATAACAGAGTTATTCCGAGAATATTTTAATTCAAAATAGACAAAGATAAAAAAAGACGTCCGACCATGTATTTTGTCATTTACTTTCCTACACTATAATACGACAAAAGCGAGTTGATATGACATAAGCTTGAATACCGTGTCGTTGTAGAACAACAATTGTTAACTGGGCAATAGATTCGTTCATCATTTATTCCGCTATTCGCGTATAGTAATTCTAAGCGTAGCTAAACTTAGTATTGCGTGGAAAAACGAAGAATGAATTACTCGAGTATAATATCGTGGAATAGATTTATTCTGGTATAGTTACTCGTGTATTAATCCAAGTTTGGTCAAATCCACCCTTAGTGATTTATTTGAGTTTAGATCTAACTGCTTCACCTAAATAAAGCACCTTACGTATCAATTACACACTGTCAGTTAGTACGTAAGTAAGATATAATATAAGTTAGTACTATATATACGTAGCCACTTTTTAAACAAAACATACAAGAATAATATATAATAAATATAATGTTATTTAAAATGTCATTATAAATAATATAATGTTATGATAGATTAAGTAAATATTTACTACTTCATTAGTAAAGACCTCGATCGGTTTGGTAAATAAATGCCAATAAAAATGCTTCTTTTGTTTATTGCCAGTAATAAAAACCTTCTTCCAATTAACCGATTGATATGATAGAAGTGTTGTTTGATAATGTAGAAGATATAGCTTATCAAAACATAATAAATAGGTAATTTAATACGGGTTTGATGACCAGCAATTTATTTTTATAATTATGGAGCATATTAAATAATTTTCAGTAAATCTCCAATTTGGTCGTTTTGTATCTTGAGTTAACTGTAGGTTTGACCTTTTTGTATTAAACTGTAATATAGTCGATATATCGAGTAAAGAAAACTAGAATTTCGTTTCCATTGGAAGGGACTAGTCTAATTACCAATCTCACTGGGAAACACCCTGAGCCACTGTTACTCTTCATCAAAATTTATGACTTTTGTGTGTCTTTTATTAAAATGAAAATGCATCGAAGACAAATAATTCTTGGAAATGAATTTACGATAGCCCAATACCACTAAATAGTTTTTACAAAAATAATAACGGTCACATTGTCCCTGATCCTCGCTGTAATGCAATGCCATCAATGTCGTCGGAATAGCGTGACCGTGTAATAGTTACTTATACATTCAACAAGGCTCTCTTTGTGTTACCATTATCCCTACCATTTCCTCTTTTCTGTCCAACTTTAAATTGTTAACTAATAAGTTTTGGTGACTATATTAATACGAGCCACGAGATACCATTTTGCATTGCAATCGTTGACAAAAATACGCGTATTCCTACAGTAGACTAAAGTCGATCTTGGCGCGGAGGCTTAGTAATGCGGTGATTTGTATCCAAGTCGGTAGGTTTAGGTAGATTTATTCAAATAAAATTTATAATTTGAAATAATGTTAAACATTTACAATACTTGTCTTGAGACATCTTTCTTTGTCATAAGACATCATAGAGAGATAAGTATGAACTTAGGAGCTATCAAAGCGGGCGTTAAACTCTACTATTAATTTAGTCTATGAACCAACGATTGAAATCAAATATCCCTTGAAAATCCGGGCTGAAAACGACAAATAAAACGTACGTTGATTGTTTCGGCTAAAATCAGACGTTGAAGGAAAAGACACGGCTGGTGAACTTTGCTATCATGCGAATGGTGAATGGATTCGAGCGTCGAACTCAAGTTAAGTAGAGTGATTTCTTTTCTTTAATCATGCTAACTTGCGTCTCCTGAATAAAACCTTAACGTTCTGCGCTCGACTGCGGCAAACAAAGCAAAAGATGAAAATACAAGATTAGCTTTTCCCGCAAGCATAAATTCGTACAGACGAAGGACGAAGTAAAAGTCAGTTTGAAATGTGAAAATTTCCATTATAAATCTTGTCTAGCGTTGAATCCATGAAATATATTTCTATACACTTAACGAAACTTTTCAATAGGGGATTTCAGAGGGATTTAATTAAAATCACCACAACGCAAGCCACAAGATACCATTTTGCGTTGCAATCGTTGACAAAAATACGCGTATTCCTTCAGTAGACTAAAGTCGATCTTGGCGCGGAGGCTTAGTAATGCGGTGATTTGTATGCAAGTAGGTAGGTTTGTTTTCGAGGCCCTCCCAAGCCCTCATCCCCGCGTCAGGCGCCCCCGCACCCGTTGCCTTATTGCGTAAAATAACCAGTCGAAATCACTAGCATTTTTTTGAACTTAGAATAATAATAATAAATCTTTCATTAAATAATTTAACATCATTTAAATAACACAATTTCAATGCATGTCTTATACTGTATAATAAATACTTTGTGAATGCAGAATAATAATCCATCTCCATGTCAATTTGAAATAGAATCTTACAAAAAATATATTGGAGAAAAATTTATTAAATTAAAATATATAACGGTAATGCACAGGACAGATGAGAAAGATTTTAACGTATCGTGGTGGTTTTAAGACGCACAGCCTGCAACCGTTGGGTTTATTTGCTATTCCTAAAGTATGAATAAAACATAACTTTTATATACATGAGGAACTTCAGATGTACCAATCTTAATAACATGATACTTAAACCACCTAAAGTGTAAAAATATAATTATTCATGTTTTCTGTTCTGTACAAACATCAAAAGAAATAAAGTGAAAAAATATAGGCATTCCTAAAAATCTTGTAACACTTACGACCATGAAGACAACTATAATTTTTGATTCATGCAAAAAATGGTATTAATTACAACTGAGCGCGGCAATGCTCAGCTGGAAATACCACTTTTTGTAGCGGTCACCAAACCAAGCGCAGACCACGGCAATCGTTGCTTGAATTTTCCGAACAGTTATGAATGATTAATATTCGATATTGTCTATGATTCATAGTGCTATTATTTATTCAGTGGCTATGACCATAGCCACAAAATAATAAAGTATGAAAATCAATAAAGTAAAACCACGGGAGCCTCTAGTAAAAACATGTATTTTTATTAATTTTTCCAACTGACAAGAGTTATATCAGGTGCCGGCGTAACAGGATAAAGCTGATTTATCTAAATAACATTGTTACATTTATTGTTTTGTCAGTAATAAAAGTACTACCCAGGACAAAGTTTTATCATAAGATTGGAAAGAGCGCGGTGCGTGTGCTCAGTGCGTGACGCAACATTATTTATGGTTGTGTACAGATTCAGAAAAACAAGTTCTGTTTCGATAAAGAGGGACAATGGGCCAGTGGGTATAAATTTTATATATCAACGTAGCAACATGAATTTTCAAATAACAATATAAACCCGATTCATGACATCACGAACGTAGATATGTAATACAAACCACAAGAAAAAACCTATGTTGTTTCATAAACGGTTTTAGCTCTAGTAATATAGAACAATCTAGTTTAAAACGCCTAATGTTTTTACTTTGCATATTTAATAAGATTCAAGTGCTGTTATTAAACAATAGCCTCTGTGGTGTGGTGGTTGAGCAGGTCGGCTCATAGCCCGGCAGTTGCGGGTTCGATTCCCGTGGCAGGACTAGTATTTGTGCACAAAAAAAGCGCAAGTAAATGTTCTGTGTGTATGGGTGTTGTGGTATCATGGCCCTAGTAGTTCCTTGGCCCCTAGATTTTTTTATGTTAGTGAATGATGTAACGAGCTAGTCGTTCACCTGATGTTAAGCGACACGGCTGCCCATAACAGAACAGCGTCACTCGGAACTCCAAAATATAAAGTTTCGCGTGACATTGCACTGCGCACATCATTCTGAGACATCAGCACAGTCTGGTAATAAGATTACTCGACTGTGAGATCAGATCATAAAGTCTCATTTGCCCAGTAATTTCAATAGCTACAGTGCCCTTCAAACCGGAACACAGTAGTGCTTGCACACTACTGCTTGGCGGCAGAATAACTGGCAAAGCGGTGGTACCTACCTAGACAAACTTTGCAGAAAAGTCCTACCACCTAGTGAAATAGATACAGGGAATCCTAGTTAGGGTCCAGGATCTATGATCATTGGGCACTATTATTGATATTATGGTTATTAAAATAACATCAAAAATACAGTTGGCAGCTGTTCTTATTTAACAATATTTTATTTCCATTCCTATATGGGTATCAAAACAGAATATTTTGTGGGATCTCAATGCAAGAAATATTCACGTGGAACGGTTTTTTGTGATAAAATAGGTTATAGGTATTCAACGCTTTACGTAAAAAAATGGATACATTTGCTCACCTATATTTAGGCTTATACTATATTTATTTTATTTTATTTTCGTCTTTGCTGACCACGCTGCTGCTTCGTCACGTATGGGATCAGATCTTAGCCCACATATCGTTAGATTAGACGGGTAATTCCAGTCCCATTTTAATTGCCTGGCTTTATATGGGTTAAATTTGCGATCTGGGTCCTAGAGCGCAGTATGGTATCCAGTCTGTGAAGCTTTGAAAAGTATGATATAGCAAGCAGTTCGAACAAAGTACATGCAACCATGCACAAGCTCGTCTAAACTAACATCGACCTGCCGCACCGAGCCGATTCTTCCATGCGAGTACACTTCGCAGGACTCGGTAGGGCGTTTCACTTAGCATTGCCAGCATGAAGTGTTTTACAGCAATAGCTTTTCACTAAGTAGCTCCATCTGCCATCTTTACGGAAGATTTTGCTCGAGTAGACAAACCGCGAGCGCATCTATTAAATACAACAGCGAAAAGATTTTAAATTTGGAAAGGTTAATAGTAGCAGTATGCATCTGCTTGATACAACAGTTTATATTATGATTCATTATCACAGAACATGTATACATGAACGTCTCATCATTGACAGCCTCTGTGGTGTGGTGGTTGAGCAGTTCGGCTCATAACCCGGAGGCGGCGGGTTCGATTCCCGCACCAGGGCCAGTATTTGTACACAGAAAAAAAGCGCAAATACTTTTTCTAAGTCTGGGTGTTTTGGGACCATGGTCTTCGTAGTTCCTGAGTCCCTAGACACAGGGAATCCTAGTTAGGGTCCAGGATCTACGTAAGTGATTGTTGGGCGTTATTATCATTATTATTATTATAATATTTACTTTAAATAATCAAATTTACATTCCTTTTTTTTAAATTTATATTCCCTCGCACTTCCCTGCTTTGCATGGGTATGTGGGACTTGAACCCACTAAAACCCCCCCGTGAGCCCTCGTCCGCCGCACCGGGGCGAGAAGGGGTCGCGACTGCAGTCCAGCCAACTCGCCCCGGCGGCAGAAAATTTACATTCCTAGGTTAACCCACCTCACTTTTTATTACTTATAGGCACCGAAACTATCGTAAATTATGCAGTATAGGTGCAGTATCCGATTAACATCAAGGTCTGATATTGCTTATCAACGAGGCTATACCTACTGCATTCATGTAATTATTAACACAACTTCCATGAAATCGAAACACTGCACAGTTAAATAGTGCCTACGCAATGTTAAAGTTACGGTTCTTGGTAATAGAAATCTTTGATATTGAAATTTCTATTTACCGCTTTTATTTCAAAGAAACTGAGAGTTCTTCATGTATTCAGTCTTCATTGAAAAGCTAACAAGAAGGTGACGCAACTGATCAAAAAAAAAATCAGTAAGAGCAACTGTTATGTTACGGTTATGGCCTTAGAGAATTTAGCCACTACATGGCCATAGCCAAATCATGCCAGCATTTGTTTACATAAAAAAAATGTTTGTTATTGTGACTCTGCAATCTGCATCACTCAGTGTTTTGTGTTTTCACCCGTACATGCTTTATAACCAATGCCACCCGTCTAAGTATGACTTCTCAGCCGCAGCCTTCCACGTTAGATTTAACGCGTTGTGGAGCCTCCCATTCGCTCTGTCCTATATTGTTTACTCAGATTTTTATCTCCTTAATTTCTAGGTCTATAATTTATTTACTAATTTTTCACTTATAATTAACATGACTTATTTATTTATTTTTTTATTTATTCTTGGAAGACCAAAAGCTGATATAATTACAATTGACATACGTTTACAAAAAAAGAAGCCAATTAAAGGTCCTAACGGATAGACAAAAAAGAGTATAATTTAAATGAAGTGAACACCTAAGACCACTACCTACATACGCACTGCATGGAACTACTTACTAAGTTATAGAATCGCTATGCACAATAATATGTTATAAGTAAATAAATAATTAAGGTAGCAGTTAGCCTAGTAATTAAAAATATTACATTTAATTATTGGTAATTAGTCAAAAAATTCACTGCTCAACCGCTGGCTGGCCGACGCTACGCTTGTACAGAATAGGTCAAAGTTAAGACGCTTATCAAGTACATTAAACCCATTGATGGCCCTCCATAAATACAAGTTTTGTCTATAGTTTGTGTTTACTACCGGTGCACTTAGAATGGAATCAAATCTTTATAATCGTTGTACTAAAACAAGAAGCAGAATTAAGCGATAAGTATCAGTGTTATTGTATTGATTTATCGTCTGTCTTCTACTGCTCGTTATATTAGGTACTAGCTTCTGCCCGCGGCTTCGCCTGCGTGGGCTATCCTTTAGGAACCATTATTTTTTTTGGAATAAAATTAATTAATCCTTCTTAAATTAATAAATAGCTGGAATCTAATGCGTGCATTGATTTCTTTTTAGACTTAGCATTATAAGACAATATCGCAAATTCTTGCCAATTAGCTATCTACTACATGACTGACAATTTCTTTACGGACATTTGATGCCCTTTCCTGAGTCCAACACATTAAATAGGACAGGGATCGAAAGAGGTTAGTGAAAACGGTATGATGGTATGACTCACCATTTCACAATTAATGTTTAGTGACTCTTGAACTATATTTGTACTAAAATAATTGAATACATTATAATTATATTATAATACTATATTTGGCCTGGGAATCCTAACAAAAAATTTACAGCGGGAAAGAAATTACTTAAATCTAACGAACTTACAATCTAGAAATTTGAGAAAACTCAACTATCAAAAACCTCAGAATACAAATAATTAAATCTTTGTGTAAAATTCTGTACAAATTACGAAGAAAAATTTAGAAACACAACCACGCCAATCTAGGAAAATCACAAAACTTAACTATAAATAATATGTTAATAATCAAAGTAATGTTATAATTAAAGTAAAGTACAATATGTAATTGTATGTGTTAAGTTTCAGAACGGGATATTTCAAAGAATTTACCAAAAGAACGCAATGTTAGGAAATTTCGATGAAAATCACTTTTAATTTAATTTTTCAATAATATAAAGCCCACTATAGTCTTCAATGATGCAACTTAATAATCGATATGTATTTGTAATTAAGAAATATAAATGAGTTTGCACTTAGGGGTTGAATTTTAAAAAATCCTTTCTTAGCACGCGGTTACGTCATAAAAGGTAGCCACTCTTCAAATTTCAAGTCAATACGTCCAGGCGATTTGGGCTGTGCGTTATCTGTCACTCAGTCAGGACAAAGCCATATATATAGAAACTATATAATAGATTATATCGCAGGCGTCTGGCATACTGCCCATTCAAAGTCCAAAGGTCCGGAATATTGATAATTTTGCTGTGACGTTTTTATTACTATCAATATTTTCTACGTATACAATTTCCTGTTTTTTAATATTATTGGTATAACAACCATAACACGTTTTATATACTTCTACCTAAGGAAGTGTAGACCTAATTTATATTATTCTTTTTGTAGTTTTATACAGACGATCTATACCACACCAAAAATTCAACGTTCATCAGGTTAGAAGAAGCATTACGTTTGCCTATGTTATGTATATTTGCTGTTAGTGCAATTAAGCATTTTCTATCTACCTATAGGAACAAATTCACAGAAATATGTTCATTTTTTAAAAGTAACTCAACTTTCTCTATGGGAATCTACAATACTTTCTGGCCAGTTAATCTACTGACATAGCATGATTCAACATTAAAATCTCCTGACGCCATTGATTAGAATCTTAGACGAATTAACCACTTCGTTCAAAATTCAAAAGCTGAGTTAATAATTAGTGCTGACACGGGGGATGTCAATAACCGTACTACAAACTGAACCGTACTACAATCTGAAGTGGAAACGAGGCGTGAAAGAAGGAAAGCGGACCTTGCCTCAAGCTGAAGTCCCGGACTACACAAAGGTCCTTTGAGAAACTGAGTGGAACCGTATGACGCTTCTAGTCATTAACAAACGTTTAATTAATTATCCACGTTGTCTCCCAACCAAATTAAATATGTAAACTGACACTAGCAGTGCACTTCACTCTGATTACTTTTCTCGCGCTAGCATGATAGCAAATGACAATAGAGAAACTCAAAATATAGTGTATCCCTTAAAATTGCTGAATTCTACACATAAATGCAGAAATACAAGCTCAGCAATTTGTGAATGCAAGTGTTTTTTATACACACAGAATATCAAATAGCTTGGAATTTCGGTCGTTGTCTAAATTGCCAATTTTGTTTAATTGTAAAATTCATTGTTAGTTCAAGCTTGTACATACCTCCACATTTTAATTTGTCATTTTTAAATGCTTCCAGCACCAAAACTGTTATTTATTTTAGTTTAATTGATGGTTCGTTGTTCCTGTGTGCATATTAATAAAATAAATACAACGCCAACGCAACAATATTGCAAAATATTAAGGTAGGTTTGCTTGCAACTATTAAAGATAAATTTTAAATGTTTCACTCAGTTCTTTCACCAAAATGTCACCATAAATCTTCACTACCTAGTTTACCTTCCACCACCACTGTAATTATGAGCCCAAATGACCTAGGCCTTTACATAAAACGACGTAATGCATATTAAACTTCGGGTTTCGTAATACGTTCAAGTTAACTTTGTTTTTCTTTACGCACGCTTGACTTGGGGAGTATGCTGGTGCCGGCGAACGGATATTGGTCCACGTAGATATCCATCGTCAACCAGACAAAGTTACAAATTTGTATTATTATGTTGGTATAATCCGCTAAAATGACAATTTACAATTTTCAAGATGGCGATAGACGGAGTTAAACTAAAGAAATTTTACTTCAACGTGTGTTCTAATGCGCATTCGTTTTTTTTTTCGGCACGACTGTAGTACCTACATGGTGTTTGTAAATAAATAAAAGCGTGAATATGTTTCTTTTTTGTTTTTGTAACGTTCAAATGTAATTTCCCCAGACTATATTTTGACGTAGCTCTTTATATTATCTTATTGTCGGTAGGACTCTTATTTTCATATATGAACACAACTTATTTTAAACGTAATAACTCACATTAGTTTTATCCTTCAAGTAAACCTATCCATAGGTTAGGTCTAAAATGCCAAAAATAATAACTTACTGTAACCGGTAAAAACAAAGAATCGCATGTATCGACGGGGCTGGACAGATAACTACGACGATGCCCTTTCACAAATCACTTGAGGATTGTCATCAATTTAAATGTATTTTTTCTTGAGGCCATTCCATTGTCAGTCACCTTTGAGTTATATAATATATACTCGTATTTTAGTAGGATATCAGGATAGGAAAGTCGTTATAATGTAGAGCAGTACTAATTTTTTTTTTTTGTTTTTTTTTTTGATCTGCTCTGTTTTTCTTGTCTATATTAGATTTTTCATTTCATAAGAAAAGTGACAAATCCGTTAAATTATCTGTCCGCATTAATTCTTCTATTATTAATTTTACATGCTAAAACAGCTCAACTTTGAACCCACGTAACATTAACTCGATTTTAAATTTCAAAATCGAAGTCTCTTATTTATATCAGTATTGACTTGCCTTTGATAAAGTTTACCGGAACGTGATTGAAAAAGCTGGAACGATTCCGATTTAACACTTTGTTGTACGACGGGGCCGCGGGGTAAAGTTCGATGCTATAGTTCGCAATACGCAGATTAATGCTGCCGGGACCTGCTGCCCGAAAATGCGCTTCATTGAGTGCGCTTCATAATAATAATTGAACTAGAATTCGTCTTACAACAACTTGCTTTCAATATTAATTAAAATTTAAAACGAATATCCGAACAAAACTATTTCGTATTCGTATTAAAATAGGGTGATAAAATTTTGCTTCATAAACCACGTGTCTTGTGACAGAGAGAAATAAAAGAGAGATGGAGCGAGAGATACGAAATGGGAAATTTCATCCAAATGGTATTTTGTGTGAAATCCACAACTAATACACAAAGAAACATACAATGTCTCACTTTTATGAAATAGTATTTGTGCCCCAGAGTTTTACCCGCGCGGCGCGGGATTAGTAGGATATAAACTCGTGGCTTGGTTGGTGAATTCCAACAATTGAAACTATCACAAACGCCTCAATAGTCAAACGTTTGAAATTTTTATAAATATTACTTTTTGAAATATTACTAGTTGCACGGTTTCATACGCGGATAAAAAGTATCCAATGTGTCAATCCAACGTAGAATCTGCATTCCAAGTTTCATACAAAATAAAATAAGAATATCTAAAATGATAAGTAAAATTCCGCTAAATTTTTTAAAGTTTTAGCAGAATCATACTAGATATTCTAGATATTCATTATAAACTTCCGCGATTTGATGATGATTCACGCCTGATTCTATCAAATATTCCAAGTTTCATTAAAATCCATACAGTTGTTTCTGCGTGGAAGAGTAACATACATACAAACTTTTGTATTTGTGATTTTAGTAAGGATAAACACCTCTATTTTACCCTCTATAATACTTGTAGTTCAGCGAACAGTATCTCGTGAGCACAATTTTTTTGCAAAAACTTAATTGACGGTAGTTTTGTAACTTACCGACTCCTTCAATACTCCTATATTTTGCAGATTCATCAAAATTGGCCACTAGTACAATCAATAACACCACGTGTCGTACTTACACCTCATGACATTATATTATCTTGATAACCTCTTGACCAATTTAGCTCATATCTGATATATTCGCTTAAAGTAATAACCACCCGTCGGCACTAAAGCCGTAAATTAAAATATAACTTAGCTAGGCAACACTTTCTATCGGGTTCTCGTAAGTTTTTTTTAAATAAGTGTAATCTTGGCACACCTAATACTGAACGATCGATCATAGGCTGCTTTTAACCAATGAACGTACAGTATTTGGTGTGTTGATTTTACACGAATTTGAGAAATGTACGAGAAACCTGGGGCTAAAGAGATAATTATTGTGAAATTAGGAGCTGTCAAACTTCAGTGTAAACGGGCAGCGTAGATGCTAAATTTGCAATATTTCACTTTTTTTTTATGTTACGAAATGACATGACGAACAAGCCGCTCGCCTGATGTTAAGCGACACGACTGCCCATATCAGTTGCAGTGACATTTGAAACACTAAAATATAGTTTCGCGTGACACTGCACTGCGCACGTCATTCTGAGACATCAGCACAGTCTGGTAATAAGATTACAAAACTGTGAGGTTAGGTCATAAAGTCTCATTTGCCCAGTAATTTCACTAGCTACAGTGCCCTTCAAACCGGAACACAGTAGTGCTTGCGCACTACTGCTTGGCGGCAGAATAACTGGCAAAGCGGTGGTACCTACCTAGACGAACTTTGCAGAAAAATCTTACCACCTAGTAAAACAACTTGTATACTTTATCCTAACATCATCATCAGCTTATATTAGTCCACTGCTGGACTGCTTATCCTAAAATAGTGATCTTGAAATACGAACTTGTAGTCATCAAATCATAAACATAGTCGCACTTATGAAATGTGGTTCTTAACTTTCGATGTGCACTACTGGTAATTGAAATATGACAAAATCTCCACTTATCCAAATCAGATACGCTGTGATAATACTCTCAAAGCTTTGGATGGACATTAAAATTCTGACGTATGTAGCTAATATAGACGATCCATTTGCCTAAATAAATTCGTATAATAAAACTGACGTTTATATCGGGTTATGATGGATGGTGTCAGGCATATAAATAGCCAAATAGGCTCTATCTGGCGGTTATCCATTATTTTCTAATACGAAAGGTCTAATTTTGTTTCAGTCTTTGTTTTGATAAAATGTTATAAGGAAACAAAATTATACTAAATGAAATAAGAATATTTTAATAACAGTATAATTTAATAATAGTATAATTTAATAGATTTTATATTTTGTTATTGTAATATCAGGTTTTTTGTTTATTCAGGTGTTATCATTAATTTACCTACAATAATCTTTTACCACCGCCCCAATATAGATGATCTTATTATTTGGCTTTAGCAGAATCACACTAAATATTGTTATTTCATTTTGTATTTAAGGTGAAATTAACCAAAATGATGGTAAGCAATGAAGTGGTAAAGAATAGTAGAAAAAAAAATATAAGGAAAAAGACGTAAACTTAAAGTAAATCTTACAGTTAAATTTAGTGAATGCAGTTTATGTTTTGTATATTTATAACAAGGTATAATCAGGATTATACAAATTGTTATATTTGTTCTAACCGACAGACGATGAATGCGATAAGAAAACAAATAAAGGCATTGTGTTATTCCGATTTAGGCCTGCGTCGCGAAATGTACGTCTCTATATAATAGTTTTCCGCAACGATACATCATGTGAGAAATCCACATGGATTAGACATTGCCGAGACGGTGAAACAATATAAAGCGAGGAACAGTGAACAAAAACTGAATGTAGGTACAATAATATATGTACCTACCTACTTTTTTTTTATTGACTCAACCTTTGTCATGATTTCCGCCTAAGTGCACGAAATTCTTCACGAATTGCAATCAATGGAAGAGAATTTGAAATAAAATAATCAATTTAAGTTTTTTTTTAAACTTCAAATTGTCTTTATTTTCAACTAAATACTACAATGATATAATAACTAATACTAAAAAAAAACTAATACTAAACACTACCCACTACTATATACATTTATATTTAATTTGTACGTCATCTATCACATTACAAACACACGCTTATACTTATACCGTTAGCAATATATTTTCATTGCTTCTTTATTATATTTAAATTGATAGCCCTGTGGTGTGGTGGATAAACAAGTCGGCTCATAATCCCGAGGTGGCGGTTTCGGTTACCGCAGCAGAAGAAGAAGTAAGAAGTACTTGTACTTAGAAATACTTGTTCTGTGCCTGGGTGTTTTAGGACCATAGCCCTTGTAGTTCCTGAATCCCTAGATACAAGGAATCTAAGTTAGGGTCCAGAATCTTCGCATGTGATCGTT
This sequence comes from Ennomos fuscantarius, assembly GCA_905220475.3. Taxonomy (NCBI): domain Eukaryota; kingdom Metazoa; phylum Arthropoda; class Insecta; order Lepidoptera; family Geometridae; genus Ennomos; species Ennomos fuscantarius. Next base: position 8,933,349 of record HG992023.1, on the reverse strand, counting down.
GGGCGTTGTTATTATTATTATTTATTTAATATGAAAAATATATTTTTTTAAATGAATGCGAAAATAAGTATTTCTAAACATAAGTCATACGTATACACCTAAACTGGCCTTTCCTATCCTTTTAGGTTTATTGTCATTTATATGAATACGCAAATACTGTCTTTTTAAAGTACATAACAATATATTTTCATGTAGAATACAAAGTCACGTAGACGATCTCTCAAAGCATTAATCATGAACTTGGGCCTTTATGTAAGTGGCCCGCAAAAATGATAGCAGGCATATTAGTCCTCTACGAATAACCCTCTACGTCACCTAAAAGCTACGCGCTACGAAAAACGTAGAAACAAAATAAAAATACACGATATACAAAAACATTTTTGGCGTCGGTTAAAAAATTTCGGAGGATATTTTACGCTTGAGTGCTGTAGCCAAAAGTCACCACTTCGCGCGAAAACTTTTCCTCAATATTTTCTTAACAAAAATAAGACTTTTTCTTTTATAATCCTGTGATAAAAATACGCCATTGAATAAAATGTAATATTACAAAGCCATCTTTTGGAGAATAAAATACATTATGCAATCCTATTGACCGAAATCATAAATCACCGCAGAATGCTACATGACTACGTAAACACGCAGCCGTATATCCTTTGTTTCGATAGAAACGCTGTCCCGTGAAATTACATTCATGGTTATTATATTATTCGTCATGTAGTGATATCGTTAAACAATATAACAGATTTTCTTTTGATGAAGAAAACAAACCTCTACAAAATCGACCCACTCAATATGCTTACGAAACATTCAGATGTAACGCACGAAAATGCGCAGCGTCTGAATTTCAAACCAATACGCGTTTAACGTTTCTTTTGATTTACGGTTTACAAATATTACAGTATTTGTTAAACGAAGAGTGGTTTGGATGATTTGAGTCAGCCAGCTAATTTACGACAAACACTTAAAAGCCGCGCGATGACTTGATGAGGAACACGCCGTCATGCTTGCGTGTTTGTTACTCATAAACGCTTCAACTAGGCGGCAAAGTGTTTTACGCGATTGTTCAGACGCAACAATCCCAATAAAAGGTTTCACAATGTCAAGGCATTTAAGGTTTTATCATATTACCCGCGACTTTAATATCGTGAATTCACTTAATCCGATTCTGATAGATGAAATAAAATAAAATTGTAACCGAATAAAAATCAAATCAAGTTTAGACTGATATTCAATAAAAATAAGGTTCACGTCGTCGCACAGCTTAATTTTAAGATGAAACGTACCTATTGATGAGAGCAAAAATGTTATATAATAAGAAGCTTGAAGAAGACGCCATCAATTTTCTGAAAGTTTGTAAATAATCATAATGTCTTACCGATTTCGATGAGAAGTGTAAACTGCTAACAACTGAAGTAAAGTTTATGAACAAGGATAAACGGTTAGTTTGCGAATAGACGCGAGACGCGGCGTGCTGCGCCGGCGGGCGAGTTTGAATAGCGCGCGCTTCGCGGCACGGTGCCAGGCTCGGCACAGGTCTCAACTCGGGGACGGTCCAACGAAAAGTAACCGTCACCCTGCGCAGTGTTGCTAGCTACATCCCCAGAATACCCCTGAAGGCGGCGCAGGCCCCCTGAACCTAATAACGGCGATGGCGTAGAACGAGCCGTATCAAAATGTTTTAATTCCACAAGGTTCTGCAGCATACTTTATGCATTTTTGCAGGCCTAAATTTTATCACTACGCTAAATTATTGTTAAGTTCAGAAGAAAGCATTAACGCGCCCATTCCCTATTACTTATTAGAAGTTCTTATAAAAGGTTATTTTTCTTGATTAGCGTGTGCCTACCTAGTTTTTTTTTATTTCATCCTTGTTTAAAGTTGTGAACAAATGGATCAGTTACTTGCCTATATTGAAAAGTAGGTACCTACTTACGTTGGGAAAAGTTTTCCTGATCGGAAACAGATTTGATTGGGACCTACTTGTTTCTCTACAAAAGTAGATACATCATTTAAAACACAAATTTTTTTCAAAAGTTTTCATTGCGTTTCATTTGTTTCCTTCAAAATACTTAGATATAATGTTTCCTACGAGCAAAACAAATTAGAAACTATATCTTCCTTTAGTTTCTTAGTAAGACATTAATTTAATACAGTGTGTAAACACAAGTACTTGTGACTTGGTTTAAAGTTAAGCATAGTATAGTTTAAACACCTTTCGCTCTAAGTACCTACTTATCTAAAAAAATATCAGTGCTTAGAGCGAAAAGCGTTTAAGCTATACCTACTATGCTTAATTTCAGAATCTATGTTATACCTTGGTTTTCATTAAAATAAAGCAATTATATTTTCAATTGCATATTCATTCCTATACGAACTAACCAGAGACTAGTCCTAGTTTTTGCTACCTCGTAGCTGTTAATATGTTTTTGGCATCACCGGAGGGGAAGCCTTCGCACTGGCAACTCACAATTCGGTGGTTATATAACGCGTGGAGTAGCGCAGCGCAACCCCGCACCCCGCTTTTAGGGAAAAGATGAATGAGTAAAGTTTCCTTACGAACGTTAGTCCACGAATCGCGGCGGGATTCGGATCGGGCCGCGGTTACATAAAGCCCTTCGGCTCATGCGCGAGACTATAACCGCATCGGCATCGCGGACCCCGTAAGATCACGCCATAACTATAGATGTAACATAGTATAAGAAATTGGTTGTATACTGGCTTTCCCGCCTCAGCTTTGCAAAGATGATGCACAGTCTGCATCTTATAAATATTTTAAGCTAAATTATTTAATATCTTATATCCCTCGGGAATCATATTTTCATTCCGTTATAGATTTACAGTTACTCTAAGAACACTACTAAAAACTTGCTTATAAGTAAGTACCTTCTTAAATATTTATTTTTTATTATATAAGAAACTATGTATAATAGCTTGATAACTTAAGACTTTAAAGTCCGTATTACAGAACGAAGCTCAGTCATCGATTACTACTTAAGCAGAGATTTCATTCACTAATTGATCACTTTATGAATGAAATCTCTGCTTGAGCACCGATCGATAACTGAGCATCGTTCTGTAATACGGACCTAAGATTCGCCAAACGCTTTTTTTTAAATATACATGCTGCAGAACCTACGAATTCTACCTAAAGGAAAAAAAATCACCAATAAGTTCATTTTCCTATTCAAATATATAAACTGCATATTAAAACTGTCATATTCATACAGTGTTTATCAGTTGCAATCAAATTAAGGATCGCCCACGCCGCAAGCAAATACTTAGCTAAGGCTGGCATGGGCGTAGTAAACTACGGTAAGGGGGGGGGCATGCCCCCATCAACATGTGAGCAATCACTCGGTCGGTCAGAGTGCTCCCTCCCCGACGAAATAATTCGAAGTAATATCAGAGTAGAATAAATGATACCTATACGAGTAGGAACGTTGCAATAAACTTGAGCCCGAAAGCAAGAGCAATAGCGTACGAATGTACGACTTTATATGATAGTCCTTACTTAATTTTTTTCCAGTCAAGCATATACTGACTGCACGCCACCGTAAAAATTGATCAACCATATAATTATTGACATGCACTGTGTATGTACTATAACAAACTAAGTAAAGCTGAGTTTCTTTTTTAAATAAATGCTAACGTGAACGCGAAAGCGCATCTAAATGAACTTTTTCTGCGTCAAGCGCGAAACAAGCAGTTTTTTATTTATCATTTCATTAATATAGGGGACCCCAAATACGAAAATAGCTGAAAATTTACGTTTTTTTTTTAAATATTTATTAATGTACATAAACGTGCAAAAGGTTGACCCCAGCTTTGAACTCTAATTTTTTAGTGGCTGACATTTTACGTGTTTTATCTACATTTATTTATGAATGTTAAAACTATTTGGTACTCGCAAACCACATCCTGACTACGCCCACGGCTGAAGGTGGCACCTGCAGTGAGTTGGCTCTTAAGTGAGACTGCTAATACCTCCACTCTGTTAAGTGTTTGGCGACTTGTGAGCGATAGCTAGTTCTCTTTTCTTTAGAAAATGCCACGGCCCACGACTAAGCATGCAGTTGTTTCCTCGAGATGTTTTCCTTCACGGGAAACTCAACCTAATTACAGGATTCAAATTCCACGACCCACGGATCGCAAGTAGATGTCATGCACTACCAATTCGATCTATCATTTTCTAATTTGTACAGGTACCGTATTTTTATTACTTAGTAAAGTAATGTGAATGCTAAACCCTAAAGGTCTTCCTTTTGTAAGATGTTAAGACGTTAGTATGTTGTTAAGGAAAAAAATTCCTCATGATCGACCTTTTCGACCGTTATCATTAAGTAATGTGTTTTTATTATTTACGTTTCGATTCGATTCGATTCGATTCCTGTTCAAATAGGCGGATTATGAAAAAATGTTTGAACGCAGTTAAATATTTTTAAAATAAAAATAAAGCCTTTTAATAACGTACCTATCTACAATATTTAAAGTATTTTCACTGCGTGTGGCATTACACCTATTATATAATTTTTTGAATGGTTAGCTTAATACATTTAGCTGAAATTATCACTATCAGTTGTACTAATTGTTAACAATCTCGTTTGCAGGTTATACGAGCTCTAAAAGAACCGGGCTTCACGTCCAGCTAATTACCCAGTTAACGGACTTATCCGGTAATAACATCCTTGTTTATGGCCCTTAGAGAAGATTCCATACTTTTCTTCAAACTATAATTATTATTTTCTCCGTGAATGGCTTTCTTTCATTTGTAGATATCGTAGGCCAATTTATTATTATCCTTTTGGAAATTGCAGCAAGAAATCATTGAGTCAGTTCATCATGGAATCAGTTTGGCTGACTGCTCGAACGATACTGACTTCCAGTACCAATAAAAGTTGTTAAAAGTGTTTAAAAGCTGTTTGTATAATACTAAATCAAGTCATTTTATTCATTTCATGACCAAAATCCTCATCATTGAAAACCGCCTGAAGACGTCCACCGCTGATAACATAAGCCTCCTTCATTGGGCGCCACTCTGAGCGACTGCTTGCTTCTTGCATACATCAGTACCCCACGTTTTTGACCAGATCGTCAGCCCATACCTAATGCAGGACCAGCCTATGATGCATCTTCCGGGTTGTGTTCAACATTAAACTATCTTTATTCTCCATCGGTTGTTGGTTCTGCAAGCGTTGTGGCCTGCTGCCCACTACTAACTTGCTAATTCTAAGTGCTACACCATTGACCTTGTCCTGCTTAGATAATAAGGAGATCCTCATTTTGGATCTTATCATTCACGGAAACCTCATGTATATTAGCTCTATGCATAGTCATCGCGTGACTTTGAACTATGGTATATGAACTTACGTTCTATAATGAGGCCAACAGTAAGAGACCACGTATAAGTCGACACTTTAAGTCATCACTGGCAACACCTCACGTAGCAAATCTGCGTCATATTGACGTCTCTATAGACTCATTTTGCGTCTTAAAGATGTCCTACAATAAGGTCTGGGAGTAACAGAAAAGTACGTACATTTATCATAGCCTTGAAAACGAACTCATGACGTCTTCGTATGCCATCTTTATGAGGTTACAAGACGTACTGTGGTTGTTATGTCGACATATTAATGACGAATATTAAGTTCCGTCCGACAGTTTATGAAGGATGCCTCTCGCCATTATTTCGATGCGGCACCCCATCATTCCAACTCACTCGTACCCCAAGCGTCAAGCTACTCTAGACATACCAAATACTCGCCACCGCGTCGTCTCCGCCAGAGACACGTCTTGAGTGACTTTGCCGACCCAATACCAGCCGTAGTATCGGCTGCACTAGGATCACCGGTCCAGTCTAGAACTTCTGGCCCTAGACCTAGCTTTAGAAGAAGGGCCATTTTCGACACCGGTATAAAGTCAAAGAGTATATATATATGGGATAGCAGCGTAACAATCAGACACCAACCCCGCCGCCGTAGTCTTCTCGATCCTCTCATCCCGGCAACGACCCAAGCTGAGGCTCGCACCCCAAGGGTGTCCTTTAGGTAATTGCCTCCCACTTTTATCCCACCACTATAGTCGAGTAAGTTTCTCGTCCCTCCCCTTCCTAATAAATATCTTGAAAAATAGCCTGTATTGCGGAAGTCGCACCATATTAACATTTTTGGCTTATAAAGAGGTAATTATAGCGTGGAATAGTAAAGATAAATGGACCGTTTTTACTGCAGTACACAGATTAGAGGAAAAATAAGTGATCAGAGCCATATCATATCATCATAATATGCATGGTATCCATGAACAGACCTGGATAGTATCATATTAATACCCATAAGCAACAAAAATAAGAAGTTGAAGTTATCATATTAATGGGGCGTATTTTTACATAAATAACCTAGATGGCGTTGTTAGCTCTTAAAACACGCAAGCATTTGGTTCGTGAATCGTATGAGTCGGCACTTCATATTATAAAACGATTGAAATTAGTTATTTAGCTAAAATTTTGACATACGTTTCGTAGGATAGACTCCTAATGGAACGTTGATGAATAAATATATATACCGAGCCAGCGTATTACGCCATATTATATTCACTTTGTGCAACGTCCACATATAATTAGTCTGACAAATATTATTTATTTACTTTAATAAGTAGCTTTTACTAAAAATCTAGCTTGTAACAGAACTTGTACACAGATACCTTTTCTATGAGGAGGGAAAATGCCTTCGCTCTTTCCTGCCACCACGGGGGTGGTGGAAGGGGGGGTATGTGGGACTCGAACCCACTAAAACCCCCCCGTGAGCCCTCGTCCGCCGTACCGGGGCGAGAAGGGGTCGCGACTGCAGTCCAGCCAACTCGCCCCCATGTACACAGATACCTATCTCACGTCTTTGTAGGTTAGTTACAAAAGGTAGGATAGAGAGCCATTCAAGAGGTTTGTTCAGTGAACCGTGGTTGAGGTCTCCTTGATTAGAGGTCTGAGCCACGGAAAAAATAAAAGAAGGCATTAATTTTTCCGGTGGCTATAACTTTGTCAATAGGGTAGGTAAGTAAAAATAATTCATATTTAAATATTTATTCGAAGTGAATAAATTACATTTTATATGCATTGCATTTTTTCTGATAAGCAAATACTATCTACATGACCTGTGTCTATGCAATTGCTCTAGTAACGATATAAATGTTGTAAATATCATGCAACAATATTGTTGAATAGTGAGCTTTAAGTAATACACTAACTTTGTACATAAAGGCACAAGCTTACCTATATTCTAAATAAACAAATATATTTACAAAATTACAATAAAAATATGGAATCGGGGCACGTCTCTTAGCAATAGCTAAATATTCAGTTTTTACCACTGAGATATTTCCTTTGCTATAGCGCACTAAAATGTTATACTAATAAATAGTCATAGCACAAAGTGGCTGTATGTAAATTTCAGCATTTGTAACTTTATTATCGAGTAACAGGGGTTTGAATGAGTGAATTTAAGAAACGTATTTTTACAATCCCACCATTGGCCGGATGACATCCACTCCTGAGCATAGGCCTCCCCCATAAAACGCCACTTTCGTCGCTTATTTTTACAATATTTCCTGATAAAGTTGATTTCAACCCATACCGATTATTATAAACAATTTAAAGAAATGTTTTGAAATATATTTGATTCTTAAACATAAAAAAAAACATTCATGGGTTCCCTTTGGCTTATTGGGCGGATGGAAAAACAAACAATAATATGTATGTACTAATCGTAATGTACTTAAAATTGATAGCTATTTTCTTAAACTAAACTAAAATAAAGTGGCACTTCATTTCAAGTATTACTACATAATATCTGATTCGTTGAATATTTAGACGTAGTATTTTTAAACTTATTCAACTGACTTGTTCACTATTAGTATGCATTCATCTCGCCGCATAACCATTATTTTAAGATATTTTAGCGAACATAAATAAGTAAATAATAGGCTTTAAGAAATTACTTACAAACATACAGATTACATTATCATTCAAAGAAAAATGCCCTATAAGTTATTGTACATAACTAAAAACTTAATTATAATATTGTCATCTTCCTAGGAACGTGTGGCGAAATAAAAAGTTTTATAACTCTAATTGTGAAAACATAGGTACATTAACGACATCCTGCGTACAATTATATTGCGATGAGTATAATTTATTAAGTAGTGTAATAATGTAATTTTTAACATATAAATATTAATAAAAATTATTATCAATACGAATCTATCATTGCTTTTCATGCAGTGTTGTTTTATAGAAGTGACAACGACTCGATTAACGAATTTATATAATTACCCTAAACCTACAGTCAGCAACAACAGTAAAAATATGCATTGTTTGTTTTTGTGCATTTCGCTAGGCACTATTTGTGAGGTCTCAGTTACGCTTCCTTGAAAAAAATTCAAAAACCCTCTTTTTTATTCATTCTATATATTTTAAGATCTACATACTTTAAGATCGACTATTTAATTTTCTACTTAATATAATAGACAAGGTAAAATTTTGTGCGTACTTCGTGAGCTTATAACAACAAGTACAGTTACCGTAAGTAAATAATGCACATCGAGTTTAAAAGGGGACAGTGGGCTTCGTAGAATGTCGTCTGGTACTCGTTAAATTACGTGGGCAAAGCCAAATCAGAAGCTGACCATGGTCTGAATGGCCTGCACTAGAAAAAGATGCATGCATGTCACAAATGTATTGTGACTGTTTTTTTTGCTCGCTGTGCATTATTTATTACCGGCAGCTGTATCAATATAATAATTGTAATAAAACTTATTATCTAAAGTAGAAAGGACCAGTTACGTTTAAATTATTAATAATATATCAGAAGGTAATTTTCAAAGTTCGTCAAATCCAATTTTTTCCGTTTCGAGACAAATGAATAATGAGAATTCTGGTCATACTCATATAACAATCAAATCTGGTCAAAGGCATCGCGAAGCCCTGTAAAAATTCAAGAAATTCGAACCAATTTTCAAAACTAGCCTATTCCAAGCACCCATACTTTCATACAACGTCAAATCCATTTGAGCCAATCACATCACGTCAATCCTCATCCGCCATTTTGAATTGTTCATACATTGAGCGTCAGGTCACAGTGTGGTTATGCTAGGTTTGGCTTGGTGTAAATAAGTAATTTTTAATAGTTTATAGTTAATATTGTATGAAAAAAGACGGAAAAAAATTTAGAAGAAGTACCTAGGCATCAAGCCAGGAAAAGAAAATCGGCTGCAAGACCAAGTGATCGTGAAGAAATGAAGAAGATAAGGTCAGGAATTTTGTCCATTTTTGTTGTTAAATAGCAATAGGGCTGTGCTAAATCAGCATCGTCAGCCCGTTTGTAGAAAATATATTTTATTTAGTAACTGGATACGCGTTCAAATAATGTTTCTGTGTTATTAAATACACACGAAATATTTCAACACTATATTAAAAATTCAATTTACATATAAACATAATACTAAAAATACGCATTAAAAGCTAATATTGTAGAAAAATTATGTAGGTATATTTTTTTATGTAATTAAGTATGTTTATTATTTTAAATGTGTTTTTTTTTTCAGGTATTCGTCTGAAATTTTACCTCCGAGATATCCTTGCAGGCATAACAGTGGGGCTTACCAATGTGTCAACGTATCAATGCGAGACATGCAACAATTTAACAAAAAATTTTACACTAATCCTGATAAACAATATCAAGATGATTTTATAATCAAATATTGCAAAACTATTGACCCTGTCCGTAAAAGAAACGGCAAATGGTAGAGGCAATCCCAAGTTAATGAGCATCGTTTACTATTTAAAAAAAAAATACTGGAGAAGTTGTGCCAGTATGCCGAAATTTCTTTTTGAGAGCTTTATGTCTGAACAAGGGTAGAGTAAGAGGGTTGTTAAAAAGGCACAAAGACACTGGATTAATGGCAATAGAATGCGACGTGGTGGCGACAGAAAGTCCTCAAAAAACATTGATTTAAGAGGAGAAATAATTTCTTTTACAAAAAAATTTAAAGGCGTAGAATCACACTATTGTTAATCCAAAAGTCGACGTATATATTTACCATCAGAGATCAGAGTTATCCATTGCATCAAAGTTCAAAATGTTTATTGAAGAACACAGAACAGTTTTTTCACTGTAAGGAGTAATATTGTGTCTTGATTTAAAGAAAAAATCAAAGTTGAAGTGGACGATATCAAAAATGCTCGCCTTAAAACTGAACTGAATATTCAAGAAACAAGGCATTTTTTAACTTCTTGCAAGACACTAACCCAAAAGTCAAGATTTTACCATTGGATTGTGGTAAAAATCAACCTTTACCTAAGGTTCCGGATCAAAGTACCTACTACTCTCGACAGCTATATATTTATAACTTCACAATAGTTGAAGGGCATTCTCACACGGAACTTACACAAAACAATGTCTTCTCTTATGTATGGCCTGAAGATGTTCAAGCAAAGGGGTCTAATGAACTAGCAATACAGTAAATATATATACAGTGCGAAAATAATATAGATTTCACTGATATTGAAGTGTTTCGGCTAATGGCTGATGGATGTTCTGGACAGAACAAAAACTCTACAATCATAGGAATGGTTTCTAAATGGCTCAGCAGCAGTGTACCACGTTTTTTGAAACAGGTTGAGCTTATTTTTCCAGTCACCGGTCATTCATTTATTCCTCCCGATCGGGTATTTGGTGTTGCTGAAAAATAAATAAAGAAGAGAAATGTCATCATACAACCAGACGAGTATGTTGATATCATTAAAAAACATGCAACTGTTTTCAAATTGAATGACATTGAAGTTAGTGACTGGAAATCAGCTATCCATGAGGTACAAAAGGGAACCCAGGCCTTGCATTTCAAAATAATGGATTGCAAGAGGTTTCTCTTTTCAAGAATTAAAGCAGATAGTCGAGGAGTAATAGTAAGAGGTGAACCATTTTACCGCACTGATGCCGGTATCCGTCGCTGTACCAAAACAGGAAAATTTGCTTCAGATGTATGACCAGTACCTATAACAACTTCAGTCAAAATAAAAAAAGTCAAAATTGATGATGTTGACAAGTTGCTGAAAAAACATTATGGAAGTGAATGGATGCAACGGGAGGATCTAAACTATTATACAAATTTTGTGGAATGCAATCGAAATAACACTGATGTTGAAACCGTTAAAGATGATTTTTTAAGCGAAGAATTTGTTGTGGAATTCTTCTTAGCGAAGCTATATAAAAATAATAAGTATTAAGTTAATTTGTAAATTTTCATATAAATAAAAACTCCTACGTACCTATTTTTACGAAGTGTTCTTTTATATTAATTGTTGCAAACCCGAATCTTAAATATTAACAAATTTACATGACAAATTAGGACCACTTTATTGATCTATTTCTAGCTAGTGTCAACCCTATTTTTATAGTTTCTTCTGATTAGACAAAACTGGTCAAATCCTGACAGCTACTTGTCAAAATTTGTCAAATCCAGTATGCTTCCATTCAAAAATGGTCAAACCCATACGTTATGAACAAAATTAGCCTAATCCAAACTTTCTACACACTTTTCTCTGTAATTACAAGCAAAACATTTATTTTCACTGGATTCTTTTAATCTAGAACCATCACCTATAATTACATCCTATTTTGAGTTATGTAGAATAGGATAGAATGACGATACAGAAAAGTGATCTTTTCTCAATTTGTGCAAGTGGATTTGACCATCATTGAAAATTACCTTCTGATATATGGCAGCACGCGACTGTAAAAATTTGTTATGTCCATCTCTTATGATAAAATTATTTTTAATTAATTCTACCCATTCGGCTTTTTTTATTAATGTAAAATTAAACATACTTTCACATTGAAATTTGGACCGTTTTGTTACTTTTCATTTATACATTCCATGGTTGTGTTACTTTACTTTAGCTGGGTAGAACTGGTGATGATAACTGATCGAACCCACCTATTGTTTTGAAACATTATAATTATAAATTACGAGTACAGTTACCGTGGGTATAGTAATATAATATTAATAACGCCCAACGATCACATACTTAGATCCTGGCCCCTGACTAAGATTCCTTGTGTCTAGGGATCCAGGAATTACGAGGACCATGGTACAATAACACCCAGACTTAAAACAAGTATTTGAGCTTTTTTCTGTGCTCAAATACTTGTCCTGCCGTGGGAATCGAACCCGCCGCCTCCGGGCTATGAGCCGACCTGCTTGACCTCCACACCACAGAGGCTGTCGTATAGTATAGTTACAAAACGCTGCCTAAAAAATTACCTTTGCTGAACTGAACATAACTTGAGCTTGAATTGAGCATCAAAACAGCAATAAACGAATTTCCAAATACTTGTCTAAATTTTTTAAAGCTGGCAACATAGAATGTCATTCAAAATAACGTGTTTTCAATGTTTACAATATTACACATAAAATACAATCTGCCTCTACGAAGTTGTTTTGCGTAGCTTTTGTAGCCTTAGTCATTTATGGCCATATCAAAAATGCAAGTCAGCCATTTGCTGCGCGGTTCCAGCCTCAAAAGACGCGCTTATCTAAGCTTAAATATATCATAATTAACAAATTTTACCGTAACATCAAACAATAATCGTTGACATTGTAGCATTTTGTGCTATTTGAAAAAGTATATCTTCTATTTTAAATTATTTCTTAAAATACTTGACGACCTGATGAGCTCAATGTTCAAATGGTAACATAAAATATAATTAATTAATATGTACAATTAATACATAAACTATATACAATTATACTACAATAGTAGTTAATATAAAATATGAATCGTTGATTGCTATTTAAGTACAATCAGAAAGAAGAAAAAAACAATACAAAACGTACTGGTAAACATATCGTTTAGTGACAAAGTATTGCTTAAATTTTCTTATTAAATGTGCATTAATGAGATACAATCTCATATCGTGGTTATATATGCTTTAAAAATACTGTATATTTTCATTAACATTGGTACACATACACACAATTACACACTTCACAATAATAATTATTATTGTCTAACTATTTTTTACATTATTTATTAAATATTTTGTAAATTATCCCTGCTGCACACAAAGTCACACTTAATTTCCGTGTGTATATATGACCGCTTGCCATTATAAACTCGGATTGTAAATATTAAATTTGCACCGCTTATTGATATATATTGTACTATGTATCATACTAAAATAGAGTAAAGTTATACAATAAGTCACATTTCTTAGTAATTTTAGGAATGTTTGGATTCGTTCTTAGAGCTAAAGTTACGGCAGTGTAAAAAATAAATAAATAATACTTTTTGTGAATATTTTTGTTAAGATTTTTTATGCAATTGTAAAAATGTATATGTGTTTAATATTATAATTCTTTATTTCAATAAATGCAGTACAAACGGAGGACTTAATGCTAAAGCATTTCTACTTTGCGTAAATAGATCGCTCTGGTGCTTGAAAAAGAATGTTATTATTAGTTTTTTTTTTTCAAAGCTCCACTTTATTGGCGCTAGTTATAAAATAGTACAAATACTCTCAAATGAGTATTTATGTTCTTCGAAACAAAGCAGTCCAGTACATGGTTAAAAATATTTTCTTTTTTATTCATAATATTATTACATACTTCAATTGTATGTTACTAAATTGGTGATGTTTTAACGGTAATGAGTCTACACGAGTTACTATACTAGCGCGCACAACACGATTCACTACAGTTGCATTATTCACTAACGTCATTTCTTTTTTAATACAAACATCAAAACCAGGTAGTTGTAAAAAAAATTGTGCATTGCAGGAGCAGAAGAATATATTTGTGTAGTAACTACATAAAAAAAATGAAACTATTTGTTTTAGTATTAAAATTCTCATGAGTGTGATTCATTTCAGTCACCGCCGCGATCTCGCTGCGTGAACTCACCTCCTGAGGAAGAGCATCGGATATGCTCGAAACCTGGTCGAGAAATCGACATACTATTCGTGAGTAACAGTCGGGGATATATTAATTTAAAATGAAACTATTTGTATAATTTTCTTTAATATAGACTGTTATAGCAAACATTGTGAAAGAACAGGTAAGTTTAACAGACATCAAGTTGAGAGCGTTTGAGTCTTTTTGTTTGAATGTAACTGAGAGCCACACTACAGTGAAGTTGGTGGGGCATATCTCTATAACATCACTAGAGTCCCAAATAAACTAATGTTATAGTCCTATTTTAAAGGGAGAAGCCATGGCTCCTGAAATACAGTGAAATAACAGTGAGTAAACTAGTTCAGGAGTCAATGGAGATTTCAATATATGTAAATCTTTTATTTCAATAAATTATTTGATTTGTTATAGATTGATGATTGTAATTATAATTACCAAGGATTATGTGTTTTTGTCAGTTTCTGGTCTTACAGTTAAATAAACAATGTGTCAAAATTTGCCCATCCAGACACTACAACGAGGCGGTAACTCTGATAAGACGCCGGAAACAAACAAATTTAAATAAAATCTGTAAAAAATTAAATTGAGGGAGACGTTAAATAAAATACATATAAAACCAAAACAAGATAAGGACTAGAAGTTCTTTGGAAACAAAAAAAAATTAAACCGATTATTGTTGACAGAAGAAAAATGTTTAGTAAACAGTGACTTTATGCCAGTATAACTTTACTTATTCGTAATTCCATTAGATAAATGACTCGTCTAAATTTCTATTTCATGATTAACAAATATGGCTTAAACGCAGCTACGAAGTGTGTAAATAGTTGTCGCTTAGTGATGATTCGATCTCGAGGCTTCCGCGTCTTGTCTTGTGATTTTGAACGCCTCAGTCTTTAGGAAGTCTACGGTTTTATAGGCGGAGTCAGAGTCGACGGCCGACAGCGACTTACCGTGGCATACGTCCATCTTCTTGCGAGGTAGCTCGTGCGGCTGTAAACAATTTCACGTTTTTATAAACAACTAGTAGCTCGCCCCGGTTTGGAAGGGGATTATATATATATATATATGTATATATAAAATCTTCCCCTTCGATTCCCACATAGGACAAACATTTGTGTGATGAACATAGGTGTTTGTTCAGCGTCTGGGTGTCATATTGTATTCTATGTATGTATTTACAAATAAAAAGTATCTATCCAAGTATTGTATCAGTTATCTGTGTGCTCATAGTACAAGCTTTGCTTAGTTTGGGGCTAGATGGCATTGCGTATATATATATATTCTAACTCCTATGTTCATTAAGACTAATGTAGGATTCTAGTGGTGAAAGAATTTTTCAAATCGGTCCGATAGTTTCAGAGGCTACTCAATGCAAAAAAAAAAAAACAATCTTCCTTATTTATAATATTAGTTTAGACTAGCCTGGTCTAGACAGATTCCCATAGTACAAGCTTTACTTAGTTTGGGGCTAGATGGCGCTGTGTGGAATGTCCACAAATATTTATTTATAGGTGTATATGTGTAAGCTGGTGTTACCTTCGGCGCTGCCGCCGGCTTTGAAGTGTGCAGGTCCAAGTCGAGATACTGCAAGGTATCTGCTTTCATATCATCGTGGTACACTCTCAAACCACCCTGGAAAGTAAATCTCTATTTACATTATCCAAGAAAATAATAATAATGTCAACACACTAATACAAACCAAGTAGAGTAGTATATGGTACCAACACGCGCTACTCTGTTAAAATCAGGAGTTAAAATCTGAAAAACAAGTTTACCCATCATCATCATCAGCTTATATTAGTCCACTGGTCATAAATAACATAGGCCTGTCCCAAGGCACGCCACTGAGCCCGGTCTTCGGCTCTATTTTTCCAGGTACTGACAGCTACCTTGCGTATGTCATCGCTCAACATCGCAGTTTACCCATAAATAAAAATAATAATAATGCCCAGCGATCACCGACCCTTCAGACAACCAGCATAATTAATTCCCGCCTATTTTAAAGAACAGCGCAACCACCAATGGTTGGAAACCACAAATGCCGGTTCAAATTTCACTGTAGGTTAATTATTTTGTAAATAAAATAATAATGAAGGTTGACATTTTTAATAAACATAAAAAGATATAATGGTTTCCAGAAGTTGGTTACAAAAAGTCATCGACATAACGTTTGGATTGAATGAAAAATAATATAATAGAGTGATTAAAGCCACTGCAGCATATTGCCCACCCAATGTGACTATAAACATTTCATGGCTAAGAAACAAAACCATAAAGTCCGATGGCTAAAAAGCTATGCCTTCTCTGTCCAGGTGTTATGGGACCATGGCCCTCGTAGTTCCTTGGTCCCTAGACACAGGGAATCCTAGGTAGGGTCCAGGATCTATGTATGTGATCGTTGAGCGTTTTCGCCAAAACGGGACAGCTGTGTTAGACAAAGGGTGGGTGAGAAAGAGTAAGATGTACCTGTCCAATGAAGCTGTTTATATGGCATATGCTATGGCTCGAGTGACGCGGTTTCAACGCGCGATCTACAGCTGGCGGGAGCGACGGCAAGTTGCAGTACTGCATTGACTGTGGACAACCAACCTGAATTAGCTTTTTTACCAACTTTTTAGTATCAACTACCATCATTAGACAACTTGTATTGCAGTAAGAATGTTGTTTACGTTTTTCAAACGACTCCAAAAGGGACAATACACCAGAAATGTACGCGTATTCACGCGGTTTTCTACGTAATTTGAATGGGAAAACCAACTGACGGCCCGTCGGTTGGTAAGCTGTTACCATCGCCTATGACTGACTGGCCTAATGGCCAGTTGGTAGTATCCCTGCCTTCTGAACTGCAGGTTGTGGGTTCTGTTTCCACCTAGGACAAATATTTGTGTGATGAACATCGATGTTTGTTCTGCGTCATATTGTATTTATAGCCTGACGGGTTGTGCGTAGGTTGCAACCTATAAAACTATAGGCCTTCAGTATGTGCACCGGGCAGTGTCCGGAGCAAGAATCGTCGTAGTACACCGAGCGCTCCATTTATATAGCCATATGGGTGGAGCAGCGATGACAGTTGCCGGTGTTGCCACTGTAATAAATTTAAATGCTACCACTGGGTATATTACGGTACTGCCCGCTGCGCATAGAGTTTATAACTGGACGTTGCCGCCGTCATATTCTATGTATGTATTATTTACAAACAAAAATCTAAAAGTATTGTATCAGTTATCTGGTTTCCATAGTACAAGATTTGCTTAGTTTGGGGCTAGATGGCGCTGTGTGTAATGTCCACACATATTCATTTATTTATATTTATGGACACTTGCCAACGATCCACCTCTTGAAGTGTCCCATTTTATAACTCGGCGGAAAGACCTCAGCTGAAAGCTCATTGCACATATTGCAGGTGAGTGGCAGAAATGTCATTGTAACACGGACTGTCGGAGATTTCCATGAATGACTACACTAGGTAAAGAGCTTTGAATATTTTGATATATCTACCTGTCCACCATCTAGTATTTTCTTCAATATAACGGCCGTTTAGAAAACTTATAGGAATCGATAGCTGAGTACTATGTTTGTATGAGACAAAATCTCTTCCACCGTCACGTAACTTGTTCGTATTGGTGTCATCTACCAATTTTTTTATGTTATTGTGTGATGTGACGAGCTAGTCGTTCACCTGATGTTAAGCGACACGGCTGCCCATAACAGAACAGTGTCATTTGGAACTCCAAAGTATAAAGTTTCGCATGACACTGCAGTGCGCACATCATCCTGAGACATCAGCACAGTCTAGTAATAAGATTACTCGTAATCTAGTAATAAGATTACTCGACTGTGAGATCAGATCATAAGTCTCATTTGCCCAGTAATTTCACTATAATTTTGATTGATACACTACAATTGATATAAGTTTCATGAGTGGCTGAAATTTTGAATATATAACAAGATGGTAGACATTTAACTTCACACTAAAATAATCAATGCCCTTTTATACGCCGCGTTAACCAGTAGCAAAACTCACACAAGGCCTCAAGTGTCGACTTACCATATGTCCAGGCGAATATTCCTCTTCATCATCAGTTGTCCGAGTGAAAGCCGGTGCGATCAAAGACCGGCCCGGCGACGGTGACGCGCCGTGTGACTTCCGCCGGAACCAGGGGAATGGCTGACATCACAAATGGACAAGCTCAGACAAAAAGCACACTGACATGAATGCCCATTTTATCTTAAATATGTGCCTTTGTTGGTACAAATCGACATTGGAATGTGCACTGTTTGTCCTGTGTACGACGACCATTTTGAATCATCGTGCCTTGGATAACATAGGACATTATAGAACTGTTGGGCGATCACGTAACTCGATTGCAATTGATAGAAACACAAATTTGTATGGTTTTACAGTTTGAATACGCAGCTTATGTGCATAGTTAGTGTAGGGACGGAAAGAACAAAAATAAATAAGTTATTTAAACGGAATTTTCACCAATGTATGTTTTTATGTATATTTTTAAGTATTTTTTACAAGCAATATTATTATTATTGAAGTTTGACACAATTTTAAAGAATAATTTTAATTATCTTGATTACATACCTAGTTAAAAGAAGCTTTATATGTAATGACAGGTGAAGTATAAGAAAGCTACATCAGCACTAGAGTTAGTTCACACAGATGTATGTGGACCTATGTCGACAACTTCGTTCAAAGGTAATAAATACTAAATTATTTTTATAGACGATTATACACGTTTAAATAATTTATTTATTTTTGTTCTTTTCGTCCCTACATTTAGCATGGAAATTTCTCGTTGCATTACAATCAAAGTTTCATGATCAACCCCCAGAGATAACCAGTAATACTTACGGAAACATTTTCTTGTGATTCAATGGGCTCTTGAATCTTTGGTCCTTGATAGCACACATCCTTCATTGCGAACGTTTTTGGTGGACGAGGTGGCACCGGCGGCCCTGCAACATTGTGTTCATTATGTACTTACTGCTACTAATTAAGTCATCAAAACATTATAAGCTACAAATTTAATCTCCATTTAAAGGTTGCCTGGAAGGAGATCGCTTGAAGTAATAAGACGTTTTACTAGTATACGTTTTGTAATTTTGTATTATTTATTTGTTGTTTTACAATAATAATAAAAAAGTAGCTCTATCTATCTATTATTATGTCGTTCCCAGTGTACAGAAATTACGTATGATGGCAACCCTGGGTATCTCGTTTTCATAGCAAACGCTAATCCATACAAGATTTAAGATTTAGATAAGTTTTAGGGAACTACTCGAATATTTGAACTAGCGTATTCGAACTTATCTAGATCTATGCCATACTAAGATCGACTACTAGTGTATCCGAACTTATCTTAGTATGGATAGATTTGTTTGAAAATAACGGCTGGAAATTCTAATGGTCTAGTGACTATTCGAATTTCGGTCAAAAAACGGTCAATTTTTATGGAAAGCATGGGTAAGAATTAGTTAGGATTTGCGGTACAAGCACTATAGTGCGTGATTTTTCAGCTAGATTATAATCTAGATAAGGCTAGCTGAAAAATCACATTATCTGCGCAATAGCATAAATGCATATATAAATCGCGAACTGCGCATGTAACGCGCCTGCTTTCCATTGCTCTTGTTTAAATAACAAATTTTGTCACAGAAGCATCTAATTTTAGTATTATTGACGCAAATTCTATACGTGCACAGACAGCTTTGCAAAATTGTATTTTGTTATGTTTCTCAATCGGGATACTGATATATATTACCTATTATAATTTAAATTGCACTTTCCATTTATAGTTGCGATCTAAGTTTTCCCTTTGAATATTTGTGTTTTTTACGCTCATATGCACTAAAGTGCAACAGCTCTTAACTTCGCACTTCTCTCTAGGACGTACCAAAATGCGTTTCAATAGGTACGCCATAGAAGTAAAGCGCGAACTTAGGAGCTGTGAAATTTTATACAGGCATTAATATTTTATAAATTAACCATATTTCCTATAGGATTTTGAATATAAACATATAGTTTTAATACATACCATCTTCTGGAAAGCCATTTCTTTTTGGGCTTATTGCTAATTTCGTGAATGACTTTGCAACCGACCAGTCGCCTAAAACAGAAAAGGTCAAAGTTAAATGCTGAAGATTACGGAAGCATTTAGAAAAATCAATAATATATTATTTAAGAAATTATTAAAGAACACATACGAATGTTCGATTGGCTAGCATTCAAGGATTTACACTCCTCGTCGCTCATGTTGGAGTCATTCTCGGAGAAATCTGTGTTATTCAACCTTATGTGAGGTTGGCTCAAGTACATCTGGTGGGTTCTATTGTCAGACACCCTGTCCAAAGGAGTTCTGGTGCTCATCACTATATTTTTTGGGTCGAATGTGAATGCTCGTTGTTCATCCTAAAATAAGGATTAAGCAATTAATAGGTATAACCAAAATGCTACCCTATGTAATAATTTCATAATTCATTTATTCGATCTACATTGTATTTGAAATATATCACCTAAAACCCTAATCACCTATAATTAAATATAAATCAACATAAAATTCCATAATTATTTATTAATTTCGTAATTAAGTCAGTAGTAAAAATACAAGTTTATATGTGCCTACTTATAAAAGAAAACTTTAATTGTTTCAGTACAGTAATTTATTTTTACGTATAATATGCTATGTACATCAAAAATGACTAAGCCGTTTAGTTATGTCAACGGTTCCGGCGTTAGCACTTTAAAATACAGAGAATTTAATTACTATTGTGGATAAGAAAATATTTAGATATAACTTGTCAAGAGCATGTGGGGCTGTGCCTAGTACTTAGGGTTCCATAGATGCACAAGTATGCTATTACAAATACCTATTACATAATGTGTAATAGGTATGTTTTTTGTTATTTATTATTTTGTTATATATTATTGCATACTTGTGTCTAAATAGTAATCTATTTAAGCATATTATGAATAGGACTTAGAGAAAAAGTCAATAACTTCTGAAATAGGACATCTTAAGCATTTAACGGAATTCTCCGCTTATCCAAAAAGGGTTTTTATCATTTTTCTTAAAATAATTTTAAATAAATACTAACATTTATCAACAGAGAAGATGATATTATGTTATGAGTAGTTTAGTAATGGCAAAGGAAACAAACCTAACCTACAACTAACTAATTTGGCTCTCAAACTTCGATAGCAGTCCATATGATAAAAAGTCCATGTATGAAATTTTATTTTATAGTTTTAATTTTAACTTCATTTCAAAATTATTTATACTATTCCATACCTCCACACGAGTGAGTACAGCTAAATACAAGGAAACAGACTGATGAACATTTCGAACTTATAAGGATTACTTGTAGTACAACAGAACCCTAAAATGCATAGCTATTTGTATATACCTATACTCTATTGATAATAATGTAATTAGTGTTTTAGTTGTTTACCGTGCGTTCAGAAGTTATAGAAAACCTTAGTAACTTGTACTCATTTCAAAATAAATGTATTCTCTTAGTGAATACAAGATGTAATAAAGAACATTGAATTCTTTTACCTGCGCTCGTTCACCAGTAATGCATTCAGATATAGGAATGTATGGTCCTGTGCTATCCACATTATTTTCATAATGCTCATTCACAGCTGTCATGGTTATAGTATTTTGGTATGAGTCTGAAACAAGAAAAACATAAATTTGAAATTTATTAGCTAGTTTGCTCTGGTGCATATAATATAAACTGTAGGCTCAGTTTATTTTTACTCATTAGGGTTTTTAATAAATGAAGAATTGATGTCCAACTTTTATATTGCTTATAGAATAACAGAACGACAAGATGGCAGAATATTAAGTTCATTGGTAGTGATAGTCATTCCAGGAATTAGGGTCAAGAGGGAACCGAACCCGTTGCCTCCGGGTTATAAGCCGACCTGCTCAACCACCACACCAGAGGCTGTCAATAATGTTCCAAACTAACTACAATAGCAGAGAGCCAAGCAAATTTAAATTGCCACAACACCTAATACTACTGAAACCAAGTTCTCAATTTGTGTACAATCAATAATTAAACATACTATTTTAAGTTATTGCTGTTAAGTGCCAAAATGCCTTATATGGTACATATGCGTTTAAGATGATAGATGCTCTTGCAGATTTCTTATGATGCCAGGGCTCTAGTAATTTTATAATATAAATCTATATATAAATATAATATAAATCTATATATATAAATCTATCTATAAATATTCCTTTAGTTTCTACTAACATTATATAAAGTGTGTATGTTTTGTCGGATTTTAGATGCACCAACAAAGCAATACACTAACTTGAACCATAGTATTTAGCATGTAAAAGACCCGGAGAGTGGAAATTAGAGGCTTAATTTTTTAAAAATGGTAACGACAGTGAAACTGCAGGATGCACCTGTGGCATTCCAGAATAGCAAAGCAGTAGTAAATAGTTCATGTATAATTATTTCATAGTGATAATGGTCTATGGCCCCAAAAATAAAGGACAAATGTGTGTAGGACCTGTGACCTTTGATCATATCTTTTTTATGTTAATAAATGACATGATGAACTAGTCGTTCACCTGATGTTAACCATCACAGCCGAGTGGCTTAACAGTTGCAGTGCCATTCAATAGAAATTACATAAAAATAATAACGACCAATGATCACACATAGATCCTGGGCTCTAACTAGGATTCTCTGTATCTAGAGACCCAAGAACTACAAGGACCATGGTCCCACAATACCCAGACACAGAACAAGAACAACTAGTATCCATTCGAGATTGTTCTCTAGAGAGCTCGTCCAAAAATGACAGAGTTATATACAGTAATAACTTGAAGTTATAGGTAAGGCTAAATGACAAATGTGACTAAATTAAAGATGTGTGAAGCCTAAATTGTGCCCAATGACTGTCCAAAAAACCATACTTCTTCTGGCTTCCAGCTGAAATCTTTATTTAGCCTCACTTTACCCAAACTTTAAATATTCCAATTAATTAGCACATTATTGTTATTTTATTTATCATTCGCTCAGCAATATTCAATATTCAATGAGTCATAATTATTCAATAAAAAACAAACAAGATTAAATGCTTATCAGCATGAACAGCAATTTGCATGAATTCATATTTTAGCCGAACCATCGTTAGATAAGCTAAAACCACAGTCATACTAATTTCTTATACTACACATACAAATAATATGATATATGTTTTAGCACAGCATTTAAAACAGTGTTTAAAGTATATTAGACAATGAAACAGTATATAAATAAACCGCAAATAATAAAGAGCCTGATATTAATACCAGGAAAGGGCAATAATAATTGTCACCAATAACACTGTTTTAGTTTTATTTTTCATAATTGAAACATTGGTCTTTGTTTTGGTCATTGAAGTATTTTACTTATTGTTCAGTTTTAGAGTTAACTATAAACAAGTGACAACAATATTTAGTGAAGCAACCATAAATAAGACCATCAAATAAAACAGTGTTAAACAAGATTGTGCAACAAAGTGTCAATCATTTACCCAACACAGTGGATGCCTCATCGGTAGCTCGAAGTCCACAGACTCTGCATATTGCATCCACCCACTTTTCCATATCAGATTCACAATCTGCTTCTAAATGGTATGTTCTGGATTGAGTCTGGATAGTAAATACTGATCCTCGGAGCTTCGGGTCTAGTGTGCCATTTCCAGTGCGTTCCATATGAAGACCAGCATCTACCTAAAAGATAAATATGTTAACATAGTGTATATTAACAATAAAAAAACATGACAAGATTGTAGCTACTCACTCAGTAAAACACAATTAAGATATTATGTAAGCAATTAATCAGTAATGACCAAACTATAGGACACATAAACAGCAAATAAAAATGTGCACTTAACATTTCAAACATGCTACAACAGCTACAGGAAAATATCAAACAGGAAAGTCTCAAAAAATATTAACAATAATATGTAAGTAGTAACATTAGTTATATTTTTTGATTCAACTAGGTTTTAATTATTATGTTTAACTGTATATATTTTTCTACTATTGTTGATTCATGCTATATGACATTATATCAATTTAGCAAAGGAGATACATATATCACAAAAAAATTACAAATCAACCTTTATTCTGTTATATAGATAATAATTTAAGTACCTACACAAAGTTCAACACTTTTTCTGTACTAAATCTGGTAATTAAAAGCATGTTGAAATGGTTTCCATTGGCTTGCAACTTTATTGTGGTTTAAGATAAAGCTAACATACAATTTTAGCAAGTTGGATGGTGTGTGTTAAACACTCAAATAATAATATAATAATATCATATTGTTATGATTGATTTTTGTGGCCATCATTAATTTTTACAGTTTAGTAGATAATATATAAATAGAGTAATATATAGACATGCAACATACTCATTCTCATAAGTTAGTTCCTAGTTACAGTTATTTCTTGTCACTTACTTGTTCACATAAATCCAAATTGATTGTGCCCTTGAGCCGCCTGCAATTCCGGTCCGCATAGTAGTCTAAGAAGTACTGCCCAGGGAGCTCGCCTGATTGACGCAAGGCAAACCACCTTCTTCGCCATTTCTATTGAACAGGATTATAACCACGTTTACATAAATTAAAATAATCACTCAAATGTTATATTCTAAACACTACATACACTAGATTTGAAGGAATAATTGCGTTGTCTAGCAATAAACAAATCGAAATCTATCAACAAAGGTAAATACAAAGCTTTGAAAGTAGTACTCACTGTGCGCCAGATGCGTTTTGTAGGTGGCGATTTCGTCAACCAACCCTCGAAAACAATATTCTTGGACATAATTACATAAATATTGGATTAATCCCGTAAAAATGAGTCACATATCTAATCAAAACTGCACTGAGTATTCCGAGTACACTATCAGCTTTCAAATCATATTCTTTTGAGTTTTTCTTTTCATTGCCAAATGCCATTGCCATTTGCCATTCGCCATCATCAATCATTTACTTTCGTTCTCGCGTTCTCGTTCTTCTTTCTTTCACCACAGAAAAACAATTGTTTTAAAAAAAGAAAAGGTTAGAGAAAGAAAGGGTTAGAGTGAGAGTTTTGGCGGGAAAGCGAAACAGATTGCGTCACCGCATTGTATAATTTTCCAAAACTTGTGTTATTTTCAGTGTTTGTGCATAAAATTGGTGGCATTCTATTCGTTAAGTGCTGGACTACAGACGTGAGTGTGGGAAAATGGTATAATGATGGTGAAACGTTTCTTTTCGTGTTGTTTCCAAAACTCCATAGAAGCTTCAAGTAAAGTTGCCACCACTTTACTAGGAGTATGACTTTGACTAGACTATGACTTGGCTTGATGACTTCGACTGTGACTTGACACATATTTGCGTGAAGTATCATTAGCTTGATAAATTATCAATTACTTGACACTGGCTAAATACACAAAAGTGTGGAGCCAAAACATTAAAAAAAAAGGGTTAGAGTGGTTGTGACACCCACGAAGCATTATGGCTCGTATTACAGAACAACGTTTTTGAGTTTTTCTTTTCATTGCCAAATGCCATTGCCATTTGCCATTCGCCATCATCAATCACTTACTTTCGTTCTCGCGTTCTCGTTCATCTTTCTTTCACCACAGAGTAACAATTATTTTAAGAGAAAAAAAGGGTTAGAGTGGTTGTGAAACCCACGAAGCATTATGGCCCGTATTACAGAACAACGTTCAATTGTCGATGATCGGTGCTCAACTTAAGATGTCATTCACAAATTGATCATATCATGTCACGAACATAACATAATAATAGGTCTTTACCTATGAAATTGCCGTATTGCAGTACAGACTTTTTCAAACAAAAAAAAGTTTTGATTGGCTATGAATTCTAAATTCAAATTAATTTTGTTTTAAAAATATGACATTCTATTTACAATATAAGTCTTTTGTTTATTGATTAGCGTTGTATTTTCATTACATTTCAACATTTTTCCTCATAATGGATACTTTGAAATTTCGTGTAATTATGGAATATGAGTTCCGTCGTGGCACCAACGTGGCACAAACGACACGTAACATCAACGACGTTTACGGAGAGAACTGTACAAACGAACGTACAACCCGTTATTGGTTTGCTCGGTTCCGTTCTGGGAATTTTGACTTGAAAAATGAACCTCGTGGTCGTCCGGAAACTTTGGTCAACAATGATGAATTAAAGGCGATTGTGGAAGCTGATGAATCTCAATCTACAGCTGAGCTGGCAGCAGTTTTTGATGTTAGCATCAAAACAATATTGGTCCATTTGCGACAAATTGGCAAGATAAAAAAGCTTGATAGATGGGTGCCCCACGAACTTAACGATCGCCAGCGCAACGTACGCGTCGAGACTTGCCTTGCACTGCTTAACAGGCACAGAAATGAAGGAATTTTGAACCGAATTGTTACGTGCGACGAAAAATGGATTCTTTTTGACAATCGAAAGCGCTCAGCAAGTTGGTTAGATCCTGGTTCGATACCAAAGCAATGTGCAAAACGAAAACTGACCCCTAGAAAGGTGATGGTCACAGTTTGGTGGTCTAGTGCTGGTGTGATTCATCATAGCTTTTTACAAAACGGCGAGAGCATTACTGCAGATGTGTACATTGAAGAACTGACCACAATGATGGCGAAACTCGCACGTCTGCAACCAGCTTTGGTCAATCGGTCGTCTCCACTGCTACTTCACGACAACGCGCGACCCTATACTGCACAACAGACCGTCTCTAAGCTGCATGAGTTGGGTTTGGAAGCTCTCCCTCATCCGCCATACTCACCAGATCTTGCGCCTACCGACTATTACTTTTTCCAAAATTTGGACAATTTTTTAGCGGGAAAAAAATTCAATTCCCGAGAGGCAGTACAAAACGCCTTTGAAGAGTTTGTTGTCTCCCGTCCTGCTGATTTTTTCAAGAAGGGCATCCATAAACTGCCACAGCGTAGGCAAAGATGCATTGATTGCAGGGGTGATTACTTTGAATAAAAGAAATAAATAAGTTCGAAAAAAAAATACTTTTACTTTTTTCAAACAAAACGGCAATTTCATAGGTAAAGACCTAATATTATATCTATATAGCTCTGAACTATGGAGACCGGTCGCTATGTTGTTGCAGTTTTAGTTGTCGAACTATCACCTAGGTCCTGGACGACTTGTCTATACTATCTTTCCGTCTACGTTTTGACTATAATCTGTACAAAAAGCATACAGGTTTTTTTTCTCTAATCTGTAGTTTGACTCGTGGTTTTTTCTCTAGCCTGTGGATTTGCTTGATTGAATGAACCTAGTGAATGAAGTTCTTCGAAACTTTGCCTTTGGCGGGAACAATCATTAAATTAATTAAACCTAAAAAAAGGCGGGAAAACGAAAAAGATCACGTTACCGCATTATATTATTTTCCGAAGCTTGTGTTATTTTCAGTGTTAGTGCATAAAATTGGTGGCATTTTATTCGTTAAGTGCTGAATTACAGGCATGAGTGTGGGAAAGTGGTATAATGATGGTGAAACGTTTATTTTTGTGTTGTTTCCAAAACTCCATAGAAGCTTCTGGTAAAGTTGCCACTACTTTACTAGGAGTATGACTTGACTAGACAAGACTATGACTTAACTTGATGACTTGGACTGTGACTTGACACATTATATGATATTAGTTAACTCGAGAAACTATCAATTACTTGACACTGGCTAAATACACAAAAGTGTGGAGCCAAAACCAAACAAAAAACTAATTCTTAATTCTTAGCGTAGCGGTTATATTGTTGCTTTGTCATGATAAGATTGGTAAGTCTCCTGGTACCTCACCATGCTGAATGAAATATTGTTACAGCTGCCATCTGGCTCAGATGGTGCAAAAGGGGAAAAGTTGTTCCTCTCTTTTTTTTTTACTTCATACTTGTCTAACATTTGACCGCGCTCTCACCTGATGGGAAGTGACGATGCGATCGAAGGTGTAGCATGCTAGCCAAGTAAAACCTATTCACTCTTCTCTTGAACACGCCTGGGTCATATTTTGCCGGAAACACAGACGCTGGCAGGGCATACCATTCCTTAGCCGTTCTAATTAAGAACGTTGAATCAAATCGCTTGGTACGAACGGGTGGTATTTCGACCACGAAAGGATGGTGCTTAGCCGAGCGTCCAGTAATCCGGTAGTGGAATGGTGATGGGAGAAAAATCTCTATACTACACTTCGAGCAATAACAAGCATATTGCTCGAAGATTCTATACTACTGCTGTCCAATACTGAAGGGATTCTGATGATGTAGGTAAACGCCATGCGTTATGATTACTGATTACAAGAGATTGATAAATAATATTATAGATAGTGGTAACACTTTGTTGCAATTCTGGATCCCTCTTAATGTATTGCACTTCCTCATGTGCTTGTACACTAATTTATGTAGCAGAGTGTACCATAATCAAACGCAGTTTTCGCAAGGAAACACATATATATAATAAACTAATAACCAAAGAGCTTTCTTCTAAAACATTACAAAATACACTGGAACTGATAACATTAAACTTTAAACACAAAACAACTTAAGAAAAAATATTTATCTCCTACATTTTTTCTTAGCTTGACATCAATCTCATAGACAGTCATGTCAGCAGTTCATTCTCATAAATTCAAACCCACCTGACATACAATCACCATGTAATGAGATTAATCTACCTAAAGCTAAACCTCTTTGCTTCAATACTCCTCCTTAATCTCATGCATATCAACCTAAACCTGCAATACTCACAGCCTTTCATTTACACAATCCCATACCATTCACGCACCACTCAAACTTACCTCTTGGAAGAGGTTTGGTCAAAGCATCAGCAACCATCCTTTCAGTTTGTCGATACTCCAACCATATGACATCAGATTCAACAGCGTTCCGTACAAAATGATATCTGACATCCACATGTTTTGTGCGTTGGTGATGCACTGGATTGTTGGCAATAGCAATAGCTGACTGGCTGTCTGAAAAAACTGTAATAGCCTTCCCTTCTTCTTCACCAATCATCTCTGCTATAAACCTCCTAAGGAATACAGCTTCCTTGGCTGCCTCTGATAACGAGACATATTCTGCCTCTGCAGTGCTAAGAGCCACTGTGCGTTGTTTAGTGCTCTGCCATGAAACAGCTCCTCCTTGAATAAGGAACACTGAACCAGAATATGAACGACGATCGCTATCTCCTGCGTAGTCGGCATCAGCGTAAGCCTCCATAATTTCCTGCTGTTTTCCTCTAGTGTATCTCAAACCAAAACTCTTTGTGCCTTTGAGATACCGCAGTACACGTTTAGCGGCAATCCAATGTTGCTCCTCATAACACTCATTGAATTGGCTCAAATAGTTTACCACATGAGCAATATCTGGCCTTGTGCAAACCGCCAGGTACATTAGTGACCCTATCAATGCTCGGTAAGGAATCTTCTCATCTGGTTTCCTTCCATGTACAGGTTTCTCTAGCCTTTGGCCTGGTACTGCCGGTGTGACCACTGGTTTGCAGTCCTCCATATAGTATGCTTTTAAGACCTTATTGATGTACTTCTCCTGATGCAGCTTAATCCCATTAGCGTCTTGCTCAATATGGATCCCCAACATCAATTCAGCCTCACCAAGGTCTTTCATGTCAAAGCTGGATTTCAATTCGCTCTTGACCTTAAGCATTTCTTGCTTATTATTCCAGAAAATTAAAATATCATCTACATACACAGCGATAATGATTATTTTAGCATCCTGTGACCGCATGTAGACGCATGGCTCATTTTCTGATCTTTTAAATTTTAATCTCATTAGTTCAGAATGAAGCTTCATGTTCCAAGCTCTCGGAGCCTGCTTCAGTCCATACAAAGATTTCTGTAAAAGGCAGACGTAATCCTCTTTCCCTTTTACCTCAAACCCCTCTGGTTGTTTCATATAAACGACTTCACTCAAATCTCCATTGAGAAATGCCGTCTTCACGTCCATTTGATCAACTTGCAACCCAATTCTAGCTGCTAAAGCCATCAACACTCTCAAAGAACTATGTCTTACCACTGGTGAAAATGTGTCAAAGTAATCAACGCCTCTACGTTGACTGAAGCCTCTCGCAACGAGTCGAGCCTTATAGCGTGTCTTTCCCCCCGCCTCTTCTTTGACTCGAAATAACCATTTTGAGTCAACGATGTTGCTCGATTTTGGTGGCTTCACAAGTGTCCAGGTTTCGTTTTTTTTAAGAGCCTCTAGCTCCTCCTCAATCGCAACTTTCCACTTAGCTCCATCTTCTCTGGACAAAGCATCTTTTACAGTCAAGGGATCTTGAGATGAAGTGGCAGCTTGATATGTAACAAAATCTGGAAACTGTCTCGCTCTTCTTTCTCTTAATGGGTATCTCCTGCCTGATTGCTCGTTATCGTGGTCTGATGTAGTGCCCTCAGCTTCTGATTCTTCTCTTTCGTCAGATGTTGCCCACTCGTCATCATCAACCTCAAAAATCTCATTAACAGGAACCGTCTCCCTCATCTCAGGTTCTATTTGATCTTGTGGCAGGTCTGTCACATCTACTACCCGATTTGTCTCCTCTTGAGCTGCTTCTGGAACTCCATCCAGTTCACTCACTGTTTCTGTCAGTGGAAGAGATCTCTCTACGGATGCTTCTTCCTTGCTTCCGTACATTTGACTCTCGAAGAACACAACGTCTCTCCCTTTGCACAGCTCGCCTGTTGCAGGATCGACTAAACGATAGCCCTTCGTTTCTTCGCAGTATCCAACGTGAACCAAAACTCTGCTCTTTCGATCCCATTTCTTGCGTTTCTGGTCTGGAACATGAAGGTAAGCTTTACATCCGAAAACTCTGAGTAAACTCAAGTCTACCTTTTTTCCAGTCCACGCCTCCTCTGGAACCATATTTTTAACAGCAACAGTGGGTGATCGGTTCTTTAAGTACACTGCAGTACTAACCGCCTCTGCCCACAGTCGTTTGCCTAAACCAGCGTCTTCAAGCATAGTTCGAGCTTTCTCTGTGATGGTCCTGTTGGCGCGTTCTGCTACGCCATTTTGCTCGGGTGTGTATTCAACCGTCAGCTGATGACGAATACCCCTCGCTTTACAAAACTCGTCCATCCGCTTATTGACAAACTCTTTACCGTTGTCAGATCTGATGACTTTTAGCTTCTTGCCAGTTTGACGCTCCGTCAATTTGACAAACTCAGAAAACTTGTCAAAAACCTCACCTTTATTTCTCAAAAAATAAACAAAAGTTTTTCTGGTCAGGTCATCAATGAACGTGAGAAAATATCGATACCCTCCGTACGAATTCTCACTCATGGGTCCACACACGTCAGTGTGAACTAACCCTAAGACCTCTTTTGCCCTGCTGGCACCAGTTTTCTTAAACGGTTGCTTTGTTTGTTTTCCCATAACACAAGCTTCGCACTCTAGCTTAGATATATTATCAGAAAAAACTTACCCCTTGCACCATCTTATTTTTCAACAATGTAAGGTTCCGTACCCCAAGGTGTCCCATCCGCCTGTGCCACAGTATCATTTCGACAGAAGCTGTTGAAGCTAACGCCACCTCCTGTGAACAGTATTGAACCTTATATACACCATTCTCTACAGAACCTGCATGTGACACTTTACCTGTCACCTTACATCCCTCTGCTTTCATAATTTTAAAGCCAGATTTGTCAAAAAATATAGTTAGGTTTCTACTTACAATTGTGCTCACACTTAGTAAATTAGCTGCTAACCCAGGCACGTACAATACATCTCTTATTGAAACGTCCATCTCCTTATTAACCACATTACCAACTGCCTCACCATATACCGTTTCTCCATTTGCACAAGCTATCTCTACTCGTTTATCTAACACCTTAAAGTCCGTTAACCAATCTCTTCTGTTCGTCATATGGTTAGATGCTCCTGAGTCTAGAATCCATTCTCCAGATCCTTGTTTCCCTGCAGTTGCCATCGCCATTGACGTCAAAGCATCTTTCTTTGTCTTCGGATTCTTCGGACACTCCTTCGCTTTGTGAGGCCCATCACAGATAAAGCATTTAATCGGACGGTTTTTGTTCGTACTTTTCTGCTTTTCTTTTTGGTGTTTATTTTTAGCTTGTAGTGCATTACTCGCGGCACTAGAACCTGCTTGGTACGAGTCCTCCATTTGTAATAATTTGGTTTTAATGTAATCCGTGGTTAATACAATATTTGTGTTCTCTATCGCTAGTCTCATTGGTTGAAATGTCTCTGTCAGCCCTTGTAGCATCAGGGTAGCAAGAAGTTCATCATCCACTTCCTTGCCTAAATCATACAGCTGCTGTGCTATCGTCATCATGGCCGTTACATAATCTCTTATTGTTGGAAATTGTTCCAATTTTATATTGACCAACTTCGAAAGTAGCCTGCACCGATTATTAAGTCCTTTATCTTCAAAAGCCGCCTTTAGGGCATCCCATGCCTCCTTCGCCGTCTTTGCGTGGCGAACATGAACCAGACAATGTGACTTTACCATCAAACAAATTTTTGCTCTAGCCTTGTGGTCCTTTTTCCAACCTGAAACATCACTAGCCGCCGGCGTTGTTGTTGTGTACTCCCATAAATCTTCGTGGATTAAATAAAGTTCCATCATGAACTTCCACGTATTATAATCGCCATTACCATCGAGCTTCTCTATAGCTGGTAGTACTGAACTCATGTTACCTCCGTGGGACGCATGCGATTTCTCAGTCGCGCTTACTGTGTTAACAGAATTCCCGTTTCCAGTGTCAGTCATTATAATAGTGTCCTCCTTCAGTGCTGGTTATACATAACCTGTTGCAATTCTGGATCCCTCTTAATGTATTGCACTTCCTCATGTGCTTGTACACTAATTTATGTAGCAGAGTGTACCATAATCAAACGCAGTTTTCGCAAGGAAACACATATATATAATAAACTAATAACCAAAGAGCTTTCTTCTAAAACATTACAAAATACACTGGAACTGATAACATTAAACTTTAAACACAAAACAACTTAAGAAAAAATATTTATCTCCTACATTTTTTCTTAGCTTGACATCAATCTCATAGACAGTCATGTCAGCAGTTCATTCTCATAAATTCAAACCCACCTGACATACAATCACCATGTAATGAGATTAATCTACCTAAAGCTAAACCTCTTTGCTTCAATACACTTTTCAGATTGAACGTATGTATGGAATAAAATGTACGTCTGTTTGACTAACGAACTTATAACTACTTAAACGAATGTCGGACTATTAGTAGGACTAGATGGAATAAACGAATTGTTGTGCCTCGGGGCCCTAAGCTGAGGGGGCCATTTGGACTCTGACTTTCGAACCATACATTGAACTAGTGAAAATTTCTCTGACATTCGGAATGGAAATAATCCTGTACCATATATATATATCATGTACAGGGGTATATAACAAGTATCTACTTGTTCTTGTCGATCGCATAATTTGACATTTAGAATCACCATAATGCCATAAAAATGATTTTATCGTCCGATGCAAGTAGGTTACCAATTTAGTCGGATCAGTAAACGAAATCGGTAAAAATTCGTTTGATTTTAACGAATGAACGAAATAATTTATGACAAAATCTATAAAATTCTACGAATCTGGAGTAGGTAGGTACTAACGACTAATCTGGATTAAGCCAAATCTGAAGTACCTAAGTCGAATACGGAACAAACGATCTTAAACAGTGTATTTGGGGCTATAGTTTATTTTTTGCCCCGGGGCCTTTGGTTACCTAGCTAAGCCACTGGGAGTACCTCCACACATCATCTGGTGGCAAACATCCACTGCTGAACACAGGTCGGTTTTTTTATGTCACGAAATGACATGACGAGCTAGTCGCTCGCCTGATGTTAAGCGACATGACTGCCCATATCGGTTGCAGTGACACTTGAAACTCTAAAGTATAGTTTTGCGTGACACTGCACTGCGCACGTCATTCTGAGACATCAGCACAGTCTAGCAATAAGATTACTAGACTGTGAGATTAGGTCATAAAGTCTCATTTGCCTAGTGATTTCACTAGCTACAGTGCTCTTCAAACGGGAACACAGTAGTGCTTGCGCACTACTGCTTGGCGGCAGGTGGAATAAGTTTCAACAAAAATGCCATACCAGAAGATAAGGGCTTTTTGTGGATTGTGGGTTGTTGGAGGATACAAATAATAAACACTCAATAATCACATAAATACAAATTCCTGGTAATCCCTGGTAATGGGAAGGTAAGTAAAAATATTTTACCTTAGCGTTACATACTCTTTGGCATACATAGCATAAGCGCTACCCCAAATAGAGCTAATTCTGCGAATTCTGTGATTTATGCATTATTTTTCTTAAGTGTCATCGTCATAACATGCTCTTCTTGGAAACCTTCACCAAAAAGGCAGAGGTTGAAAAAAAGACCATCAAAGTACTTATTTCTTTTGTTTTCCATCAAAAGCCGAGACAAACATGTCAAAATTTTTAGTATGAATATAGGTTCATAAAAAATAAAAATAGTAAAAAATCCCATCCTCGAATATAATAAACTATGGCGAAGCAGGACGATGGCCTATTCCTCCTAGAGGTATTGGTCGATAAAATTGTATTCATAAAAAGCCCCTGCTTCTCTGATAAAGATTTTCGAACATGTGTCACCATAACAGCCCCATCCGTTGAGCCTCTAGAAATCTGCGACGATGATCCCGGGGCGTGCATCGCCAAAAGCGGTGGACCTTTTGTGAAAACTTTCAACAATGGCAAGTCGTGTCTCTTTTCACTGAAAGAAAGCGCTATAAGCCAAGCTATGAGCACGTTCCCGATTAAAGTCTCCGTGTATAAGTCCCTGCCTTGTGGCTGTCTTCCCACAAAGATCATAATGGGGGAAGCAACAATAGATATGACAAAAGAGTTTGTCCAAGCACGGAAAAGGTTTCTTGACGATCCTGCAACTGTTAGTTACCAAGCCTTAAAGGATTCTTTCCGAATTTTTGGCCAAGACGGAGTAGAAAACGGTAAAATTTTGATGTTTTTAAGGATATCTTGTTTCGGAAAGCTTATTATTACAAGATTTCAAGGTACGAGTGGTCCACCGAATTTGGGAGCTAGCCGTGGCACAGGCATTGTAGATCGTTCTTGCGATCCCCGGAAAGATTTCCAAACCGCGATAGACCCTTGCGTTTGTGGTAGCGCGAGACGAGCCGCAGCAGGGACCGAATATGTGCCAGGTCCTCCCTGCCTGGCTGCAGGTGGTGGTGGTGGGGGTCCTTGTCCGTTAGGTATGTAATTGCGGTATAAAATGTTATAAACAGTTTTTTTTACATGTATAAGCTTACGTTTGACCACATTCCTCCCTGATGTTCTTGATGTATTTAGTTACTTACTTAAGCATTATGCTACAAGTTAAGGTCTGCAAAGAATGCGTATGGTGATTGTAGGTAAGTTATTAACAGATATTTTATTTCTTCCCTTGTATTAAATATTTGCCGAATGGTCAATAATATCGATTATTAAAATTGATTTTATTGCAGCGCGTGACCCCTACAATAGTAAGCCTTGTGAAGATCCAGATGACCTATGCTATTGTTCGGGGCCCAGACCTTCTGGTAAAGTCCCAATGGTCTGTAGAAATACTGACCAGTACTGCTTACATGTGCCAAAAGGTAAGAATCCCAGTCATCTCTTGAGCCAAAAGTGCAATTTCCTTGTGGAACTTTATTTTCATTGATCATTACATTCATCGCAGTCTGATTCAGCCAATAGGAATTATATGATGATGTAGTCACCTTATATTAAATTGTGTATTCTAAAATCTATTAAAACCTACGTACCTACCTACATTAGTTTGTAGTCTCTTAGATTAGAGTAGGCAGTAATTTCACTATAGAAAACTCTGGACAACTAAGAAATCTCCATGAGCAATTGAATTATCCAGAAACTGAATGCATCTAGTAGAACAAATTTATTAATGGGCAGGTCGCACCAAACAATTTGAAGAGATAGGAACTACGTTGGCGGGTAATGAACTTAAGATCAAAGTACCTGCCTCTGCTTCGATAATAAAGAAGATTAGTCAGACTCACTGCGCCTTACAATGTCCGTACTCGAAGGGGGAAGACAATGAAGGACCATGCCTACCACCTTGCGGGAAAAATCAAATAAGTTTAGCTTTACCTAGCGAAGCCACGTGTTGTTCTGGAGCCCAGCCTGCGACAACACAATTCACATGTATGACGGAAGGCTGTACGATGGTTTCCAAGCATGCTCAACAAGCTGGTTTAGGGAAAGGTGATTCAGTTCGCCCCGATGTACCCAATAGAGATGTATTCGTTTTTAAAGTCGCAAAAACTGCATGGCAGGGTGACCGGAAATGCAAGTTAGAACTGGAACTAACTACGCCCAAAGGACCGGATAAGAAATTGCCCATTAAAAAAGTAAACACAAGAATGCAATCTGAACCAGATTGCAACTGTTGCTTAAGAAGAAACAAGAAGCCGAAAGGGAAGAAGCGATATTAAATATGGTTACCACTGCAAGCTTTATTAGGAATCTAGATAGGTATACCTACATCTTAGATATAATACAAACAACTATAACTAGCTGCACCTCGCGGTTTCACACACATGGTGAAAATTATCAAATTTTCCGCTTATCTTAAATTTTCCTAACATAAAAACCTTCTCCAATAGTTAACACAATAAAGAAGAATTAGCGAAAATGTTCCATCCGTTCAAGCAAGATGCGATGACCAAGTGAAATAGAGATTCATTTTTATAAATATAGAGGGAAGGTGGAAAAAAAGGGAAAAGTATGAATTGATAAAACGGTGAAAGCAGGCAGGTACTAGTGGAACTTTGTCCCCATCTTTTTTCCTCTACCTTTTTTTCTTCCCTTGGACAGGGTTAGAGCATAAAATTAAGTCGGGGCGGGTCAGCTAGTCATATATAAATTTGAAAAGTTTAACGAAGTAGATACGGTCAGTAACAAAATATTTATGCTCGGGGTTCCAAAAATCTAGTCTGTTTTTGTATTAGTTCCCAATATTATGTTCATGTAAATTAATACTTACTTCAGTACTTAACAGCTTATAATTTTGTCGCTGACTGTAAAGAGGTAGGTAAGTGAATCATACTGTTTTCTTCCTTTACTCGATCTCATCAAAATACTTTGTAATTTCAGCATAATTTTCCAGGCATACATGCCTGGAAACTTATGGTAGGGGAAGCTGGTACACTGGTGGTGAGAGTGGGTACACTCCCTTACACTTCATTTCGTTAAATTGATCAATTTAACGGTGTATGAATATTTCCGTATCCATCACTCCCGTATTTTTAAAGAAGTAACTGATGTATTAAAAAATTCTGATATGCTTACTTATTATTTTAAAACCAAAGTCAAAGTTTTAACTGATTTTCGATAAATTTATTCGCTAGAATGTTAGAAAGTTTTATCACTAAAGGGACAATATGATCGCTAAACTGTACAGATTGCTGCCCGACGGGGAACAAGGTCATATTCCAAATGCCGTCGGACTCCTGCAACAATGGGCACAAGCACCGCGCCTACTTTAACTTCACATCGGATGGAATAGGCGATATGTCACGAGACGAGCCAGGCCAGCTACAACCTTGCAATGCGGACGACTACTCTGGAGTAGTGTACGACTTCCCGAAGCAAGTGATCAAATTACGCATTGGGAAAACAGTAGAAATGGCCAACCGAAAATCAAAGTTTGAATACCAATTCATTACGCCCGTGGTATCATACGACAGGGTAATTCCAGTCCAAGATACGCGCACAGCACAATGCGTGTCCACCTGTCCAGACTGTTGTCCAACTAATATTAAAAGGAAATCTTAGTTTATTATCTACTCGCTAAGTATTCTGTATCTTGTTTTTCTTCATTAAATGTTTGTTTAGTCTAAAATGTGTTTTATTTTCTTTATTTTTGTACTAATAGAACTTTCCACTAGATTAACTAAGAGTAGGTAAACCATTTTTGATGAAA
Organism: Ennomos fuscantarius; assembly: GCA_905220475.3. Lineage (NCBI taxonomy): Eukaryota > Metazoa > Arthropoda > Insecta > Lepidoptera > Geometridae > Ennomos > Ennomos fuscantarius. The sequence continues at coordinate 8,895,365 of HG992023.1, read as the reverse complement.
GCTATTTCGTAATGTTATTTTAAAGAAGCTGATTTTATTGTTAACACAAACATATCGCCGTAGGTGTACTGCCGAGATTGCCGTTTAATCAAGAATTGGGTGGAGAGCAAAAATGGGATATAAAAGCATCCAGCAACAAAGTAACATACAAGTTTGAAGGATGCACCTTGAAAAACTTGTTACCCTCTGATTCTGAAGCAAGGCTGACAGTTTCACAAAGTTCACAGACTTGTTTCAACCATTTAACATTTCCAGTAGTGTCTCCTGAAACTACATCTACTAAAACTTACTCATTCTGTTCAATGAACACTTCACAATCGAAAAGAAGAAGCGTATATTTTTCGGATTCTTCTAATTTTGTTGCAAAACCGTGCAGTTCATCTTTAAGAAGCGGGGATAGTGCTAGATATAGTCTGTTTACAAAAAAAGAGACCACTGTATATATGACACTGTTCGATAAGTTTTATCAAAGTCATACGTCTGGAACACAAGCAACTGCCTCTATTAATAAATGTGTGCAAGTGGCCGAAAAACAAAAAAATTCACAGTGTTTGCCTAAAAACCTGAATACGAATTCAGCCGTTTCTTCTGTCACTTCAAAACAATGGCCTCAAAGCGGTAAAAATGTTTTAAGACCATCTGATGTTTACTTTTTTGGGAAAAAAAAAGATATAGCCAAATCGGGGATGGGAAACTCAGACTCAAAATCAAAACGACGAAAAGGTGAAAATAGCGAAGGGAAGACTAGCAGTGGTTCGGGAAAAGGTACAGCAAGCGTGCAAGCTCAATGCTCCAATTATTCTAGCTGTGCACAAACCAACAGAACGTTAGGGTCATCTACAGGCACTTGTACTGGAAAAGCTGTATGTATTAAGGACAATAAAGGAGAACCATGCCCCAATGTGGGCACAAAAGGAGAATTCACAGCAACCGTGTCTCATGTTCGAATCGGACCTAGCCAGCCCTGTCCAGTACATGGAAGAGAACCGTGTCAGGGCCCGAAGTGTATTGCCGCCTCTTCAGAAGAGCAGCAGGCTCCCGTCAAAGTATCTACAGTTACTAATCCACGACGTGGCGTATTTGAGTTAGTCATACGCAGAATGAATGGGGCTCCACTTGCGAAGAACGAGCTTATGTTAGAATGGACTCCACCGCCATCAAGACCTCCGCCCTGTAACGTACCCTGTTCTATGACTTGCTTTCCTCCTGGATCATACCGTCCATCAAAATGTAAAATAGTTCTATGCAGACCATTACCATGCAGGTCTAAGTACTACAAAAAAACATGCAGGAAGCCATGCGGTCCGATACCTTGTGCTGTGCCATGTAAAGGGAAATGTAAAACACCCTGCTGTGAAAAACCATGTCGACTACGCAGGTCTTGCTCTCCTTCCCCACGATGCAGGCCATGCTCACCTCCACAATGCAGGCCTTGCTCACCCTCTTCACGATGTAGGCCTTGCTCACCTCCACGATGTAGGCCTTGCTCACCTCCACGATGCATGCGTTGCCCACCACCACTACGCAAGCCTTGCTCACCTTCTCCACGTTGCATGCCTTGTCCACCACGATGCAGGCGTCGTCCATCTCCACCACGATGCAAGCCTTGTCCACGTCCACCACGACGCAAGCCTTGTCCTCCTTCACCATGCGGCGCCCCATGCATGCCTTGTCCGGAGACACCATGTGGACCACCTTGCGATGCTCCATGCAGTCCTTGTTTACCGCCATCGTGTAAACAACCTTGTGATATACAATGCTGCTACACTTCTTGCGGCGTACCATGCCGAAGCTCACCTTGTATACGCCCATGTCCAGTTGGTCGTAAAAGACCTCGTAAAATTCGAAGCCAGCCGCGTATGATGAAACCTCACAGGAAACTTATTTCTCCATGTCACAACCGATCGAAAGCCTGCCCCGTCGTGCGATGCCGCAGCCTTCCTGCGCCGTGCATTAATTGTTGTGGGCCTTTGCTTCCATGCCCACCACCACGGAAATGCTCTTCCGTCTTCCCATACAAACCAACTTGCTGCGTTAGTACCTGTTCCACTTGTTGTGGCTGAACCGGATTTTATTTAAATAATTATATTTGTTTCTAAATGATTACAATTTTTGGCGAACATGGCTTTTGCATATATTTTTGTTTTGTAGGAGTAGACGTTACAGAAAATTATATGACCTGCGTAGGACCAACTCCATTAACAGGTCGGAAATTTGGCATTCTAAAAGCATCAGGTGGCATTTATTACAGTACTTAATAAAACTGTACTTCTAAATATACATCATATTAAAATGGAAAGCAATTAATAAATTATGTTTTCATTATAAGTCACAAATAAAATAAATGTATTATTTCAATATAAGGTATACATAATAAATAGTACACAGTACGTATCTCAATTATACAGCCAATCTTTCACTTTCAGAGTTATGAAGAGATATGATTTTATGCACACACAATTTTGAAAGTACCCTTCAGGGTACATAAATAGTAATAACGATGTGCCAGTATCTGTCTTTAGACTAAATAAGTGACTAAAGAATGAAAGCCTGCCTATTTATCTATAATATTAAACTAATGCATTACTCGATTATTTAGTCCAACTTTTCTTTTATTTGTCCTGAATAGTCTAAAATCAGGACGACACTTTCCCTAATTCGGCCTCAGACAAAATAGGCTGATGACTTCAGGCATAGATACTTCGGGTATTATATGCTACGAGCTTCTGCCCGCAGCTTCACTCGCGGCGTGGCCTATGGGAAAATACTACAACAACCCATTTCACCCTCTTAAAGGTGGAATTTCGAAAAATCCTTTCTTAGCGTATGCCTACGTCATAACATCTACCTGCATGCCAAATTTCAGCCCGATCCGTCCAGCAGTTTGGGCTGTGCGTTGATAGATCACTATGTCAGTCAGTCAGTCAGTCGCCTTTGAGTTATATATATTTATAAAGGAGACAATAGGAAACTATAGCAAATTATAGGGAAATACAGGATACCATAGGAAAAACATAATAGGGTAGGTCCTTGTGGACCTCAAAATGATACCGAGCTATTATAATTATATTTTAGGTAATAGGTTCCCAGTAGGCATCTATCTGTGCCCCAATCTTGTTTTTCCGCTGTGTGCATCATATTAATTTTGATCAATGGAACAGTTTGGATACTTACCATATTGTAACTACACTACTAACCGTACACAGATAGTTGGCCGTGCCAAAATAAATCTTAGGTAATAATTTACAATCCGAACGCAAGGCACACCTGGAAGACAGGAGGGGGTGCCAAGGGAAATTGGATTATGGCTTCAGATCTTCTACTTGTATTTTCTCACTGTACATGTGATTTTAGAACAACTTTTAAAGCAACTAATAGCTAGTAGTTCCTCACATTACACAGCTTGTTCGCTTTACGTCACAAATAGAACAAATGGTAACTACCCATTATCTTTTCCTAACTTTGCGTTATGACTACGCTACTAACACAAAGCAGTAGAACACTTTCTACTGCTTTGAGTATAAAAAAAATAGGTTGTTTGTCCTCTAAGAAATACGCCGAAGTAAATAGAAATAAGTTAAACGTTAGTTAAATTTAATAAATGACTAATGTAATAAATCGAATGTCCTGTCAATTTCTCACTAAAGTGAAATATCATAAGCGTAAACAAATTTTAGGCTTTTGTAATTTAAGTAACGTTAAGGTTGAGCCATAGCGAAATTGTAGTGAACATGAAATCGTATGCTTTCGTCTTCTATCTTTTTCTGTCACACATGTTCGTCATTTTTTAGAGCGAGAAAGATAGCGTGAGCGAGAAAATTAGCGTGCGGCAAAGTCGCGGCGATGTGGGTCAACCCTAATAGTCTCACTACCATTAGTACGGTCAATGGTATTAATAAACTATTGTGCCAATGGAACAAAGCACATATTTTCGACCTCTACCCATGGTATATAGAGCGTCTCTTCTCAGTAACTACAAAGGTTTATATGGAGATGGAAGAACTATAAGCCAGTGTCTCAGATGTTACAGATAGGTAACTAAAAGAAAAAAAAATTGAAACTATTGAAACTACTAATTGTCAGTACCTGGACCTACTTACAATTGAGGCCATGAGAGCCAAAGTGGCCTAATTGCATTATTTTTCAATTTTCATATTTTTATTGGAGTCTGCTCTAAATATAAAGCTATAGCGCAATAAATAAATCCACCAATAAAAGGCTTCCAATAAATAGGGATTAAAATAGGATTAAAGAAGAAGTGAGAAAATGGCTCCTCCCCTTTATTATAATGTACATAGAATACAATATAATAAAGGTATTTAAAAATGCAGTTAGGCCACTTTCTCTTTGTTACAGGCCTGCCCATAGGCCCGACTACATTCTACCTAAAGAACAGTAGAAAAGTGCGAAATTTTATTGCAGTATCTTTATCAGCGCGCAGCAGCGCAATGGCAGCGATAGGTGGAATAAAATCCCACTCTGCCCCAAGGAGGCTCTTAACACACCGCTTTTAGGCTCATAATCTAAGATATTATCACAGGTGCGTTTTTACTTTATACTACCGCACTCGTGTTTTATGACGACATCTCGATTCAGCTAAGTGTGGATCTCACTGCACTATTAGTATGTAGACTGATTTATACCCCTGATTTAGTGGTGATCACGGGACTTTGATAGCAAGGCAACAGGAGAATATTCATCCCTAATTTTAAAATTCCAACTATGCACATCAACTGCGTATTGAAACTATCAAATTCATCGAATTTATGTTTCTATAGGTGGAAATGAAGTTACGTGATCGCCTAGCATATATGTGTCTAACGGAACAAAACTGATTTTTAATTTATCAGGATAGTACAGTTCTTATTTTACCATCAAACAGTTTTAGCGCATAAAACAGTATACATATTTTCTTGAATAAATAAATGGTAGGTACCCACAGCCCAGGCTTGGTCAACTGACAAGGAAGGGTTGAGAATGACACGGGGGCCACCGCTGCATGAAAAATAAATAGCTTCTGAAAAAGTAATAGTATTCTGTGCCCACAGCATTTGCTCTATTTACAAAGGTAAAGCAGAAATAATAATTCAGCCTTAAGATACATGCTAAATCTGTGACCGAGAGCTCTCTTGAATGTCAAGCACAGAATACTATTACTTCTATGTCAAATTCCAATTTAAGGTCTGTATGTCTGTATTGCTCATTTTCATTCATAAAGTGATCAATTAGTGAATAAAATCTCTTCTTGAGCACCAATCAATGACTGAGCATTGTTCTGTAATACGGACCAAAGTCGAAACACAGACCCTCACTACTGAGCGCGTATCCTCTACTTGGTCTGTGACTTAACGCCATTGTGTCAAAATGCAGCCAAATACAACTGTATAATAAATCCAAGCATTGAAGTTCATTATTATTTTTCTGTTCTAAATTCTCGTGTTTATCTGTTTTAGCTAGTACAAAATGACCGATCCACCCGGTCTAAAGAAAGTAAAAGGTACACAGGTTCAAGGGAAACAAAAAAAGAAAAGAGAAAAAGGAAAGCCGTGCCCGTTTCTTTGTGACCTAGTGCCGGCTAACGTACCGGCTCCTGGTCCTGCTCAAGCCGTACTACATCCAAAGAAAGATGTTTTTATCTTGAAGGTAGAGAATAAGCAATGAAACCCGAAATGAGTTAACGTATAACTCTGCTTATCCTGATAATGGGGGGGATTTCATGTAATGTAGCAATTATGTATTCTAGGGTCTAAAATTTTATTGATAATTTCACTTGCCATCATCATCAGCCTTAAGATATCACTGCTGAATACAGAGGGCTTCATAGTGTCACTTTGAGCTGCTGCTTGGCTTTGCCTTCTTCCACATCGGTTGTTAGTTCTACGAGCGATGTGGTTTCACTTACCGTCATGAATGTAGATCTAACTTTATCTACACCACAAATAACTGTTACGAAACGAATTTTATTTAATTATTATTTATCCAGATTCTCCGCAAATATGTATTTTACGAACAAAATTAACATTTAAGATCTTATCTTATTTATTAATAAATAAATATCTAAATATATATAACTCAAAGGTGACTGACTGATTGACTGACTGACATAGTGATCTATCAACGCACAGCCCAAACCACTGGACGGATCGGGCTGAAATTTGGCATGCAGGTAGATGTTATAATGTAGGCATCCACTAAAAAGGGATTTTTCGAAATTCCACCCTTAAGAGGGTGAAATGGATGGTTGAATTATTTTCCCATAGGCCACGCCGCGGGCGAAGCTGCGGGCTGAAGCTTGTTCATATATAAAACCCAATACCCATCGTTACGCTTTTGAAATTTTCTTTAAATTTTTCAAAAACGAAATAAAATCATTTGTTGGTCTTGCTTTCACGACAATTAAAGTACTGTAACGAAGTCACTGTACCATCAGGTGGCCAAGGTTGGTGCAACTGGCGACCGGCGCTGTAAAATGGAACTAGAGCTGGTTACTCCTAAGGGTCCTGAAAAAAAACCACCTGGACGGTATGATACAAGAGAGACTCAATGTGACCCAGACCCACCACCCTGCTACTGCTGTTGTAACAAGCCCAAGAAGAAAAGAAAATAGTTATGAGTATATCGTGACGTGTTTATTGTAAATTTGTATGTTGGTAATTTATTGCTTTTCGTCCATAATATTATGTAGGTAGCTTATTTATTATTAAACATGCGAAGTCCAAATCAAAATTTTGTGATATTTTGTTAAATGTACGACACGCGACGTCCTAAAGTTAATTAACCCGTGCATACTAGGTACATTTCACAAATGCATAAAATTACGGATCCTAAAGTTGAAAATAAAAATAAATCTAATCACCGTTTTTCCATACCTACTCCCGATAGTCTCACATGTACCTACATGGACACATTTACAATCGAATATAAACATTTCGGGATGAAAAATGTTGTAGAGTACTTTATACATAGCGAAAAGCTTTTAAGATAAAATTAGTTGGGTTTTTATAAAAACGTTAATGAACTTTCATTTTTATTTTTCAGTTCTTGTTATTACATTATTTTTAATAAGAACTGAGAAAAAAGCTTATTGACAGATCTGTGGTGTGATAATAATACTTAGATAAATATCTAGATAGATAATCTTGCTTGTAAATAAATACATAGAATACAATATAACACCCAGACACAGAACAAACATCGATGTTCATCACACAAATATTTGTCCTAGTTCAGTAGTTCAGAAGGCAGGGTTACTACCAACTGAGCTATCGGCAGAGTCATCATAGGAAAAATATACTTTTTACTTACCGATACCTTCCATCCAAACGTTGTTTGTGAGATAACGCTGTCAGGGATAAGGCCAGCAACCGTTGTTAAATACTCACATAAGATTTGTTTTATTCCTCCATGTACCTACATTTATTTGGTGAGATATTATATATTTAATATCTCACCACAATAGAGTTCTCTATCCGGAAAATGAAAATGGATATAAATTAGTAAGTAGAATAGAATATCAGATAGTGATATTTCTACTCCAAAGAGTTATAACGCTACGCTAGATCTACTTGATACGTCCGTCAGTCAAGGAAGTCAAAACTCTATTATATTTTTTGCATTTTCTTGATTATTGTCTGCAATCTGCAATGGCAAAATTGGCTGTGAATGTTGAATAATGGTATTCCACAATTATTAAAAGTGGTTTATTCGTAAATATTAGTTCTTTAATTCTACAAACTAATAAAATTAATTATAGTAATTATTATAATAACTTCTAAAATGATAAAAGAAGGCGGCGAAAAAAGGCCTGTTCGGAGCTCTCGGAAGCCATATGAAGAAATTGGTGCCATTTTCAATGGAAACGAGGTGAGCTGCTGTTAGTTGCTTAATTTTCAGCCTGTTGTGATGATATAGGTAACTCGAGTGTATACAACAGATGAGACAACTTTTAACCATATTGTGTGCGGGACGATAAAATCAACCGTAGGTACCAACTCAACGAAAGGCTCAACAAGACCGTGTCACGGTAAAAAGAAATCATACGAACTTTAAAAATGTGAAAAATACGATGTTGACATAATTAAGAACAGTTTCATCCACGATTTATTAATGTAATTTCTAATTTGTGAAGTTGGCTTTGTTCTACAAAGATAATGAAACCATAATTTGACAGCCTCTGTGGTGTGGTGGTTGAGCAGGGCGGCTCATAACCCGGAGGCGGCGGATTCAATTCCCGAGGCAGGACAAGTATTTGTGCACAAAAAAAAAAGTTTTCTGTCTAGGTGTTGTAGGACCACCTCGTAGTTCCAGGGTCCCTAGACTAATCTAGGGTCCAGGATCTATGTATGTGATCTTTGGGCGTAATTATTATTATTATTATCATAAGTAGGTACAAAATTCGCCTTATTTACACAAACTCAGTCAGTCTATGTACTTATAGAAATCCCCTTTCGCCAAGACAGTCCCAAAAAGCCAAAAAGTAAATGGTGATGTTTCCATTGCCTAGACCAAACAAAGAAGTGAGATGTTATAAGTTTAACGTGTGTGCCTATTTATGTGTATGTGTGAGGGTGTGTCTGTCTGTGGCATCGTAGCTGGGACTACCCGAATTTGATTATTATATTTAACAAAATTACTTGTAACTGAAATTAAGTTCTCGTACCTACAAACAATTTTTTGTGCGAAAAGTTATACTTTTTTGAACTAGTGCTTGAGATCCAATTCTGATGATCAAACGAACTTACCAAGTGAAGTTCGATCAAAGTTTATACGAACGGTTCCATCCGAAGCGATTTATAGGACTTCTAGGACTATTTTTATTTCAATAATCGTTAATACAAAACTAAACTAGACCTAAAAAACTAAACTATACCTAAGAACTTAAAATAAATAAAAACTAAAAATATAAATAACTAGGAGCACCATAGATAGCACCAATATTATCGACCGCATCATCACTACAGTCCTTATCAGAAGGAATAATCATTACAATACTTACTTAGTCAAAACATACAAACTAAAAAAAACATTGGATTGATTTGACTACGTACGTAGGTAATTATTTTGCCAATCTTAGTTCAAGATAAGAGTGCCGAAAAGTACATCGAAGCCGCCGAAGCTTACACCATCGCAGCTGAAGCTTCAGCAAAATTGTACCTGCGAAGAAAATGAGTCGGTTTGCTCGGAAACCTGTGGGTTTGGCACTGCCGATGCCGGTGGCAACAGACTTAACTTCCAGGTAAATCCTGATAATATAACAACAGCTTCAACATTTTTAATAATCTATCTTACACGTCATTTCTCAAGGGTTTTAGAATTCACCCGAACGACTTAAATCGTAAGACTGGCACGCGCTCGGTTTACAGATTTGATTTTAAAATTCGTTTTCTGATTTCCCCCCGAAAGTATGATTTTTTTTAAATATGTTTTGGCTCCTCACCTCCGTGTATTTAGCCAGTGTCAAGTAATTGATAATTTATCAAGTTCATGATATTTCACGCAAATATGTGTGAAGTCACAGTCGAAATCATCAAGTCAAGTCATAGTCTAGTCAAAATCACACTCCTAGTAAAGTGGTGGCAACTTTAATTGAAGCTTCTATGGAGTTTTGGAAACTACACAAAAAGAAACGTTTCACCATCATTATACCATTTTTCCACACTCACGCCTGTAATCCAGCACTTAACGAATAGAATGCCACCAATTATGCACTAACACTGAAAATAACACAAGTTTTCGAAAATAGTACAATGCGCTGACGTAATCTTTTTCGCGTTCCCGCCAAAACTCAATGTATGATTTGACCCCGAATATAATAGAACGCATTATGACGAACAAAAAGTAACGAATACGAATCAAACGTAAACGTACCTATGCGGCATTGGCATGTAAAAACGCTTTCTAAGTAATGCGTGCATTCATTCGGAAATCGAAGTCGAATCAAAAAACAGACAATGTGTGAGCCTTATGGCCGTTTGCACTAAAGTTCTAAGTTTGCACTTACCCCTACTGCAATACATTTGGGTATGTCACAGAAGAATAGGTGCAAAATTAGGGGCTGTCAAACTTTAGTACATACGGGCATAGTCCTTTAACTGCCCATGCTGTCAGTCATTATAACTGTTGTTTTTTTTTTTTATTATTATGTTTTGGCTCCACACCTCCGTGTATTTAGCCAGTGTCAAGTAATTGATAATTTATCAAGTTAATGATATTTCACGCAAATATGTGTCAAGTCACAGTCGAAGTCGTCATAGTCTAGTCAAAGTCACACTCCTAGTAAAGTGGTGGTAACTTTACTTGAAGCTTCTATGGACTTTGGAAACAACACGAAAAGAAACGTTTCACCATCATTATACCATTTTCCCACACTTACGCCTGTAATCCAGCACTTAACGAATAGAATGCCACCAATTTTATGCACTAACACTGAAAATAACACAAGTTTTGGAAAATAATACAATGCAGTGACGCGATCTTTTTCGCGTTCCCGCCAAAACTCCATAACTGTTGTTTAATTGCTGATTTGCTATTGCTTCTCGTTCATGTGTGAGTTAGCGTAGTATGTACATATTAATACCTACTACATATAAAGCAAAATAAAATTTATAGCGTCTTTCTCGTATACACAAGCAAACTCATTTCTGTCCTAGATACCGGACGACATGTGTGAGGCACTCACAAACCGTACCCAGTTAAACTCCGAATTAGTCTACAGCAAAAAAGAAGCCCATGACAATTTGTGCACCCTCTGTAATGTCACCCCAGCAGACGCACCAAAAGGAGTCCAAGCGCAAAAAGTCTTGCACCCAGATAAGGACGTATTCATTTTGAAGATCGGGAAGCAAACCGATGAGCCTAATCGTACAGGAAGTATTGAAGTAAGTTTTTTAAAAATGTTTTGGCTCCACACCTCCTTGTATTTAGCCAGTGTCAAGTAATTGATAATTTATCAAGTTAATGATATTTCACGCAAATATGTGTCCAGTCACAGTTGAAGTCATCAAGTTAAGTCATAGTCAAGTCAGTCTAGTCAAAGTCATACTCCTAGTAAAGTGGTGGAAACTTTACTTGAAGCTTCTATGTAGTTTTGGAAACTACACGAAAAGAAACGTTACACCATCATTATAGCATTTTCCCACACTCACGCCTGTAATCCAGCACTTAACGAATATAATGCCATCAATTTTATGCACTAACACTGAAAATAACACAAGTTTTGGAAAATAATACAATGCGGTGACGCAATCTTTTTCGCGTTCCCGCCAAAAACCCCAAAGTAAGTTATTAGAGACAAATGAAACATGATGCTGCGTCGTAGCACAAAATAATATTTAGTACCTAGTAAATAGTGGTAGAGCCGTGTGAAACTTTACTGTGGTTTTATATTAGTCATACTTATATTTATTTACATGACTTTTTGATTATTTATTTGAAACGTAAACCACACGCTTCCGTACTCCCATGGCTCCATATCGCCGCGCGCGCGCTTGTGGAATGACTCGTCACACTGTCTGGAAATGTCATATATGAGAACCATTACCGCTGAAAATTCCTTGAAACGTAACACATTACATCTTTGAAACAAAGTTATCAAGTGGGTTCTACACGTGCACAGTTTAACAGCAATGTATATTGTAACTTTGTTCGCTGCATGACCAAATGTGCAATGTGCAATGTGAATAATATGGCTGGAGATGCGCGCTACATACGAACCATAGTATAGCTAATTTCATTTATTATGGGTATGTATGCGCGGTAAAGATAGTCTACCGAGCATGCGAAACCGTTTACAGATCCAACCATAAGATATAAGTTAATTAGTATATGTATGAGTACCAACTATATCTACGTACAACTAAACGCGTAGAACGTTATGGTGTCTGGAAAAATAAAATAAAAATAAGTACTAACTATTCACACTGTGTGTGTACGTAGTAAGACTGTATTACTTATGTTGCTAATTATAAAATTATTAAAACATAGGAAGCACCCGTGGTTTTTCCGGCATGTTACCCATTTTTCTTGAGAAAACTTAATTTTCCCTCAGAAAAGTACTCTATGTTGAATTCAGTTCAGCCGTTATCGTATGAAAGCCACACAAACAAACAAACGTACATATATACAAACAAACATATATACAGGGAGTAACAAAAACCCTGTTATATCCGCGAGCTGCGTATCCAGTGTCAACTCAAGGTTGTAGTAATACTAGTTCTATTTAAATACGAGACATACAAATCTTACGTGTGCTTTTTATTAATACCTTTTATGCCGTTACTAAAAATGTTTACGACCTCAGATATTGACAACATAGGTACTTGCATCACCGACGCAGCCTGCTGCCTGTTGCCCGCACCCCGCACCGCCCGCCATGCTACGCTAAGTCACCGCGCATACCTACTGCGACGGAACTAGAGGCCATTCCACAGATTACTTCTTATGCGTTTTCCATACGTTTATGTGCCCTATACCACATACCACAACGTTGTAGGATTGCGAGACCGTAACTTAATGACGTAAAAGGTCTCTTTGACCAATAGTGGTAAGCACACAAGTGCTGCGTGCCGTTCTGCCGCACTGACATATTCTAATCATTTTACGTCAAGCAAAGGCTAAACAATCGAATTCACGTGTGATTTTGTATTGTTAAGAAACAAGATAGGTACATCATTTTTAGCTCTTAAAAGAGCTTTCAAAAACACATCACACAAATGCTTCTACCAAGGCACATTAACATATTGTAGTATTCGTCGTTAGAATACGACATCACACTCGACACTAAATTCGCGACGATCAAACTGGAAACGACTAAATTGCATGAGAGAGCACGTGCGACTGAGTGTAAGCCGCGGGCCGCGCCTATGCCGAGTGATGCCGCGCCGCCCGCGCACCCCATTTCCCCGTAGGCACACAGGTGCAGGAGCGGCATCCTACAAAAGAGCCGACAAAGGCGGCCCCCGTTTGTCGGTTCCGCGTTTGCTCTTCCCTTAGTTACTTAGCTATTTAAAAATAGGCACGGCTTGTGTCATAAACATTTTTGGGAAATGGTATTATTTTTTTGTGTTTAGATACTGCGTGTAACTTCAGATACGTATAACTTAGGTATTGTTAGACATTTTTATATGACTACTTGTAATGATCTGTACACATACTTCATTTATTTAACAGGGTTTTTGTTACTCCCTGTATATACAAACAGATAAAACATTCTATGGTAAAGATTTAATAATACTATATCAGTACTGACAAAAAAATCAGCAACCAATTTCAGTGATTCCATCGCATAACAAATGTGCAATATTAGCCTAGATATTGCGTCATTCAGAGCTAGTACAGTTTATTAAACATGCAGTAATATATCGTTAAACGTTATTTAATATTGAATGAATACTTTAAATTTTTATTAGTGCATCAAACATAACTCACATCAAACTCATTAAACACATTTCCAAAGTTTTTACCAAATCGATTGAAGGACATATTTTTCTGCCGGAATTAATTTGGGATGTTTTTTGTGGAAAATTACAAAGCCGGATACGGTTATGTTGAGAATGAAACTGCGACCCTCTAGTCTCTTGATGTCTTGATAAAAGACGTACCTACTTAAGTAATTTTCATTTCCATTCCAAGGTGGAGCTAGTCACACCTAGAGCTCCTGCTAAAGTGAAACCCCTGGCGCACTCTTGCAAACAGATCCAGTGCGAAGAGGAGGACTTACCCTGCTGCGTTCCGTGCCGAACATGCCGTACTGTATGTCCCAAAAAACGCAGGGCTAGACGTCTACCTAGATGCACTTGCTAAAGAACATAGAAACCTTTCAGATGCAGTTAAAACCTGAAACCTAAAACTCAACGGTTAACATTTTTCACATGTACCTACATATGTTTATTTTAAAAAAATGCAAAATACGTGTCAAACTCGCTGTAATTATTTAAATGATCGCTTGTAGCCGTTCCAGTTATTTCTAGATATCGGAAACTATTACAGGTGAATTAAAACCATCTCTAAAATGACAATTTAAATATCGTCAACAAATCGTTGGTCCCAAACAGCCTTATTAATAAACGGGTATTAGTCTTGGATTAGTTACTTCAACTTTTGTCCTTTTTTGCTACTGGAATATTTAGCTGGATCGAAAGATACAAAAGGTGGTGTAACAAGTCTAAAGCTAGTTCGTGTTTATTAATAAGGCTGAAAGAGTCCACTTTTCAAAATCGCCACTTTCCACGTGACCACTTTCCACTGCTTCGTATAGTCCAGTCAACCAGCATACGTAACATAATGACTGTATGCAAGAGGCTTTACGAATCAGGACTAAGGTAAAATAAAAAGTAATACTACTCAATACATCATTAGGATATGTGTCGTCACACATTTGTGAAACGTTTGCAATAAGATACCTACATAATATTGCCTGCGATTGGCAGTCGTGCAGTTATTATTGAGCGCCTGTAAAATGTTTTACGATAATGTTAAGTATAATTATATTGATCTTGCATTTGTGTCTACTTCACGTGAGGAATTTATTGCGAAATTCGCACTACAACTGCCATGACGCAATTTCTCATTGATATAATGTTAGATATTTATAGCAGCACTGTGGTTACAGTTATTTGTGTGTTACTTTGTTCACTGTTAATATGTGTTATGCGTATGTACTTTAGAGTCGTAAGTGGATGGCTGAAATATTTCAAATCTCCTATAATGATCATTGTACGGCGCCAATATTTTCTGTTTATCGTTTGATGTACGAAGGTAGCTTAACGGTTAGGTATGTGACAATTGATAGCAATTGTAAACTTAATTAGCATCTGGCCGAATTTTGTGGTGAAGATGATTTGAAGCAGTAACTACATATGTTAAATTTATTGCAAAGAAAAATCTGAATCAGGAGTTGGATTGGAACAGTCATCCTACCTTAAAGCCGTGACATGCTTTTCCGTTAAAACTGATCGAATGTTCAAATTTATTGTCTACCTTTTACAATCAACTAACCGGGACTGCTGGGGGTTGGGATTCCCAATGTTATGTATTTTGGTTCAGGTGATTCTCAGAAATCTCTGAATAAATGGCGTTTCTACGTGATTAGAGAAACTTCCTGATTTTAAATCGATTATAATACTAAAGTAAGAAACAAACCTAACTACGCGATAATATTGCATCAGACGCCAAATCCGTTCGGGCGAGGTTAGGGGGCTGGGGCAGACATACCGACGGCAATGAACTTGTGGGAACGCCTTGATTAGCCTACTGACATTGAATCCTAATTCGAAAAGAGAATGTTAGTTTTACGCAGAAGTGCCCGTCAGATATTGCCCTGATATATAGCGCTATCACTTCGCATTGCTGATACGCAGTGGTGGGGCGTGCTTATTTGAACTGTGATATTAAATATTGTGAGTGTAGAAAAGCAGATAGATCTATATAATTATGGAGAGATAAATAAATTGGATGCCACAATAAACTCCTTTTTAAATATAAAATTATTTGTAAATAAATAAGGGGAAAAAGACGCGTGGCGTTGTGAGATAAACAGAATGAGTTTTAGAATAATTCACGTGGTCTAATTGGGCCCCACAGTTGCACCTCGGATAAAAAAGCATCCTATGTGTCGCACACATACACACACGTACACGCACACGCACACGCATACATACACACACATACATACACACGACGAACGAAGTTCGTTGGGTCAGCTAGTTAGTAGGATAAAATAGGATATACGACGCTTATTTTAATAGTGAACAATCATTTATAAAGTGCATACATCTCTTTTTTGTATAAATTAATTTCAATAGGCGCACAGGTTTCAGTGATTCGGAATATTTAAAAAACATCTAAATAAAAACTCATCAGACTGCAATTACAAAACAATGAAACGTACCTACTGATATTAGATAACACATTTTTTACTTTTTGTTTGGCCATGTTTGCCACTTCTGCGAAATGGCAACATGGGGTGCTCATAAACTGCTCCTCAATATATTATCGGCATGAGCACAATGTGCCTACTCGTATCATAGTCTCTACCACTTGCCGTTATAAGTGATGTTCTTCGAATAATAAATACTAAGTACCTGGTTGGTATTCCAACCGTTTTAGTGGTAGGCCTACCGTTCACTGGGCCAAAGCTATTTAGGTACTTAAATAAATGTTTGGAGACCTGCCAAGCTGTGTCGAACAAAATGATTACGTTCTTTATGTCTGCACTGAAGATTAGTCCAACAGTTTATACAATACCCGTTTCGTGGAATAGATGGCATTATATCTCAATTTGTAAAAAGATAGATGTGAACCAATTTTCAACGGACTTCAAAAAAGGTTCTCAATACGACTTTATTTTTATTTGTTACCTCAGAACTTTTGACTGGGTGAACCGATTTCGAAGATTCTATTTTTATTTGAAAGCTGGTACTTCCCGTGTAGTCCCATTTCAGTTTGATCAAGATCTGATGGGTGGTGTCTGAGTTATCCTTAATAATGTTTATTTCGACTACATTGATGATGTTCTCATTTTTGTGATAAATAAATTAATTGAAATTACTGGGCAAATGAGACTTTATGATCCGATCTCACAGTTTAGTAATCTTACTACTAGATTGTGCTGATGTCTCTGGATGACGTGCGTAGTGCAGTGTCACGTGAAGCTCTACACTTTAGAGTACCGAGTGACACTGCAGTTGATATGGGCAGCCGTGTCGTTTAACATCAGGCGAACGGCTAGCTCGTCACGTCATTCCTTATCATAAAAAAAATATAAAAAAATGCGGTGGGAATAAAGTCGATTTTTTAAATTTAACATTAACAAAAAAATACCTACACCCTGCATAAACAATTATAATAAACGGGATTATATAATATTATGTTAGATGGCCATGTGTAAAGCAAAAAATACAGTTTAAAAACTACGATATATTGTAAAGGTTTTTACGGATGCTAAATCTAGGAAATAAACGAAAGCTGTTGTTTTTATATTAGGTAAAATTATCGGCTAAATTAGCTGAGACGTTTGTCTAGTGAAGTTCGCCATCTATTGCTAGTATAGGATTATGATAGATTCATTTATAAAAATACAACATAATTCTAATTATTATATTCTAATGCTAATATCTTTACTTGGGATATCAGTTCCGATCAAACATCTTCTGTTCCATTCCATGATGCTTTTACATTATTATCCCTAAAACACTTCATTTATAAATGCCCAGCAGTTTTGTCAAATGTCACAATTTGAATTAGGCGAGATAGCAGTCATAGCCTTGGAGTTGCATTTTATGGTTGCCACAACATCAGCTGAGCAAATGAACAGATTGACGTAGGTTGCTTCACCTACGCGCACACGTAGGGTAGAAGTCACTCAAGTTTACACTCAGTCCTTCTTACTGCCACCCGCATAATTTCACAGTTTTATTTGACGTAAATAACTTACTCACTTTACGACACACCATACTTTGAAGGTAAACTGACCTACGAAGAAACAGCTGTTGAATCCGATTAAGCAAAATAATCTCAATTTTAGTCAGTAAAATATTCTTTTGGTGACTGGTGATGAGTGGAGGTTGGACGAATCAACCACTTCATCTAAGATGGTTTCAAATTCATGGTTTTGTAACAGCCAGATAAAACTTATGCATTGGATAAAACAAAACAAAGTGTATTTTGTAAACATTTTTCTAAACAGATACGGAAAAGAAAGTATCTTTTATTCTTTTACTCTCGATTCCTCACTGCTGACCATTGGGTAAATAAATTACGGTACACTTCTATTCGATGAATGAATAGTTCTACAGTACTGATGTTATAAAGACTAATACATAGGGATAGTATGTTTAATAAATAAATATGTGTGGACATTTCACACAGCACCATCTAGCCCCAAACTAAGCAAAGCTTGTACTATGGGAACCAGATAACTGATACAATACTTAGATACTTTTTGTTTGTAAATACATACATAGAATACTATATAAACACCCAGACACAGAACAAACATTGATGTTCATCACACAAATGTTTGTCCTGGGTGGGAATCGAACCCACGACCTGCAGTTCAGAAGGCAGGGATACTACCAACTGAGCTATCGGGGCAGTCAAAATAATAATGACTATGTTTGTATTAGCAGTAAGGTACAGAACCAATTCTCGAAATTCACTATTAGAAAGCTCAAATATTATATTAATTGTTATTAGTTAGTTAGTAGCTATATTTTTATGACATTTGTTACTATTTGCGCAAATACTTGTGTGGGATGGGTGTTGTGGGACCTCGTAGTACCTGGGTTCCTAGACACAGGTCATCTTAGTTAGGTACCAGGACCTATGTATGTGATCGTTGGGCGTTATTAATGTTATTGTTTTTCACGACTGCGGCTGCGCTCGTGCTAGAAGAAGTTTTACTTTTTATCCTGATACCGTCGCGTGTAAAGTCGCGGGAAAAGGCCTGTATATATAATATAATTAATGTTACTAGGTGTGTTAAGCTGAGAATATCTTATAATCCAGTTTGAGACGTAAGCCGTTCTCTCTTGGTGGGTAGACGTGTATAATTTATGCAAATATTATTCCGTGTTAAGTCATCTGTGCCCGACTGAAGGTCAAATGGTTCCGTACGCCAGATGAACTAAAGTCAATAAAGCATTTTGAGAAATATAAATTATCATATAGATCATTAGATGGTTTGATTCGTTAGAAAGTTGTAATAATACTATTAAAATTCAGTCGCAAAACTTATATGCCTATATTTATGTAAGATTGTATAGATCCGGTTATTACCCAGACCTACCTTTTATAATGGTAGGGCTATATATATACATTTATTCGCCAAATTGTCCCGGTCTGTTGACTCAAATCTAACATTTAAAATCAATTCAATAAATTAAAATTAATTGCCCATGTGGGCTGCAGCGTACTCTAATTAAGAATAGCACTATTTCAGAGGTGTGTAACATCGCTTAGACATGGTTATAACGCTCAAGGCTTAAGCGAAGTAGATATAGAATTTACCAATCACTGAAGCCTAAGCATATTGGCAACAAAATGATTATAATTATTATTTTACCCTCTCAGTGAACATGTATTCACAGCATTGTTAGAAATAACTTTTCGATTCGAATGAACAGACACTTCACTTCTGTAGAAGTTTATGTATGGGTCCAGTAGTTTCGGGTCCGGAGCAACTAAAACCTATTATAATAATCCTACTAGTATTATAAATGTGAAAGTTTGTGGGTATGGATGTATGGATGAATGTACTTTGTTACTCTTTCACGCAAAAACTACTAGACAGATTTGGAACACAGATAGTTTATAGCCTGGATTAGCACATAGGATACTTTTTATCCCGATAGTATGTTCTCATGGGTCAATTATAGAATACCAAGAGGGCGACGCTGCGGGCTTTTTACGCAAAAACTACTGAACGGATTTGCAGAAAGTCAAAATTACTCGGTGTATCCGGTGGTCACCTATCCAAGTTGCTTAACTTCGGTGATCATACGAGACTTTTCAGAGCGGACTCGACTTGCACTTGACTGATTTTTAGAAATTATTAGCATTCCATATCTAAATAGTAAAAAAGGAATCTTTGGAATATCGATAGCTTTTAATAGTGGATTATCACATAGGCTACTTTTTATCCGCGGGCGAAACCGCGGGGCGCGGCTAGTATACTATAATATACATACATAACTATCTAAGACCAATTTGGTTGATAACACTATCTGCCTTAGAAAATACAGAACTTAAAAAATTGCTGAATTGACTATATAATGCGCAAAATATTATTAATTTTGCATGACGTAATGAGAATAATTGATACGGTTCGTTAATCTTTAGTCTCAGAGCAATATGTCATTGCTCTGCTGTGTCTTTAGTGCATCCCAAGGCGTCTTTGTAAACTGAACGGCCGGTTGCGTCAGCCTTTCCATCACTAAGTACGACAATAAGCTAATGGCATAGAACGTAAAATGACATTAATATGCCTCAGTGGGTCAGGCTTTTCTGTTCCCGATGCTTTGTTAGGATATGTTTATTTACTAAATAACTACCAAAATATATTTTTTTATTATTTAATAGGCCGACAAAGAAATAACCGTAAATGAAAAATGACTCGTAAAAAAAGATTTTGTATAAGTATCCTAACTAAAGTATACAACAAAAAATTATACGTATGTAATGATAAATTTGTTTATAAATAATATTATAACCATTAACATTACTGCAATTGAAAAAACGACATAAATACTTAATTATTAACACAAATAACTTTTTAAATTTATTAATATAACTGTATTCTTATCTTTATTATTGTTAATTAAATTTATTGTTAATAAAATTATTGCCCCCTCCTTATTATTAAATTGATACTCGTGCTATGTTTGCCTGGAACATATTCCCTGTATCTAGGGACCCAAGAACTATGAGGACCATGATCCCACAACACCCAGACTCAAAACAAGTATTTGACCTTTTTTCTGTGCATAAATACTTGTCCTACCGTGGAAATCAAAGAGTATGTAACGCTACGGCAATCAAACCCGCTACTCTCGGAGCCGACCTGCTCAACCACCATACCATCACAGAAGCTGTCAACGAGGAGCGAATACACAAATCAAATATTTCTATACCTAGGTATTTATTATTCTCTTATCAGCTTGAAAAATTGCCTATAACATGCCCTGACCATTTTTAGTATTAAAAATTGCGTTAAAATTGCGGCCAAACGTAAGCAAAGTTTAATTGGGAACGAATATTTTTGATCTTGAGTTATTGATTACTTGCACTTTGCACAGATTGCACTGTAGCTAGTGAAATTACTGGGCAAATGAGACTTTATGATCTGATCTCACAGTTTAGTAATCATTATCTCAATTGTAATGAATTATATACATTGTAAAAGACAGTAGAAAGAAGACAAAAAAAAAAATACATCACTGTAAAGTTTCTTGTAGCTTCTTCTTTACAGTTGTAATCGAAGCTTCGGATCAAAGTTTTCAATTCTGCATTGTGCCGGATTGCTTGCACCAGTAGTGAGAAAGAGAACTGCTTTTTTTTCAAACTCATATATTGTAATGGGCTTGCTATATTATTTGACAATAAGCACTTTGTAATTTTATATGCTTAGTGAAATAACTTAATTTTAAGTACCTAGTATAATTTTGACTTGTAAAAGTGCTAAAATTAGCCTATTTGCAATAAATCTTTTGACTTTGACTTTGACTTTGACTTTGACTTTGACTTATTACTAGATTGTGCTGATGTCTCTGGATGTCGTGCGCAGTGCAGTGTCACGCGAACCTCTATACTTTAGAGTTCCGAGTGACACTGCAGCTGATATGGGCAGCCGTGTCGTTTAACATCAGGCGAACGGCTAGCTCGTCACGTCATTCCCTAAAATAAAAAAAATAAAAAAAGATATAGCATTGGTTAGATAATGGTTACTAAGTAGCGTAAGTACGTGGCTGCTAATATTTGTTAAATGGCTTTAAATTTATGATCCAAACTGATTCAAATCTATTCTAACATCCCAGTAGTCACAGGGTTCAAAAATTATGTGCCCTATGAATTCTCTGAGGTCAATTTGCATTATAATAAATAAGCATTAAAAAGCGTACTATTATCGTACGAATTACAGTCCAAGAACTATTTCATCTGTTCAGTGACTAAACTGATCTTGACGAGATTTCGGTAATTTTAAACCTGGGTATGTAAAGTACTGCATTGAAAACTTATCTCAAAATGAAAATAAAAATTGAAATTTATATTTCATTTATTTCACAAAATTATAGCTTATTTAAAAGAAGGAGAAGGGAGATCTTATTAAGTACCACAAACTACTTAAGTACTTAATAAAAAAAAAATAACCGAGATTCCTGAAACTGTGATGTAGGTACTTATCCCTCTATGACATACCTAATGCAATACATTTGAGTGTGTCACGAGAAATAGCTTTAGTACGCACATGAAACCTCTATATTCAGGATATGATGCAATATCATCAAGGATGTCAAGGCATTTTCATAGGCTAACCTCCATTCAATTAGATAGGTTAGTACTCAAATACTTAATACAAAATGAGGTCAACGAATCAATACAATAGTAACGCATGCAGTGCCACGATGACCGTCATTTAAATTATTATTATTATTTTGTATCTTTTTTGTTTTGGTTTGGCTTCACACTTTTGTGTATTTAGCCAGTGTAATTGATAATTTCTCGAGTAAATTAATATATATGTATATATGTCAAGTCAAGTCACAGTCCAAGTCATCAAGTCAAGTCATAGTCTAGTCTATAGTCATACTTCTAGTTAAGTGGTGGCAACTTTACCAAAAGCTTCTATGTAGTTTTGGAAACAACACGAAAATAAACCTTTCATCATTATACTACTTTCCCACACTCATGCCTGTAATCCAGCACTTGACGAATAAAATGCCACCAATTTTATGCACTAACACAAAAATAGCACAAGTTTTGATAGTAAATAGATCGGGGAAAGTGTTTTCGTATATTCGCGTATGTTTAAAAACGAATTCCTTTATTTGTCCTGTTTGTACATGACTTAGATATCTTTTTTTTATGTTAAGGAATGACGTGACGAGCTAGCCGTTCGCCTGATGTTAAATGACACGGCTGCCCATATCAGCTGCAGTGTCACTCAGAGCTCTAAAGGTTCGCGTGTCACTGCACTTCGCACGTCATCCAGAGACATCAGCACAATCTAGTAATAAGATTACTAAACTGTGAGATCAGATCATAAAGTCTCATTTGCCCAGTAATTTCACTAGCTACAGTGCCCTTCAAACCGGAACACAGCAGTGCTTGCGCACTACTGCTTGGCGGCAGAATAACTGGCAAAGTGGTGGTACCTACCTAGACGAACTTTGCAGTAAAGTCCTACCACCTAATAGAATTATTATCATATCATTAAAAGAAGGCAATTTTGGCAATAATATAGCATATAATTATGTATACAATATAGTCATAGGTACTTAAACAGATATTTGCAGCCAAATTTTCATTTTGCCGTCTTTGAAAATGTGTGTAAAAAACTAAACCACTCGATGTTATTGTTTAGTCCAGCAAATAATATGTAGGTATATTTTCATATAATATCATTGTATATTTCTGCCATAATTTTGTGTATTTTCCATTTACGGCCCATCCTCATTTACCTACACTACTCACAATGTAAGTAAGTGAGGATAGCAGACGTCATTGGTTCAAGTGTCAAAAATGCAGTAAATGTTTATTGATTTTATAAAGAGCTCTCGAACAAAATACAAGAAAACTTTTCTCCGATCTAATACGATACGTTTTTGAAGTAAAACTTCTTTACGCACGCTTGACTGAACTTACTCCCCTGATATGGCGAGGCGAACGGTTGAAAGTTGTCGGTTCACGTAGATCTCCATTGTCAACATAGCAAAGCTATAAATTTATATTATTATATTGGTATGTCCAGTAAAATGTAATTTACTATTGGCAAGATTTAACATTAAACAAAGCAAAAACAAAGTTATACCAGCCGATAGATGGAGCTAAACTAAAAAAGTTTTACTTCACTGGTCTAAAGCATCATTTTTAGTAATTTCTTACGTATTAGGGACATTTATTTTCATAGCTTTTCTATAATACATTTGAACGGACCAACGTCTTCACTGATAGCATTGATGAGGAGTTCAGGGGTGAAGTTATAGGGATGACTTGTAATAAGCAAAGTTATTTCATCATTACATTTATTTCGGCTGTATCTGGTTTACGTAGGTATATAACGTAAGTATTACATCGTATTCAATTACTAAACAAAGTAAGGCACGTTCTCTTTATCTCAAAAACAAATATTTTGTAATTTGCTTTCTGCTCACCACAGCCGCGTGATAATAAATACAACATTACCTATCAATCAACACCATTATCAGTATCATCATCATTATCAACATTATCAAAGTAATTAAACAACAAAATCAGTATTTTAATTCTTATTATCCTTAGTTATTTCGTCGACATGGCTTAATAATTACTATATATAATTAGATAGCTATAGTTTAGTTTATTATGAAGGAATTATTAGATAATCGTATAATAAAGCTAAATACAAAAAGACTATTTTTGTAGAGCTACATACAAATAATGACGTATTTTTGTAGCTCTACATTGGATGATAGACGGGGAGTGAAAGGGCTAAGTAGAGACAGAGACACGTATCTAGTAATTCCGTACAAAATTATCACAAGAAAATAATTATAATTTTTTACTCATTTTTTATTATTGTTGAATGAACTTACTGATTTGATAAATAACCAACTCGGCATAACTTGAATTCTGAATAAAATATCTAGGTATGTACCTACTCTATCGTCACATCGGTGCTCTGTGTAAATTATACATGAACATGTTGATTTTTATAGCTACAGTTAAACAGATTGGGTAAATTTTCGCCTACTGTATAATTAAGAAGTGTCATTCACCGATGATAAATTTAGACTTGCTAAAAACTGTGCCAAAACGTCAGCTGAGTGAATCACACGCCCGCGAAACTGTGCCATTTCCATAACTACGAAATGTCAACAAACTGAACCTAATTATACGCTAATTGCCACAATTTATACCATTAATCGTATATATGGACAAGTGGATGCATAGTATAGTTGACTTCTATTTGAATTATTTGTTGTACAGATTTGACACTGTGTCGGAACGTGACGTCAACATGTATTATTTATAATATAACAAATAATAAAAGAGCGCCAGCCAGAGTGCCAGCCACGTGTGGTGGTACGTAGAAAATTAAGCAGACCGAATCGCGGAGTTCTGTTTCAGCGGCACACTACTGTATCGAGCAGTGCGTCAGAATTCGGACGGATAAACTCAAACGCCTGGTGGTATACGCCGGCAAATTTCTATGACGCAACATTCGCTGGGCCTTGCCTGTGCTGCGTGGTGCGTAAGTTTACTCCAGCCGTACCGTATCGCCGGCGACAGTCATTCCGTTATTCACTCGCGAGTAAGCCGCTCGTGTGCTAGTGCACAGAGTTTATAGCACGTGGTTCTGTGCTTCGGTGTCACGTTATAACCTCTACAAAACTTCAGGCACCAAGCCGTCCAGACTGTGGAAGTGAGTCTTTATATTATTTTCTTTTGAAGTGTATTGATCTACAGTCTTACAAAGTTGCCACGTTCAATGTGTCAGTTCTACGTAAAGCTTTTCGGACACCTTCACTGAAACTAATAATTTCACTAGGCTCACTGTGTTTTACTTTTGTGCATCTCTGTCTAATAGAGTGAGTTAAAAAAAGAAAGCAAGATCGGTCTTTACATTTCAGTTTACCGCGAACTGCAGTAGAGAATTATTTAGGTCATCTTTCAATATATCATTACATTTGACCTAAGCAAGAATAATTTAAGTTATAATTTCAAAAACTAACTACAGACTCAAAATAATAGATATGTAGTTACTAACAATTTAGTACCTAATGTAAGGTGCCTACCTAACTTTAAAGTTTTAATTATCACAGTCGTGACTGTAAGTAATGCATTGCAAATTGCAATAACAGCTTATCCATATCACTAATTGATATTGCTAACAGACGTGGCTTGTTTTAAGGGGAAAACGCGTGAACTACCAAAATGGTAATGGTACCATCCATATTACAATAAGTGTACATTCCATTGATTTATAGATATTAGGCACCAACTTGACATTCAGAGTGCAAATAATGAAAACCAGTCGAAAGGGAAATACTGTAGATGTTTGAAACCGAGACGACAGTAGTCACTCTACCTGCATAAACACCCTCCGCTACCCTTCGTGTTCTATGAATTTTAAATTACTTTTTTGAAATAGGACGAGGCACTTAGAATAAAAGATGCCACGTTCACACATATATTACGTATCGTTAAATCATAGGTCTCCTTTTGTTAAATGTAAAAGTAAAAAAACGTTGTATATTTTAATTTAAACTTACATATGTTAAGTACTAAAATACTTTGAACAATGTAAAGAAAGAGCAAGTTGGAGCGCATACTAAAAATAAATAGGAATGACCTCTCCAGCAACAAGTCTCCTAGTTACCGACGAACTGCATTTTGCGATCGGTACTTTATAGAATCTGTGGGTGCTATTAGTCTTTGGTATTTTAACAGTCAGTTAAGTAATTTACAACGGTTCTCGCGGTTGTTGACTCTTCATACTCTTGACTCTACATATTACTCTACATCTCTACAATATCGAGTAACCGTAGCTCTTGCTCTGCGTATTTTTGTTGTGTCAATATAACTTTCAAAGGTTACGTTTAATATATAATGTTTTACTCGATTATATGAAATAACTTATTAGAATGTTATTGAACTTTAATTAATTATCAGAGTTGTGAATGAAAATGCATTACGGTTCCCTCTAACAGCTCATCCTTATCTAACTCATCACATCTAGCTAATTCGTGTTTGACATAAACACATAAATGATATATACATAATATAGCATTGTAACTGATTGGTGTATCACTTAGTAGCAACTTAGTAGTCTGCGTTAATGGATCTCATAGATATTAAATATTTATGGCTCCGTCCACATGGATCCATAACTCGACTCCATATGTGGATTATCCGCGGATACCTTTATGTCAAATTAAATCCACTAGTGGATTCGCATGAAATTGAAACGGAAGGTAGTAGATACATATCATATAAAAATATATTTGCTACAATGACCTGTATCTGTTTGACATCCCGTAAGTTAGCACTTATCCCTCTATGGCACACCTACTGCAATGCATCTGGGTATGTCGAGGAATAAGTGCGAACTTAAAAGCTGTCTCACTTTAGTACAGACATAAGTAATAATATCTATTACCGGTCTATACTTAAGCCCGTTTACGCTTTAATATAATGCTTTGAAAAAAAGGCTTACCTTCAATTGAGACAGGTTTGTTTTAAACATGGCATTACAATAATTTCATTATTAGCAATTCTGATCAAGACAACAATGCCAAGTAATAAATGAGAAGGTACAACTTCATATTGTTGTACCTACTGCGGCAGGACAAATATTTGTGAACAGAAAAAAAGCGCAAATACTTGTTCTGAGTTTGCGTGTTGTGGGACCATGGTCCTCGTAGTTCCTGCGTCCCTAGATACAGGGAATCCTAGTTAGGGTCCATCTATGTATGTGATCGTTGGGCGTTGCTATTATTATTATATATTATATTATTTGTACCCAACTTATAAATGTGTGATAAGTGTTAGGAATAATTTCGTGTGGTCATGCACCGTACGACCGCTATGGGATGAATATGGACAGTTGTAAGTATAATTATATGATAAGAAAATAATTTCTTACAGTTTTTTATTGTAAATCTGAGAATCTTCGTTGTGAGGTGTAAGAAAAACCCATTCAAAACCCAATCAAATCACTCAGAAAAAAAAGTACTGATGTAATAAATAACCTAAACTTCACCTACTTTAAAGATAAATAATAAATTAAAACAGAGAAACCAAAGTAAACAATAAGGGCAGTATCGGGTAATACAATCATTTAGTGTCTGTCTGAGTCCAACATAACCTATTATTTTTATGTATGTGTATTATTATGTTTATACTTTTATATGTTTGTATGTATATTATGTACGTGTATGCTCAGCGTTTTTTGCACAGTTTTTTGCATTTGTATATGAAACCACTGTCCGTATATTACTGCGTTATTCCTTTCCGTGCAAAGTTGTCTGGAAGAGATCGCTCTGAGTGATAAAACCGCCCATTGTTGCGCTGGCTAAGTTCGATCACTTTTTTTATTATTTATGATGTGGTTGTTTCAATAGAGAGTTTATGTAACTATGTATCTATCTTTTAAGTAGGTAAGTAGGTAATCAATGAGATATATCTGACACGTTTTCGATCAGCCAGTAGGCATAAAAAGCAGGCCTTCAGCCCATGCAGTCCCGCTACTCATGCTCTAACGGTTACAAATTTTTTGTTACAGTTTTTGCACACCATTGCCTACCTGCCAATAATATCCCTCCGATAGTAACAGTTTAGGCACATCTTATTTCGACTTTATTTATTCGAAACCAATGTTAAAGCTTCCCGTTGTCATGTGCACTTTCTTCTCCTCTAGTGAGTATGGTAGAGTATTACTAAGCGCATTATGATACAGCTCTACTGCCATTTCTATATTGAACTAATAATAATATGAATATGAATATTAACATGCAAAATGTGTGGACATCTCACACAACGCCATCTAGCCCCAAACTAAGCAAAGCTTGTACTATGGGAACCAGATAACTGATACAATACTTAGATACTTTTTTGTTTTGTAAATACATACATAGAATACAATATGACACCCAGACACAGAACAAACACCTATGTTCATCACACAAATGTTTGTCCTGAGTGGGAATCGAACCCACAATCCACAGTTCAGAAGGCAGGGCTACTACCAACTGAGCTATCGGGCCAGTCAATTGTGTAAGTTTTTTCTTTCGCAGTATTCAATAACCGTTTAAGTAGATCTATATTTTAGGTACCGGTTTCCACTCCTGTCTTGCTATTTTGTTACTGATTTTTATTATTTCTCCAATAAATTCTGAAGACTTAAGTAAAAACACGATTTCTTACATTACAGTAGATTGTGTTGCTTTATAGTATTGCTATCTTCACGTGTGATTGTCGCTGTATAGTGCCAAAGTTGACCTAATTCTTCAGTTAATTGGGGCCAATCGATCCGATAGCTTCTAATCTGCGGTGTACCTAGTTGTTGATCGGATTAGGTACCATGCTTTCTGGTCTTCATAAAAGAAAAAAAAAACTAGCCATGATCAAACAAATTATCTGAAAAAAAAAATTGAAATATTAGGTAAGTATTCTTTTCTTACATGATATTTGTTGAAGAAAATAATTGTTATTTTGCTTTTAATTATTGCAACATGATCATCATGATGAATATAGTTTCAATTCTCTATCTTTAAGATTTTTCTTGTATCTCACCTACATAGATAAAATAAATTAAAACATTAGGTATATCTTTAATATTATCCTAAAATTTAACAAATTACCTACTTTTTTTTTCAATAAGTGAATCCTACTTATATTGTTTTCATCAAAAACACTTTAGGTGTAAAGTCAAAGTCAAAAGATCTATTGCAAATAGGCTATTTTACACTTTTACAAGTCCAAATTAAAATTAAGTTAGTTACTAAGTGTATAAAATTACAGTGCTTATTTTCAAATAATATATAGCAACCCCATTACAATATTTATGAGGTTTAAAAAAAAAAGAAGTTCTCTTTCACACTCCTGGTACAAGCAATCCGGCACAATGCAAAACAGAAAACTCCGATCCGAAGCTTTGATTACACCTGTAAAGAAGAAGCTAAAAGAAATTTTACAGTGATGTATTTTTTTTCTACTATGTTTTACAATATTTATAATTGATTACAGTTGAGATAATGAATTTATTTAAAAAGTAACCACCACGTCACACCGGTGCAAGAAGAATACTGAGATAATCTTAATAAACATTACTAATAGAAACTGAAATTATGAATAGCAACAGGCAAAGTACCTAAGATTTCATACCATTAAGCTTCGGATATGCAGGCCAAGCTTTTTTGTCTGACACAATCATTTATTGTGTAGGTTATCTGAATGAGTTGTCTTGCTCTAGAATATAATGCTACCATTATTAAACTGTACTAATAATATGTCACATCCCTTTTGTCTTTATTTACCGGCAAAAATTGATAGTTCTCTGAACTCATTATGATAATTGCAGTGAGATAGTATTGTTTCCACTACACTAATTCACTTATATTATAATAATAGTTTCTTTGTTTTTTCCTTATAATTAAACTATAAGCTGATAGAGAGCAGAGAGCTGAGAGGGCCCCGGCTTCGCACTTGTTAGTTAGTTTTACGTGTTACCACGGGAAGAGGAAAGTGAGAGGAAAAAATGTGGTTAATTCATAATGATGATAATAATAATAGCGCCCAACGATCACATACATAGAACCTGGATCCTAACTAGGATTCCCTGTATCTAGGAGCCCAGGAACTATGAATACCATTGCCCACAACAGCCAGACTTAAAACAAGTATTTGCGCTTTTTTTGTGCAAAAATACTTGTCCCATCATGGGAATAAAACCTACGGGAATGAAAGCCTACGGGTTATAAGCCGGCCTGCTCAACTACTTCACCACCGAGGGTGTTAATTACCTATCTAGATAGCTATGCACTGTGGAGAAGTGGAGACCTGCTGTATAATCACATAACTCGATTGCAACCTAAATAACACAAAATTGTATGGATTTAACAGTTAAAATACGCAGTTTATGTGCATAGTTTGTATGGAAATTTCCACTGTTGCATTGTAATGATATTTTCGTGATGGGGAGTGCTCACGGAACTTAGATTGCAATGTAACAGGAGAAATTTTCATAGCTGGCTGGCTATTATCTTACACCTGTTGGGCAATCACGTAACCCGATTGCAATCATTAGAAACACAAATTTTTATTGATTTGACAGTTTGAATACGCAGTTTATTTGCATAGTTAGTATGGAAATTCCTCCTGTTGCATTGCAATCAAAGTTTCGTGATCGCCCCCCAGGAAACCGCCACGAGTATTAAATTATATAACTTCGTAATTTTTCAAGTACGTAGTTCAAGTTCGTATTAAAATATGATTTCCGTTGTAAATAAAATACAAATAAAAACTCATGCATAAATTATTATGCATTAATTTTTATTTGTATTTACTTCCATATTGCTTTGTCTTCTTGATTTCTGACTTCTATTTTTCCCGCACTTCGTTATTTTAGGAAACAGCAAGTATCTTAAGTATTATTCTAAAAAATAAATGCCACGATATTAAGTTTCATCAAAATCTTTCAAGTGGTTCAAAAAAGCATACCGACAGACAAACAAAAAAGAATTACATCTATATCGATGAAAAAATGTTACGCAATTCCATAAATATTTATTGTATAGATATAACCCAGTTGCAGTTTTACTATCTATATGATTGAAAGATGTTTTGTCAATTTATTTACTTATATTATATTATATAACAAGGAACATAATCCAGTGATAACATAGATTAAACCATAGCATCTTATCGTTACCTTATCGAAATACATTTCAATGACACTTGGCTATTTATTTTTACGTAAATCACGTTTTGATCACATTTCGCCAGATGTTAGCGATAATGCGCTCGCAAAAATAGGCTACAGAATTTGGGATCTAAAAATGTTTATTTTTATTACAATAACTAGTTGCGGCCCGCGGTTTCACCCGCGGATAAAAAATATTTTAATTATTTGCTCATCCCACGGGAACATTTCACTTTTCCGGGATAAAATGTAGCCTATATGTTAATCCAGTGTATAAGCTATTTTAATACCGAATTTCATCCAAATCCATCCAGCCGTTTTAGCGTGAAGGAGTAACAAACATATACACATACAAACTTGTGGTATGGTGGTTGAGTGCTCATAGCCCGGAGGCGGCGGTTTCGATTCCCGCGGCAGGACAAGTATTTGCGCACAAAAAAAACATGTTCTGAGTCTAAGTGTTATGTGACCATGGTCCTCGTAGTTCCTGGATCCCTAGATATAGGGAATCCTAGTTAGGGTTCAAGAGCTATCGTTGGGCGTTATTATTATTATTCATTAAACAAAATCATAACGCAAATATTGTAAATTACCAAAAAACTATTTTCAAAAATGAAACCAAGCGAATGTGTTAAATAAATCGTGTGCATTCTATTATTATTACTGCGAGCGAATGTGAAGACAAGGGCAATTGTAATATACCTATACATAAAATATATATTTTATTGACTTGGCTATACCTACTAGCATATCTAGGGAGAACTCATTCATGTAATATAGCACTTAACGGCCTCTGTGGTGTGGTGGTTGAGCAGGTCAGCTCATAACACGGAGGCGGCGGGTTTGATTCCCGCGGCCGGATAAGTATTTGTGCACAGAAAAAAAGCGCAAATACTTATTCTGTGTCTTGGTGTTGTGGCACCATGATCCTTATTTCTTTCAAAAGGGTCCACTCTTCCAGTGGACGTAGACTCGATCCTCTTATCCCGGCAACAGCCCAAGCCGAGGCTCGCACCCCAGGGGTGCCCCTGAGCTAGTTGCGTCCCACTTTTGACTGCTGGGTGCCTTAAGCAAGGTGACGCTGTAAAGGTCGATAGAGACCAACAGAATTAGGTCGTTCAAAAAAAAACCATGATCCTCATAGTTCCTGAGTCCCTAGACACACGGGATCCTAGTTAGGATCCAGGATCTATGTATGTGATCGTTGGGCGTTATGATTATTATTATTATTATAACGAGTAAATGCCACCAGTTTTACTAACACTGAAAAAAACAAGTTTTGGAATATAATACAATGCGGTGACGCGATCTTTTTCGTTTTCCCGCCGACTTCTAAACAATAGAAAACAACAAAACAGCTATTAGGTACAACATTTGAAAACGGAACTACTTGGCTTTAGAATGGTTATTTTCATTTGACTGTCACTTGTTTTTACATGGCGGCGACATTTTAGAAAATCACGTGTGTACATATCACGATGGATTTAAGTCGTAAATATTTTCGTAGTATTATTTACTACGATTTTAAGTGTTTTTAGTTTTAAGTAATTTGACAGATCAGAGCTGAGCTTTGCTCGGCTTCAAACTGCTTTTGTCAATGAAGCACCATACAAGACGACTATTTATAACTAGTTTGCAGAATTCAAGCGCGGTCGTGTCAATCTCATTGATGAATTTCGAATTTTCGGCCACCGCTATAAATGACAAAAATATCGATGTTGTCAGTCATGTGAGCGAAACAGACAGGCATGTGACCTACCATGAGATTGGAGCATCTTATATGAGTTTAATATAATCAATCCTACACAAACTTTTGGGTGTGCAAAAGCTGCGCTCTCGGTGGATCCCACACACTTTGACTGAAGCTCAAACAACGGACTGAGTCACTTGGTTCAATGCCATTCAACGAAGGGGCGGCAAATTTGGTGTGGGACATAGTTACAAGCAAAACATGGATTTATTGCTACGATCCCAAAAAATAGTAATCGAATCTTTCAAGATGAGCTAAATCCAATCAAAGTGGCGCGTGCGCAAAGTGCCTCCAAGTAAATGCCAGTTCTCACACGGCCATACAGATAAATAAATTTTTGAAGGTGAAATTCGTAGACCTTGTGAGCCTCCATACAGTCCCGACCTCCAGTGAGTTTTAAAAGTAAAACTTCTTTACGCACTCTTGAATTGGGGAGTAAGCTGATGAATCAAAGCGAACGGAGGTTGAAAGTTGTTGGTTCATGTAGATCTCCATTGTCATGATAACAAAGTTAATAATCAATTTAAATTTGTATTATTATGTTGGTATGTCCGGTAATATAATTTACAATTGTCAAGATGGTGACATTAACATTAAACAAAGTTATACCGGCCGATAGATGGAGCTAAAGAAGATTTACTTCAATCGTGTGGTCTAAAGCGCACTCGTTTTTTTTTATTCCCAAAAATTAAGAACTAGTATTGTAGTACTATTCTTAGATGTATAGTTCTGTGATTTACTTTTATATGAACAAATAAATAAACTTTGAAACTTAGAACCAGTTGTGTGTTCAACGATTTTCATCACCACAAGGGTTATCGAAAAGTATGAAAAACATGTTTCTGAGGTCACTACGGAGTGGCATGAATGTTTACGAAATTAGTTTCTTCGGATGATAAAGTGCATTTACGCTAATAAAGAATATTTTGAGAAACAATAAATTCATTATTAACCACGTACAGTTTTTTATTCGTTCCAGAAAACCAGGATGCTTATGGAACTGTATTTATCATTTATGCAGAGCTTGAATAATTGATAATTTAATAACGCGTTGACTGAGTTACGGAAGTGACATAGTCAATTATTATTGTTAATAGTTTAATGTTTAGTTATAACTTCTAGAAAGGTTTTTGGCGGGAAAGCGAAAAAGATTGCGTCACCGCATTGTATTGTTTTGTTCCAAAACTTGTGTTATTTTCAGTGTTAGTGCATAAAATTGGTGGCATTCTATTCGTTAAGCGCTGGATTACAGGCGTGAGTGTGGGAAAATGGTATAATGATGGTGAAACGTTTCTTTTCGTGTTGTTTCCAAAACTCCATAGAAGCTTCAAGTAAAGTTGCCACCACTTTACTAGGAGTATGACTTGGACTAGACTATGACTTGACTTGGTGACTTCGACTGTGACTTGACACATATTTGCGTGAAATATCATTAACTTGATAAATTATCAATTACTTGACACTGGCTAAATACACAAAATTGTGGAGCCAAAACATAAAAAAGTAAATTTTTCGTATTAAATTTATTGTCATCAGCACCCATGATTTTCCCACGAAATTTCTAAATTCACCAATTAAATTTTTTATCCCATAATATAATACTGATCTTAGCCAATGTAAGTATCTGTGTGCTCTCACCTAAATCAGTGCGATGATTTGTGAATTTTTGTGTGGTTTCACAAAATACGTCAAACCAAACAATGAGAAAAGCTTTAATTTTAGAATTTTATTGTATCAGTTAGGATAAGAAATTTCTCAGAAATATCTAGTTTGTTTGATGTACTAATAAGTCCACTGTAGTCGAACGTAACGAGAAAATTGGATAGTAAATAAGCAGTCATTACTTCCTGGCATGATAATCAATAATCGATTGGCTCTAATAATGCCTACTTAATAATAACGGAAAGAACTTGTAAAGGCCCGAATTACTCTGGCTATTAGTGGGTCTTTTTTTAATGCTGCTTTACCACAGACTCCTGGGTCCGTGCTTTTTTTTCTACTTACTTATTTGTTTGTGGTGAAGTGGATGAACATTTATGTCATACACATACAAACTTACCTATTTATCTATTGAAGATAACGTTATACATAAACATAAATATAATTTTATTTCATAAAACATATACAATCATTTACGATGTACGATAGAGCTTGGATAAAATTAAAATACGGGGAAATAATAAGACTAAGGTACAGATATATCTGCTGAACGACTATTTTCATGATCATGATTTACTGATTAACTGTTAAAACCAAAACTCATGAATGTCGGTCTTCTGATTTTCTATATAAAGCGATAAAGCGGATACTTTGTGACTGTTGGCTTTTTACTTCTATATCATAGTCCTTATGTAGGCTAGAATGGGAGCTTACAGATCTTAGGTCCGTATTACAGAACGATGCTCAGTCATCGATCGGTGCTCAACCAGATGCTTCATTCATTAATTGATCACTTTATGAATGAACTCTGCTTGAGCACCGATCGATGACGAGCATCGTTCTGTAATTCGGACCTTGCATCACAGCCAGCGCTGCCAGTGGATCTCATTAAAGGCTGCGCCAAAATTGGACAAACGAATGAAATAAACATCATACGTATTACTTAGTTTTGCATGTCATGTTGCTTCACGCACAAAGTTAAGGTCATAGATAAAATACCGCAAACATAACCGATGCTTCGCGCAAACCAACATAACAACGTTGTCATGAACCTTGCGATGACTTGCAGTATATGTATATAAATATACTTACATATAGACTGATAGAAGTATTATACGTAGGTGTATGAAATGAAAAATGAAATGAAATGAAAATTTATTGGCAAAAAATAGTTGAAACAATCACAAAGGGGTGGAGCACCTGTTTCCCGTACTAGGCTCAAGACCCGTGACACAGGAACCAGGACTCTTCCGTCGGAGACATATTATAATAAGTGTAACATTGATTTATAATAACAAAGGTGTTAAATTAACGTTGCCTAATATTTATTCTGTTATAACAGAAGATAATACTTATATAATTAAAAATATGTATGCATCATCATCATATATAACCCTTACACACTAAGGGTTATATATGATGATGATGCATACATATTTTTAATTATATAAGTATTATATATATAACCCTTACACACCAAGGGGTGTGTAAGGGTTATGTATACATCATTGCTATAAATATTATGCATTAGTTGCGCCCCGCGGTTTCAGCCGCGTGGTGAAAATTTTCTAACTTCCTTAGTTTCTTCTTTAATAAGAACATATTCCTGACAATAATAAAAACAAACACAAAAAAAATTCTTGAAAATGTTCCACGCGTGATGCGATGACCAAGGGAAATAGAGATTATTTTTCATATATAAATAAAGATAAATGTAAATTTCAATAGATATATCTATTAACAATAATATCACATTAACAGCTGGAAGACGACTGCTGAACATAGGCCTCTCACGTAAAACGCCACTTTGGACGCTTATCATAGGGAATTTGCCATAATCACCACGCTTTGGACGCTTATCATAGGGAATTTGCCATAATCACCACGCTTTGGCAGGCTGCTTGGTGATCGCAGAAGCTTATAATGAAGATGGATCTTAACCAACTCTTACAGCACCCCTAGGAAGAAATAGGGTAGTCCTATTCACACACCACATGGGAAATTAAAAAAATATATATAATGACTATGACCATTGTATGCTAAACAAAAAATTAAAACATAAATAAACTATTAATAGTGTATAATGTATAAAACTTTTGAATGAAATATTAGATTAAATCTACTGTGTATCTATCTATTAGGATTTTTTACTGGAATAAAGAGGCTTTTTTTTTAAATTATTGTATTCAAACAGCTTAAAACCTTGTATTGTTGTCTAGAAAGTTTATACTAAGACTAAAGTACTTATGCTGACTTATCTTGTCCATACAAAAAGCGCTTTTACAGATGGTTGAAAAAAAAATTATCCAATTTATGGTTCTAAATGTAAGGCAATTATTGTCCTATTAGTGATGTTTATTCCTGGGAGTTTTGGTGAAAAAACGAAAAAGATCGCGTCGCCGCTTTGTATTATTTTCAGTGTTAGTGCATATAATTGGTGGCATTTTATTCGTTAAGTGCTGGATTACAGGTATGAGTGTGGGAAAGTGGTATAATGATGGTGAAACGTTTCCTTTCGTGTTGTTTCCAAAACTCCATAGAAGCTTCAAGTAAAGTTGCCACCACTTTACTAGCAGTATGACTTTGACTAGACTATGACTTGACTTGATGACTTTGACTGTGACTTGACACATATTTGCGTGAAATATCATTAACTTAATAAATTATCAATTACTTGACATTGGCTAAATACACAAAAGTGTGGAGACAAAACATACAAAAATGTGTGTTCCTATTTCAAAAATATTAAATTTCTCAATCACTGTATTTACTTAGGTACTTATAGAAGAAAATTCCATAAACAATACTTATTAATTATTTGCCGATTGAGGTATTCCAGTATTAAAAGTTTTATTGTCCGTGATTGTTATCATTAATGTCGTAGGTCATTGCCACGATAGTTATTCACATCGATAGTTATGATATTGGATATTAAAATAACATGAACATGAATTACAAATAATTAACAAAGAACAAACCAGTGCTGTTGCATCAGAAACACTTATCTATTTGACGTTTTTACTTATCACTGATAACATACATAATCCTTCCTCTAATTCCTTCCATTATCATCTCAATGTTTTTATGGTCTAGTATTGTAGCAAAAAGGTTTTATCCTACTCGAAAACACACAACAGATTATTAGTTAGTAGGTGAATACTAAATAGTTACTCTAACTTTGTGAGGTAAATATTAGTAGTGACAAAATGTCGTAGATTTTGAATTTCCGGCTCTAAAGGGGATATTGTATGAGTCAGGGGATATTTTGATTTATATTTATTTATAAGATTTTGGTTAAAAACGTATCATAAGAAGAAAATCATTCTGAAACTAATTAACTTTATTTATTTAAATTATGATACTAAATTTAGCTGTGTAAAATTAAGCATTATTGCACATAATCTTCTAAATATATATAACTCAAAGGTGACTCACTGATCAACGCACAGCCCAAACCACTGGACGGATCGGGCTGAAATTTGGCATGCAGGTAGATGTTATGACGTAGGCATCCGCTAAGAAAGGATTTTTCGAAATTGCGCCCTTAAGAGGGTGAAATGGGTGGTTGAATTATTTTCCCATAGGCCACGCCGCGGGCGAAGCTGCGGACAGAAGCTCGCTATTAATACTTTGTCACTGCTCAAAGTCCGTCCTTGTACCGTACCAAGCGGAGATAAAATAGCATATTCACTAGGGGACAAAACTTTTTATTTATTTTTT
Organism: Ennomos fuscantarius; assembly: GCA_905220475.3. NCBI lineage: Eukaryota > Metazoa > Arthropoda > Insecta > Lepidoptera > Geometridae > Ennomos > Ennomos fuscantarius. Next base: position 8,857,119 of record HG992023.1, on the reverse strand, counting down.
GTCTGTTGTCAACAAATTGTAAAAATCTTTATTCATTAGTAGAATAATCATAAATAAATACCCTACATACTTACTTATACTTACATACTAATTCATAAAGAAGATCATTTTTTTAATGCAATTAAAGCAGCGGTCTGTGGTAGAATGCGCGCATTGTGTTGCGGCTACAGAACAAATATAAAAACAATAAAAAGAAATATTTACAATAGTGAAATTGTCATCATCTAATGAGAATGGGAAATTGCAGATAGAAGAAAAAGTGAAATTGTGTGTAAACTGTTGCCGTCAACTTCACAAAGCATTTATTTCGACTGGCCCAATAGCTCAGTTGGTAGTGGCCTTCTGAACTGCGGGTTGTGGCTTCAATTCCCACCCAGGACAAGCATTTGTGTGATGAACACGGGTTGTTCTGTGTCTGAGTGTTATATTGTATTCTATGTATGTATTTACAAATAAAAAGTATCTAAGTATAGTATCACTTACCTGGTTCCCATAATACAAGCTTTGCTTAGTTTGGGGCTAGATGGCGTTGTGTGAGATGTCCACACATATTATTATTAATATTTAAATACTTACGTAAGGTTTGTGAAATAGCGTACAGAAAAAGAGTAGATTCACTTACGGAAGGAGTACCTATATCTTACGTATTTTGATGAACTTTCCAACAAATATCAAAGATGAATGCTTTGGAGCACATAATATTCAATGCTACGAACACCTATAAGGACTAGACATAATAACATGATTTACATTTAATTTTTAATAAAATAAACTAGATTTTTGTATTATTTAATTCTCTCGCAATCGTAGTGAAACCTAGAATGTAACACACGATGCTAAAAACCTATTATAACTCGCCTTGCTAAATCACGGGAATAAAACTACATCGTATATAATAAATCATTATAGCCCCCTTGTATAACAATCTTTTTTTTATGTTAAGGAATGATATGACGAACTAGCCGTTCGTCTGATGTTAAACGACACGGCTGCCCATATCAGCTGCAGTGTCACTCGGAACTCTAAAGTATAGAGTTTCGCGTGACACTGCACTGCGCACGTCATCCAGAGAATCAGCACAATCTAGTAATAAGATTACTAAACTGTGAGATCAGATCATAAAGTCTCATTTGCCCAGTAATTTTACTAGCTACAGTGCCCTTCGAATCGGAACACAGCAGTGCTTGCGCACTACTGCTTGGCGGCAGAATAACTGGCAAAGCGGTGGTACCTACCTAGATGAACTTTGCAGTAAAGTCCTACCACGTAGTAAAAAAAAAGTAAATCTACTATAGTTCAATTATAATTATAAAATATTAGCTGCGCCTCGCAGTTTCGCCCGTGGATAAAAAGTAGCCTATGTCTCAATCCACTATATAAACTATGTATATTCCAAATTTCATTCAATCCGTCCAGTCGTTTGAAAAAGTAACAAACATCTATACATTCAAACTTTGACGTTTATAATATTAGTGGGATTTACACTACGCATGTCACGCACGAATACATAGTACCTACTTTAATCTCTTACACGGTATTAAATTTTAAACAAACTTTCTTTGTATGTATAATCGCCATTGTACTCCAAGTGTCCAACGGTGAGTCAAAGTTGTCCGCTTCTGGGAGGTCATTTACTTATTTCGGATTCACTTCTCATAGGCGCGTCTATGTCACAGAATAGGTAATAAATATGTATAAGGTTGGGGAAGATTCTTCGTACTTCGTTCGAGGGCTCTATATGAATGTATCAAATATACAAGCTTCAGTTTTGACGACAAAAAAATCAGAACTGGAACGTTGAGCTATCCTCAATCATGGTATATTTTTTAGTGTTACAATAATTATGTTTTTTTAAATTGGAAAACTAAAATGACTGTTTTAGTAATTTTTACTAGTTTTAAAAGAAGTCATTAATGAAAATATGGCCGATAATATCCTTTATATTTTTAGTATTCCTATGGAATTGTTTTAAATTGCGTATTTTAATAGTCTTGAAGTCAGTCTGGTACAATCAGTACGTAAATATTTAGTTCCTATCCTATTAGTATCCTACTGTATGACAAATTACGTGAGATGGAATACGACGCGAGGCATATAAAATCGGGATCAAATTACATAGAATTCTATCATCCATATGCTTAGAGGAATTCCTATGCCTATATGTAGGTACCTACGTTATACAACTTCAGAGAAGAAGACTGGCTGACTGATTTTTATGTAGGTTATATTATTTGTATTACATTTTTAGGGTTCGAGCACGTTTCAGCACTTTTTTTTAGTAAAACTTCTTTTTTTTTTAGTTTTGGCTTCACACTTTTGTGTATTTAGCCAGTGTCAAGTAATTGATAATTTAACAAGTTATCGATATTTCACGCAAATATGTGTCAAGTCACAGTCGAAGTCATTAAGTCAAGTCAGTCTAATCAAAGTCATACTCCCAGTAAAGTGGCGGCAACATTACTTGAAGCTTCTATAGAGTTTTGGAAACAACACGAAAATAAACATTTCACCATCATTATACCATTTTCCCACACTCACGCCTGTAATCCAGTACTTAACGAATAAAATGCCACCAATTTTATGCACTAACACTGAAAATAACACAAGTTTTAGAAAATAATACAATCCGGTGACGCAATCTTTTTCGCTTTCCCGCCAAAACTCTCTAAAACTTCTTTATTTCACGAATTCGAGGCGAACGGAAGCTGAACTTGGTTCACGTAGATCTCCATTATTACATAACAAAGTAAAAATGTTGTGTTATTATGTTGGTGGTAAAATGAGGATTTCTAATTGTCAAGATGGCAACATTAACATTAAACAACGGCCGATAGCTGGAGCTAAACTAAATAAACTTTACTTCGGTCGTGTGGTCTAATGCACACTTGTTTTATATTATTATAATACTTTCGTTGTCACTATTTTAGCGATCACATATACCTACCCTGGATCCTGGACTCTAACTAGGATTCCCTGTGTCTAGGGACTGCGAGGACCATGGTCTTACAACACCAAGACTCAGAACAAGTATTTTAGCTTTTTTTATGTACACAAATACTTGTCCTGTCGCGGGAATCGAACCCACCTTCGGGTTATGAGCCGATCTACTCAACCACCACTCCACAGAATCTTTCATAAACTGCTAGCGGGAGGCTGGAGGTGTGATAAGATTTAAAATGTACTTTTTTGAGCTATTCACGAAAGAAATCATCAAGTTTTGATATCCATCTCTTATAGCATGCTGCTTTAACCTAATCAAAAGGTTTAACTTGGGTGGTGATGTATTTTATATTATATAGGCAGAATATCTATTGTTTCGTCCCTTTGTTATCTGATTTTTTTACGTACGATACGGTACGGTACACCGTAGTAATACTGTGTAAATCAATTTGTATTCAGTATTCAAAATGTTGACCGCTATTGACCGTTCTGTATTTCTACGTAAAGGATCAAGTTTTTGTTCAAAGGCATAGAATGTATCTCAATGTTCAAAGGTTTGTTTGGTTGTACCATAACAATGAATTCTTTTATATTTACTTATCGCCTTCACGAATTTTCGATAAGTAACTTCCTACACCTAATATGATATTAGGGATTCATAGTTAAATTCCATAAGACATTCAGCCACTAACTTATGGAGACGTCTTTATCGAAATTTTTAACACACCAAAAATCCGTCCTTTATACAGAAAATTAAAATATTACGATTAAACTTTGCTCACACCATGAAATAAAGAAATTTTACGTTTCTAGTGCCCATTTTCATCGAGTAGTTTATATGTTTTGATAATCTCCTGTCAGTCTTGACTTTTCTATTATATATATATCAGCTGCTATAAGAACAATATCGCATTCATCACCCAAGTGAATAATTAGGGATTCGGCTCACTTGTCTAAGGTCCGTATTACAGAACGATGCTCAGTCATGGATTGACGCTTAAGCAGAGATTTCATTCATAAAGTGATCAATTAGAGAATGAAATCTATGCTTGAGCACCAATCGATGACTGAGCATTGTTCTGTAATACGAACCTAAATGCCTAAATGGGTTTTGGCGGGAAAATGAATAAGATCACGTTACCGCATTATATTATTTTCCAAAACTTGTGTTATTTTCAGTGTTAGTGCATAAAATTGGTGGCATTTTATTCGTTAAGTGCTGGATTACAGGCATGAGCGTGGGAATGTGGTAAAATGATGGTGAAACGTTTTTTTTTTCGTTGTGTATCCAAAACTCCGTTTTGTAAAACGGTTCTGGTAAAGTTGCCACCACTTTACTAGGAGTATGACTTGACTAGACTATGACTTGACTTGATGACTTCGACTGTGACCTGACACATTATTAACGTGAAATATCATTAACTTGATAAATTATCAATTACTTGACACTGGTTAAATACACAAAATTGTGGAGCCAAAACACAACAAAAAAATGCCTAAATGGTTAATTGTTCAATACAGCTTAAGCGTCAATATACTTACCCAATATTTAGATTATTAACCGCTTATGTAAGCTACATGGCTTCTCTTGCATGTAACTCTATAGCCGCGCGGCTTCTCTTCGTACGTGAATAAACCCAGTGAAACACGATAGGTAATCAGTACCTACTCACTTTCATTATAATACGAGTGTTTGGGTTTCAATGTGTCGATAATTGATACATCAATAATTCAGTATCAATCTTAAGATATTTATGATAATTCATTAAGATTTTAATGTCAAGTAGTCACTTAATGCGCGCGTGCGTTTATAAATCCTGCGATAAGAGTGTTTATCATTGATTTTAATATTTGTTAACATCAATCATGAAAAGAATTTAACACAAACAACCAAACTGAATAAATTAAGAAACATGATTACAATTTACAACACGGGCCTTAGTATTTGTTCAGAATGGCCGCAACCAAGCACAACATAATTTTTTTTGAGGACCGCTCTAAAGTGGTTTCTTTTAAGTTGAAAATTGCATATCATATTTGATGTTAATCTAGGTCTGTAGCTTAAAAATTATTTTTATTTTGGATAAGAGAAATAAGCATTTCAAATATAAAAAAATACTGGTGATATGCTTAAAACACCGTTCTGGTTATTTCATTCGTAAAAAGTGTTGTTGTCGCTGAAAATGTGGGGCACTAAGTTGACAAAAAGCTTTTTTTGTTGGTCAAACAACGGTTTTATTTTGGGAAAACCAAACTACTTAGTTAAGTTGTATTCAGTCACAATTCTTCTTCGTTCCTATTTATAATTGTTCTCATTTGATTATTTTGTATCGTCACGACGCACTAGGCTTTCAAAAATAGTGCATTTTGTTAATTTTTTGATAAGACCATTTGCCTTCAGGCGTTACGGAAAGTCTTGTCACAGAGACAGACAAGTAAGAAACACAAACAGACAGCAAAGTATATTGGTAGGCTAGGTAGTATCTATATCAAAATCAGTCAGGTACAAAAAGTTGGTACATACAAAATACTAAAAGTCTTGACGTAATTATTATTCTGACTGTAGGTTAAAATTTTCAAAATCTTTGGTCTAACATGAATCTATAAATTTTAGTCTTTTTACCGCGTTTTTACGGTTTCCTTAAAGACACACAAAGTTAAACAGCAGATACATTACAATAGATATATACCTACCTAACTTCATAGTTTAACATACCTATCAATCTCGTTATTTATAATACAGGAAAGGTACACGCAGTTGCGTTAAAGTTAAAATAAGGAAACGTCGCAATTAAACGTATTTCGACACGTGGCAGCTCCCGGCACGTGGACTCTTGCCATGAGTTTGTATTTTATGGTATCAGTTAGCTATAAGCCCTCAGAACAATATAGACGGAGTTCCTGAGACTAGAGAATGAATAATAATAATAATAATATGTGTGGACATCTCACACAACGCCATTTAGCCCCAAACTAAGCAAAGCTTGTGCTATGGGAACCAGTTAACTGATACAATACTTAGATACTTTTTTGTTTGTAAATACATACATAGAATACAATATGACACCCAGACACAGAACAAACACCTATGTTCATCACACAAATGTTTGTCCTGAGTGGGAATCGAACCCACAACCCACAGTTCAGAAGGCAGGGCTGCTACCAACTGAGCTATCGGGCCAGTCAAAATGCTACAGTAACAAGTAACGCAAAATCACAAAATCACATTCGTTTCAACTAAGTATTAATTTGAATACAGGTCAGTGGAGCATGTCTGCTTAAAATCATAAAATCTTACGTACCCCGCATTATTTTTAACCAACAATGGGGACACTTACGTCTGATTCTTTAACTAGATAAACGCGTGCACATTGTTCTCTTAAAGATTAGTATTTTTTTGTAATATGTATAGTATTTCACCAGTTTCAGGAAATTGTCGTCCACTTTTTTTTGTTATTTGCCATACACAAAAATGCCAGCACAAAATTTGCCGCAGACCCACGGTATAAATAAATAAGAATGAAAATACCTTAAAGTTAGAAACCATCGCGCGAGCTATATAGTCAAAGGTTGGGTTGAGCGCCTTAGATCCAAATCTCATTTCGAAGTTGCCTGAATGATACTATTATTAGCTAAATAGTAACTATAAGCGCACCGCGGTTTCAACCGCACGCACTATAATATGATTCAACCGTATGACCGAAAATACCAGTAAAACGCTACCTAACTACACTAGGAATAGCTTTAGACCCCACGACTGAACCAAAACTTCTTTAGCTCTATGTATCGGCTGGTATAACTATGTTTAATGTTAATGTCGCTTTCTTGACAATTGTAAATTGTCATTTTACCGGACATACCAACACAATAATGCAAATATTATATAATTTTTAACTTTTTTTGTATTATTTTATTATATGTTCGCCAAAAAAAAACTTAATACAAAAGGACACGTGCAGAGACGTGTACACTGTTGTGGGTGTGAACACAGCATGCTTTGCTATGTTGACAATGGACTCTATGTGAACCAACCTCTTTTAACTTCCGTTCGCTACGTTATGCATACACCAGCTTACTCCCCAAATCAAGCGTGCGCAAAGAAGTGTTATTTCAAAAGTATTCTTCGTTGGTCTCACTAGTATCATCTATATACCAATTAAAGGCTTTATCCTTACTGACTGACAGTGTACTGTGTACAGTGTACCTGTGTGCAATATTTCATTCAAAATGAATTTTTTTAAATTTTTTTTAAATTTTTAAATTTTTTTAAATATGTGTGGACACAACGCCAGCTAGCCCCAAACTAAGCAAAGCTTGTGCTATGGGAACCAGATAACTGATACAATACTTAGATACTTTTTTTTTGTTTGTAAATACATACATAGAATACAATATGACACCCAGACACAGAACAAACACCTATGTTCATCACACAAATGTTTGTCCTGAGTGGGAATCGAACCCACGACCCACAGTTCAGAAGGCAGGGCTACTACCAACTGAGCTATCGGGCCAGTTATCTATACTAAGATTTTTTTTAACCGGCGAATTGCCTTTTTCTACTAAATAATAATAATAATAACTTAGCTCAGTGCAATTTTCTGAATGCATTTATTGTGAGGAAGTGTCTTGCGACTCCCATCCAGCAGATTGAGACGTCAAATTGAGCGACGGATTGAATGGTGGTTTTGGCCTTTCGGTAATCTTGCGACGTAAGTTACGTTTCGAAACTCGATATTTCGTTCATAATTGACAAAACCAAATACGTAAAATAATGTTCAACAGAAACTTGCGGTGGCGATTGTGTCGAAAGTAGGTGTTTCTTACAAGAGGTCGCCTATACAGAAATCTACTAACGGACCGGAAAATCTTTTGTGCAAACTAAACTTCGTGAGCTGTAGAAAAACTGCACCCATTTACTGATGAAAGTATCAATGTGTCAATTTCAAAATTCATTTATTTTTTTGCGTATCAAAACGTGTCGACGTTTGTTTTTATAGTATTCATTTTACTCATTTTCGACATAGACTATCATTGTTGAGACACGGACCTTTTTACACAAGGAGTATTCAATTATCGCGCTGGCCAAGTGTGGAGATTGGACGCAGGACGTTGATTTTACTTGTGAAAGTATTTAATACACTAGATGTTAAATAAATTTTGAAATGTCATTGAAAAAAAATGCAATGTGTCACCCATAGACCGTGAAATTGAGCTCTATGTGAATAACCTTCATTCAGGTCAAAATCTTGTCAAAGAGGGCGGTCGCTTTGGCAATCTTTTAATTGAAAAATATCTTATTTATAGTGTATTTTGTGTAAAATATTAGTGTAAAACGTATGTAGATAAAGTTTGTTACATTATTTATTGGTAAGTTCTTGTAAATTCGCATATTTTCATTTCTTTTACATAGTCTTCATTTGTTTTATCCTGTTTCCTTTTGGGGTTGATGGAAACGGATTCTAGGGGCGGTTGGCCCCCTGATAATAGTCAACCAACTCAACATGATATCATCTTCGCAGATAGATGTTCTATTCCCTCGCCGGTAGAATTTGTTTCTATCGCGTCGGACTCTTCAGATGTTGTGGAACGTTCCCTCCAGCAGGGTTCCTTCACTACTATTAAACGAAAAAAACATTCGAAAAAACATTTAAAAAAGAGCAAAGATGAAAAACCATCGCAGGATTCTACCATACCCTTGGGTCAGGTTGTGTCATCATTGAACTCTAATCATGATTCACAACTTACTGATTCTCTTGCCTCTCCGTCTGCTACGGTATCGCAGACGCCAGCTATACCTCCTTACGTCCCTTCAGGTAGGCAGATTTATAAGTCTACAGATAAAGGTCCTTTTGTCGTGCATGTCCAAAAAATTGAGCCCTCTCCAACTTCTGGCACTGTCTTACATCCAGTAAATTTTGGTCGGTTCCTAGCAAAAAATCAGATCCGTAATATAATAGATGGTAGCGTTCAGAGAATTGGGCGCAATAGAATTTCTTTGACATTCACTGATGCAAACTCTGCCAACAATTTTGTGGCAAATGATATCATTAAGGACAATGATTACAAAGCATTCATCCCTTCATTTAGCACCATTCGTTTGGGCCTTGTTAAAGGTATCCCAATTGAATGGTCAGAAGATGAAATTATAGAAAGCATTAATGTTCCTATTGATGGTTGCCCAATAATAAAAGTACGCCGATTAAACTATAAAGTAGTCATTGATGGGGTTCCTGTTTTCAAACCATCTCAGTCGTGTGTTCTTTCTTTTGATGGTCAAATTCTTCCTCCACGGGTATTTATGTGTTTCAATTCTCTTGTTGTTGAGCGATACTATTACCCTACTGTTCAGTGTTTCCAGTGCTGCCGATTTGGTCACACAAAAAACAGCTGTAGGTCAAAGCCACGTTGCTATAAGTGTGGAGAAGGCCACACTGGTGACTCCTGTGATGTTGAAGAAGGCACTTCCCCCTGTTTATCTTGTTCAGGTCTTCACTACTCCACAAGTAAGAATTGTCCTGAATTCAGTAGGCAAAAGCAAATAAAGATCACAATGGCAGAAAAAAATATGTCCTATCCTGAAGCCTCTAAATTGCATTCACCCATAAGAGGCAAAAGTTATAGTGACGCAGCTAAAACATCCTATGCCAATGCTACTGCTGTTCCTTTATCCTCTTCCAATAAATCTCCTAGTTCAGCCTCTCAGTCTTATAGAAAAACAATCTTCCTCAAACCTAGAGCTCCCCAATTACAAAGACAAGGCTATGATCGTTCTGCTCATCAGGCTATAATTAATAATCCAGCTATGCCTAGTAATAATGGTGTTGCTTTTAATCATCCCAATACTGACCCTTCTCCATCCTCTAGTAGCATTTTGGAGCTTATTCAAGCTCTCACTAGGCTACTTAACTCTCCTGCTTTTGTACCGTCCAACGCTGCCCATAATCCTTCCACTTCTATATTACAATCCCTCCATGATGGCGCCCTCTCTAGGGCTGCAATGGAATTGTCAAAGTCTTAACAGTAAAAAATCTGACCTATTGTATATCATTAATAAATATGATCCATCTATTATTGCCATCTCTGAGACTTGGCTTAAACCTGGTTCCTTTTTTAAGGTCCCTCGGTATCTTTGTTTCAGAGATGACAAAGCTGATGGGTATGGTGGCTCTGCCATACTTGTCAGAAACTCTGTAAATAATCATCTTGTAAATATCCCTTCTGCCTCCGCTGTTGACAATCTTTCGATAGTTGCAGTTAGACTAAAAAACATAACATTTATTTCACTATATATCCCCAGACCTTCATTTGATATATTAAATAAAATTCTTCATATCTTATCGCAAATGCAAGGTCCATTTATCATAATGGGTGATTTTAATATTCATCATCCTGCCTGGGGGTGTCAGGCTTCAGATCCTCTTGCTAGTTACATATTTAATATTATGGATAGTTTAGGGTTGTGTTTACTGAATACTGGTTCTCCCACGCGTCGTACAAAGCCGAATGAACGGGTTAGTGCCATTGACCTGACCATGGTGTCAGCGAGTCTAGCTCCATCAATGTCCTGGAAAACTTTATCTTCTTCCTTTGGTAGTGATCATTTCCCAATTCTATTTGACCTTCCTTTTTCTAAAATACAGCCACCTCCATTCAAACCGTTATTAGAATATAATCTTAAAAGTAATACTCATTCTGATGAATGGTCAAAATTTTCATCATTCCTTGAACAATCTGCTTCTGAACTTCCTGTAATTTTTCCTGATTTTTTAAGCAATTGTCTTAGAGCATTAATAAATTGTATTCATTCTGCTGCTAAACACTCATTTCCTGCAAAGGTACAAAATTTAAAGCACAGATCTCCTCCATGGTGGGATCAAGAGTGTAGGGCTGCTGTCGCAGATAGATTAAGTGCTGAAAACATATATTGTCAGAACATGACAATTGATAATTATGACAATTTAATCATAACTATGTCTAACACTAAACAAATTCTTCACTCCAAAAAGTCAGAGGGGTGGCAAAGTTTCTGCTCTACCATTTCTCCTAATGTCTGCTCCTCTTTTGTGTGGAATTCAATCCGAAAGTTCCGTGGTTCATATAGAGAACCATCCCCTCCATTCCCTAGTTGTGAGAGTTGGTTTGAACAATTTATGGATAGATTGGCTCCTCCCTTTGTCCCTAATTTTATCAATACTATGACTTCTAGTTCTTCTGTAAATGATCCAAGTTTTAGTCCTTTCTCGATGCGCGAATTACGCCTTGTTCTATCTTCTCTTAAAGACTCTTCTCCTGGTCCAGATGGAATCCCATATTCTTTTTTGGTTAACGCTGGAGAAAAAATTTTGAGTTATTACCTGGAAATGGTAAATATGATGTTAGATTTAGGATTTGTTCCAGCTGAAATGAAAACTCAAATAATTGTTCCAATTTTAAAGCCTGGAAAAGACCCTGAAAAATCTGATAGCTATCGCCCAATAGCCATGTCTTCTGTTCTAATAAAGATTGTAGAACATCTCATAAAAAATCGACTTGAATGGTTAATTGAATTTAATAATATTTTACCTGAATCACAATATGGTTTTCGAAAAGGTAGAGGTACTTTGGATAGTTTATCCATTTTTGTCACTGACATTAGACTCTCTTTTTCTAGAAATGAGTCCATTGTAGCTGCATTCCTTGATATATGCTCTGCCTATGATAACGTCATTCTTTCAATCCTCAAAAATAAAATGGAACAACTGTGTCTTCCAAGGAAAATGATTAACTTCATAATTAATCTTTTTTTGGATCGTACTGCTCAACTTAGAATTAATGGTGAGATAAAATGTTCCAGATCGGTAAATAAGGGTCTGCCGCAAGGGTCTGTATTAAGCCCTCTTCTCTTTAATCTTTATACTTATGACTTAAACAAGTCTGTCTCACCCTATTGTAGATTACTTCAATATGCAGATGATCTCGTTTTATATATGGCAGATTGTAATATAGTAAGTGCTGCACACAATTTATCTCAAGCTCTTGACTCATTAAATGTTTGGCTAGGTCATAATGGCCTGGATATAGCTCCATCAAAGAGTTCCATTGTTGTCTTTACAAGAAAACGGTTGAAACCGAGACTTAACATATTTCTTAATAATACTAGGATTCCTATTGAAAATGAAAAAAAATTTTTAGGCCTTATTTTAGACAGTAAATTGAACTTTACTTCGCATATTAACTATATTTCAGTTAAATGCGAAAAAAATCTCAATATTTTAAGATGTTTGGCTGGTGTTTGGTGGGGTGCTCACCCCTATTATCTAAAACTTCTCTACAATGCCATTATTCGTGGTGTTATAGATTATGCATCTTTCCTTTATGAACCTGCTTCTAAAAGAAGTCTTAATACATTGGACTTGATTCAAGCAAGAGCGTTACGAATTATCATAGGAGCAATGAAGTCTACCCCTAAAAATGCTATGCAAGTAGAGTGTGATGATCCTCCTTTGGATTTAAGACGTCAATATTTATCAGATATGTTTTTATTCCGTTTGTTTCAGTTTTCTTCACATCCTCTTTTCCCAAAATTACAGCTTTTGTTTAATTATATGTCGTTACCCTATTGGATTCATAAAAAAACTCCTTGTTTAGTTATTAGTTACTCAAAAATTATAAACTTTAGATACACTACCCATAGAACTCCTAAGCTTCCTGTATTTGAATTTAACTTCCAAACAATATTATGTCAACCCTCTTTACACCTTAATTTAGATTTGTTGAAAGGGGACACCTTTGCAAACAAACATTTTCTTAGGATTAGAGATAATTCTTGGCTTGGCTGGCATAACATTTTCACGGATGCTTCTAAGGTATCTCAAAATGGATGTGTTGGCGTTGGTTTGTTTCACCAAAATTATAATATAGTTCAAAAGATCAAGTGCCCCCCTGAAACATCAGTTTTTGTTGGTGAGTGCAGGGGCATTATGGAAGCCATCAACTATATTTTGTTGTTGAAATTAAATAAAACGGTAATATTCTCGGATTCACTGAGTGCACTTCAAGCTTTCAACAGTAACCCTTTTAAAGCAGGCTCCAAGAACTGGATTATATTTAAATGTAAAGAACTTCTGTTGAGATGCTTCGATTTAGGTTATTCTGTACACTTAGCTTGGATTCCTAGTCATAGCAATATTTCTGGCAATGAAAAGGCAGACAAGATTGCCAAACAAGCAATTGTCTGTGGTGATAAAGTTCCTTTTAAAAATTACCCCCAAGATCTTTTGCTTCTTCCTATCCATGACTTAAAATCTAGATGGCTGAAAAGGTGGTTGGTAACTAGTAGACGGACAGGATCAAATTTTGCTAAATATCAACCTGACATTCAAACTAAACCCTGGTTCTTTAAGTTTAAATGCAATAAGAAAATCTGTTCCATAATATCTAGACTGAGATTTGGCCATTGTTGTTCTGGTGTTCACCTGAAGAAGCTTAGAATAAGAGATTCATCTATCTGTGAGTGTGGTATGGATGAAGCTGATCTGAATCACATTTTCTTTTCTTGTCCCAAATTTGATCATAGTTCATTATTCAACTTGTTACTTCATTATAAATTTCCATTCCCAGTTCACATAGACAATATTTTGTGTAATATAGACTCTATTTCCATTGATATATTATCATCTTTTATTACTGAAAATAATATTAAACTGTAGTCCTTATCATTTAACACATTTATTTAATAATGTTCATTCTTATGTTATGATTAGTATTATTTAATTACCTATGTTTTTCTCATGTAATGTATGTAATATAATGTAATGTAGCGTAGTTTGTAGTTATAGGATATTTTTCTTTTGTTTCAGATAATCAAAATTCAAAATTCCGTATTTGATTCTCTTTTGACATGATGCTGGCAAAAATGTGAAAACAATTGCCATAAAAAAAATAAAAAAAAAAAAACCTTCATTCATTATAGAGCCAATACATATTAAGAACACATTTTACCTATCTCTTCTATTACTTACAGATAAAGTGTCATTTTACTTTGAGTGTGCTGTAAATTACGTTCCTATTATACAGTATATGTATACCTGGTAATGCAGTGCCTCCTCTTGTTAGCGACACGAACCTTTTGAAAGAGAATTTTATGGTTAATATACACCACTACATTTTAATTACCGAAAATAAAAAAGGGGATGATGATGTGAAACGTGTCTCGGGATGACGGCCCTTAGAGTGGGACGCTACTTGCGTCGACACTATGGCGCCGTCACATCTTCCCGAGACACACGTTAGGGCCGGCGCCGCGGCTGATTCGGCTGAGCAGCTAAAACGGCGCAAATATAGTAATCTCGGTAGCGGTTTTCGGTTACATATTTGAGCTGTTTGGTGTTGAGACCCTGTGTCCTTGGGGGCCGGGAGTTCATCGCGTTTTCAAAAGTTTATCAGAGCGCCTGGTCGACGCTACGCGTGACCAAAATGCTGGCACTTGTTTGGCACAACGATTAAGCATTATAATTCAACGGGGCAATGCTGCCAGCATGTTGGGTACGCTACCTACTGGTAGTGGGCTGGAGCATTTGGACTGTCTATAGGTCATCGCGGCTAGTATATAGTCCAATTTTTTTTTTGTATAATAGTTGTAGTAGTAGCTAGTGTTTAGTATTAGTTATAATATCATTGTAGTATTTAAAAAATAAAGGCAATATGCAGTAAAAAAAAGGGGGGGGGAATGCAGAAGAGGCAAGGTCTGCATCTGTGTATGCAGTCAAAATTTTAAAATACCTAATAATGTGAAAGATATTAAAAGTTGAAGTATCCAGAAATCTTTCTATAAATTATGCACACCAAATACACAAATAAAAGAAGACCTGCATGAATGGAAGGTGTGTGCAGTGACATGTACGCTTTTTCATTCTTCCAAGGCCATACACTCCTCCTCTCGTTTTGTCATGTTTAGTTCAGTAATAAAAATATTGGCTAAGTGTTAAGAAAACCTCGAGTGAAACTTCAAAAACTATTTTAAAAATTTCAAGTACCTACTGTTAAAACAGCTTGAGAGACGATATCTGGGGAAAATGTATGCATGTGTAGGATAGAGCGAATAGGGCAGGATGGTACTCGTATCATGCAGAGCCGCATGTTTTATTTGAATAACAAACTGTCGCAGTTCAAGAAAGGTGACAGTTAATGTACTAATTTGCAATTACTGATGGGACGATAAACTGTACTTAAGTATACGGGAAAAAGTTTCTACGATACAATTTACACTATCCTTCACGACAAATTTACTTGTAATTATTTAATTTCTATGATAATATAAAAATATAGATACTAAAGTAAATTAACGTGTATAATTTATTTTGTATTATTTGTACGGGATTTACTCACGTTTAAAATTGGCCGAACTATCCGACTATATAAATGTATAATTTAATTTCGAAAAATAGGACTAATTTACGACACATAATATGCACTATAATTCCATCACTTATTAATAGGCCATTTGTTGGCAAATATGATGTTACGCACCGTCCATATTGGTAAACTAAAAAATAAATGAAAATTTTCAACGATTTGGTGGTAGATATACTATACCACACCTACGTGTCATAACTAACATACATTAATAGTATCTATCAACTACGTTAAAACAACTTTATCATGCTAAATAAAACATAATATTTGTGATATCCAGAACAATCTATGTAATATCACATGTGACCAATGATTTCCACACGGTTCTTCAAAATCGATATCGAGCAAAACAAATATCGCTACTGCGTTGTAATAGCAGACTAACCATGACGTTGTCACATAAATAATAGTAACTTTGTGCCGTGTATCTGTGTATGGTTTTTATCTGCTGCGATTCAGACGACAAATTCAGGCGTCATTTTTAAACGACCTCTAGCTTTCTTTCCTTATCTTTATTCACTCAGTGACCCAGCGACTGTGGAATAGTAGACACGTCTACCTGTCTCTGGCACAATTGTTTCTCAACGTAAGTTTTGAACCTAACTAAGTTATGGAGTTTTTTTAATATTTCACTGTTAATTCTATGATTTATGATCATTTTAGGACAGAAAATACAATCCTTCACCGGTTCAAATCCCAGCTGAACATATAAATAAAAACATTTCTTAATGAATTTTTACTTTTTGTTAATAGATAGTTGTTTCCATTTAGAGCAGTATTTCTTTGGAACATTTTATATTATCGCTGTTGCTTTTATACATTTTTAAGTTTATTTTATGTATTAGTTTCATTTTTTTACTACATTTTGTTAACTGTTAACTGATAAGTAGTAATGCGACATATATGATTGTTAATATATATAGGTAAATAATAAGATACGCGATCAAAATTGCATGTCTAACGTGTTTTAAATTATGTCGTCGGTTGAAGCGTTTAGTTATAGTATTTTATTACTCAGATCTACAACTCATTTTGCTACTTTCTTATCTCACCCATATATTAATATTAATGAGAATATAATAATAATAACAACGCTCATCGATCACATACATAAGTAGATTCTGGACTCTAACTAGGATTTCCAATCCAAGTGGGTACTACGAGGACCGTGGTCCCACAGCACCCAGACAAAGAACGAGTATTTGCGCTTTTTTCTGTGCATAAATACTTACCTGCTGCGGGAATCGAGCCCGCCACCCTCCATGTTATAACAAACCTGCTTAACCACCACACCATAGAGGCTCTTTTCTTTTTTTTTTTTTTTTTTTTTTTTTTTTTTTTTTTTTTTTATGTTATTGAATGATGTGACGAGCTAGTCGTTCACCTGATGTTAAGCGACACGGCCGCTCATAACAGAACAGTGTCACTCGGAACTCCAACATGTAAAGTTTCGCGTGACTGCTGCACTGCGCACATCATCCTGAGACATCAGCACAGTCTGGTAATAAGATTACTCGACTGTGAGATCAGATCATAAAGTCTCAATTGCCCAGTAATTTCACTAGCTACAGTGCCCTTCAAACCGGAACACAGTAGTGCTTGCACACTACTGCTTGGCGGCAGAATAACTGGCAAAGCGGTGGTACCTACCTAGACGAACTTTGCAGAAAAGTTCTACCACCTAGTAAACTCTCTTTTCGTGTTGTATTTATTATTAGCTTCTCGTCTTTCAACTTTGACTCTACAGATATTTTACTTTAATAAAACCATTAGGTACTAGATCTTTAATATAGGCGGGTACATTTATAGCTACATTTGTTTCGAATAATAATAAAGTCACTCCACGATTTAATTATTATTTTATTACATTCTATAGATATAAAAAAAAATATGACAATACCTTGTACACCAATAAATAGGTAAGTACATAGGTTAGTATTGGAAATCGTTTTCATTGGTGCATTGCAAATTCGAAAGAAAAAGAAGCTTATAAGCGGCAAAATTAAGCTCAACATATGTTTACATAGGTTTTTTAACGTACCTAATAAGGTACGTTAAGGCTTAATTGATATCAGTGAATAAAGGATTTAGATAAGTTAAGATAATTATATATCTACCTATTTTGTGTTTATAATTGTTTCGGTTTGATTGATGTCAGAAAAGTCTGTAGCTTTAAATAAAGGATTTAATATACTTATGAGTTACTATATTTATGATGTTTTTTACGTCCCGATTTTTTTGTCCTGGTCCAGCTATTTTTACGTTTAATTACCGATATTCAGAAAAACAGATCTGGCAACCCTAGTGATTACTAACTTTGATTAATGAAAACAAAAAACGGTAATTTATTTCATAAACACAATTTAGACGTATGTTATTATGAGATATTCTGCGTTTAACGAGAATACTTATATTATAGTTTAGCATAATAAGTAGCTATCTCATTTCCTATGTAAATAAGTTACAATAACACTAATTCATATGCCACGTTTGAAGATATCGCAAGACCTTGATCTCAGGCTCAGTTGACGTTGAATTATTTACACAAACATCCATTATATAGGAATATGTACCTACAGATATATATAGCACAAAAAATGTACACAAAATACGATCAAAGAAGCACGGAAGACAAATTAATATGGTCGAGCCGTTGCATATAGGTAAGGACGGGACGTTAATTTCGTTTTAATTAATAGTTTGTTGTAGGTACCTATGATCTGTTTATAAACTTGCTATACGCCACTTAACTTAAAGATATAAGGTATATAGATGTGTAGGTACTAAATTATCTGTGTCTATTAATCACTTAGGGAAACATTTACCTAGCCATGTATGGAGGAGGCCGAAGAATTTGGTTATTTAACCAGTTCCATGATTTTACTATTCCCGTCCCACTTTAGTGCGTGATAGGTAAATAGTTGAGTTTGTCTTTTTATTTGCAAAAAGGTCTTTCACACAATGGGGTAAAATGACCGTTGACGAAAACGAAGATCTATATCCAGCATTCTTTACATGTTTTTTAAATTCACGTAACTAAATTGTATGTCAAATTTAAGATATGCATGCGAAAGGGAAAAGATAAGATTTATTGATAAAAATTACACCTCCGAATAATTCATTTTTACAATACGTCATTTAGTTTTGTAATATATTTTTTATTTAAAAAGCGCTACATACGTAAGTTCGGGTCAAAACTTGCAACTGAATTTTAAACAGTTTTTTTTTTTACTCTGCTCCACACTTTTGTGTATTTAGCCAGTATCAAGTAATTGATAATTTATCAAGTTAATGATATTTCACGCAAATATGTGTCAAGTCGTAGTCGAAGTCATAAAGTCAAGTCATAGTCTCGTCAAAGTCATACTCCTAGTAAAGTGGTGGCAACTTTACTTGAAGCTTCTATGGAGTTTTGGAAACAACACGAAAAGAAACGTTTCACCTTCATTATACCATTTTCCCAAACTCACGCCTGTAATACAGCACTTAATGAATAGAATACCACCAATTTTATGCATTAACACTGAAAATAACACAAGTTTTGGAAAATAATATAATGCGGTGACGCAATCTTTTTCGCTTTCCCGCCAAAACTCCCACATTTTGCATTTAGGTTTAGTTTGGATGAAAATTGCATGGTTAGCTCATTCATTCAAAATTCAATATGGCGGACAGACCAAGATGGCGGACCAGATATTTTTGTGCACGCCTATGGTATTTGCTGAGAAGAATGCGAAAATTTTGCCTATAAAAATGTTTTCTTCTTACATTTAATTTATTATTAGATAAATGTTAACCCAGGTACCTATTTACGCTTATAATATTTTTATATACTGAAGCATTTATTTGTCTTTGTTCGTAGTAAAACAGAACCGTTACCATCGGAGAGCAGTCACTACATCGGACACCAAGATGGTCAGTGTAAGTACCACCTACACCTACTAACCAATCTATTATTGCTAAAATAGTCAACTGACTTAAAAAGGAGGAGATTCTAAATGCAGTCCTATTTGTTTTTTTTTTGTTTATATTTTGGCTCCACACTTTTGTATATTTATTTTATTTATTTTGTCTGTTTTTCATTTTATTTCCACTACTTTTAATCATATCATTTAACACGTCACGTAGCCCGGAGCTTTTAGTACTTTTTGTTAATTTTGTGCTTAGACGGCGCTTAGCAATTCTGAACATTTCTAATGGTTTATTTAGGTAGCTATCTACCTAAATAAACCATTAGATTTATTATCCATTAGATTAGATTTTCTATCTATATAGAAAGAAAGAATAGACATACAGATAGAGGTTATGAGGTATTGATAATTTATCCTTATACGATCCCATATTTAATTATTTATAATGTACAGGAATCTAATGGCGCGATATCCGCGCCTCAAGAACTGGAAACGTTCCTGTCTCCAGAAGAAAAGAATAAGGAGAAGATTGTCAGCAAGTAAGTCCTTATATACCTACTCAATAATTATTTATTAGTGGTTATATAAATATAACTGAATAAGCACACTAACTGTCTCTATCTCTTACATTATCTTTGTCTACCTCTATTATTATGTGTTGTCATAGTATATAAATTATAAAAGATGCCAATTAACCCTTTTGAAAGTTCAGCTGGCATGGATAGTGTTGTCACCTTTTTTACATATTTGCCTTTTTCGAACTCGATGAAGAGAGACAAACGTAAAATAACTATTCCTCTGTGTTGCATGTTTATTAATAAGGTGGTCAATACTTTAATTCTTATTTCTATTGTTTTTTTTTATTATAACCCACAAGGCTATGCTAGGCTGTTTCCAAGACCTGCTTGCGCTAATCAAAACAAAATATTGATTTCAAAATTAGGCATCTGATAGGAAGGAAATCTTATAGAATATTATAAATTAAAAAAAAAAATGTGTGGACACCTCACACAACGCCATCTAGCTCCAAACTAAGCAAAGCTTGTGTTATAGGAACCAGAATAACTGATACAATAATTATATACTTTGTTTGTAAATACATACATAGAATACAATATGACACCCAGACAGCGAACAAACACCTATGTTCATCACACAAATGTTTGGGAATCGAACCCACAACCCACAGTTCAGAAGGCAGGGTTACTACCAACTGAGCTATCGGGCCAGTCTACTATTACAGTATAGAACTTCCAGCACTCGGTTGCACAGACAGAATTCAGGGTCACAGAGTAAATAATAGTAAAGATAAGGTGCATACAGCGAGAGCGCATGGCGCAGTATAGTGCATTTTATTATCTGTGGTACATAAGCAATGCAAAATTGCCATGTTTGGATTTGATTATACACGGGCTATTTCTCTGTTAGATGGGTACCTACTTTCTATTTACCTAATATATTACCTATTTAGATACCTATTTTCAATCGTCTATAATGCAAATTATAGTTTTACCTATAAGTAGGTAACATACCAAAATTTTGCCAATAAGAAGGTTGGCAGGAATAAGTAGGAAGGAAGGCTTTTGTAAATAAAGATTTAACTAATTTCGATATTGGTCTATCAATAGGGCTGTTGTTTTAGAATATGTAAATGAACATTTTTGTTTTCAGGTACAACTTGGCCAAGGATGCGGAGTCTGCAGAATTTGATCCTTTCTCGGAGCGGAAACTCGAAAATCCTACTTCGTAAGTTACTACCTAACTAGGAATAATTAATTAGGTTTGAATAAATAAACTCGTCAATGGATAACAGCATCAACTGCATAGCGAATTAGTTCTTACAGTATAGGTACTTTATTTAAATTATGCGCCCTTTTCAAAAACAGTCACGTTGCGAATTGATTTTCAATTTTCTAGGCTTCCCAATCTATAAGGAGTTTTGACTGATTATGCAACCTTTAACTACGCTATGGCGAATTGTGTGTATACAATACCTGCCTACGATGAGAAATTTAAACATATTTATGTCTTGACACCAGCTAGGCGATCACGTAACTGGATTATAACTGATAGAAACACAAATTTGCATGTATTTAACAGTTTCAATATGCAGTTTAAGTGCATGGTTACAGTGAACATTTTCCAATTAAGAATAAAATTTCACTTGTTGCATTGCAATCAATTCCATTATCAGGCCATAAATCACAACTTGGTTTCTTAAAAAATATTAAATCGGTACCATAAATACTCCTGCAGATTTTCATAGTTGAACCTGGCTTATCTACCTCTTATATCAAAAACCACCCAAATCATATTCATACCTTCATACCTATTTATCGAACAATAACTACAAATAGTAATTGAAAATGACCATTTACTTTTTGTTTTGCTAAGCGAGTTCTTCATTTTAATCAAATGCGAATGTTTTATAATCTTACATTATTTTATAAAAATATTGATTTCCTCCCTAGCCCTAAAATATTTAATGCTTAATTTCAGGAACTCGGACACACTTACCCATCTTCTGAAAGCATCGCTTGGTACAGGTATCCTAGCTATGCCTAAGGCGTTCAAGTGTGCGGGTCTCGTCAACGGCGTATTCTTCACTATTTTGGTCGCCATTGTCTGCACCCACTGCTCGTACGTCCTTGTAAGTATTCTGTAATAAACCTACTTTTTTTTTGATGGGTTTGTGTTTGACTACATCCCACCTGATGGTAAGCGATGATGAGGTCGAAGGTGGAGCACGCTTACTCAGAAATAACCTATTTACTCTTGACTCAAATACACCCAAGTTGTAGGTAGATGGAAATACCGATGACGGGAGTGAGTTCCATTCCTTAGCCGTACGCACAATAAAAGAATCTGCAAAGCGTTTCTTATGAACAAAGGGTAAATCAACAACGTTGGGATGGTAACTCAGTCCTCGCCGTGAGGTCGTGTAGTGGAATGGAGACGGTGAGATAAGGTTGTGAAGCTCCTGGGCACATTCCCAAAAATAAATTCTGTAAAATGCAGACGAAGGTTATGCAGTTTTCTCCTACCTGGCGCCTCGTCATTGATGATTTTGATTTTTTCTTAATAGGTACCTAATTAACTGAAGTGTTAACATTATAATATTTTAAATAAGTAGGAACCTTTATTATGATGAAGTAGGTACCTATGTATTTAGATATTTGATTGATTTTACTGATCTCTTGTTCTTTTATTTAAAGATCAAATGCGCACACGTTTTGTACAAGAAGACGAGAAAAACCCAAATGACATTCCCCGAGGTTGGCGAGGCGGCTTTAGAAAATGGACCCCAAAGTCTACGACAATGGGCAAGCAGTTTTAGGTAACTTTCCTATCTGTCGAAAACATTAATCACCGTATTATAAAAAAAAAAAAGTTTTGAAGGAACAATTTTTGCGCTGACTTAGCTGCTTATATATTGCTGTATATTATTATTTAAACTTATACTAAACACTACCTACTACTACTACCAAAAAATAAATAAATATATAAAACTACATAAATATTTTTTTATACGTTATAATTAAATACAGCTGAATTTTGCGCGTTTTCTTCGCTCGCGCCATTGTAAAATTACTGTCTATATACTATAATGTATTTTGAAAGTATTTACCTGCTTGCTTACATACCTATTTTGTCGGTTCTTCGGCTTGGGTCAATCTTATTTTATAGCAAAGTATATTCTAAAGACAGTGCATGCTGATAAAATCAACTAGGTAGGTGCGGCACTTATCAGTTTACAATGTGATAATTCTAATAAGTTTTTCTCTTTTTTAGATTGTTTATTCTTGTGAGTCTCTTCGCAACCTACTTCGGTACTTGCTCCGTCTATACTGTAATCATCGCTAAAAATATTTTACAAGTAAGTCATTTGCCCATTATGACTGTAAACTGTAACAATTGTATTTACCTACCTATATAGCTGTATAGTACACCGCTACGGTAAACATTTTATTATTTCCTTTTTTTCAGGTGGTAGCATATCACATGAACGTAGAAGAAAAGGATGTCGAAATCAGATTATTTATCATCGTGCTGCTACTTCCTCTTATATTCATGGCTTGGGTTCGTAACCTTAAGTACTTGGCACCAGTATCCATGATCGCTAACGTGTTTATGGGACTGGGTTTAGGCATCACATTTTACTACCTTGTTGGGACCGGAGAGTTGAAGACTGATAATATCAAGAACATGCTTTTCAAGCCACCCGGCGAGTGGCCGGAATTCTTTTCTCTGAGTATATTTGCAATGGAAGCCATCGGCGTTGTGATGCCTTTAGAAAACTCTATGAAAACCCCACGGTCGATGCTGGGCATCTGCGGAGTTCTGAACCGTGGCATGTCGGGCGTCACCCTGGTCTACATCCTTCTCGGTTTCCTTGGGTACCTGCGATACGACGAAGCCGTCCTCGATTCTATCACTCTCAACCTGCAAAAAGAACTCATGTAAGTATCCTATTGCTGCTGTATTTTTAACACCGATCATTCGACTAACATTAGAATCTACTGATAAAGTTCATAATTAACTAACTAATTGTAATCTTTATCACTAATGAAAAACAAATCAGGCTAGTTTTGGTATCTCTTCATTTCAATGCATTGGTAATTATTAGCTGCAGAACGTCCTTCAAACGTAATACGTGTAGTCATCTGTGCCTATAATCACAAACTGTTATTAAAATATTCAATTTACCTATGCAATTAAATACATATTTGATTTAACATTGAAACTATTATCATTTCCAGTCCTGCTCAAATAGTGAAGATCTCAATCGCCATCGCAGTATATTGCACGTTCGGGCTCCAGTTTTTCGTGTGCATCGAGATCGTGTGGAACGCCACCAAGGAGAGATTTAGCAAGCGGCCCGACCTCGCCAACTACATAGTTCGCACTATCTTAGTGACGGTATGCGTGCTGCTGGCCGTAGCCATTCCAACTATCGCGCCCTTCATGGGTGTCATCGGCGCATTTTGCTTCTCTATACTTGGCCTCATCGCACCTGCCTTCATCGAGATCATCACCTTCTGGGACATCGGTTTTGGTCCCTTCAAATACCTCATTTGGAAGAACATCCTTGTCTTCATCTTCGGCATGTTTGCCCTTATCTTCGGCACTAAAGACGCTGTTATAAGCATAATAAATGAATACAGTAAATAAATTTAGCACGCTATCCAAACTCGGACTACGAGTACGTCAGCCTGTGTAACACTATTTAAACTAAGTTAAAAGATATGTATGTCATGAGAAATATTTTAAGTAAGTTGGTACCTTCTTGATGTCTTAAAGTGTCTTGCGATTTACTAAAATTACCTTACCTACTTGTGACACGAATTCAATGAACTTACGTTTAGTTCGGTGGGCAGTTAACAGAAAAACTGAACGCGTTATTATCGCTATGGAGATCCATCTCACTATCACGCCATGCCCGCGAGAGTGACCGCTGTCGCCACATGGTGCGGCGAGGGGGCCGCTATTTTCCGGCATATTGATGCGACAAAATTGAATTTAATTCAGAAGTCTAGATTTTTGTATAAATTTAGAAACTTCTAACCATATGATTACAGTAGCATTGTCAAAATAAATATAGTTTTTAAGATTTTTTTACGTACAATTTATAAGTAGTACTATAAAAGCCAATGTCCTGATGAACAATCAATGCACACCACAGCCAAGAATACTAAATATAGGAACGTAAAATTTGGACAGCCGTTTTCTAGGCGTTGATTAAGAAAAGTTTGCATTATACAACCTTTGAAGTAGTGAAATGAGAGAAAACCATAGTATATTATAATAAGGTAGAGCTCTCTCCGATAAGAATGAAGAAATAGGGAAGGTGAATAGGGAAGAGAATGGATGTATGTATAGGTCTGTTTTTTATGTCCGGTGTACAATTTTTGTGTTGTATTTTTTGGAGTTCGGGACGGTAAAGGGGAGGAAAGTACCTAAGGCGTCAACTAATAACCGTGCTACTACTACTAGGTAATAAGCATCTACAAAAATATGCATTTGTGCGTATGCAACTTGTGACAGGTAGACTTGCTCTCTCTATAATAATTATGGTCTGTTACATGCTGGTAGGTACTTATATGCTCTCGCTGTGCTTATGTGCATTGGTTGCTTATAGACCTATAAGATCGCAAGACACTCGTGTATGAATATACTTTTAAAGTTAAGTACCTAATACTTACCTAAATACATAGATTTTTTTTTCTCCGCCAATTTTCTTTTGTCGTCGACCTTTTGTATAAGTAATTATTTATGTAGGTACGTCCATGTTGGCAAGAAAATATTGATTGGTGTTGTTAACTCTGAATATGTCATTGCAATTGCTGATCGCTGCTCAATCAACGGATTTACATAAATATTCTTATTTACGTGCTTCAAAGCGTATACCGCGCAATTAGAAGCTTTATTGTTTAAGTATTGGTAAAATAATGTTCAGCGTGATAAGCGAAGGCGAAATGTATTCTGGGTACCTAAGTACTTAAATTTTGAAATTTCTATTACATTCCCAACTCAGAATTAAAAATGTTTAATATACTGTTCAGTCCATATATAAAACGTTGTATTATATAATTTCAAATGTGCTGTTGTGCTGTGCTATATAATGTGCAAATTTGCTGTGAACATCATTACCTATTAATCTGAATGGTTATAGTAACTATAGGAAATGTAATCTAGACTTTTGTCTATGTGATTATGTGGTATTAAACCTGACCAAATATATTTTGTTGGTTCTATAACACTAAGATATAAATTTACTATCTACTGTAGATTGGGGTAATAAAATTTGTTCATATTTGATTTATGAACAAATCTTAAGTACCTATTAATACGAAATGTACCCCAAACATATATTTAACATATTAAATCAAGTTGCATTTAGTGAGTGTAAGTTAAGGTTTTATAGTTAATATTTGTGTCTACAAAACTGATAATCAAAGATCAAAAAAAACTTTGTCATACAATACTCTATGTAATTTATCGAGTACAAGAAATATATCATAATATAGTACTAATGAACATTCAAGCAGGTTATAATTAAAATCATTCAATTGTAAGTAAATATTTTGAATCATGTGATATAAAATCATAAATATCAGCAATGAGGCCTTGTATTTCGTAATGGATTTATGACCAAAGTTTTTGATTGTACAGATATAATTATTGTAGTTATATTTACAAAGAAAACGTTTATAAAAAAAATGATTTTAAAAATATGATTTGTACCGCGCGAATCAAGTGCCTGTTATTGCATAATAAATCTATCTACAGAAAGCAGAAAGGCATATAGTTCCTATCCCCGTATTTATTTAAGGCGTTTTATTAGATTATTTGTGCATTTTTTATTATTATAAAGATTCGGACCGATTAGACACAACAACAGTCTGTTTTAAATATTATCAGTTATATGATATTATTTAATAATTATGAAATGGATGTATTGTTATAACGAAGCGAAATGTATGTACAAGCTCTACTAAATAATTGTTTTATTTAAACCAACCTATATATAATTTTTTTTATGTAACTAAAGTAGTTACAGTTTCGCGTTACATTGCAGGCACGTCATCCTGAGACATCGCAGTCGAGTAATAAGATTACTAGACTATCAGATCAAGTCATAGTCTCATTTACCCAGTAATTTTACTAGCCCTTCAATAGTACTTCAGTAGTATATATATAGCACACTACGGCTTGGCGGCAGAATAACAACGGACCACCGTTTTGCCAGTTATTCTACCAACGAATCTAGACGAACTTTGCTGAAAATTCCTATATAGTAACCTGATATATCAAATAATTAGGTACCCTCTTGTTCCTTAACTTTACGACGAGGTAGTACCTAGTTCGCGTGATGTTAAGCGTAACGGCCGCCCATGCCGTTGCAATGTTCGGTTTACGGCAAATTACTTCTAGTCTTTTTAGTCCCAATCTACGAACCGAACAGTTCAACCCCTGAGGCAGAAAACGTCTAATCAATAGATATGCCAAATGGTCTCACTCAGTCACATTATTCCGTTTTTTTATGGTGTCGCCAAATAATACGAAATAAGAGAGAGAAAAATAGGCATTAAAATGTCAAAATTTTACAATGCTGAGTAAAGCGTAAATAATAGTTAAAAGGATAATTGGTGTTAAATTAATACACAATTTGAGATTATAATTAAGTATTTAATACAATCGTTACCTATTTCTTTGTATTTTCGAGACGAGAGAGATGACTGTGTGCTTTCTTACATAGGTACATACAATATATTAACTACCAAGAAAACTAGCAGACATTTGCAGAAGATGTATTAGTAAAAATAACAAATAAGTCAAAATATAAATTATCATTTATCGCATATTAATTTACTGAGGAGCCGATTTGTAGACTTCCAAGTTTACAATAATTGAAGGGGTGAGAACAAAAAGGGTTTAACTGATTTTTTTCACAAAATGACTTGGAATCGTTGGTTTCAGCGTGAAATTATCTACAATAATACATTCTCAAAATACCGAAATGAGACTTAAATCTCAAGATTTTCAGTCTAAAAACGGTTTATCTGTCACAGGAATGCAGTTCGCTTAGCATAAAAACATTATTATATTTATTTTATTATATTTTTACAGTAATTGTATGAATCAGTACTATATTTAGTATTTTAATACATTTTTAAACCTTTTTTTATTACCTTATAAGCACTCTACATTAAAATGAAGCCGTTGAAGTTTAAAGTCAATTTTCTCGAAACTATCAATTTGACAGTTAAACCCTTTTTCTCAACCCTTCAATTGTGTTTTGGATATCGGTTATATATTAATGCCTGTCTGTACTAAAGTTTGTCAGCTTCTAAGTTCGCACTTATCTCTTGCCCCCAGTTTCTCGTACGTTTGTTAAACTCGTGTCAAGTTCACACACCAAATAATGTACGGTCACTGGTTGAAGATAACCGATGATCAACAGGCAACCAATGAGCGTTCAGCGGTGTATCAAGTCACGAAATAAACAAACATACGAGAACACACACACATAGATCCTACGATGCACATACATAGATCCTGGACCCTAACTAAGATTCCCTGTGTCTAGGGACCCAGGAACTACGAGGACCATGGTTCCACAACACCCAGACAAAGAACAAGTATTTGCGCTTTTTTCCTGTGCCCAAATACTTGTCCTGCCGCGGGAATCGAACCCACCGCCTCCGGATCATGAGCCGACCTGCTCAACCACGACAGCACAGAGGCTGTCAAATAAAATAACGTGTGATAAAGTGTTGATTAGCTAAGTAGTGTTTGAATAGACTTACGCGCAGATAGGCATTATGTACCAAGCAATCGATTACTCTTAATTGCCTCAGCATTCATTCAAAACAAATGAATGTAACCTATTTACATGGAACGGCGATTGATATTACTACTTCTTGTATAGCTTCGCCGAAAAACGTAAGCAAAATGACGGTGAATGTAGCAGCGCTGTTGACGCGTATCTACAGCTTAACTAGGTGTCAAATCAAAATTATATGAACTTTGACAGTAGTTGAGCGGCAGACGCGTTTCTAGAGTCATCGTAATGGCTGCTCGGCCGGACAGGTAAGTAACTTTCTACAAGCTTCAACGATAAGAAACTACTTTCAATATATGGTAGTACTATATTTCAATAAAATTTTTGTTGACACTTAGTTATTACTATCCACTTAATAACAATCAGCTGATCAAAATCAAATCGCTGTAACTGGTCTGATGAGCTAAGAGCATTTAATCAACGTTGTACTTATAAATTATTTAAAGGTAGATCCAAAACCTCCCAATAAACAAATTGAACATAAAAATGACACACCCGTTAACAGTGAATACCTATTTTGTAAGATAAATAACGACTAAAACTCACGTCAATTAAAGAAATTACCCCGACCAGGTTTCAACAGGCAACCAAGAGAGGTGAGTTTTAGCCGTTATTTATCTTACAAAATGTGTCATACTCACGATAGTTTTCAAACTAAAAATGAATACCTACATTGCTCTCGTAATTTCTTATGTTTATATGACAATAATGTATGTGTAATAAAAAAAAATAAATTGAATAGGGGTGTGCGAATAATTCGAACTTATATAAATTATTTTTTTTTTATAAATTATTTATATTTAAAAATTATATTTGAAAATAATTTATTATTATTCGATATGAACGATATTCGCACACCCCGTCAAATTGAATCATTTACTTAAACTACATCAATAATGCCTGTTCGAAATAAATCAATAGTTTACAAATAAAAAACAAATACAATGAACCCTAGCGTCTTGTACGTGTTGAATTAATTCTATAAGAACCTAAAGATGTGACATTTAAAGTTATGAAAAGGGTTAACATTACCATTGTTTCGCACAAGAATATAGAGCTTTCAGATCTAATAAGACTTTATGAGACACGTTTCTAAGCGCAAGTAATACTGTGTTTTAAATATTTTTACTAACACTAGGCCTATAGAGTGTCAATGATAAGTATCTATTATGTAACGAGTAGGTGAGTACTTACTACTACATTTATTAATGCGCTTGCGTACTTGAATTTATTATGTACTTGCGGTCACTTGCGGCAAAACCACACATTACTAGTCAAAGGAATGAAAAAATGGCGCGGCATCTTGTTATATATAAGTTGCCGAAGCGCGGGCGCAAAGTAAGGAAAAATGTGAAAAATTACAAATAAAAAAAATATTCTATTGTACAGGGTCGACTAATGTGCCTAATTGAAATTGGGTAACACGTTTTTGAGATTCTAGCACCTCAAACTATTTATACTTTTATTGGACTTGTTAATTACACAATTAAAAAACTATCATTAAGATTATATAGAGATTTACATATATTTCGAATATATTTTTTTACAATAATAATTGATCTAATGGTTTATTCCAATCCGTAAATAAAAAATAGAACAGATATTACGCTATTTTAAAACACAACTACGTACTTCCTCATATGAATGTTGTACATCTATTTCACCTAGACCCACAAAAATA
Organism: Ennomos fuscantarius; assembly: GCA_905220475.3. Lineage (NCBI taxonomy): Eukaryota > Metazoa > Arthropoda > Insecta > Lepidoptera > Geometridae > Ennomos > Ennomos fuscantarius. Next base: position 8,826,845 of record HG992023.1, on the reverse strand, counting down.
CTTAATCATTATTAAGAAAATACAATCATGATTGCCTAAACAGCATGCATTTTTACTTCTATAACACGGAGGCCCTTTAATATGTTGGGTCACGTTTCTACATTGTCATACCAACTCTTCAAGCTTATTAGCGTATTAATAGTTCCAGCTATATGAGGCTGCAACGAACTTTACTAGGTACATAATTACAATGTCGTTTCATATTTTATTTTAATCTTAATGTCTGTTAAACAATAAAATATTTACATTGAACTAAGTTTAAAATAGTGAGCTAAGTATGTAGATTAAGGCAGGCACTATTCTCACTGAAATTTTAGAAACGAGTAGGGTAGTGGACTCCTTAAATGAACTGTTAAAACTTTTTTGCCACTTCTGAATCTGTGTAGCTCGGTAATTTCTGGAAATTTACGTCTGATCGATAAGTCTTTATATTGCAAATTATAAAAGGTTGCAAAGATTACAACGATTTACCAGAAGTGTAACAATGTGACACCTTATGCACATGGCTACACTTCTAAAGAAATATCTTCCTTAAGCCTTTTTGGCTTGCTGGCAGCTTTGAATACAAAATCGATTTACAGGATTCGCTGTGGCTCACCATATGAGCGCATATGTGGCGTCAACATAATTATTGCCATGTCGAAAAAATACATATAAACATTGCTCAATATAATCTGTCGATTACACAGCTGTCAAGATTCGTTCATCTTTTGGTGCCACTACCCTAATATATGTTTCTGCAGGTACCTAGAGACGATAAGAAACATCGCTTTTAAATCAAATTTCGCTTTAGAGAGCTGTCACACGTATTTCTTCTACTTTACATCCGAATATATCTATTGAACACAGTTTTTCCTATCATGCACCTGCATTGCCTTGGAGAATGTCAAGAAAAATATTTTTTCTTTTCACGAGGTAGAACTTTATACGCCTTTCTGTACGAGAAAACCTATTTATCTTGCCTACCCTTCTGCTGTATATGACAAACAAAGCGAGATTCTTTATGTAAATTATTATTAATTATTAGACATCCATTTATCTATCACACTGATTTAGCTATACATAATTATGTATATTATTGTTTATGCTTTGAAATGTATCTATTTATGTACTTACGTAACTATTATTTACACGCCTTGTTATAATATAATTACACCACACAGACGTGCAGGGTCTATCCCACTAGTTCCATCGTGTGTCCTGGGATGGCACAACTGCCACTATTATGACCTAGTTGTCCCATAGGACAAGAGACGTCATTTGTACATTCATCTTTACAATTTCATACTTAATTTTATTGCTTAAAAAATTATTATAACTATTAACATAAAGGCATTTTACAATGACACGTTTCAAATGCAATTATTTTTAAAGAGCTGGCTACATTTACTTCTGAAATATCTAGCGCATTGCAATAACTGTCTCTATCAATGTAAAATTGAGAGTGAGAGAAGTTGAAAGAGAGTTCGGAGAATAATTTTATTATACAAGAAACAATAACTCCAATGAATTATTTTTATTTTAACAGTTGTTAGTTTAATTTGTCAATTTCACCCTTGCACTAGGTCCAATATGGATAAAAGGGCATAATAGGAGTTTCATATCCCAAATCAAAGTAGGTAACAATACAAGTGATTGTTAATTATATTCAAAAATACAAAATCTTATAATTTCATCAAAGAACAATGGTATTAAGAGTCTAATATAAAACAATTACAATAATTTCAGTCTAGAAAACACAATGGACGGACTACTAAGCGCCATGTTCAACAACATTCAGTTGCGGTTTAAACAACGGTTACAAAACAGTTGAGTAAGCAAGTGATTAATGACAGATTAAATGTTGTGAACTTTAGCCTACGATTTCCGCAGTAACTTTTTTACTATTCCATGTTAGCTTGTTAGTTGGTAATCTTTGGATTGATATATTTTTTATTATTAATTACTATTTTCTAACACTGCCTGGAGACCGTGTTCGTTATTTATCAAAGTTTGTTACAATTTATGGAAAAATCATAATTAATAAATAATACTTTAAAGAAGGATGGCGACTTTCCGTGTATTTTGAGATATATGTAATACAATAATGTTACAGTATGTAGGGACACACGTTTAAGTTCATGACGTCGCCAGCGCCGACCTATATAAGGGGCGCGAGATTTAATAATAAAAGAGTTGCATAAGAGTAGCCTTTTGAGACTCGTGTCCTCACACACCCCGGGCTTACTCATTATATAAGTATTTTGTGAATTATGTGTTCGGTTCGTGAGAACAATATATGTGGTGAAAAGCAAAAATAAAACTTTTATTTATCCCATTCCAGTAGTGAGGTTATCAATAAACACAGCACGTAAAATTACATGCATAAAGCATCAAAACATAACTGAACAAACGTTGCCGAAATTGGGGAAAAAAAGAATTTAATGAGGTTATGTTAGTACATAACTTGTACCTATCTCTCGTATTGCTTTGTTGGTAGAACCTGTTGCATATAACATTGCCATAGTAGTTACGTAGTACTATTATTTATTGTGGCCACGGTTTGAGCTTTAGTGTAGTTTCATTAGATTCATAAACTGCATAAGACTCCATACTCAACTGAATGGATTACATTCGCAAGGTTATTTTTCGTAACGGAATAAGTAAGCATAATTCGACAGCCTCTGTGGTGTGGTGGTTCACCTGGTCGACTCATGACCATGGTCCTCACAGTAACTGGGTCCCTAGACAGAAGGAATCCTAGTTAGGGTCCAGGATCTATATATGTGATCATCATTAGTCGTTTTTTTATTTATTTATTTTTGTTTTATTACATTTTTCCAATTTTACTGTGGCATTTAAAAATAGGGTCGTTACTAGCTCGTAGAGTATTATATTCTTTGGTTGTAATTGCAATTGAACGTACAAAGCTGGTTACGTTTATTTCACGAAAATTATATACGATATACGTTGATTTCTAATAATTATTTATTAGAACATCTGATTCTAAAAACAAGAACAAAAACAGTTATTTAGAAATTTCGTAAATAAATGATTTATGAAAAGATACTATTACATTTATTCAACGACACTTGCTTTTTTTAAATCTCGGATAGAATCGCCGATGTTTTTTTAATATCAAATAATGTATTTATCTTAAATCAGATCCATATTTATTATTAACTAAACCAATGCCCGCATCCAGAGTATTCATAATTGGTCAACATAACTTTATTTAAAAAGAGGCTAGCACCCCAAGTCATAAAACTAGTACTAATTACAGTAGACGAAATAAACATAATTTTAAATTTATATAACATTATTTAAACAGATTAATTTATTAACATTATTTTGTATTACAAATATAGAAGATTTAGAATAAAATATTTTTTCGTTATAATCACCCTGAATAATGTTCACTGCTGAACATAGGCGTCGTCCATAGAGGGCAACTTTGAGCGGCCGCTTGCCTCTTATATTCAACAGCTCACCCCGGTTTTGGCCATCAAAAACTAATAATAATTAATATCTGTGGACATTTCACACAGCGCCTAGCCTAGCTATCTAGCCCTCAACTAAACAAAGCTTGTACTATGGGAACCAGATAACTGTATAACATATACAATACTTTATACAACATTGAATACAATATAACACCCAGACACAGAAACATCGATGTGATATCACAAATGTTTGTCCAGGGTGGGGATCGAACCCACAACCTGCAGTTTACTACCAACTGAGCTATCGGACGAGTGAACTTCGACATATTTTTTCTGCAGTACCGCCTAGGAGAGTAATAAATATTGTCAACAATCACCAATCTCCATGCTCCAAATTTTTTTCACTATGAAAATGATTCTAATTTGTTTTGCTTTGTTTACATATTTTCGGCGAATTATGATATCCGAACCTCTAATAGTTTTAAGATTATCAGTTCTCCAGGTGTAGTTAAGAATGCAAAAACTGTGTATATTGTTATACCATCTATGGTTTAGGTACGACCAAATTTATATATTTAAGCCCTAATAACAAAATAATATTGAACTCTTTCTTTGTGTTCTTATTAAGGTACTTATCAACGCTTGCATTTAAAATTTTGTCCCGCACTATTCTGCTTAGCTAGTAAGTCTAGAATAGAATGGATGTCAGTGCAAAATATAGCCGTTACTCGTTTAGCTTTAAAAATCAAAAACACCGTCTTAAAATGGATGAATGGCGCTAAATCTTGGGAGTTAATCATTGTAAGGATTTCTGGCTCGATCAAAAAACTATTATTTTATAATATCTTCATTGTAGATATACTTTATAGGCTAAATTGAATAGTCTGAAGAGACTTTCCCTCTCACATTTCTCTAGGACAACGACGGGCGTTCAATAAAAAGTGAGAATGAGTATGTTACTGGTAACTTTTATTTGATGTTATTTTATTTTTTGTTATAAGCTCCGTTAGCGTAATTAATCCCGTTGGAATCTTTGTTCTAAGCATAAAATTCATTTCTTGACTTTAAGATGAGCACCTAATAATTCCTGTACGGCATGGTCTAATAAATTCATAATTTTCTAATCTCTGTCCTCCCAGAAACTCCTTCATTCAAGTTTAGAAATAAGGTCTAGGGCCAAGAATGGATTTTGACGGCAGCATCTCGAATTACAACCATAGCAACGACGCACCTATGTGACCGGGGCATTGATCTTAATGGAACAAAACAATTTTCGCTTATTTATGTCGTCGTTTCTTGCGAATTTCATTACATAATTTTTATATTTGTTCGACATACAAAGAACCCGCAACAGTTAAGATATTCTATCATGACTTCATATTTACTATCCCAGAAAAGAGAGCCAATTATCTTTTCGGTGGACCACTCGCCTTAAATTTGCTATGGGTTGAAGACGATGGTCTTTTCCAAGTCATAGACTGTAATTTTGTGTCTGGATCGAAATGATGAAGCCACGTTTTATCCTTGGTTATAAAAATCGATTGTTGTAACAGTTTTAAAGATGCTCGAAAACGTTGTTTTTGTGCATCAGCAAGCATTCCGAGGACCCAACTCGCCGATACTTGTTTCATCTCCAAGCGTTAGCGTAACATGCTATGCACACTAACAGTCAAAATTATTGCTTCGTCGACTATGAAACGAACCATCAACCGTGACAAGACAAACATTTTTTTTAACTAGTTCCAAGCTAGGGTCATCTTTGATGCATCTTCTACAGTATAGTGCAGTAATACAATATTTCGTGTTCGGTGGAGCATTTGCTCCTAATGTATCCTGTAAGTATTGATTAAATCTATCCGTAGTGAAATTTAACAAGCCCAAAAAACGTCCACCTTTTTTTTAAATCTTATCATTGTTCAGCTTTACTAGTCAGTATTAAGTTTTATCGGAACCAAAGAATTTTGCACTCACTTTATAATACCCTACGTACCCAAAATAATATATTTGAATCTACATTCTACATTAAGATTCTACAATGAAACAGAACTAGGTATAACCAAATATAATAAAGATATTATTGGGCCTTGTATTTCTGATTGCTGTCCGAACCTGAGGTTCAAAGTAAGCAACAATAACTTATGCTTACAGTAATGTTGTAAGCTAAAACTTATTAATTAAAAAGTTATATCTAATTTACAATAAATAAAAATTACTTACACGGCGCATTTACAGGTAAATAATATTTATATTACAAATTACTTTAAATTATATAATAGATAAGTGATATGACTTAAAAATAGTCACTTAATTTAGAAATGGCACAGATTTTTGTGGTACCTTAATTTGGACGTTTTAAAGTTACTATTTCAAACTTATATATAAAGTACGTTTTAGAACTACTTACAGTGTTATTAATTTAAAAATGCCAATCACTAATCACAGATATTAGATTCGGATAAAACGTGAAAAATAAAATGATTCATTAGATATTGGTAGTAAATTAGAACTAAAATATTATAAATTATAAAAATATATGTTAAATTTAAATTAAATATTAGAAATAATTGCTTAAGAAAATAGATTTAAAAAAATTAAATTCAATAATGAAATAATATACAGTTTTCTTTTTAAATGTATTGTGTACATTTTAAACAATATGTTTTAGGTTCAAATAAAAATCTATGTTTATCAGATTGATAAAGTTTAAAATTCATCATTGTATTCCACTAAGCATATGTATGTATTATATGGAAAAAAGCTATTATTATACAAAAACATACAGATCGTGCGTTCCTTGTTAGTGAACGAACAGGCTCTTTCGTCAACGTCAATATAAAATTTTAGTAGATTATAAAATGCTCTTTAAACTGAAATATTTTACGATTATTCATGAAACCCCGTGAATAAAATGAATTGAAGATTAAATTGATTCAAATTTTACTGCGAAAACCTTTGCATAAATTTACGAGACTAAACATTCATCAATACATTATTAATATACATACCAAGTGATATTTACACTAACAATTATTATAATCATACATAGCGTAGCACTTAGATTTATAAATCAGGCAGTTAAACTGACATTATTGCAATTCTCACTGAAATTTCGAAATTTGACGTACACATTTCCTATTTAAATATTAATTACATACCAATCAAATATTCAACTATTGATTAAGCACATACACGAAACGCCACATCATCACCAAATACTCGGATAACGTATAACAAATGGGCGGTTATAAGGCCGCTTATAATAATGAATGACATATAAATGCGGTAACAGTAACAGCGATTGTCCAGAAGTCAAGATTTCAATAGGTTTGACTAACACAGCAAGGATGGAAAAGCGGTATTGTTGAAGTCAAAGGTATGTGATACAATATCACAGGGCATAAGGAAATAGCTTACGTACGCACGTGCGTATGTTGCGTTTGTACTAACAACCGTGTTGTTAGTAGTAAACTGGCTTGATTGAGTTGTGTACTCGCATGTACATAATTATTATGAAGATAACTGTAGCTTACAGCGCAACGTCTGCTGTTTAAGAAATGTATTTAAACAATTACCATATGAAGTTGCAGCTTGAAAGCTAAAGTTTAACAATTTCTAATTTACATGATAACGTAATAGCATTAAACCGGTTTATTTTTGAAATCTCATTAAAGCCAATATTCATTTTAGCTAAAATCAAATTAGCTGCAAGGGTTATCTTTGCTCTACTGGAGTTCCAAAGTTAATTAAAATCTAGCATAAATATGTCCCTATACATTTTTTATTAAAGTTCCCAATGATGACGTACACTTGGCAGTTACCTTATTATAATAATAAATGTAATGACTTCAATACCTAGCGTTCTATTGTATTAAATACGGTTTTTTATCCCATAACTTAAACATTACTGTCTTAGTTAGACAAGAGTTACAATTGAAAAATAAGAATGTAATTATTTTATTAATTAATTGTAGGGTTATAATTATTTTAATAATACAATTATAATATTGTCTTTTGTTTTTTTTAGTGAAATAACTATTCAAAATGTATTTTCATTGTTTCCTGAATATCAATTTACTGCGAGTAATTATTTTTGTCGTGTTTCTTTGCTGTCACTATTTAGTAACACTTAATATAACAGCAAAGTAAATAATGTAGTCAAAATTACTGAAAAAATTTAATAACTTTTTCAGTAAATTTGACTACATTATTTAGTGTTAAGTTTAATTTTATTCATGTCATTAATCATTGAGGTAGTGAATCGCGTTCTTAACATATTCACGTTTTGTACAAAAAATATGCCTTGAGCAAGTTAACAATCTAAAACATAAATATTGCTCATAGTTCTCACCAATATACGAGTACTACTTTGTTTCAAATTCGAAAACACACGCAACGTAAGTCTAGTAAATAAACAAGAGAACGTTAATATAATCTAAAACACAATACTACTTCAGATCATAGATGTCCGAGTGAGATTCGATGTACCGTTGGGAGATAATCCTGCCAGAGTCGACGACAGGTGTAAGCTCCTCTGAAGGTACCTGTATTCTGATCCTGTTGTCCGATGGTAGATTGGTGCCGTTGGTAGCGTAGAAGCCGAGACCGAGCGAGGACGGTTTGTGATGATCCTCGTTGTACTTATACTTGGTAGTGCTTACAGGGTGTAGATGCGAAGGGCTTGCCGCCAGAGGGTTGTAGGTCACGTGGATGCGGACCACGTCGCGGTCGTCGGAGAGCGGGGACACGGAGGGCGGGTGTGGGGTGGCGCGAGGAGTCGAGTGTGTCGTCGACGGCGCACGCTGTATGCTAAGCCCGCATATCCCTGAACTGGAATGTACGAATCACTTCATGAGTTATCTATTTTTATTCTTGTACTTTATGCCCCGTGACCAATAAACACTGTATAACATTAGAACAGCTATTTAGAAATTTATATTGTTATATATTAGCTCATTTCCAACTTTTTAGAAAGAAACAAAACACAAAATACTATTCTACCGCTACACAATTTTTATTAGTAAGAAGGTACGAGCAAGCTCTAATATTTGAAGGTTACTAATAAAGTTAGCTTACTAATACAGTTTTACTACGTACTGTGTTTACGTAAATAGTATAACCACAGAATATATAATAGTATTTTCATAATACACAAAAATGACTAACAAAAATACTTTTGACATACGCATTATGCATAGTTATTATTGAGTTGTGTCACTCACACTCACGTCATTTATTATGTATCTATGGTTTAACCACAGTATAGGTGTTTTTTCAGTAAGGCTGTTAATGTATTAATGACGAGGAAGTGTTTGGTAATGATTACACACGAATCTAAATCATTCGAACAGAGAAGCTTCCTAAGCTGCGGAATCCGCTTTTTGTTTTATAATTCGTAAAATTATTATCCATAACATTACGGATTATAAAACCTATGCATTTCATCATCTATGCAATACATAAAATCTGGTAAAATATTTTTTTAATGTCGTTTATAATTGACGAACTAATTAAAAGTTTAATAAATATTTTAAGGTAGCTTACAAAAAAACACCAGGGTTTACTGCAAAAATAGTATGAATTTTTAAATATTAAGTGGTGAGAAAAAAAAACTCTTGCACTAAAAACCTTAACATTCAAAGTGTTATTATTGTTATACGTACTGTATAATAATAATAACATACACGTAATCATAATATGAATTGGCACGCATTATGATCATAGAGATGCTGACTAAATAAGAAGTATGAAATAGTTATAATATAGCACGTAAGCAAACTAAGACATCACTGCTTATAATGTATGAGTAAGAGTTAATATTTACGATGTAAAAATATATGTAGCTTAAAAAGAACACTCTCTTTGCAACTTCTTCAAAAAAACATACGTCTCCAAACTTCACTCTTGTTCCTTGCCCGTGTTACGTTACCAAACATTACTACCAGTAGTAATGTGGATCATTTTATTGCCTTTGTTATTTCTGCAGTAGTAAGTCGTTACAAAGGAAATATAAAACAAAATAGACATGTTACAACACGGCTATTTCTTCTTAAAATTTTATTTTGTATAATTGTCATCTATTTTGGCACAGGCAAGAAACTTGCACTATTGGATTATAGACTTCTAAAATATTAAAGTAAACTAGTGAGCTGTATAAATTAGTCATAAAACAGATATACAATTATTGAACAATAAATATATCAAATACTGCTAAATACATAGCTACTAACTACTGCAAAATACGTATGGAATATATACTAGCCGCGATGATCACAGACATTCCAAATGCTCCAGCCCACTACCGCTAGGTACCATAGCCAACATAGTAATAGTTACTTAGTGAAAAGTGTAAAACACTTAGCAAGTTAAAAAACAATATTTAAAACAAATCAGTATATAAGTGTTTTCTTGTTTATGCCAATACACACGGAGGGTATAATGGCGAACTTGATTTTAAAAAACAGGGAAAGAAAATTCAAATGCAATGTTGGTGCTATGCAAACGGTGAGTACTAACCACTAAAAAGAAACATATTATATAATAGCAGGCAAAATCAAGCTAAAGTGCCCGAGTCATTCTGCACAACGACGATTTAGGTGTTCCATTACTCTCTACAAATATTTTCATGAAGTGTAACTACTGTAAATAGCATGATTAGTCTTGTTATTAAAAGCAAAAATGGATTATACTTACAATTAGATAAAATGTCAACATGCCTATGCGGACTTTTTCAGACGTCTCGTTTGGTATATCGGCTAAACATAGTAAATGTTTCCGGTCAATTTATTTTAAATGAATTCTCGAAGCTACATTTTTTAACAATAGGTTTTTGTAGTTATTTATATAAAAACGAAATTTTCAGTAAATGGCTTTATTCTGCGTGATTGTCATATCACATAATCTATTGCAAATGGTATTATTGCTCACTTATGTTAGAGCTCCTTCAAACGGATCATATCAAAATAACTTAGAGCGAGAATTAAAAATGTGTATTGAAAAAGGGTTGTGAATTTCTTTACATATTTATTGATTTAACCGAAAAAAGTCAAAAGCCATCAATTTTCAATCCATGAAAAAAAATCATAATCATAATTTGTATTTTGTACCAATTTAGAATAACGTCGCTATTGCGCGTGCAGTGCAGTCACAACCAACATTTTCAGTCAGAATACATGGAATAGATAGATAGATAGATAAACTCTTTATTGTACACACCACATAATAACAAAAATATCAAATAACACAATGAAACACAAGTAGTGGGGAACAATGGGCGACCTTATCGCTAAAAGCGATCTCTTCCAGGCAACCTTTGGACGGAGAGGATTTATTACAAAGTCGTATAGACGGGGTGCACTTAACTACAGCATACTAATGAGATAATTTACCATAATATAATATTAACTACATAATAAATAAACATACATATACATATTCCTCTATCACATAATAATATACCTACATAAACCACAACAATAATATATAGGTACTAATAAATATATATAATAAATACACATATATATATATATATATATATATATATATACATATAATATACCTAAACCTATACCTATATGTAACATAATGACGACAACAGATTTACACAGCAATAGCGATGCTAAATCCGTGGTACTTAGTAACAGGGAGTAATACATTGAATTATATTATTGCCCAGACAAATACAATAGGCTATTTGACTACTATTAAAAATGAACAAGTAAATATTATTTTCATAAAGTAGATTAAAAATGAATGTAATCATTGTAAAAATAAGTAAAATCGGTAAATTAATCACGGAGTAGTACGCTTTTAAAGTTTCATCGCCTGTCCCTTTCTCGCAAAACAGAGATCGTGTTGAGCTTCCTCACAGCTACTATGAAGGCATGGCTTGTGACGTCACATGCCAAAAAGATTGTATGTAGAGTTACCACAGCTTAGTAATGAGTTACTGTGAGGACTGGTAACTGACGTCACTGCGTGTTTGAGTTGTCTCTTTCTATTTCTGTATTTTAAAATGCCTGTAACTTAGTCATTTTTTGAGATATTCAATTTTTGTTTTCACAGTTATCTATTTTTTGAGGTATATTATTTATGTATGTAATAAAAATATAGTAGTCAAATAGCCTATTCTTTTACTTGCTCTTTGAAACTGAGCAATGACGGTGCCCGTCTCACAGTGACAGGTAAAGCGTTCCAGAGGCGGACAGCTTGAACAGTAAAAGATCGATCATAGAAGGTACTGCGGTGTAAGGCCATCCTAAGAGTCAGATTTTCCGACGACCTAAGAGACAGAGTGTGCGAACTGTGCATATAGTTAAAGCGTTCCTTAAGATAACGCGGTGTGGAGGGGTTAAACAATACATTGTATAATAGGGCAAGGATATGAGCATTCCGGCGCAGACGAATGGGAAGCCACTTGAGCTTAGCACGAAAATGAGAAACATGGTCATATTTGCGCAAGCCAAATATGAACCTGATACAGAGATTTTGTAAACGCTCAAGCTTATTCAGCTGGTCCTCCGTAAGATCAAGATAGCAGACGTCAGCGTAATCTAAAATGGGGAGTAAGAGAGATTGTGCAAGCGAAACCTTGGTGGCAGTGGGTAAAAAATTACGGAGCCTCCTTAGAGAAGCTGCCGAAGCAAACATTTTGCAGCTAATGGCCTCCAACTGAGGACCCCAGCTCATACAGCGATCCATTATGACTCCGAGGTTTTTAATTTACTGTAAGGAATGATCACTCCGTCAAAAATAATACGTGGAAGTGTCAGCCAGTCCATCTTAGCAATCATTCGTGAGCTACCTAAAATAATGACCTGTGTTTTAATTGGATTAATTTTCAGTCCGAAAGATTGACTCCACTGCGTTATACGACTCAGATCACAATTTATTGCTTCAATAGCTTTGTCTATTTCAGAGAGAGGAGCTTGATGATAAATTTGAAGATCGTCTGCATATAGGTGGTAAGAAGAAGTAAGATGAAGAGATATCGAATGAATGAACATAGCAAAGAGAAGAGGTGATAGGACGCCGCCCTGCGGCACGCCAGCTGTCGTGTTACACCAGGTAGAGAAAGTCTCATCCAAGCGAACTCGTTGCCGGCGCCCGTATAGGTAACTATGAAGCCAATCGATAACTGATGGAGATATGTTAATTGTACGAAGTAATGCAAGGAGAATATCGAAATTAACAGTATTAAAAGCATTACTGAAATCCAACAATGTAAGCACGGTTAACTGGCCATTCTCCATACCTAGACGAATGTCATCAGTAATCTTAATGAGCGCAGTAACCGTGCTATGCCCAGGTCGGAAACCAGACTGAAGAGGATTGTGTAAATTTTGGTTAGACAGGAAAAAGCTAAGTTGTCTGTGGACAAGACGCTCAAGGACCTTGGATAGAAAAGGTAGGATTGATATAGGACGATACTCGGAAAAGGATTTGGGGTTAGATTTTTTAGGTAAAGGTATGATTTGAGCATCTTTCCAGATAGAAGGGAATACACAACTGGAGATGGAATTGTTTAAAAGGAAACACAAAATGGGAAGGATGATATCTAGGATGGGCATCAACATGTTCCGGCTAATACTATCACTACCAACTGCATTGGAAGTGATTGACAGTACTGCCTTCTTAACATCACATTCAGTAAATCGACTAAATACGAATGGAGGATGGTCGGGAGTTAAAACGGCAGAAAGATTGTCTATCGTATTATTTTTAACTGTATCAAGCATATTAGATGAAGAAGAAAAATGTAAATTAAGAGAATTAATATCAATATTTTTTGGAATGGTATCATGACGTGATTTGCCTATTCCCAAAGACCTGAGGAACTTCCAGACTTTGGCTGGTTCCTCGTCTTCAACTGAATTATGAACATGGCGACGTAAAGCATCCCTACACACCATATTGCAGCGATTTCGGGACTGGACATATTTAGATTTATTAACATCATTAGGTCGCAATTTGTATCTTGTTTTTGCTATAGCTTTTTTGTGCATCAAAGATTTAATTTCTTCAGTGAGCCATGGTGCAGGAAGATGCTTAAGTTTGATAGCACGAAAAGGAGCATGAATATCATACAATTCCGTTACAATTGAATTGAAAATGGCAATCTGATCATCTACCGAGTGTGCATTTGTTAGTGGAGACCAGTCAACTTTCCTAGCATCATCAAGAAACGCCTCACGATCCATACCACCAAAATTACGCTGCAGAATGATTTGAGGTTTGGGTTTAGGAGGACGAATTTTATAAGAAAGAAAGATAAGGTCATGGTAAGAAAAAGCATCCGCGCTGTATTGGCCGTGTTTAGCAACATGTTGTTGGGATGAAACAATAATTAAATCCAGCAGTGAAGGTGTAGAATTAGGAAAATGGTGAGTAGCATTTGATGGTAATATAAACATGTTGCTTGATTTTATTATGGATTCTAATGATGAAGAACGATGATCTTTTTTTAGAAGGCATGTATTAAAATCACCCATAATGATACAGTGAGTAAAAGAAGGAATAATATCTTCCAGGATCTTTTCAAACGACGAGAAGTAATTTATTCGTAAAGAAGGACAGTAAAAAACACCGAGGAGAATTTTTGTGTGAGAAAGAAGGACTTCTACAAAGAGATGCTCACCGGCATGATCAGATGGAGGTTGTGGCGATTTACTAATCACAGTAAAGGGAATGTTAGCACGTAGATAAATAGCCACTCCCCCTCCGACGCTGCCAGTTCGATCATTGCGGATTAGAAGAAAGCCTGGAAGAGAATAAGAAGTAGTTGGGAGACTTGGCTTAAGCCAGGATTCAGATACTAATATAGCCTGAACGTTCTTCTGGTCAAGATACGCCAGCATGTCAGGATAATGTGCCGGAATGCTTTGCGCGTTGATATGAATGACGTTGAAGTTTCTAGGTACGTCGGAAAAGGTCGACTCCAGAATATCAGTTAAAGATGGTAAACTAGAGAAACTATCCTCATCAGTGCTACAGCTGCTACTACTACTACTACTGTTTGAAGATGCTGATAAATACTCACTTTCACTACTGCTACTGTTATTAAATATATTTATCATATTAATAATATAATTAAAAATACGTATATAATAAATATAAAAATAAAATAAAATGTAGTATAATATATAATAGATGGCTAACTAAAAAACTACAAATAAATCTAATTAAACTTAAAACAAAGAAACTCCACCTGCCGGTTGTGTTAGTAAGAGACGCAAAGAACTTAAGTATGTTCGTTACAAAAATAAGCAGAATATAAAAGTATCGTAAAAAATTACATAAAAAATAAATAAAAAATAGCAGCTATTAATGATTTTGCATGGAGGATGCTTAGAGCATAACAAAGAAAAAAAAAAAAAAAAAAAAAAAAAAAAAAAAAAAAAAAAAAGGAACAACTTATGTCAATGTCATTGTCATATCAATTGTCAAAGAAAAGTCAGAACAAAGTAAGAAAAATAAACAAATAAATCGGGTATTAAGTTGTTAATTATAAGATAGACTAGAGACAGTGTTAATAGACAATAACTTTCATATGCTATGCTCTCTAAGTTTTGCTAAGAACATACTTGAGTGAGAAAACATCACTGGGAAACGAATTTGTTTCCTCACTTTTTGCTGGCTACGACTTGACGTCTTGTTCTCGGTGCTACTACCGACTCCTTGGGAACTGTGTTCGGGCTTTTCACAGCAGCCGTTGCCGATGATGTCTTCGGGCTTTTCACAACAGCTGTTGCCGACGATGTCTTCGGGCTTTTCGCAGCAGCCGTTGCCGGTGGCGTCGCAATCTTGTTGAGCTCGGCGACGCAACTGACGCGATGCCGCGATCCGTCATGCCCTAACACGAATACAAAGCCGTCTCTCGACCAACACTTCGTAACCCCGAACTGCTGACGAGCTGCCATAAAGGTGTCATGCCTGGGCTTTGTAAGAAACTCCGACAAAGTAATACCGGAGCCTTTGAGAGCGGTTTTTGCATACCACAGCTTGTTGCGTATGGCCATGTCACGAATCTTAAGTAATATCGGCCTAGGTCTATCTGGAGTGGATAACCGGCCCATTCGATGACAACGACTAATGTCACTGGCAGTAAAGTTGGACACTTTTAATTGTGCAACTACTGTTTTCACAGTCACAGCCGCAGTGTCTTCTTTCGAGACTTCAGGTATGCCGTGAATCAGCAAAATCTTACGACGAGCCCGCATCTCCTGATTGTCTAATTCACGGGCTAGTAGGCTGATCTGGTCTTGGAGGCCCTTAAGTGCTGTCAGAATAAAGACTCGAAAAGAAGCAAATTCACTTTCCACCATCGAAGTACTGGCTGGAGATGGGGATTTCTTAAATTCCTCCTGGAATGCATCCATCTTTTGCAAGAAGAGTGCTTGCAGTAGCTCCTGTGATTCCAATACAGCATCCATTTTGTGTAGCACAGTGATAGTGATAGACCAGTGATAAACAAAAATTGTCAAATGTTTGTGATCTTGAAAGGATAACACTTCCCGGCAGGTACTAATTTGTGCTATTTAATTATACATAAAAATTGAGGTTTGGGCTAGATTTAAACTATTTTTATTAAATTTTAATCAACAGCTGATCACAAAAGTTGTTTCATTTGCAACTACCCGCCAAGGAATACATTCAGCAGGGTTCGGAATACTTGATATTATTATACATTAGCCCTGTAGATACCAAGCGTGAGGTCGCCGCTTCTACCAAAAACATCTCACCCATCTGACCCAGTGCCGTCGTCCGATACGTTGCTGTGGTCGTCCTGCGAGTTGTCCGGCGCGTGCGATCGTCCGCTGGAGAACACGCTGAGGTCCGCTGTGCTGGTGACGCTGGTGTCGGCCAGCGACCGTCGCGACCCGAGAGCGGACACGGAGTCATCGCACCGCACACCGCCCGCCACGCCGCTGTGCTCTGCGCAACCGATTCAACTCAGCGGTCAAGCGGACGTCCGTCAACGCGCCAATAAAACCAGGACTGACGAGAGATACTGATAGCAAGCGTCAGCTCTGGGACTAAACAATTTTAACTGTCATTCCGTATAACAAAAATGAGTCAGTGTGCGTGAAATCCCTCTATATGCATAATTAGTTCGGCAGTCTTTGTTTATTGTGGTACAATAGGCGAGGCAAAAGACTACCAAGATGCGGATTTGTAAAACAATGGGGCAAATGACATACAAACATCATAATCTAATTAACTAGTAGCAACAGATTTGTTTAAGTCGAATTGTTGCAGAATAATACTTTTATTATCAACGGCAAAGGTTTATAGTTTTGTGTTGTTAATTAACTAGTTTAAATAATGAGTAGTTTTTTAACTGGAGTTAATTAACAATGCTCACCACGAAGTATACTAAAACAAATTCGTTGTATTTTTATCTATAGACGAAATAACTTAATATCCGTTTTGACATTTTAAATAGTTACTTTTGCCTTTGTGCTTAATTATAATCGTATAGTACAAACACATTGAAAGCTTTACTTTAAAAATCGACCAAAAGCGAACATCAAAGTTGCCAATTTAATTCAGTAAATATACAGTATTACTTACCCCTTACTTTCTTCAACATAGCACACATTTTGAAGCCAATAGCGCTACCAAAAAAATGCTATCAAAATCACATGCTCGACGATTTTTGTACAGAAACATAAACCTCTGCTCAAAATAAAAAGAAAACAGATATTAATAGTGTAGCTCTTATTTATTGCATAATTGTTTACATCGCATGAAACAAAATTAATGCTTTCGTTTCGTTAATTTCTTAGAATTGTCTATGAGGTAGCTCGATCGCATCTTGGGTTCGCCTGTTTTACAGTCAGTGAATAGGCGAAAGGACGGGGTGTGGAGGTGGATATCAACCGATGCTTGGGAATTGTGGAGAGGAATACCGAGGCCAGGCTTGTCATCTAGACAACATTGAGCATGTTAAAAGAGCAACATATAACCAAAGGAATCTTATCGTGTTAAATTAGGTCAATAACTGCATGTTCCAACATTTGGACCAACTACAGATGTAATTGCACGCTAAATTCTTGTGATAACTAAACTATAAAAGCATTGACGATAAGATAAAATATAATGTGCTCGTGGTCTACTTATTGTGATGTATTGTCTCTAAACATACCATATCACGACTGTTTTTGATATTTTGATATGTATTTTATGCTATTTGTGTTCGTCAGAGCACCACAGGAGGCAAAACTAAAAATAAAATAGAAAATTACTCGGTACCTATATTATCGTCTTGCCTTTATAATTTTTAACTTTAGGTAATAATAAAGGAAAAACTAATGTACTTTTTCTCAATTAGTTAGATTTTATTCAATGAATCAATTACCCCAATTCAAGTTAGGTATTAATTATAGTCATCGATTTGTATCGACAATTCTTATATGGTATAATAATCTTACAACTAACAAGTAGAGAAAACTACATAAAATAAACATGCCCCTTGCATGTCGAATTTGCGCGGTTAGTGTTCCGTACACGCCGTAACATCATACCCATGTTAATAAATGCAAGAGACTGGCTCTAGGACCGAAGCAGTCAACGGGGCCACGCGAAGTCTCGGGTTAGGGAACCTGTGACAGTGATGAATGAAGCTATTCTAAGAGAAGACCATTTGGTACGGAACACTAATTATGGCAGGGGTGGGTTTATGCAATAAATTAACTAATTTGTTAACGCACACGTATTAACTCGAGCAGAGATTCGTTTCAATACTTAAAATAATTCAAGCGGAAAAGTTGTTGAGACCGTTAAAGGCTTAAAGGCGTGTTAAACAGAAATAGTGCGTAATGCTAAGGGTTAGATATTAGGTAAAAATAAGGGCCAGCAAGAGTAAACAATGTCAAAGCTGAAGATGCGTCTTAAAATTTCAGGAGGTCTTTGAGTGACAATTCCTTTGTATTATCGTATTTACAGTCTACGCTATCGGTTAAAGCACCGCGTTAAGTGCATACGAGTCTAAATTATCGAGAAAAATTAACAAAATACAATTATATAATATAGATCTGAATTATAGAGATGCTAATGAACAATTAGTATGGGATGTCCCAGTCAGTGGCTAAATAGACGAAATTTTGTTCAGCCAATTGTATCGAAAAGGGAACATAATTAGTTCATTGGATCAATCTAAAGCAGCCGGATTGGTCGAACCAACCAATGAATATTCCTTTAATAAGGTCGTTTAACACCTTCACTACGGTAGTTACAGTCAAACATAAATTACTAAGAAGCAGTCAGTTCTACAAACTACTGATATCGAACATGGAATATTGATAACAAAGCTGGCGAGGGGAAATGAGAATAAAAATTGATAAATGCTAAGATTTACATACATTTAACGAATAAGATTTTTGTTTACTTAGATAAATATTTTCCAATGATTATCGATAAATACCATTTTCTTTATACCTAGTAGGTACATAAAGAAAATAAGAAGAGATTTTTAAGTGTTATTTTCGAACTATTTCTACAAATGTGAGGGATGCGACATGATAAGGAGCTCACATGTATATACCATACATACTTTTAAATCAAAAACTCTAAGATGGCGCTGCAATTGAAATTGACAGCAGACAGCATATTAATAGTTTAAACCTCCTCAAACCTTAAAAAGTATGCTTGTTAAATGCTGACATTTCCTTTAATGTTAATTATAACATAAACCCACCTCCATACCAAAACATGCCAGTGCAGCAACTCAGACTTTACATTGTATATGATAATAAATAAAATAAACGATCGTAATTTCCAGTAAAAGAACGAACGCTAAGCTATTGGTGCCGTAGGTCATACGTTAGGCACTAATCACACAAAAAAGCAAACAGGCCTAGTGACATCTCTACGAACGAATCTCTCGCAGCTGCACCCGTCCGGCAGAATACGCAGAAATTTTAAAACAATAGATATCATTTTATGTGGCATTTGTCTGGCATTTATTATGCAATGACTGCGGTTCACGGCGATGGACTTACTCATAGAGACGCCTTATTACCAACAAAATTATTTTATCAGATCAGATATTGGCTCTAAGATTCCAAGTTTGAATATTAAAACAAATAGGTCTTAAATGATATGTTTTCCATAATTTCAGAATCTACAGTCTAGCTCTTTAAATTTAATATCTTTCGCAAGTTATTCAATAGTAGATGGTCAAACCTAGCAGAAAGTGGCTTTTAATGCATCGAGTGTTAGTTTAGCGAGGGGCTATAATAGCACGAGTGCAATTAAGAGTCATATTCGCGAGGTTCAATCATTAATCAATTTAATTAACTCAGCAAAAATAACACCATGATTCAACTCGTAATTTTCTTTTCTTCAGACTACCTAATAAGAGCGGGAAGCAAGTAAGACGCTGTTTGAGGGTTTCGGTACTTCTAAACGATTCCTGTGTGAGTAAATTTAGCCCAAAATACCCGTTGTGTAAAAATATACTATATAACTTTTATATATATATATATATATATCAGGTATATATATATACCTGATAAAACTTTCTTGGCGAATTTTTCGTACAAAATGTGTAAATTTGGCTACCATTTTCAAGTAATAATTCCACCTTAATAAAAATTCAAGGTTTTTAGATTTATTCCTTTACTTGTGCTCTTTATTATCAAATTTAAAAGTTCTTAGTCAACAGGAAGTATCCTATAGTACATTTTGATGACGCGTGAAAAGGTGATCCACAAATCAAAAACGTTATTAATATCTTTTTATTGTATTGAGTGATGTATATATTTATTTTTTTAATTAAATAAATTATCAAGCGTGTATTTTATTTGACATATAAAGGGCGTCGACCCACAGACAGACATTTACAGACAATTACAACAAAATTTTCTAATAAGGGACCCATTTTTTTAAAACGGGTACTGTACATGATATAAGAACAAACACGAGTAGTTTCAGTTAAATAACTATAACGACTCGAATCGCGTTATGTTCTTCTATTTTTATGCATTAGTTTGAGTTATTTAAAATTGTTCACTGGAATGATATTGTATGTAAATTCATTATTGCATCGCTGATGTACGCATTTTCATACAAACTAATCCACAGCGATGTTTGCTTTAGAGCAGTAAAGTGCAGCTTTTTGCGCACTAAATTAAGGTTAATAATCACGAAATTTGAAAAAGATTAGCCGGAAGAAAAAAAATCTGCTTCATAATGCAAACGAACGCTATATGGTTATCATGAGTCTTGGCTGAAAGTCATATCATTCTAAACCTAGATTTGTGTAAAAGAAAGCAAAACTTGGGGGAACAAAGGTGTTTAGGATAATGAAGAATCTTGTGTTTTCTTTTGTACAATGTCAGGTTTTATGATCCATCCGGTGGGATGAGTATTCTTAAAATACGTATAAATACGTTTACTCCACGTTCGAACAAGCATTTATTTAGTTCTGTTATATTCACCTTGACTTCTGTACAGGGTACGATAGTCGAGCAATAGGCGTTAACGGCACTTAGTAAACGTTTACTGCCTTGGCAAGATGTAAAACTAATGTACAAATATTGACTGACGTCACAGATTCAATTTAGACATTAACATAGTTTTTTTAAATTGCATTCGGCATTATAATTATATTTAGAAGCTAGTCATTACTTTTATTGGCTGCAATTGTAATGAACTACGTTTGTGACTTCTAAAATGTATCATTAACAAATACTACAATGATTGGCAGGATTTGTACTAACTACGTCTAAATAATATAGGTTCAAAAACTTTCTAGCGTATTGCGAGTTTCACTACCTATATAAATTAAAATTAATATGCTGTTTCGATAAGCTGAAACGCAAACTAAATCATTTTTTCTAATGGTTCAAAATTTCGGTCACAGCACCAGACGCGCTAATGCCGGTCGAATAAAATCCATGCATATAACACTTGAGTGCGCATCATGCATATCATGTTCAACGTTAGAATACACAATTTATTCAGGGTTAGAGATAAGTGACACACATGTTTTGTCAAAAATTACAAATGACGTGGCATTACTTAAATATCGGTAGTGTCCTGACTGACAGCAGGATGGCTAGGACATCGGTCTATGAGAAAGGACTGAATAGCAAGTGGCGAAGATCGATGTCCTAGAAAATCAAAGATGATGGTAAAAAGTTATCTAAGTTGAAATAGAAAAGAAGTAGATACTAAACATTATAGGGCTATGCTAGAAAATAATAGATAAGTTCTTGAGTTTAAAATCAATAGCTTTTTGACACCATATTGTAATTGCATCAGTAACAGATCTCGAAGACTTATGCTTCTAAGAAAACAAGTTGCAAAAATGAAACTGGTCGTAAGTCGTAACCGCAATATTTAAGATGCCTTACGCAACAGTGGCGATCGAAGTCCGGTTGTATTGCATTAACTTGTATATAACTTCACATGTGTGTCACGTCGTCGTGTGGAATCTATAAATGCGTGAAGTGATCTGAGCCAAGTGTCTCCTCCGAGCTAGTTCGAGACGTAAACGGTGAAGTGTCCAAATTACCTGATACGGTATCGCTCTGTGACACTCGCAGTTCTTGTAGCTCCAGCGCGGTCTTTTCTCTTCTGGAACATTTCGAAATATTACTGTTCATGTTTGTTGTATAATTTACAGACATTATGACTAGAATTAACAAAAATTATAATTTTTTTATTTTATGTTTTAGTAAATTTTAGTCTATATATTATAATGTATGATATCAAATTAAAATAATGTTGATAACAATATGCTAGAAACAATGTAATTTAATTATTAACGCATTTCTTATTTATGTGTAGTAATAATAAGATTACCTTAAAATCACGGTCGCTCGCGCTTGTTTCTCAGTCTCGGAGAAGTTTTCCGCTCGCTGCCCTATCTTTGCTTTCTTGTCTGGTTCCACGAAAACACCAAGTTTCCGCTTGGGGAGTTCGGTCGGCGGAGGAGGCCCGGGATAGTCCAGCTTTGCTCTCTTTAACTCCTCCATTGAACGCTCCAAGTGGTATATTACTACATCATCCTCATAACCGAAATCTTTGTGAAGCTTAACCTGAAGACAAATAAAAAGATCAGGTATCTTCTAAATAATCAGTTCAAATGCTTTTGTGAAAAGTAACAAAAGTACCTGAATATAATTAACAATTAGATCCATGTCATTCAATTTCATAATAGCTTTTTTATGTAATTTGAGTATTGTGTAGGCCATCGCAGTGATCACTCTCTCTCCATCCAATAAATAAATATCCCAAACTCTTAAGCAGAGGCTGAAAGGCACTCTTTCCACAAAACATACAAAGAACCATTTGAGCGAGTACAGTATCGCATCTAAGCCGAACTTATCAAAATGTATTTTCAACTTCGGCATAAATTTGTTGAGTATTTTGTCGTGGTGTTCCAGGAACCTTGTCAGTTTTGGAAACCCTTCTACATAGAGGCCATGCATCACGTACTTTTTATCCGATAGCAGTATCGCGAGAGCCCAAAACGCGTCCTCTTCGTCCATATACATTAAAAGGACACCCGCTAAGCCAGACATGCCTTGACAGTAGCCCACCTCAGAGTTGTACATGCTATATGCGCAAAGGACGTTAAAAAGCGAACACTGCTTCTCAGAATATCTTTCTCTGTAAAATTGGTGTTCACGGAACTGCCTGTTGACATCGGAGTCTATCTGCCTCACGTCCGTGGACCACTGCTTGGCAAGCCTCAGCATCTCCTGGTACTTGCCGGGATTGTCCGACTTCAGTCGGTTGACATCGAGAAGTTTGCACCACACTTTTATACGGAGCGAGTTTGGAATGCCTTTGTATATCCGCCTGTGAATTTTTTCCCTAGTGCCTGGGATATCCCAGGCGCCAAGCATTTTGACCCATTTCTTTTCTCTTTCGACTTCAATATTGACCTTTTGCGGCGCCGTCTTTTGTGGCAAACGCTCATCGTGAATGAATCCATATCTGTAAAGTAATTGGGCACACGTTCCTTTAAAACAAACAGAAAAATAGTTGCCACTGCGACTGCTACATATGCATATCATCAATGAAATTTCATTATTAACATTTCGCAGCAATTGCGCAATTAAACTATATTAGCACTAGCATAAATAAAAACTGCATATATTTGCAAATGCATAAATAATTCTCTAAAATATGTGATTGATAAAACACCAAGTTATAAGAAAATTTGATTGTTATATGATCATAATTTTCAAGTTACAAGAAATATTTGTTGCATGGTATGTGCAGACTACTAACTAAACTAACTAAACTTTATATTTCTTTATAAGATTTCCTCTGAGTATGAAATTAACATGTAATTCACACTTCAATATCAATATTCTTTTAAATCAAATATTTCAAACATACAAACCAATTCATAAACATTCCAAAAATCATGGACATAATAATAATTATAATAGATTAAGGTCCGTATTATAGAACAATGCTCAGCCATCGATCAGTGCTCAAGTAGAGATTTCATTCATAAAGTTTTCAATTAATGAATGAAATCTCTGCTTGAGCACTGATCTACGACTGAGCATTGTTCTGTAATACGGACCTCAGTGCACTAATTAATTGATATTGATTTCTCTATCATGCAATGATCTAAAAAGCAGAAAACATAGACAATAGGATACATTCGCCATTATTGAATAAATACATTTAAAATAATAACATCTTACTACTACTGAAATTATAAACACAAATGTGTGTGTAAGCTCTCTTACTTATGTGTGTGTTTCTGTAGTCAGTGTAGAAATTGCTTAACTGATTTTGACAAAATATCGTCTATTTAAAATACTCTAGGTCCAGAGTAAAATAATTTTTAGCGCTAAAAATAGTCTCCCTCTATGACGCAGCTAAAAATGACTTACAAAATAAGCAAAGATTATACCTAGTTCTAGTTCCTACTTACATTAGGTGTAACAACTTAATACAGTTATTATATCTAATGCTAGGCTGTTGGTTGTGTGTGACTTCTTATTTATTTATATATAGTGATTTATCAACACTATCGCAAAAATTTAGCAACATAGACCATTTTTGTAGATTTAATTAAAAATTGCAGAAAATTGGGAAATTTCCCCATTTTGTAGTTTAATTTATTGATTTCTGAAAGTACAGATATTCACTAAAAGTTTTTTTTTTAATTTTAATCACATTAAAGGAACACAGTCAATACACTAGTATATTATTAAACATAGTTTTTAAAACTTTGCTGATATGTAAAAAAATAAATTCTTGATACTTGAGAAGTTATTTTCTGTAATTGTTTTAAAAACATGTCTTTTTTAACAGCGTTCTAATGAGATCTCACACATAAATCTTAATGGGTTCTAAAGATACTCAAAACCGAGGATGTCAGGATGATATGAATACTTGGTATCACAATCGATGGTAAGCTCAATGAGTATGTAACACTATGTGGTAAGTCATAAAGCCAAAGTCAGACCAACCATGCAGTGAAAAAATAATTATAATTATCAATGGACTCCTAAAGTAAAAAAATACAGAAAATTTACCTTTTTACTATGTGGTAGGACTTTTCTGCAAAGTTCATCTAGGTAGGTACCACCGCTTTGCCATTTATTCTGCCGCTAAGCAGTAGTGTGCAAGCAGTACTGTGTTCCGGTTTGAAGGGCAATGTAGCTAATGAAATTACTGGGCAAATGAGACTTTATGATCTGATCTCACAGTCGTGTAATCTTATTACCAGACTGTGTTGATGTCTCAGGATGATGTGCGCATTGCAGCAGTCATGCGAAACTTTACATGTTGGAGTTCCGAGTGACACTATTCTGTTATGGGCGGCCATGTCACTTAACATCAGGTGAACGACTAGCTCGTCACATCATTCAATAACAAAAAAAAACCATACAATTTGAAATTGAACAAAATGTCAGGTAAAAACACTTGATATGGTCAATGGCAATAAAAAGGAAGGTTTGCTTATTTTTTCCTTTAATAGCTTGGTTATTATATTATTCTTAGATCCAGTTAATTGTAGATTTTCATGATAATTTTTCTACATTTCATTTTTTTCTATATTTGAATTTTGTCCTATTGAAATACCAGTTTTACGGTTTACGAGGTTATTTATAATCTTACACTAAGATTTAGTGCAATAAGTTGTTTTTATTGAGATATCAATTTAATGTCTAAATAAATAAATAAATGGTAATGCATAGACAATGTTTAAGAATTCCTAGGAATCTAATTTTCACTGTTGGCTTCCCAATTAAAGGATATATTACATACTACATGGATATCACAGGAAGTTGATAACAATATAGTGGGTACAATTAACTATGTAGTTATAATAAATCAAACAGTTTTATATCTTTTTTTAGAAAGAAAAGAGGCTTGGTAGTTTATATTAACTACTTTTTTTTACATCTAAACTATTAGACTAAAATTTTGCATAACTGATAGATTTAGATTTTACAAATTACATAATAATAAAATATAAATAAAATAAATAAAAAAGACCCAACAATCACATACACAAGACTAGACCCTAACTAATAAAAGTGCCCAATGATCACATACATAAATCCTGGACCCTAAATAAAATTCCCTGTATCTAGGGACCCAGGAACTACGAGGACTATGGTCACAGACACAGAACAAGCATTTGCACTTTTTTTCTGTGCACCAATACTTTTCCTATCACGGGAATCAAACCTGCCCCCTCTGGATTATGAGCCAACCTGCTCAAACCCCACACCATTAATAACACAATCATCTTAATTATATAAGTGAGACTATTTTCTAACATTTTAATTGGACATCTCAATTAATAGATATATGTGAAGTCTATTTGCAAGGCTTTTGCAAATTTGTATGAAATTATGCACACAGATTGCTAAAACATTAATATAGGATATTTTTACCCGAGAAAACTAAGTATTGCAGAAACAGGAAAAATAGAAAGAAACCAGGGTGCCTTATAAATAAAGAGCTTCTGCCCGCAGCTTCGCCCGCGGCGTGGCTTATGGGAAAATAATTGAACCACCCATTTCATCCTCTTTAGGGTGGAATTTCGAAAAATCCTTTCTTAGCGGATGCCTATGGCATAACATCTAACTGCATTCCAAATTTCAGCCCGATCCGTCCAGTGGTTTGGGCTGTGTGTTGATAGATCACTATATTAGTCAGTCAATCAGTCAGTCACCTTTGAGTTATATATATTTAGATTAAGAAATACAAGAAACTCATCATCTAGAATGCACTCTTTCACATAAAAATATATGCTCAATTTAAAATCATTTTTTAACTCATACCTTTTATAGTATTGTATAAATGGACATGGGATGTGATTAATGTTTGGTTTAAAACCCACTGAGTCATTTTGCCACTACTAATGATAAGTAAATTATTTACTTGTGTAATATTTTAATTTAACAAATAATATGATGTGTAGCATTTTAATATTACTCTTCCTAGCATTCTAATTTAACAAAATTTTAGATGCTGGTTTTCATAGATAAGACTATGGTTTTTTATTCACTAAAATATCATAGTGTATATGAGAACCAATATAATGTGAATACTTATAGAGAAATGAAGATGAGCATTAGCTCGCTTGTTGCGTGATGTTTAATGATGACAAATATTAACAATGATTTACCTGTCTGTTTTGTGATATTCTTCGAACTCAGGATCCTCCCATGGGTCGATCTGCCCAGCCAGGTTCTCACGGCCCCTCTCATATCTCTGAAAAATTCGCTCCCTCTCCTCGGAAGCCCGTGCCAACAGAGCCTCCTCATTCATAACACTGCTTGGTTATACCACATTACGAATTTACGGCCTACTCTATAATCTACTAGCTCACTCCCTGTACACACCTAAAACACTACACATGAGACTGACCGGTTAACGAAGGCAGATCAGCGGAGAGTTACAACCAAAAAGATTACACCCAAGTTACAACAATAAACATCACGCCCTAACGTATTAATTAGGACTATTTTGACATGCTGTCATGCCAATGTATTTTTTTGGATCTTCTGTAGTCCAGGACTTTATACATTGACTCACATCACCCAATATTATCAACAGTAATCACTAACCACTATCAAATTTAATTGACGAGTGCCGTTGGTTTTCAGGTTACGATACGCCCTTAAACGAAAAAACTATGAAACGATACCGCTGCTAGCGAGTCCTGTTGGCATCGTTTTCAACTTTTCATTTAATGTTTTTTTTTATAGTGCAGTAGTTCAATCGATATCTGTGGCCTCAAAACATTATACTACAGAGTCTGTGGAAGTGGCAGCGGCGGCGCCAAAGAACTTTAACAGTAATATTCTTCTATCTGAACTATCTGGAACAAGCTCATGGTATACAAAACTAAACTTTTTTGTTTTTGAAATGGCTCCACACTTTTGTGTATTTAGACAGTGTCAAGTTTTCTCAAGTTAATTAATATCATACCGGGTGTTACAAAACTACCCGTAAAACCAAAAGGAGGTTAAATGGGGCCTTATGTTGAAAATAGTTTTTATTGCGTGTAATTTCATAGCCTATGTTCCGTTTCTAAACAACAGTAGTTTGAAAATTTTCTTTATTGACAGATGTCCATATACAAAATATAGATCGTTTACAGCTTTATCACAATGGTTTATAATTTAATATTTTGATGTGCAAACCCTATTGCAATAAAATTAAAGAGTAAGCTACACAGAATGTTATCTACTTACATTTCTACCTAATTCGCGGAACGACAAAATTTTCAAAAGATCTAACCTAACGAAACAACCTAAACAAACACTAACTTTTCATAGTAAAAAAAATGCCATAATGCCTACGCATAACATCATATCGTAATATTCCGAGTTAGATATCGTCTTTCACAATCGATTTTAGTTCGCTATTGCCGACAAAACCTTTAGGACGACCACCTGGTTCATTTTTCAGTTCATTACAGAATGTAAGCGGACAAACCAATAACCGGTGGTGCGTTCATTTGTTGTAGTATTCACTCCGTAACACATAACGCTAATCGATTAATAAATAATTACAACGAAAAAAAGTATACAAAACTAAACTTTTTTGTTTTTGAAATGGCTCCACACTTTTGTGTATTTAGACAGTGTCAAGTTTTCTCAAGTTAATTAATATCATACCGGGTGTTACAAAACTACCCGTAAAACCAAAAGGAGGTTAAATGGGGCCTTATGTTGAAAATAGTTTTTATTGCGTGTAATTTCATAGCCTATGTTCCGTTTCTAAACAACAGTTGTTTGAAAATGTTCTTTATTGACAGATGTCCATATACAAAATATAGATCGTTTACAGCTTTATCACAATGGTTTATAATTTAATATTTTGATGTGCAAACCCTATTGCAATAAAATTAAAGAGTAAGCTACACAGAATGTTATCTACTTACATTTCTACCTAATTCGCGGAACGACAAAATTTTCAAAAGATCTAACCTAACGAAACAACCTAAACAAACACTAACTTTTCATAGTAAAAAAAATGCCATAATGCCTACGCATAACATCATATCGTAATATTCCGAGTTAGATATCGTCTTTCACAATCGATTTTAGTTCGCTATTGCCGACAAAACCTTTAGGACGACCACCTGGTTCATTTTTCAGTTCATTACAGAATGTAAGCGGACAAACCAATAACCGGTGGTGCGTTCATTTGTTGTAGTATTCACTCCGTAACACATAACGCTAATCGATTAATAAATAATTACAACGAAAAAAATCTGCGTTCTTCATATTGATAAAATTAAATATATAAAAAGTAACTGGAAATTAGAAATCCTAGCCTAAAATATTTACTTCCAAAACGGCATTTAGATAGTATTGAATGTATATTAACTTCTTTGTGAGACTAACAAGAACTCTCTGCACTTCACTATTCTATGGTTTAAAAAACGTCTGTCACATCTCTAATGTCGAATGAAAAATATTAACTACATTTCCTAATTCTTTATTGTATTCTAATTTAAATATTTATTTTAATTAATCTTTTTTTAAAGCAATAAAAGGCAGTTTCTTATGTTATAAACACTTTTACTAAGACCTCTCCAACCTACCAAATAACAAAAGATAGGTAAAGTCCTATTATATGTCAATGCCCGTCACTCGCTCGATTCTCTCTCTACGATAATCGTTAGTATTCATTCTCTTTGCTTACAGAACCAAATTCAGATTTTATTCGTTTGTTTTTGGAAATCGTGAGACGTTGTCTTTGTTACGATACCTACATTTTTGATAGAAATATTAATATTTATTTTAATTATATCATATATATTTCTTATTTCTCATCGTGTAAGGCTAAGAATCGGTCGTCTGAAAAATAACTACAGTTCATCTTTTTCACAATCTGCAATGAATCCAGTAACTCACGTAAGCATCCAATCACGTAATTTTAATAATATTTCAAATTAGACCCGTTTGTGAGGCGGAAAATGATAGTGGTAGCTTAAAATTACAATTATTTATTACATATAAATACTACCGAATGATAAAAAATACTAGCTCCATGCAAAAAATGGAGTCCGAATCCAAAGTCCAAAGTTCAGGTAAAATACAACTGTCGATGGATGTTGTTAATACTATAGTTATTTAGAAAGCTGACTGTTTGCACCAAACTCAATGCAAGTTGTATTAACATTCTAATGGGAAAGGATGGGAAATTGGAAAGTTTACTTATACCCTTTGAATTAATTTGATTCTGTAAATTTAAGATTTTATCCTCACCTCTTCCTATGGATGATGTAAGAGCTGAATAAGATGATATCCATGGAATGGGCAGCATTCTCCCAGTCTGCATTATAATCCACTACAATTGCCAAGACATCTGCCAAGCAGGATGATTATGGCAACCCAATGGGGAGAGGCCTATTTTCAACAGTAGAAATTTTCCGGTTGATCACAAGTGAAGATTTTATTATGAACTATAGATTTTAAATATATTTAGATGTTAATGCTATATGTATGGTAATTTAATAAAAGTATTGTTATGAAAGCTTGCACTGCAAATGATTTCTATAATTGTAAGAGTTTCATAAAACATTTTTAGATATAAAACTACAAACTGGTCTGTAACCTATTAAAATAAAAAAATTGTGTTTTTGTCTATTTACAGCTTAGCCGGGCTACTCGTCCCATCTTCAGGAAACTGTCTACTACAGCAAGCTTAGCTTCAGCTCCAAAGCCTATTCCACCTACTGGCCTCTGTTTTGGTAAGACTTTGTACCCTGTTCTAGTACTTGATTCCAAACTGAGAATACTCAAGATTTTGTTACTATTCAAAAATCATAAAGTCTAAATTATATTTCAAGCATTCAAATAAAACCCTTTCATTTCGCTATTTATAACCCTACTTGACTCAATTTTGTGTCACTCATTTTTGAGAATTATATTTCTATTATCTCTACAATCCCTTGGGTTCAATGTTGATTCACTCAAGTTTCCAGTTTTCAATTCTCATAAAATTAATATCAACATTATCTTTGGTATGAGTTATGGTCACATTGAAACAGATTGAGGCGGCAAATGTTATGATATATTGAATGGTGTCTTGAGTACTTAAGTTTCTTCAAACTTGGCTGTAAACACTATTTATTCCCATTAGAGTACCAAGTTAGTGTTTATATTTGGTTTGTCAAAATACAACCTGTATGTGAGTACCTAAATCAATATTCATCTGGACAGAAGTAAGCAAATGTCAGTTGTTATATAGACATAGTGATTAGATGTAGATTGAGGTTCATCTAAGTAGTTGAAAATAATCAGAAAATATCAGTTGTGAATTTTGAAATTTTTTCATAAGCCATGTATTTTTAAATTTTAACATGTGATAAGAGTGGATTATTATCCATTCAAGTGTTCGTGAACATGCATTAGTGTTGGCAAATGGTTCCAAGTTTTAAAACCATGCTTTTTTGTTTCCTTCAAGAGTTCCTAGAGCCTTCAGTAAAATATCCACCATTTTACTTTAGCATTTGACTGACAAAACAAAATTTTGACATGTCATAACCATGCTAAAATTCCTTACTTGACATTGGAAGAATTCTTAAAAAAGCAATTTAATAAAGAAAAGAAGAGGTTCATCTAGGCACCTACAAAAAGATTATCTTAACATATTTTATAACCTTTGTACCTACTATGTAACTCTGATAAAATAATAATCAATGTCAATAATATTTACTATCAAGTGGAATTTTGTACAGTGAAGCAGGGATTATGTAGATTAAAGTACTATAAAGGTACCACCTACTCTGATATGTATTTTACTTATCATTTTAGGTACATAATATAGTACATACAGATAGAACATAATATCTATACTTCTATACTGCTATACAGACTGTAAACAATGATAAGTGGATCAATGGTACTCTGGTGTTAGGGGTCCTCAGTCTATCCTCTAGGTTCTCTACCTATCGATTTCACCCCCATGTATGCTGCCTGATTATGTATGGTTTCTATTTAAGATTTAAAAAAATAGTTAGTTTTAGTTCATTTTCACTATATTAGCACAAAACACAAGTCAAGTTTCACAATCACTTCAAACCGAAATGACACCTGGGCCATTTTAATTGAATAATAGTATAGTACTACTTATTAAGGAACTAATTTAAAAAGACATTTCCTTAACATAATCGTGAGCCTTTTTCATTGTTTATGTACATGTAATAAATCACGATATCACACGATTCAGTAATATTTTAGTTGGAGAAAGTGGTCTGTAAAATGTATTCTGCGAAATTCCTCGTGGCTTCAGATGTATTTTGATGTGATATATATGATATATTTAACCAAGAGGAATACAATTGAGTCCAATGGCCTCTGAAATTGTGATGATGATGATTATTATTATTATTCCTAGACGATATCGACTACGGCGACCTTTTCTGTTCTTTAGATACAGGTTTGATAGGTCCTCACTGGTTAATGTGACCAATTTTAGCTGTGAATGTATGAGTACAGATGCTACATTGTGATTATAATGTTTTGTACTTTACAGCTGGACTGTCTTATAGTATAATTATATCTCGGCGTGGTTTATGTTTTAGAGCTGAGCGATGAACAGAAAGCTCTTCAGGACCTTGCTCGCAAGTTCACCAAGGAAGAGATCATTCCCATGGCGGCGCACTATGATAAGACCGGCGAGTACCCATGGCCTATTGTCAAGAAGGCTTGGGAACTAGGCTTGATGAACGGCCATATCCCCGAACACTGCGGTAATGACATTCAGTTATTTCTATAAATCTATATGATTACCTGTTACAAATATTAGAGGGAAATGGCTCTTTTATAATTTTACTGGTAAAATTGCTCAGTGAAAAATGGTAAGAGATAGTAGGTTTTGGATGGTTTCTTTTTATTTAGTGTCAACAGCCAAGAAACTTTTTAGTATGCTGCCAGTTAGAAATATATTGCTTCAGCAATCCAAGTTTTAATAAAATATTGCTGAACTCGTATCTCAATAGCATCATCACCGCCATAGACGGCACGGGCCTAGCAGTGATTCTTACTTAATAATCCAATGCTACTTTGAGAATATCGAGTATATTAGCCGATATAGGCCGATAAGTTGCTTTCAAACTCATTCACTATAGGTGACTCTTTCGAGTAAAGAAATTGTTCTAAGTCTCTATCAAAAATAAGCACAACATTACAGGAGGCAGCGAACTGGGCGTATTTAATTCTTGTCTTATAACTGAAGAGATTGCATTCGGCTGTGCGGGCATCAAGGCTGCTATCCTCACCTCAAATATAGGTGTAAGTTAGCAAAATACACCTCTGATGTGCCAATGCTTTGTAGCTTTTCCTAAGCCGAGGTTTTTTGTATACCTGTATATATGGACAAACATGAAAATGTCTTTTAAATGGAATATTATGTTTAATAATTTGAAATAGTAATGTAACAGATTCGTGAATATAAAGTATACAGATTCTGTTTTTTATGCGTCCCACATCTGTCTTGAAATTTATATTGATGTCCTAAGACTTTTTAGGTACATCAAAAATACCCTTTAAAAATCCAAAATACTTCGCTCTGATGATATTTGTAATTTATTTTGTATAGAACTGTAGGCAACAAGAATGTGTCATAAAATAAATGAAGGGTTGAGAATAAAAAGGGTTTAACTGTCAAATTGATAGTTTCGAGAAAATTGACTTTAAACGTCAACGGCGTCATTTTAATGTAGAGTGCTTATAAGGTAATAGAAAAGGTTTATGTAAGTTTCAGTTGCTTGAAAATGTTTTAATTCTATTTTAAATACTAAATATAATACTAATTCATACAATTACTGTAATAATCTTAATATATATAAATCTCGTGTCACAATGTTTGTCCTCAATGGACTCCTAAACCACTTAACCGATTATAATAAAATTCGCACACCATGTGCAGTTCGATCCAACTTGAGAGATAGGATAGTTGTAAGTTTATATATATCTCAATTTATAATAGACATATATAAAATACCCGTGCAAAGCCGGGGCGGGCTGCTAGTATAATACAATAAAATAAATATAATAATGTTTATATGCTAAGCGATCTGTATTCCTGTGACAGATAAACCGTTTTTAGACTCAAAATCTCGAGATTTAAGCCTCATTTCAGTATTTTGAGAATGTATTTACTGAAGATAATTTCACGCTGAATCCAACGATACCCATAAATCATTTTGTGAAAAAAATCAGTTAAATCCTTTTTGTTCTCACCCCTTCAAATGAGTGTTTTATGCCACTCTGGGCCCTAATCCACAGGCGGTCTAGGGCTAGGCGTGTTAGACACTAGCCTCGTCACGGAGGAACTGGGTTTTGGCTGCTCCGGCATTATGGCAGCGCTATTCATCACGGATGTCGGCGTGAGCGAGTTGTTTTATTCGATGCCGATATGTGTTAGACAGAAACTTCTGGTGATGGATGTTTACCGAGTTTTGTCTATATTTAAATTACCATTGAACATTTGCATGGTTTGTTTTTTTACTTATATTACTCGCAATTTAATTTACCATACATATTAACTGATTTTACGTCGAAAAAATCACCCATCGGGTTCGTGTGTCGTTTTCAAATAGCGGAAATTAGTTGATATTCAGACTAATTAACTTAGAAGGTACAATTATAATTATATACAGTGTATTATAATTTACGTTTTACTATTATTTTTACTGGCGTGTTTATTATAAATATCAACGACATGAGTAGCATTTTGCTTGTTATGATTTACGTTTCGATGAATGAGTTAACGTTTTAAACATGTCAGAGTCATATAATTACAATAACAAAAGTGTATAATTTGTTCAAAATTACTGACATTCGGGTCAAAAACTGCTTTACTTACTCTCGACAGCAAAATATCTAAGCCAAGGATATCTATGTTTTATAGTTCATGAAGACACCCGACCGAGAGTAACAATACTCTAATCTAATTGTCACTGATTGCTATTATAGGTTTGCAATATTATGGCTCGGTGCGGCTGAAGGCCGATAACGGTCTTTTATGATATACGTGACGCTAGCTTATATATTATAATATTTAAAAAGTGCAAGGTGCCAGTTTTTTAACTATAGGAGGTATTTCAGGCGGCGTAGGGAACCTCGGAGTGTTCGAAGAATGTTTAGCAGCGGAAGAGATGGCTTTTGGATGCACTGGCATCACCACCGCCATCGGCGGCACGGGCCTAGGAGTGAGTCTTACACTTAATAGACCAATGCTACTTTGAGTATATATACTTGTATGTCGCTTTCAATGTATTTATCAATGCAAAGACTATATATATCGTAAATATTTTGGCGGAGATATTGGAGGTATCTCTTTTCGTTTAAGAATTAAAACACATTAAACTGATTCTGCGAACCAAAAAGCCAATTTGATAGTTTATATTAAATCATAGAGCTTTTCTAATAATTCGCGGTTATCTATGTACTTTATTATAAATTACAGTATCTAGGTAGTTTTCATTTAAAACAGTCTCTCATTTTTTTTGCCTTAACTACTGAAATTACCATGTTCATCTATTTATTTTCTACTTACCAAAAAAAAGAAAAATAAAAGATCAAACGTATTGAAAGTTAACTCGTTCCTAAAATTGCTTTCCTTACATAAATACATTTTAAAAAATACATGAAAAGGCGGAAAAGGGATGCTGATAAAATTTTTGACTTTATCTCCTGTCCAACGAAGTTGAATTGATAATTAAACTAATAATAATAATAACTAAAGAAATTGAAACACTTTGTTCTACAAGTCAACGAGTTCTTAAATGTGTTGATATAGGAAGCACTATATATTTTCAATAATTACATGTTATGCTAATAAAATAAAATGTACATGCCAGTATAATTTGAAAGTACCTACCTGCCATTCGTAACCTGTACAAGTGTACACTCAGGATACAGTTTAGTACAAGTTCAGCGTTCACTTTTGCTTGCACAGTGTCACAAGTCGGTTTTACCGATCATGTCATAAATGTCAAAGAACTTTATATCAGTGTTACAAAACAGACAATTGCCTCCTCATATAAAATCCTTAGCTATAAAATCCTTTGACTTTAACTTTGATTTGAATGCGTTTACTTTGTGGTGGCTTATAAAATCAATCAGTCATTTGGGTATTAAGATCATCGTTCATTTCATACTCTTTTAAAGTCATATTTCACGATAACACATCATTTTAAATGAAAAACGCTTTTATAACAAGTTGCCTGACGGTATCGAACAATTGTCAATGCGTAAATTTAAATTATTCATAAAGTCAAACTTAATGAAAAAAGCCTATTACACAATAAATGATTATGTGTCGGACAAAAAAGCTTGGCCTGAATATCCCAAGCTTAACGGTATGAAATCTTAGGTACTTTGCCTATTGCTTATTCCTATCTATAAATTCAGTTTCTATTTGTAAAGTTTATAATAAGATAATCACGGTATTTTTCTTGCACCGGTGTGACGTGGTGGTTATTTTTGTAACATATTCATTATCTCAACTGTAATGAATTATATACATTGTAAAAGACAGTAGAAAGAAGACAAAAAAAAATACATCACTGTAAAGTTTCTTGTAGCTTCTTCTTTACAGTTGTAATCGAAGCTTCGGATCAAAGTTTTCAATTCTGCATTGTGCCGGATTGCTTGCACCAGTAGTGAGAAAGAGAACTGCTTTTTTTTCAAACTCATATATTGTAATGGGCTTGCTATATTATTTGACAATAAGCACTTTGTAATTTTATATGCTTAGTGAAATAACTTAATTTTGAGTACCTAGTATAATTTTGACTTGTAAAAGTGCTAAAATTAGCCTATTTGCAATAAATCTTTTGACTTTGACTTTGACTTAAAGACGAAAGAAGAAAACAATTTGTAAGATATCCACGAATCGGCGATCTGTGGAGGTAAATATGTCACATAGGAATTAGACCACAACCAATCCTGAAGAGGAACTTTGGGAATCCTTTTTCTTGTTGGTGTCCCGCTTTAGCGTCATCTTTTTCGTTACGCGCGTTCACAGGTGGCTTGGAGATGGGTGTCTTTGACGGGTGTATGGTGGCCGAGGAGTTGGCCTTCGGATGTACGGGCATCATGACGGCAATGGAGGCTAGTGGTCTTGGCGTGAGTGTCGTTGCTTGTGCATGCCTGGTTGGTGGCCCACCATATCGGTTCACTTCTACATCGGTTAGGACATTGTAGGCAGAAATTAATATTGTATCCTTCAATTTAGGTAATGTACAGACAAGAAATGATATGGATATAACTAAACAAGCAAAAAAATATTTTATGTTAGTCCCGCTGTTTTCAGAGATGCTTTATAAAAGATTACGATAATAGCCAAAGATAAAAATAACAATGATTATCCTGCAAGGTACAATCCAAGGTCCAATTTGTGTGAAAAATCTAAATTTTAGTTTATAACACTCAGAATAGGTGCTTTCATGCTTGTTTGTGCGTTAAACCTATAAATAAATAGTTTGTTATACTTAATTAACCTTCAGATATATAAATATGAATTAATTAAATTACATATTTATTTCTTACTACTAACAATATAACTGCATGATGTACATGTCACACATAAGATTTTTTGCATTTTTGTAGCTGACACGTCATCACTTATTCGAAATATTGATACATCTTTGAAATGTGTGTGATTCCAGCAAACTCCTGTAATCATTGCTGGTAACAAGGAACAGCAGAAGAAGTATCTCGGCAGATTGATCGAAGAACCAATTGTTGCTGTAAGTACTCCCAATTTTTTTTTTTATCACCCATGTATTATCTTTATTGCTCTTTTATTTTATGATATTGATTACATGTTTTATCTATAATCTTTATAATAATCACCACCAACTTGCAGTTAACATTAAATTTAACGTAAAGTTCTTTTTGGAATTTATCTTTAACGAGCCTTTGCTTGCAGCTTCGCCCGCGGCGCGGCCTATGGGAAAATAATTCAACCACCCATTTTACCCTCTTAAGGGTGGAATTTCGAAAAATCCTTTCTTAGCGAATGCCTACGTCATAACATCTACCTGCATGCCAAATTTCAGCCCGATCCGTCCAGTAATTTAGGCTGTGCGTTAATAGATCATTATGTCAATCAGTCGGTCACCTTTGAGTTATATATATTTAGAAGAAGAAGATATTGCAAGGCATATCGAGATAATATATAAAACGAGACTATAATGCATCGAGTAAATAGGTATAATGTAGCATCTATAAACTTTGGACTTGAGACTATTAATCTATGCTTAATACGTAATCTGAAGGTAATCTGTAATCCCTATTCATGTTTACGTTCAGAAAATATCTTTCCCGTTATATATGACGAAGCTAGTAATATACCTACGAAATCATAATGGAAATACTGATGCCTCTTAATGAAACAATGGCAAATACTTCTTAATATAATTAATTATCATTCATAATATGTTTATTATAATTATCATAAACATAATTATTACAAGACACTAATTAGTTTGAAGGATAAGAGTCGCATCTTGAAGGTTCCGACATGCTTGCTGGTTAATTAATTACCTAGACAATCTTTTTGATTCTTTTCAAACAAGTTTATAAAATTACAAGCTCTGAATATAAGAGTGAATATGTATTTTCTAATTTTCCTCTCAATTTTCTTAATTTTTGCTTTCATAAGATCCTTTTACTGATAATAATTAAAACAACAAAACAATAATTCGAAAAATGTTCCATCCGTTCATGCTGGAAATAGAGATTCTTTTTTATATATAACTAGCTGCGAACCGCGGTTTCACTCTCGTGGTGAGAGTTTTCCATACTTTTTCTTTCATAAGAACAATCTCTTGAAAATAATAAGCTCAATAAAAAAAGAATTAGCAAAAATGTTCTATCCGTTCACCCGTGATGCGATGACCAAAGGAAATAGAGATTCAATTTTATATATTAAGAAGATATATAATATAGATCAGGTATTCCAGTATTTGTACTATAAAATATTTAATTCATGCCATATTTCAAAGTTATTATGTCAAGTAGAAGTACTTTGTAGGTTTTAATGACACGGGAAATCCTAAGAAACAACAAAATTCAAGTATTTTCTTTATAATACCTTTTTATTGCGTTGAGATACAAATATGATTTTTATAGGATTATAAGACCTTTTAATAATATGTATAGGGTATCAGTTTCAAAAAGAGCTTACGTAACCCTGAGACGCAGATAGTAGTATAACTACTAACTATAGAATGTGAATTATTATAGGCTTACTGCGTGACTGAACCTGGAGCAGGTTCTGATGTGGCTGGAGTTAAGACCAGGGCCGAGAAGAAAGGAGACGAATGGATCCTCAACGGGCAGAAAATGTGGATCACCAATGGTGGAGTCGCCAACTGGTACGTGAAATGAGAGACCACAATCGAGTTTTCAATAATATCCTGGCCATGGGAAAAATAATGGAATTAAAGAAACTCGTGGCTTAAACATCTTTACTCTACTTTACTCTAGTATTAGTTCGTTTATTTTATTGGATATGTCATTTTATAAAATAGTATTTTATATACATTTTTTACACAAATCAATAAAAAGGGAACTTAATCAAACACACCACTACCAGTAGGCAACATGCCCATTATGCTGGCAGCATTGCCACGTTGAATGGCAATGCTCAATCTTTGACTGATGTATAGGCCAGCATTTTGGTCATGTGTAGCTTGTAGCTCTAGTTAGCCATTTGACTATATACAACTTATGCCCGTCTGCATTAAAAATTAATAAGTTCGCGCTTATCTCTTTAAGACGTACCTAAATGCGTTGCAGTAGAGGGATAAGTGCCAACTTAGGAGCTGTCAAACTTAATGCAAACGGGCATTGCCCCTTACGCAACTGTTATGTGAAAGTATTATTCTTAAAAATCAAATTGATAACACAAATATGCTTGAAGCTTTAACTTCAATATTGATTGTTACTTCAGAATTAAATAAGAATTGTTTAAAAAGTGAAGCTGCGCCTGCGGCTTGCTTCCTTAGTCCATACATCCTCGATACGCTGCAGTGCCTGAGTAGCTCCAGCAGCATCCTGATCGAAATAACGAAATATTGTGCTGTACGCGTACTTCCGTGTTTGAATGTCGAGCCAGCAATTTGTCCTGAATGAGGAAGCAAGTTATGTGGTGCCTCAGTCTAGAATCGTTTGCGTGCCGGCGACTAAATTGTAGTAGGCACATGTTGTGCGTACCGCAATGGTAATCGTCTCGTCTTTTAATCGCATACAATACATAGTGAAATACACATTTTTATAGACGTCAACCACATGTTTAGTGATAATATTATCACTGGATATATATCCAGTTCCTGAAATGGTATTGAGCTATTGAGAAATGACTCTTGAGGCTACCGGTTTTAGCGGTGTACTCCTAACATGAAGGTTGAACCTAGCCCAACGAGCACTAGAAAATGCCTTACCAAAATTCTATGGATGGTTTCCTTTGCCGATAGCTCAAACTCATTACAGAATTTGAACCCCTTCCCACCCAAACCAACTGATCTGTTACAGGTACTTTGTGTTGGCGCGTACGAACCCCGATCCGAAGTGCCCCGCAAGCAAGGCCTTCACCGGCTTCATTGTGGAAAGGGAATGGGCTGGAGTCTCTCCCGGACGCAAGGTAATGACACGAAATACTAAATTGCACGTACTCCGGTCAAGTTAGATAAAAATATAGGCGTAAAATATTGGCACATGTTGTGATAATTAATGTAAATAAATTGTGAAAGG
Organism: Ennomos fuscantarius; assembly: GCA_905220475.3. Classification (NCBI taxonomy): domain Eukaryota; kingdom Metazoa; phylum Arthropoda; class Insecta; order Lepidoptera; family Geometridae; genus Ennomos; species Ennomos fuscantarius. The sequence goes on along the minus strand of HG992023.1, from coordinate 8,786,200 downwards.
TCGATTAATCCCACATCCGCTAAATAAATGTATTCAGGGTCAAGTTCGCAAAAATGGGGTATTTGCATTTTTCCGCTGTACGGTAAGTTTTATCGAACAAAAGGTCAGACAAAAGTTGTAGATCATGCAATTATTTACAAAAAAAATAACAAAACACTTTTTCCTCGTTAATCTCCATTTCTGAGAAATAGCGATTCAAAACGACCATGAATAAAATATTTTTTGCAGAAGTTGTACCGATGGGGGCTTTTTCATAACATTGTACCAATATTCAGCTCTATACGAATTATTGTAACCATGAATGTCTTATTTGACCGGACTTATGTAATTACCTTATCTTTACATAGTAAAAAACAAAATGTAACCAAAAAAAAACATAGTTTAACAATTTAACCATATCAGATTGTAAGTAACACATAGGCATCGCTAAGTAACAGCACAGCCCAGTCTATTGCATCGGAGAAATAACGTAATATTTTTAATACTAAAAAGTCTAACATAATAACGGTCTCTAAAATATACGTTGTCTATAGGAACAAAACATGGGCCAGCGTGCTTCGGACACCCGTGGCATCACATTCGAAGACGTTCGCATTCCCAAGGAAAACGTACTGATCGGCGAAGGAGCTGGCTTCAAGATCGCTATGGGAGCATTTGACAAAACCCGTCCACCGGTAACGAATCTATTAAAATTATTATAATGTTCATGCTTCTCAGGGCACACTATACTAACCGGCTATTACTCTATAACCTTAAGGTGGCTTACAAAATCTATCATATGCGTCGCTTGTATGACCGTGTCATCTTCTGATACCCATGGCGTATTGAGAAGAAAGGCTCATTTATCTGGGTTATGTAAATTACTCTAAAAATCAATTTTTTTTATTGCACCTATTAATTAGTTTTATCCCATTATTCATTCACTGACCTGACTTTCAAGTTTCATTACTATGTCTTCTTTTGTCACATTCCGTTGCCATAAATATTTTTTGTTAATTAAAGACGTGACGAGCTGGTCGTTCACCTGATCTTAAGCGAGACGCCCGCCCCTAACATTTGCAGTGTCACTCAGAACTTTAAAATATAAAGTTTTGCGTGACACTGCACTGCGCACGTCATCCTAAGGCATCAGCAGTCTATATATATAGCGGTAATAAAATCACTAAGACATGGTCTCATTTGCCCAGTAATTTCACTAGCTACAGTGCCCTGCAAACCGGAACACAGCACGTACTACTTGGCGGCAGAACAACTGGCAAAGCGGTGATACCTACATTTACTACGTACTATGTTCAGGATGAATAGAGTTTATATACATTTATGCATAATTATATACAGCATTGTACCCATAAGCAGGGTGATGATGGAACTTTATGCAACAAGAGAAATTTAACTGCTCATAAACTACGTATTGAAACTAAAATCTATACAGAATTCTGTTTCTATTTGTTGTAATCAAGTTCCGTAATCGGCTTGCGGATCATAAATGATCACGATGCAGCTTATTTCATAATAACTGAAATTTATTAATAAAATATTGACATTTATTCAATGCAATCACGATCCTTGATGCACCTAGAATCTGGGTCACTTATTCAGAACAGCCCCTAAAATGATCGAAAGTTGACGCCCAGTTTAACATAATGGCCATTGTATTCAGTATATGTATATTATGCAAAATCGGGAGACTACACTGTGAAATTAGGACGACTTGCACACCACTTGTGACCTAAAAGAATAAATTGCCAACTCTCATGCGTCAGACTTCTGTTGCCACCGAATGCGAGTTGTGCAATCAGTTTTAATTCAACTGCGTAAATTGCGCTCAAAATCATTAAAATCAAAGGATTCATTCCAAATAGGTTATTTTAACACATTTACCTGTCGATTACCTATATTAGGTACTTAATTTGAAGCTATTATACAAAGCATATAAAATTACAAAGTGCTTAAAATCAGTGAATAATTTTGTGTACAATTAGATTTGTTTTATACTATCTACCTAATAATCTTTGCCTAAAGAATATCGAGGTTTTTAAAATTATTAATATTATATCGTGAGCATTCCAAAACCGTTGAATGATTAGTTATACCAGCAGACAATATAGTTGAATACATCAATAACGGTATAGTGTGGTCACGAGTTCACGACCGATTAAGTATCGATTGTGGTGTTTGGAACCAGTGACATAAATACCTGTTCATGAGTTTGAACAGCGTACAACAATTCGGTACACCAAAAAATGATACAGTAAAGTAGAAACTGTTTCCAAGAGAATGCAAGTGCACAGATACCAATAAAGGTTCTAATAGCTCATGGTCTAATACCCGTATCGCATCGCTCAAATTGATAAGGGTAAGGTCTCTTTCGTACACAACGCTACGTAATACTATATTTTGAATTCGTCGCTGATGCGTGCCTGTTATGAACCTCCGTATATTCTTATTGCTGCAATTGCCTAAAGTCGTAGAGTATCAGAGATAGGTGCAGCGTTGCGTAAGAAGGGCTTTACCATCCATTTGGCTTTTGGCTTTCATCGACAGAACGTGATATTGCGTCTGATATTCTAAAGAATTTCACACACCAAAGATGGTACAATAAGTCCGCGTAGTAGAAGGCTTTATGGTAAATCTTCAAGACTTCAAGTAAGCCCAGTAAGTTTACACGTGGATTATTCAATATAATATATTATAAGATATTATCTTGGTTTCTAGGTCGCCGCCGGCGCCACCGGTCTCGCCAACAGGGCTTTGCATGAAGCCACCAAGTACGCGCTCGAGAGGAAAACCTTCGGCGTTCCCATCGCTCACCACCAGGCTGTCGCATTCATGCTGGCTGATATGGCAATCGGCGTCGAAACAGCCAGGCTCGCTTGGCAAAAGGCGGCCTGGATGGTGGATCACGGTAACTAAAACTTGTTTATGTCGACGTGGTTGATACCAATCAACATTTGTAAATAAATTTTCCCTTTTAAAACAAATTTAAATTCAAATTAATTTATTAGATATTTTAGCTCTTTTACAACGCCAATCATATAATTACTTTATTACAGGCCCCAGGGCGCCTTAGTTTTGATTTTATGGATTATGTAAGATTAGCTTTAATACTATCACACACTACTGACCAGTTCCTACCGCACTACCGATAGTGACGTGGGTAGTGAACGCAACAGGCCAACATCCAATTACATTTTCAATTGACAAGAACTATATTGTAACTACAAAGTAAGGTTTGACTAAAAAAACCAGCGTGTTTTTTAGACCACATAACTGAAGTGAAACTTCTTTAGCTCCATCTCTCTTGCCCCTACAGCAATATACAAAACGTAACTCTTTCTTTCTGTCTTCCGTTCGCCTCACCAGCGTATCCCCAAGTCAAGCGTGCGTAAATAAGTTTTACTACAATAATTATTATAACAAATAAAATTACAAACACCTTATAAACTACTAGTAACAAGTTAAACTATAAAATTTATCTACAATATAACACGAAAACCTAATCTAACATTCACTACCAATAATCAGCATGCACAAAATGATGGCAGCGTTGCCATGTTGAATGGCAATGCTCAACCTTTGGGCCAAGTAGATGTCAGCATTTTGGTCATGTGTTGCTTCGACGAGAAGTTTAAAAAGATATCTCATTTCATTTATTTTCAAACAATAATAACGTGCTACAACTAAGAAACATAAGCGTAGGTATTCTTTTTCTGTGTAATATTAGGTTACAAAGTGTAAATGAAATTTGCACAGAATATACGTTATTACGTTTATATCTGTCAAACATGACACCAGTCAAATATTAGATACATATCAAAAACAGCCATCAAAACGAAATCTGTCAAACTCTTGTCCTGTGGGTAGTAGTAATACAGTAGAATATTTTGCCCGTGTTCAACCGGTGGTACCAAGGGAAATAAACGGGACAAAAATAAATGCCTGTGTTACTATTAGTAGAACGACATGCAATGATACTTTTCCATAATCCTACTGATAGAACCACGGAAAAAGAAAATTTTACGTGGTTACAACTTGTAGAAATACGCAGTAAGACTACGGACAAAGAATCCATTACGGCGATGAAAAAATAATAATTACAAGAAATAAAAAAGATGGCTGAAAAGTTCCTATGGGAAACTTTTCAGCCATCTTTTTTATTTCTTTAACAAGAAACGTGTTTTTCCACACTACCTCTATCTAACCAACAAATGCATGAGCTGGACTATTGATAAAGTTTGCAAACCGCTATTCAGTTTAGGAACCTGTACATATTATATGGTATTATCACAAACGCAACGAGGTTTCATACTTTCCATATTCCATACACATGTAGTATGAAACCCTCGGTGCGAGGGAGTTATCCTGTTTTTAAATTATTTCTGTATCTACTTAATACTACTAATGATGAAGCAACACCTGTATTTGACTAATAAAGAAATATGTAATAAAGTTAGAATAAACCTTAATTCAACTCCTACAACACATTGAAAATTTATGTGCTTTTGGCCAGCTGATCGATGCCCGATAACCACTCAGCAATAATCATCAGATCCACAATTTTATTGTTCTAGGTCAAAAGAACACGGTGCTAGCGTCAGTCGCCAAGTGCCACGCGTCCGAGATCGCAAACAAGGCAGCCACAGACGCTGTGCAAGTGTTCGGCGGGAACGGCTTTAACACCGATTACCCAGTTGAGAAGCTCATGAGAGACGCTAAGATCTATCAAATCTATGAGGGAACTTCCCAAATCCAGAGACTCATCATTTCAAGGGAGCTCTTCACAGTCGCTAAACAAACTAATGCATAATCAATTCAGCTGTTTCTCTATAATCACAATATTCTTCATCTTTAAGATGGAGTTTATGGAGTTTGGATATTTACATAACGGAACCGCTTCTGTTGTTCTGATCACTAAATTTTAATTATTCAGCTATGTGTAATTGAATGAGATATCATTTCGTATGATGCATAAGTGTTTTTTTTCATATAAGACTAATGCGCTGAGATGTTTGTTGTATAGAATGATGATATTTCGGAAGTGAGAGGTATTATACAGTTTTAGAGAGTTATGTAACAACTTTATATTTACCAATAAAAGTTTACCATTTTTATATTTTATTTTCTTTCCCTCGGCATTAGCCAGCCTTGTCTAATAAACGTGCAAGAGTGGAGAATGAGTTTTAGTGCAGTGCTATACTGTATTGATTACGTGTTAGTTTAATGTAGTGCAGTGTAATTTCTACCCGAAAATAGAACAAATAAACTTTAGTGTTTTAGACACATTCGTAGAAATAAGCACTAGAAAAAGCAAAACAGTAATTTTATGAAATAACTCTCAAATTAATATTGTCTTGTAATACTTGTTCCATATAGAAATTAATAATTTCAACTATTAGGGGCCATCGATAAATTACGTCACACGTTAAGGGGGAGGGAGAGGGTCGACGAAGTGTGACATTGACAAGAGGGGGGGTCCCAAAATTAATGTGACGTACTTTATGGATGCCCCTTACCGACTTATTTTCAGGATACAAATTTTAAACCGGATCTATCACAACTTTCATTGGGTTACCTTCAGAGGTTGCACTAAGTATATTGACTTATAACTATGCCGTTACGAACCACAAGGACAACTCAAAATCGATGAATGTGAATGTTTACGCTACTTTATTTCAGTTATGATAAATTTACATTTGACCATCAACTCTACTAGTACTCTACTATGGTTATTCTAATACTGAATCGGGGAGATAAACGCATGCACTGATGTTCTGTCCGTGTATTGAGAATTTTTTCCCCTTGCCAATTAATTCCTAGCAAATCTAATTCGTCAAAATGTCAGAGCACAGGCCTAGGGGTCGCGGATATAACTGTTCTAGATATGGATGAGCACAAAAATGATGATGAGCGATTATTGAGATTGATGGGACATCTCGGCTTGTAGACTTAATATTCATGCATCTTCGCTCATACATGCAACCTCCGCACTGAGAACTCCGTGTCTCCGATTTTGTACAGATGGTAATTCAGGTCACATCAGTTCCCCGTAATGATGCGTTATGCGACGGAGGTGCAGGCTTGTTAAAAAAACTCCTAATTTTTGAATTTCGCGCTCCTGATTAACAACTAGATGCATAATCGAACAATTTATTATTTTAATTAAAATGGAGTCACCGAATATACAGCTTCGTACATCTATAAAAATAGTTGTTATCAATAAGTATTTTTAAAGGCAACCTTGTAACATTTTCATTGAGTAGGTCATGCAATTAGCGGGAAAAGGAACCTCAACGTTTCATGCATGTAAAATATGTGCGCTAGATGGCGGTACCAGTAAAAAGCTTAGTATAATCAGTTACAGAAATTAAAATATAAGGAAAGTGATGATATATCAAACGGAAATAACATGAGTATCGGTTGAAGCAACGCTATTTCACATTAAATACCACTATAATAATGAAAAAAACGTAGGGTATCAAAAACATTTTCCCCTCTTGATATTGAATTTAACTACATCTGTGAAAAGAACAGCAAACTACAAAAAGTAATTTGTCATTCAGACTAGATGGCGGTATCAGCGCCGGAAGTCGAATAAAACTTTTAATCATCAAATAAATTATTTACTTATTTTAAAAAGACTGTAATATTTATATAATAATAATTGATAATTATAATAGCTACTTGGTTTATTCAACTATACGTTTTATTATTAGTGAATACACCATTACTTTACATTTGTACTCATAATGATTGACCTACATTCAGAGCCCTTGTGAAAGGATTGTGCAATAGAAACGGTCATTTATTACACAACACAACGTATTCATAAGCAAACGTAGTTATTTTGCATCATTTAAATGAGTTCTTCATGTTGGCAAATTTTTATTAATAAAGATTGCAATGTACTTACTTTGTTATTTTTCTCATAATGATCTGAACTTAAACAATAATTAAGTTTTATAATTAATCATTATATTTTAACGCAGCATTTATTCCATTTTTTATGTTATTTAGGTCATGACATAGATTTCTTTAAATTAGGTTATTCCTTACTGCCCTTTACCGACATATTTCAATGTCAGTCATGAATACAGTGGCTTGATTGAACATAGTTATGTCGGTCGGAATATCGAAGTGTAAGTGAAGTGGCCTAGAGACCTACATTTTGTTTTTAAAACGAATAATCGCTATTTATGGGCGTTTTTTGAGACATAATATATCTCTAATCGGTAAGGCAATATAATAAAGGTTCAGGAGGCGGCAGCATTAAATCGCCTCGGTTAATTATCGTGCATGATGCACGAAGACGCTCCGAAAATGAGTGTAGCGCAAAGTCTGGCCGCCTCCACGAGCCAGCCGAAAAGTGATGTCGTGACTGATGTATCAGAGTTTGTCATGAGCTCCGCCGAGCCCAAGTCTACAGACAGTATTGACCTGGATCTCAAGATTGACTATTTGGATCACGCTAGCGGTAAGTACCAACCTACATAGCTACCGAATTAACGCTGTCTATAAATAAAATATACTAAATTAGGTAACTATTTTATTTACGCAAACTTATTAAATTGTTTCATTTTAGCTTTGGTATAGAGTTAATAAATTTTTACATTAAACGCAGTTTTAAACTACAATTGTGTCTGAAACTTCTATTTACAGGGTTTTTATTATAAGAAGTTTTAATTATTTTATTTTCAGCGTCAACTATAGAATAATATTCAAATTGGTGTCTAGTAAGACTGGTCTGTTTATTTTAATTGGTTGGGGACATGAGGCTTACATGAGGCCAGAAGGAAAATATAATAAGATCATTTAATCAAAGAAGAAGTGTTGTATAACAATACACACAGAGTCTGTTGTATGCATTGTAGAGGCTACCTGGTGCTCGTACGCTCGGCTGCACGGTGTGGCAACGCCGCATTGGTTTTTTTCGCGCTATCCTGCGCGCTACGATTGAACCAGTCGGCTCTGTGAAATTGAGTTCTAAGAGAAGTACTGAATAATAGTGGCTCCTAAGAACGTGTTTCGAGAATAGTTTTGATTGTATAATTAGCCACCACAATGCGGTAAATGAACACGGTGAATGTACATTATGTAGATACATAACGTCAAAAAGTGTTGTTTCGTATTCAATAGGTGGCGCGACGACGCATTTTGATTCGATTCGGTGTCAGTAGGGCACGTTTGCTCGACTGCGGGCTGCAATGTAATTGTGAGCAGCACCACCACTTGTTACACCATATAACTTAACAGCATCGACGCCCGAGCTGCACAAACAATCCGAGGTTTCACACAGTTCTTAAACAAGTCCATTTTTACTATGCTATTTTCGAAGCCTAAGTATACAGCTTGTAATTACTTATATAAGCATCGTGCAAAAGGATTGATAATTTCGAAAATATTTATATATACCTACCTAAGTATACACCTATAAAGGCGGGTGTTCCCATCGGGTCCCACGTCTCCGCCCCCATAGGGCCTCAAGGGAAGTTTTTTTTCTGGGGCCCACTAATATATTATAGTCGTATTATAATCATATTCACAATATAATATTTTAAAATAAACGTTTATTATTTCTTCTGTGAAATTTGAAATATTATTCATTATGTATTATTATGGTTTATCTTATCTCTGCTTCTTATAATATATAAAAATCAATTGCTATTAGTTAGTCTCGCGAAAACTCAATAACAGCTTGACCTATTAGAATGATTCTTTATGTCAACCAATTAAAATGTGGGTATAAAAAATGTTTAAAATAAGGTTACTCGTGTAAAAAAGCTACCGCAGAAATATCTGTTAAAGTAAGTTCCAAGTTCATTCAAGAATATTTATTCGAGTTTTTTAATGGATGGAATGGCACGTCAATATTTGAATGAATAAAACTTGAGCATAAAATCTTACTTCGGGTACAACTTGTGGGTGTACAAGGTACAAATAAAATTATTATACATGTGGGTTAGTTAATTTTAATTAAAATTTAAAGTACAATAAACTATTTTTAGGTATTTGCATTTTATATTTCCATAACAAAGTAAAATAGTAAAAAAATAATAATAGTATTTTAAGTTTTACAGTTGAAATAATGAAAGTGTATTCTAAAAATCTTATAAATATATTGGCGGGGCTCAATAGAATATAATAATATAACCGTTGGCCCTGCTTGAAGACCAAGATAAAAAAACCTTCCCTTTGGGCTCCATGGGGGCGGAGACGTGGGGCCTAACGGAAATAACCCCTAGAGGCAGCCTAGAGATTTGGTGTTAGCGACCTCTGTGCAAAATTAAAAAGAAAGTCCAAACAAACAAACGTGTTCCTTTTGTAAGAGAAAAGTATAGGATTGGTTTTAATTAGATAATCGAAGAAGCAAACGGAAAACTTTAATTTTAGGAGCATGCTAAAATTATACTGATAGGTCTGGGATTGAGCATACTAGCTACCTCACAGTTAATGTAACATATAAAAACCACCTACATGATGGTATTACTTCCTGGTATTAAAAGCACCCACAAACAAGCGGCAAATATTTTTTTCTGAACTTACCTAATCCATACTTTGTTCTGTTAGTTATTGCGAGTATAATTTTATGATAGTCAAACGAAATATAAATATCCGGAAATCTCCTAGTTATGATTTAAAATCAGGGGAAATAATCCATAGTCTTCATAATAGGCAAGAGTCAATCGATGCTTCATTAATTTTAAAACAGGTATACAAGATTTTTAGATAAAAAAATTCAAAGACATTTTACTCTGTCTTTCAGTGCACAATTAGCTATTGATATACAAGCAAGTGTTGATGTAGGTGCTAGTATGAACTTATGTATACAGGAGGGTTCAACGCTTAGAAGAAGGTAAGAGAAATTATAAATGCACCCTACCTATATGTACGAAATGATGGCCTCCTTCGAGACCTAAATATTGAGGCTTAGGCCAACGCTATGAAGAAGTGCGCAGAAATTCAAAGAACAAAACTATTTGAGTTAGTGGACTGTGAGTTACCTAGGGGTATGAAATAGGCTTCACCAGCAGTCTCAAGGCGGGCCGCCACAAGTATAATATAATTATGTTCTCCTTAAAATGACGATGGTTCACAAAAAAGGTGAAAATAAGAGAACAGAAAGCAAGATACATCCATGCTATTCCATTCTATTTCTTCCCGTTCTGTCCTGATCTATCCTCTTCTATCCCCGTCACAGTTCCGTTCCGTTTCGTTTCGTTCTTCTCTTGCTACCCCATTCTATCGCATCCCAATCTACTCTACCCCTCCCATGCCATCGCGTCGATTCCACTCATCACACTTTCAACCTACTCCATCCCACTACACTTCATCTCATCTAATACCATCTTATCCCCGTTCATATCCCCCCGTCCTGCCTCATCCCACTCCCACCCCTTCCCACCCCATGCTACGCCATTTCAACTACCCTTTTCCACCCCATCCCATCGAAATCGAATCTAATGGACATCAAAAATATTATAGTTCTATAGTTCAACCCCTTTTTTTGAAAAGAGATACGATAATATAACCACCATGCAACCCTATTCGCAATAAAATTATCCATTTAGTGTTATACTAATTTTAAAATTTTGTTTGATATGGGTAAGTCGACGGCTACATCCTCGATCGACATAATCCTGACCCGACACATAAAAAAATGAAATGAACGCCAAACTCAGCACTGTGGCGAGATTTTTATAATCGAATATTTAATATAGAATAGTTTTTTGAAAATATTGTAGTGCCATACCATACAACGACCGGTAGTGCCACAGAAGAAAAATGCTACTGGAAATAAACGTATATCTCATTGGTCTCATCATTGCATTGGTCGATGTTGCACTGAATTTCGAATCTTATTTAAGGGATTTCAGTTTTTAAGGTTAACTATGGTACACATAAAACAAAATTTAATTTTATCTTTGGTTTTATTTAACACATCCCATCTTTAGATAGGGATATGCTCTATGGCTATAAGGCTGTATGGTCGAGGCTGTCCACCTCGTTGTGATAATTTTATCAACGTTCGTTATGGATTAAGGAACATTCCCGTATTCTAATTTAGCTATGGTCGGCTGGTATACAATTTAAAACTTTTATAAGACTAAATAGCGATGGGCGCCGTGTGGGCGCCCCATCATGTCTGCTTATATTTAACCGTTTTTCACGTACCAACGCGTTTCTTATTTTCGTGGCGTTATGTCTAATGTCTATCGGGAAAACTGTCTGCTTATAAATATATCAGTGTAAATATTGAAATCTTATGATGCATTGATCATGTATCATCTACTATATAAAAATAAGTCGGGTTTTCCTTCCTGACGCTATAACTCCAGAACGCACGAACCGATTTCCACGGTTTTGCATTCGTTGGAAAGGTCTCGGGCTCCGTGAGGTTTATAGCAAAGAAAATTCAGGAAAAATTCAGGACAAACCAACATTTTAAGTAGATGGCGCCGGTGCGTGATACATTGTTTTTCGTATATTATAAAATGTTTAATAAATAAACGTCCACTCGAGCGAAGCCGGGACGGGCCGCTAGTCAGAAATAAAAATAAATATCGGTTAGTGGTAGTTATAGTAAGTATTATTTTATCTAAATTTTAACAATAATCTATGAAATGATTTGAAATCACAGTAGCAACATGCTTGCTACTTGTTACGCAAGTACTCGTAAGTACATTAAGTGTTACTTAGAAAAAGTAACCGCCACCGTAAAAAAATCTAAAATGATTTCACTGATTGTAAAATAATACTAAACATTCAAGAAAGCCGGCTTAACTGGTTTTTATTTACTTACATTAATTGTATTTTTGAATGTGGACCAAGGTTGGTGCGTTCGACTAACATTAAAATAGAACAAATAACACGAGACACGCACGTAGCGCATAGTAGGTAGTTGCTCAAGTTTAACTAAGTAATTTTAGGCTCACTAAATAGTGTGTAAGTTGGGTCGGATAAATAAAATTAATGGTAGATATCCAAAACGACTTAAAAATAGGCTTTATTATAAAATATAATATTTGGTACTAAAAATAAAGGGTTTACTTTTTCGTGATGTGTTGTACTCGTAGTGATTATCGCTTTGCTTTCTTTATTCAAGGCCTGCGTGCCTACTATTTATTTATTATGATTACCACCACAATGTACATCGTAACCAAATTCGATAACACTATTAAAAAGTAACATTTTTAAGTGTCATCACAGTTACAGGTTATGACTGCATGCATAATAAAAAAAGAGTAAATTGTAACAGCTGATAGATTTTATGATCTTCTTTTATTTAGAACTTAGCTGGTTACTTATTTTACGCATTACATTGGCGACCATATACTGACAGCAAAATATATACATAGTTAGTATTCTAATATTTTCTTTACAAAATTTTATATTCTGGTATGGTGTTGTTTTAATTTTGTTATTTGCTTTTAGTTGTCAACATTATAATTAGTTACGAGGTCGAAGTGGTGTCTTCTCTACATTAATTTTTAAATGTGATCATCGGTATGTTCTAATAGCATACCTAGATAAGTTTAGGACACACACTAAGTACCTTCTTAGGTGATCCTTTTCACTTAATACGATGTTTTATATCCAACCTTTAATTAAAGTTAAAAAAATAAAAGCGTAGCACGACATCTATTAAATATTACGTACTAGAGGACCCCACGGTACAACTCAGCTTTCCCCGCTAGCCCGCGAGTAATACAAGCAATCACAAATATTTATCCAAATCGGTTTAGCCGTTTGGGCGTAAAAATCACACAAACAAGCAAATTACAAAGCCAGGGAAGCGCGCGACGCGGCGGACGTGCCGAGTGCCAGGGCGGGCGGCGTGCGACCGCGTCGCGGGGTCGTTGGCGCGACGGGCCGCTGCCCCTGCACTTATTTTAAAAAACTGTCATTTCCAAAATATTGGAATCATTTTCCTAAATAGTTTTAGTTAGTTTTATTGTCTGGTGTTATGTACCATATTTACTAATTATATTATTATATGCAAATACATAGTTCAAAATTCTTGTCTAAAAAGACCTTTATAGAATAGTAATACCCGTAATAGTAGTAGTAGTTGTAGCTAGTGAAATTACTGGGCGATCGAGATGCTTAACATCAGGCGAACGATTAGCTCGTCATATCATTCATAAATGCCGTTTTTGGTAATAATAATACTTCATACTTTATATTACAAAGTATCTTAAATACTAGCTGCGCCCTTCGGTTAAACCTGCGTCGAAATTGATGTGTCGCAAGTGGAAAACAATAATTAGGGTATTGTAAATTTCCATTCAGATGTTCTTTGCCTGAATTTCAAATTCACTACCATGTCAACATCATATGTAAACATACTAACTTTAATACCAGTAATATTGCAAATTCCTTAGGAGTAGTTTAAAAAAAATATGAGGTTTTCATTATTTACTGAAACAAAAGCAGTAATAAAACAGGCAGAAGGCTTTACAAAAAGCAATGGTAAGGCAGGCAGTTGGCTTGGCGGAAGGGGCGGTGTCAACATGGTGGGTTAGCTTTGGCTGGCTGGCACGCTGGCTGACGTCACGGCCGTTACATTAGGAACATTAAAGTTTATTTATACCTACCGAGTTTTGAGTAAATTGAATCAAGAAATAAAACTCTCCATACAAACTTATATTAGTGTGATTAATTATTAGGTAATAAATCAATCAATATTATTATAGTAGGATTATTCTTCCTTTAGTGTGATAAGCTGTAACCGTGCCAATCACTAACATCCGTCAGTTTCAGAGCATAGAAGTTTTAAGGAACACAAGTATTGAGACAAAAAAATAAGTTATCAAAATATATTAAATTACAGTTTCATTATATTAGCTCAGAATAAATGTAAATAATCAAAGATTTCTTATTAGGTATAATGTCAGTCACATGCACATATACAGTTATACACCTCTAGGTATATTATGTCATCTTTTTACGGCGTGTAGGTGTACTATGGATTTTGGAAATTCACTTTTAAGGGGCGTGTTATCCTTAAATAGGGTGTTAAAGACTGTAGACTGATGAAGAAACACGTGTGGAAGAAACCATGCCTACTATTAGGACGTTAGTATTTGTCTAGTCTGGTCACTATAAAGCTATTACGTCATCATCGGCCTACTCTTAATTCATGAAATGGGGTCGGGTGTCGGTATATCATGTCATTCTGTTTGTTCAAGTTACCATCATATTACTGAAGACCCGCTTACACCATAGCTTTACAGTCTTTATTAGCCATTTCTCTATAGTTTTTGCCACGACCGCTCATTACCCATGCCACGGGTATCTCAAACTATTGGGTATATCCCAATATATTTCTGATTCAGCCTCTCTCAGCTCAACTTTCTGATTCATCCAATTTGTGACGAAACATGTTAGATTTCTCCAAAGTTTAAAGGGGGTTCGTGGCCATACTTTATTGTTCAAGAAGAATTCCTCTACGATTTTCCCAGCTAGCTCATTTATATCGACAAATACAATATCGTCACTACAGTCATTGAGTTGCCTGTTCTTTTTGTAGGCATGTCCGATCTTGACATGTCCATTACAAGCAGGAACGGTTACAGGCTTAAAGCTGATCCTTGCTGCAAATGTACCGTCACACTGAACTTGGTGGGCCGCAATTTGATGCTATTCATTGGCGACGTAAAGTAAGTGCCGACAGGTTTGTAAATGTGATGGTTTGATGATGAATAGTCAATGATAGGCAACCCAAATGAAAGGTCTTTTGTGTGTGATCGCTTCGGTAATTCTACGAGGTGATGCGCTTGCTAATAATAACACTGCCTCTTTACCTAGCAAATAATAAAAACTGAAAAATAATATAATAAAAAAAATGTATTGCTAAATTCACTCCCATTATCACTTTCAAAAAAAAAGAAATGAAATGAAATGGAAGACAATATTATCCAGTTTTTGTCAGAACCACTTTTCAGTGGCACTCGCTATATAATTATTCTAACCCATGTTTTCATTGTAATAAAGCTGTCACCGGAGTTAAGATTATTTAGATTTATGTAAAAACTACAGAAAATGCTTGTTTTTGCATATCAAAACCGACATAAGTTACACAGGCGATACTAGCTTCAAAAACTTTTTTATATTTCTATAATGCAGACAAATTGAATTTTTCGGATTTGTTTTTCATTTGCCGTACATTTAGTAATAACTATAAATAATACAAGTGCCATGCGTCAACATAATAATGACTTAGTTCTAGGTTTTATTTGTATTTGAAGATATAGGAAAACCTCGGTACTTACAATGAAATGTTGACATTGTTCTAGGTATTTGTATTTCTCATTTTTCTAGAGAAGTGTGTACAAGTTTGGGATACAACAGTTCTTTGCTATCAGCGGGCCTCGGCTGTGACCCAGTGACCCACTTACG
Source organism: Ennomos fuscantarius (assembly GCA_905220475.3). Taxonomy (NCBI): domain Eukaryota; kingdom Metazoa; phylum Arthropoda; class Insecta; order Lepidoptera; family Geometridae; genus Ennomos; species Ennomos fuscantarius. The sequence goes on along the minus strand of HG992023.1, from coordinate 8,770,804 downwards.
CGTCAGAGTAGCAATCGCTTGTATCGTCCACAAGCGCTATACGTTCGTACAAGCACAGTATAGGTATACACAGTGGTTTATCTCCATACATGTGTTGTGCGAGTGCGGGTTAATTTGACTCATGTAGCACGCCAATGTTGCAAACCCTGTTAGAGGAATAATAATTACCTGGCCACCACTTCACGATTGCATCCTTTATTAATGTTTATGTCACCATCAGATATCCATCTGAGGAATAGCCATCTCAAGTCAAATGGGGATAAAAGAACAATCTTTGCATATATATATAACATTATTTTGTATATTTGTACATGTACATACAAGGTAGTATAATAATTCTATGCCAATTTTATTCGGCCTTTTCACGTGAATAGTCAATTGAAATCGATTCAATTTATAGCATAGGATAGGAGACAACAAAGAGTTGCGGAAGGACGAACACGGCGTCGGTCGGTGTCAGCGTCGAGCTGGCGTATAAGCTAATTTGATAAATAAGTGTATTTCGGGTTTAATTCTGATCTGATGGGCCAATAAAAATAATTCGTATGACGCCCAGCCCGGTGACCTGACATACATCAGCTGGTGCCAACAACTGCGACATACTTTGCGTGTTGAAAATTTCCTAATTTACCCCACACAAGAAAATGCCGAGAGCTGTCACTCGGTCTCGATAGAGCTGGGTTTATGAGTTCTATCAATACCACTGAGCTCGTTGCGGCCTTGTTTGGCACGAGCACTGCAGTGACCAGCTAGGCGATCATGGAACTTTATTGCAACAGTTCCAAACATAAATTGGTCTGGATTTGATAGTTTCAAAATTTAGTTTATGTACATTAGTAACTATGGAAATTTTCAAATTAGGAATTACTCTTGTTGCATTGCAATCAAAGTTCTGTTATAACCATTATAATATATCATAATCATAATATATTATTGATTAATTAATAGATTGATCACTTATATAATTTATCGATTGACTTCTATCCTGTTATTGAAACTTTGCAGTACTATTGCTAACTGCCAATTATAATTGTAGCGCCACAAAAAAGAATGAATTGAATTAGAGATATTCATATTATTCATCATTATCAAAAGCCTGCAGACGTCCACTGCTGACTACAGGCCTCCTCCATGGAGCACCCTTTGAGCGGCTGCTCACCTCTTGCATTCGTCGGGTCCTCACGGTTTTGGCCAGATCGGGGGTCTACGTTGGCCGGGTTTGGGAAGGCCTAGGTCGTTTTTTTACCTTTCTAATTCTAAGAGTTATATCGGTCACCTTAGCTGACTTGTGGATCTTCTTATTTCGGATCTTATCTCGGAGGGAAGCACCGAGCGTAGCTTTCTCCATTGCTGGCTGTGCGATTTTGAGCTTATTAATGAACAGAAAAAGTTCTCAGTGCCATAATTCATCACTGGCAACACACTGGTTCAAAACCTTTGTTTACAGGCCTTGCGGTATTTTGGACGAAAAGATAGGCCCGAAGCTTTCCGAACGCTGCCCAGCCGAGTTGGTTTATTAGACAGTCCGTCTTAGGTAGACATATTTGTCGACAACTTCGAGAGTATCATTCCCATCAATATCGGTATAGGTACATGGGCATTAGTCGCGATTTTCTTCTTGTCCATTGGTTATTCCTGAAAATGTCTACAGATGTTATTATCAATGTATGGCTAGATTGTACCTAATTCAATTAGAGTGCCCACCTTGACGGTTCTCTAAGAATAAGGGAAAAAATTACCCATGAATCCTATAATTTCAATGTTGACGTACACACACGTGGATCGAATACTCTTGGCGAAATAACTAATAACGGAAGGGCTAATTGCGTTATTACATAACCCCGTTTTGCTAGTTATGTAGCTGGAAGCCTATCAGTCGAGTAGCGCTCAGTAAAATATCTTAACTGAGTGTGAAATGACAAAACATTAAAATATATTACGTGTAAGTTGATCATTTAATAGACGATATATATTGAATAGTTTAAGGACTTACTTTTTTTATTACATTATTATACAAGCTGACGAACAGACATTGCCATGTACAATGAGTACATACAAAAACCACGCAAGAAAAACAAAAGTTCTTGAATATATTAATTTACTGGGGATTTAATTTATTTACTTAAATCCGCGAAATTATAAATATGACGCCAAGAGAAAAAAAGGTCGTATTACCACGGACACAGAATAAATGTCAGTAGAAGTAGAGGCACATAGAATATTTATTTTCTTGTAACATCTCACTACTACGGTCGTATGATAAATATCAGTCGACTCTTGTTGACTATAACTCTGACAATATACAAAGTGGGTATGGTAATAGGAAATCTAAATGCTAAAACTACCCAATTATAGATTCATGCTAAAATAAGCAGCTAGACAGCTTACTTATTTCCTTTCCATAAAAAGAGACTGACAAGAATCAGCTCCCATTACATACTAAGTCTGTTGTACATGCAGAATCGTGAAAGATTGCCATGCTAACAAAGTATAATATCTTTACGTGAAAATTAAATTAACTGACAGTGTTTATTTCACAAAAGGAAAAGAAATGCAGTGATACTACAGAGTTTCTATACATATACACGATACACGAGGTTCGCCCACGTGTGTGATCAATTATTATGTGAAATGTTTAGGAACATTTCACATACACACACAACGATTTTCCAACTTTGCTCTACAAATTTTCAGTTTAAGATTGGATTAGTTTCATACGTATGGCGATTAGATTGGCAAAACCGGGTATGAAACTCTACATTTAGTATTGACTATTGGCTACCATGCTACATGTGCTTACCCAGAAGTTTGACAAGGTCGTCTTACATCGTTGCTTGGCGTTGCTTGGTGCGATAGTTTTCAGGGTTAGGTACATTGTTGTTTCACGTATTATTTCAACGATAAACACAAGAAATAACTAGGAATTACCAGACCAAGTCATTTTTAAAAGGCATTAAATAAGCTATATTTATACTTTTATATAAAGAAAGACTGTTCTAACTGATCATAAACGCTGATCCGAAACTACTAAAGATAGGAAAATGAAATTTAGGCCCTAGATTTTTGTCACTAAAGCACCTACAGAAATATTTAGTAGATAGTTATACAAAGGGCTAAAACCCCTTTATGTGCGAGGTATTTTCGCTCCCAAGCATTAGCTAGGGAGTAAATAGACACTGAGTTATAATGGGCCTAAAGCGCCGAGTGTTACACTCTACTTTTCACTACGATTGCAAAAAAAAACCAATACATATATTAAATACCTAGTTTATTTCATTAATAATTAAATATACAACGCTAATGTGTTATCTTAATGGTTGTTCCTAACTTTGAATATGTGCGTATCATACGTACCATGCTCCAAAGGAAAGTACATGAAAATACATAACAAAAATTCGTAAGCGAATCGACTCGTTTCTGTCATTTTTATAGAGCTTTCATAAATAATAGGTCTTTACCTATGAAATTGCCGTGTAGCAGTACAGACTTTTTCAAACAAAAAAAAGTTTTGATTGGCTATGAATTCTAAATTCAAATTAATTTTGTTTTAAAAATATGACATTCTATTTACAATATAAGTCTTTTGTTTATTGATTAGCGTTGTATTTTCATTACATTTCAACATTTTTCCTCATAATGGATACTTTGAAATTTCGTGTAATTATGGAATATGAGTTCCGTCGTGGCACCAACGCGGCACAAACGACACGTAACATCAACGACGTTTACGGAGAGAACTGTACAAACGAACGTACAACCCGTTATTGGTTTGCTCGGTTCCGTTCTGGGAATTTTGACTTGAAAAATGAACCTCGTGGTCGTCCGGAAACTTTGGTCAACAATGATGAATTAAAGGCGATTGTGGAAGCTGATGAATCTCAATCTACAGCTGAGCTGGCAGCAGCTTTTGATGTTAGCATCAAAACAATATTGGTCCATTTGCGACAGATTGGCAAGATAAAAAAGCTTGATAGATGGGTGCCCCACGAACTTAACGATCGCCAGCGCAACGTACGCGTCGAGACTTGCCTTGCGCTGCTTAACAGGCACAGAAATGAAGGAATTTTGAACCGAATTGTTACGTGCGACGAAAAATGGATTCTTTTTGACAATCGAAAGCGCTCAGCAAGTTGGTTAGATCCTGGTTCGGTACCAAAGCAATGTGCAAAACGAAAAATGACCCCTAGAAAGGTGATGGTTACAGTTTGGTGGTCTTGTGCTGGTGTGATTCATCATAGCTTTTTACAAAACGGCGAGAGCATTACTGCAGATGTGTACATTGAAGAACTGACCACAATGATGGCGAAACTCGCACGTCTGCAACCAGCTTTGGTCAATCGGTCGTCTCCACTGCTACTTCACGACAACGCGCGACCCCATACTGCACAACAGACCGTCTCTAAGCTGCATGAGTTGGGTTTGAAAGCTCTCCCTCATCCGCCATACTCACCAGATCTTGCGCCTACCGACTATTACTTTTTCCAAAATTTGGACAACTTTTTAGCGGGAAAAAAATTCAATTCCCGAGAGGCAGTACAAAACGCCTTTGAAGAGTTTGTTGTCTCCCGTCCTGCTGATTTTTTCAAGAAGGGCATCCATAAACTGCCACAGCGTTGGCAAAGATGCATTGATTGCAGGGGTGATTACTTTGAATAAAAGAAATAAATAAGTTCGAAAAAAAAATACTTTAACTTTTTTCAAACAAAACGGCAATTTCATAGGTAAAGACCTAATATTTAAATGCTTGACTTTGACGGCTACAGTTTTTTTCTTTTCGTTTCTCTTCCATCTGCAATTATTCTCACTAGATTATGAAGGATTTTATGGCAATTGTTTTCATATTTTGCGAAGCGTCAGTCATAAGAAAAACAATAAAATCTGTTGTCAAATAAATTGCAGTCACCAATCCAATTTGGAAAAATAGTAAGATAAAGATCTCACGCCTTTACTTTAATTTCTTCTGTAGCCGCAACCAAACTGTATATAACCGCTACAACGCAACGCAATGCACGCATTCTACCAAACAGATAACATTTCTAATATTTCTTATTTATTTTATTAATTATTATGAAGCAGTAATAAATCAAATCTTTATTTGTAGATATTCTCTTTATGAATAAAAACTTTTTTGCCGGCAAGTAACAGACAATATGAAAAATCTTTATCCCGTCGATGTACTGTACAATACAATGTACAAACAAAAAATAAAATAAATGTAATACGCTACAATGACGAAACTTTTGAGCAAGAGGAGTAAGAATAAAAATTGGTTATTCAACCCTTAAAGCGGTGAAATAGGGGGTGAAAGTTTGGATGGAAGACTACCATTTTTGTCAAGAATATTTATGCGCAGATCACGATTTAAAAGTTTTGGAAATTTAATCCTTAATGTAAAATAATAGGGGATGGACGTTTGTATGGTAGTCCGCCACATTTTTAGATATATGTATAAAATTTTGTGTATGATTGCCCGGTAAGAAAACAAGGCAATGTGTAAGTAATTTCTATTAAATTCTTACTTTGAATTAACTTGTCCCTATTACTTGCTGTTTTCGTAGCAAAGAAGAGAAAGAGACAGAAAAATAAAGGTGAAACCGGCATTTCGAGTTTTGTTATAAGACTTTTGGCGAATATGCGAAAATGATCCGTTAGTATTATGTTATCTGGGGTAATTTAATAAAAGATGTGTATTTACCAAAACTTGTGTAAATTTAAGCAATAATGGTAAGTTTTTAACCGTTTTGTGTTTATAACCGTTTATACGTTAAAAGTAAACAGTGATCAAACGCAACCCTACTACATATTTAAAAAAAAGAAACATTATAAAATGTATCCACAACGGTAGAGCCTAAAGAAATGGTAAAAAAAATTGGTAACATTATTTTAGCATACCGTCGTGTCACGATACGCGTTATAGCTGAAAAAACAGAGACTTCGACAGCTAGGCAGAGTGCATAGCATTTTACATGAACTCTTAGGGATAAAAAAGTACCACGCGCTGGGTTCCCAGAACGTTTATCGATGCATATAGATAAATCAGGCTGTACATTTCTCAAGTATCTTTGGAACCGTTACCACAAAATCCTAATCGTTTTTGTCGCAATTTATAGCCATGGATCAAACGTAGCTACACCTTTACAATCCTGAAACAAAATTACAGTCCACTTGGAGAAGACCATCGTCTACCCGTACATCGTATCACTAAGAAATTTAAGGTGTCTTTCTTTTCTAGGGTAGTCCACTTCATAGCGGTCATGATAGAATATCTCGACCATATTACGGGCACTTTGAATACAGAACAAATAAAAAATTGCATGACGAAATTAACGAGAAACAGCGAAACTAACTAGTGAACACTTCATCGTCAAACGTTTCATCATGAAAGAGATAATGCCCCGGCTCACAAGTCCGCCGTTGCTATGGCTGCAAATCGAAATGCTGACTTCGAAACGCTTGAGTATCCTCCAAATTCACCTAACCTTGCCCTTAGTAATTTCTGTCTATGTTTGACACAAAAGCATAACCGTGTAAACGTATCCTAAATTGAGGCTTGATCGGGTAAATACACCTTATTGATTACAGTCCACTTTTATTATCTATGCTATCGAAGGATTTTAAAAACATATCTGTCAAGTGTTGTTGTCTCTGCCTCTTACAATAAAACCTTCGTCCTAAGCGCATCGAAATTTTCGCCCTTTTTATTTAATTTCCCAAACAGTCTATTTACAAGGTTGAATGAGTCTTTGTTAGGACAGAGTTTTGATAATGAGGTAGCAGTAGCAGTAGCCGTAGTAGGAATTTTTAGGTGCCATTAGGTGCTAAGGATGAATAGTTTTTTTAAGAAAGGGATTTATCCTTAAATAAAGATATTCCAAGTAATATAAAATATTTTATTAATCTCATTTTATTCATACATTGCACAATAGTGTACCTACCTTCTTCTTTGCGATATAGAGTTTGCTATTTGAGACTTTGGTTTAATCGTAGAGGCAGCGTATTCCACAAAAATGTATAAGGTTTCATACTAACTAATAGCTTGTAACCTTGATAATGTTATACATAATTATTATGTTCGTAAACTGGTACGCTTATGTCCTGCTTAGCGATATACATTATCTACCTATCAACTTAGCTTTGGGCGGCAGGGTGTTATGTCTGCTTTCAATTATTCAATAAAGGAACCATTGATAGTAAACTAATCTCAACTTTTTAAAACGGTGTCATAGTAATGAATGTATAGACATACTGTAATATTTGGCGGTAGATAGCGCACAAACTAAGAAAGATGTAATAGGCGCTAAAATATACCGTTACACTTACACCCGCTTTATTTTTGTGTAACAATCGGGAATGCAGCAGGCAATACTACGTCCTACCCATTCGTCTAAATAGACATCATGCGGGGTAAATAGTAGCTTTTTTTCTTCTCGTGTTGGCAAGCGGTCAGCCCTAGTGTCCTAATTTTTAATCGCTCAAAGGCTTCTTGACTTCGCTTATCGACTGTTGTTTTACGATAAAAACCGGGACCTACGGCTTCACGTGCCCACCAAACTTTCCAACTGTGCGGATACAGTTGTAAATAAGTATAACTTTTTGTAGCGATCACCCATCCAAATCGTGACCGCAGTGCACGTAGCTTAATTATTACCGATCTTTTAAGATTGTCTGGACGAGCTCTCTATGAGCGCCACAATAGTAGGTATGATCTTGCGATTTCATATTCCTTTAGCGGCCTTATTTTCTGGTTACAGGCGCGATGGTCTGTTTTGTTCTTTAAGTCTTAGATAACCCTTATTTATTTCTGTACCTACGTAAATCATGCTTCAAAGCTAATGGTCGCGACTACAATCATGTTGATCCTCTCCTAACATGAATACGTTATCGGCATTAATTGTAACTTCTATTTTCATCTGTGGTAAAATATCAAGTTTGCATCCTATTTTCATTTCATCCCCACAATTTCATCTTCTTTTTCTATCGCACCTCTGATAAATCTAAGTACCTGTAAAAACCTGAAAGGCTCATTTGACTACTACCGCTTTATTTCTGATCTAATCAATGGCACTGAAATAGTCTCTGTAGGTACTTAGACGATATCGCTATTTTATACATCAACTAAAGGTATAAACAATATTTTAATTTATAAGACTTAACTGATTTACTTCATTTGAAGAGGACATAACGGCCTTTTTATAGAATGTTCGCCCTACTTATGAGAATATAGAAATAGTCCAGCCAAAGTCAACTAGCCAGTCAAAGACATAGGCACCATCGCAAATTTGCTGGCCTATCAGTATTTTACAAACTTAATTTTCCCATGTCCTCCTTACCACCGCAAACACGACGCATTGAAACCCGACATCCGTATATGGTGGGCATGTCTCCAATAGCAAAGCGTTTCACCTCAACATTTATTGCGTGGATGGCAAACGAATAGAACAACTTACCAGTGTCTTTGTTTCCTAAAAAATATAATCTGGGAGTTTTTAAGTCAAGAGCAAATGTAACGTCGTCACTTCGTCCAACGCGTCGTCACTTACGATCAGGTGAGCCAATTGCAGCCAATGGCCAAATGCAGGGTTAAATAGTAGTCTGTCTAAGATAAAAAAGGTAAATCAACGTTCAAGAAATGACGTTCTGTCAAAGATAATCCGATTAGAGCTGTTGTTTAGATTATTTTTAGACTACTGCAGTATGCCTAAGAGTCAATGCACAAAATAAGTAGTTTTATTATGGCAATTATATATGTAGCATACTGCTGGTAACATTTTTGCAATACCACTTATTGCCAGTGCAAAATATTATAAATAAAGACTAATTTTTAATTTGTCACTAGCTGCGCCCTGCGGTTTCACCCGCGTGGTGAACATTTTTCATACTTCCTCAACTTTTTCTTTCATAAAAACCTTCTCCTGAAAATAGTAAAACACAATAAAAAAAGCATGAGCGAAAATATTCTATCCGTTTACCTGTGATGCAATGAACCAAGGGAAATAGAGATTCATTTTTATATATTAAGATGAACCTTAGTGATGGCGTTTAAAGTTATCATTACATCACTAATCAAGTAAAATGAGGTTGATTCTACCGTGTTACTTATTGAGGCGTTTAATTAGGTACCTACTTTTAACGTTGCTCCGCTGTTGTTCTTGCATTCGCGTTGTGTAGTGGTTGCTAACAAGCAGTTACTTTCAATAAATGTAATACTCGAATTTGCAACATCATAGCGGCTAAGAAGTGCGAAAGATACTTCCACTATCTGCTAAACAATTAAACCACAGCCATAGCTAAGTAACAATTCTACCACATACCGCTGGATCTTGCGGACTAATGAAAATAAAATAAAAAATACTATGCAAATGGTAATAATATATAAAATCACTAATATTATATTATATTCACAAGATTTTCAATTAAACATATAAACAAAATAACATCCGACGCTTATATAAATAGATCCTGGAACCTAAGTAGGATTACCTGTATCTAGGAACCGCAAGGACCATGGGAACCCGCCGCCTCCGAGTTGTGAGGCGACCTACGCAACCACACCACTGAGGCTGTAAAATTGACTATACCTTTGTACTTGTATTGTTGTCGAATTGTTGAGCGATCTTAGAAATAAGTAACGTATCGGTATAACAATACGGATAATGAGGTACATGTTCAATCGACCGTTTTCGCGTAGGTCTATGCGTGGTACTAAATTCATTAAATGGAGTATTTCTATCGAATGGCGTTCGATACTTCGAATGGAAATGATTTTTCAACTGACCTGATGACCAAAACAACGAGATGATTTAAAAAAAAATCATTTGTTGGTTGGTTGCGAAAATGTTACTCAATATGGCGATTTATAAAAAGAATTACGACACGAAAAATTTGAAAAATATACATATAATGTTTCTTCCGGTTTGGGGATGTTCTTCCACACAATCATCGTAATTCTAAAAACTCTGGTCATTTTGGATGGCTTAGTACGAAAATCACGCGTATTTAAAATTACGATACTTTCGGTATCGGTACAAGAAGCTTGAAATGTTTATTTATGTGGCATTCACGCCGCCAGAGCTAAACCAATTTGTATGCAGTTACACATAGAAAACGTATAAATTGCGGCTGAAACCTCTGAGCACCTTTATACTTAATAGGCATAGAATCAAGTAACAAACAACTAGTACTATGTACTGTATGCTACATCTAAATAATCCCCTCGGGTTCGGTTCCATTTTATTTGTCTCGCTGAGCACTATTGTCTGGAGTAGTCTCTGGGGCCAAATGATGGAACTGAAGGGTATTAGTTACAGGAATTAGGCAACCACTTGTTGTTGAATTTTCGAACTAAATCGCGTTTGATTAGGATATATGATTTGACTTTGGCGTTGAATACTTTCAGGGCCTCAAGGACTCCTTGTAGTTTATGTACTTAACAAAAAATATTGAATCTAATAATGAATATAACAAAGCCACTTTTTTATCTTTATTGACGCTTTATGTGGTAATCGTGCATTGGTTAATCAATAGCTGCCTCTGGACTGGTGGTTGAGCATACTAGCTCGCATCCCGGAGAGAACGGGTTTTGAATCTTGAGACAATTCATTATGCACAGAAAAAAGATCGAGTACCAGCTTACCGCGATATGAGCCACTATGCTACACCATACCAGAGGTGGCCATACTTGTTCCGTGTCTGGGTGTTGTGAGAATGTCTACGCGGCATTTTAAATTTAAAAAAAACTGAATATTCCTTTTTTGGCTATTTTTTTGTTGTAATAACTTTTTTTTTTTATGTTAAAGAATGACGTGACGAGCTAGCCGTTCGCCTGATGTTAAACGACACGGCAGTGTCACTCGGAACTCTAAAGTATAGAGGTTCGCGTGACACTGCACTGCGCACGTCATCCAGAGACATCAGCACAATCTAGTAATAAGATTACTAAACTGTGAGATCAGATCATAAAGTCTCATTTGCCCAGTAATTTCACTAGCTACAGTGCCCTTCAAACCGGAACACAGCAGTGCTTGCGCACTACTGCTTGGCGGCAGAATAACTGGCAAAGCGGCGGTACCTACCTAGACGAACTTTGCAGTAAAGTCCTACCGCCTAGTAAAACTTTACTACTTATTATCTTTTTACGTTATTAACCTATTTTATTTATCATTTATTTTCGATAGCCTCTGTGGTGTGGTGGTTGAGCTGGTCGGCTCATAGCCCGCAGGCGGCGGGTCCGATTCCCGCGACAAATTTTAATGCACAAAAAATATTGCACAAATACTTTTTCTGAGTCTGGGTGTTGTGGAACCATAGTCCTCGTAGTTCCTAGGTTCCTAGATACAGGGAATCCGTTGGGCGATTCTTATTTATTTAAGACAATATCCAAATATCTCTATAATGTGATGTTTTTGTGAATCTTATTTTAAACGATTCAAACGTTTAATAGAATATTTATTAATACATATTCAGAAAATAAATAGCTTCAAAATAGTGTGGCAGCGTCCGGTTTTTGTGTATTCAAAACGACAGTTTGAGCTGTATCTGTGTCAAGGTGCGGATCGACTCTTGCGCAAACCGTTTTTTAATACTGCGCCCGGTTGCGAGGTAATTAATTCGACTCAGTATGTCGCAACGAACGATACTCACTTTTTCGTATATTTAGTTTTAAACCATTATCCATCCAAAAGTTAATCGTGAGTTTTACCATTCCCGTAATGAAAGAGAAAAACTGCAATTCAATTGGTGTGTTGTGTTCTAATCATGTACGATTAGTCATCAATCTGATGTCATATTTAGCATCGTAATACGACATCATAACTTGACACAATATTGAACGGCAGTCACATCACGTCACGCAATGGACGAACCATAATTATATTAGGTCTTTACCTATGAAATTGCCGTTTTGTTTGAAAAAAGTTAAAGTATTTTTTTTTCGAACTTATTTATTTCTTTTATTCAAAGTAATCACCCCTGCAATCAATGCATCTTTGCCAACGCTGTGGCAGTTTATGGATGCCCTTCTTGAAAAAATCAGCAGGACGGGAGACAACAAACTCTTCAAAGGCGTTTTGTACTGCCTCTCGGGAATTGAATTTTTTTCCCGCTAAAAAGTTGTCCAAATTTTGGAAAAAGTAATAGTCGGTAGGCGCAAGATCTGGTGAGTATGGTAGATGAGGGAGAGCTTCCAAACCCAACTCATGCAGCTTAGAGACGGTCTGTTGTGTAGTATGGGGTCGCGCGTTGTCGTGAAGTAGCAGTGGAGACGACCGATTGACCAAAGCTGGTTGCAGACGTGCGAGTTTCGCCATCATTGTGGTCAGTTCTTCAATGTACACATCTACAGTAATGCTCTCGCCGTTTTGTAAAAAGCTATGATGAATCACACCAGCACTAGACCACCAAACTGTGACCATCACCTTTCTAGGGGTCATTTTTCGTTTTGCACATTGCTTTGGTACCGAACCAGGATCTAACCAACTTGCTGAGCGCTTTCGATTGTCAAAAAGAATCCATTTTTCGTCGCACGTAACAATTCGGTTCAAAATTCCTTCATTTCTGTGCCTGTTAAGCAGCGCAAGGCAAGTCTCGACGCGTACGTTGCGCTGGCGATCGTTAAGTTCGTGGGGCACCCATCTATCAAGCTTTTTTATCTTGCCAATCTGTCGCAAATGGACCAATATTGTTTTGATGCTAACATCAAAAGCTGCTGCCAGCTCAGCTGTAGATTGAGATTCATCAGCTTCCACAATCGCCTTTAATTCATCATTGTTGACCAAAGTTTCCGGACGACCACGAGGTTCATTTTTCAAGTCGAAATTCCCAGAACGGAACCGAGCAAACCAATAACGGGTTGTACGTTCGTTTGTACAGTTCTCTCCGTAAACGTCGTTGATGTTACGTGTCGTTTGTGCCGCGTTGGTGCCACGACGGAACTCATATTCCATAATTACACGAAATTTCAAAGTATCCATTATGAGGAAAAATGTTGAAATGTAATGAAAATACAACGCTAATCAATAAACAAAAGACTTATATTGTAAATAGAATGTCATATTTTTAAAACAAAATTAATTTGAATTTGGAATTCATAGCCAATCAAAACTTTTTTTTTGTTTGAAAAAGTCTGTACTGCAATACGGCAATTTCATAGGTAAAGACCTATTACAACTCCTAGTAATTATATTGATAGGTATGCTAGCGGCTAAATGTAAATTTAAAACTACACTCATTTGTTCCTGTACCAAACTGGGTGCGTAGCATAATTTAACAGCATAGAAAAGCTGAGAAAAAAACAGAAACCCAAAATAATTGTAACATACAAACATGAGCAAGCATTTTGAGGTAGTTTTATATAATTTTTATGAATGTTTAAAATAAAAATATAGTCAACATGTCCTCTTAAGAGCTCGGTGGCCCTGCTCTCGATAGCTCTCCTTAGATGGCTCAGCACCAGACTAGGTCGAGGAGAACAACTACGATGTCAGTGTCATAACTGCTGCACGACTTTAGATCTAACTCTCTGTTTACTGCGGGTTTTATCTGATACAATGTTTTATTATACGAGGCAGAAACCGCAATGGAAATCGAATCATCACAAGATGTTGAAGATTGCAGCGATGTGGGCGAATGGCGCGGTGGTAGTATACCGGCTGTGTGGTCAGCCGTGTGTTGCGTTGCATACATACATATGTTTGTTCACAACTCATTTGTTTGCGTCGACGACCTTAAGATTCAAGGTACCCAAAATATACTAGAAAAGTCTGGTAGTACAAATACTTATAGTTATTCATATACACACAGGACTTCACTTGAACACTTATTTTCACAACCCGCAGTATCCCCCGTGTTGACATATACAACAGTTGTATATAACAAATACCGTAGCTACAAAATTCCAAACAAATTAAAAGCCGTACATGGAGAGGGGTTGAGTCGATAGTTATTGAGGGCCAAGTGACTTTCGTTTATGATTTTTATAGCAGTATCGCTTAGTGTCATTTTTTTTTTACAGATTGATCTGATTTTTGTTTATCCACTTATCGCCTATTTATGTTTAGTTGGGTCTTAACAAGGCGGGTACACTTAGTGAAGCACTTGTATTCATAAATCCTTCCCTTTCTTGATCAGCCGGAATGATGAAATGGCTTTTAGTTGCATAGCAGGGTGGGCGCAGTGACATTGCTGGATATTAGGAAATTTTGTAGACAACATTATGTATATGAATTATGTAAATTCATTTATATACATTTTATATATAAAATCAAAACATAAAAAACTTTTAATGAACCCAAAGTCAAAAATATTCTTTTAAGTATCTCACCGTTGTTTAATTTTTCGGCTTGGCAAGAACAATCACATTCATGCCAACTATCGATGAAAATAAACGGAACCGAAATCAACCAAGCCGTTATGGAGCTGTTCTTATAGCTGGCATCATCAGGCACAAGGCACTGTTAGGCAGGCCATCATTGCCCTGATTACTGTCATTATTGCTCAAGCCAATGATTTTAAGAATTGGGATGATAAAAAGTCGCCTATTGTTTGTGACATAATTATAAATTAATGTTAAACGAGCACATGCAAAGTCTCGTGAATTAGGTACCTATTATTTTCTGACATCTTGCACAGAATACTGAGTAAAACTATTGTTAATAGAATTTCAGTTGTGATTTTTGTAAAAAAATTATATTAATGTTATCCCTGGCAATACAGAGCTTACATTAACGCTACTGACGGATAGCACTAAAACTTTAGTTGGTATAGGTAGCAACCATGCTAAATTCTCCGTTTAAGCGAACTTATTTTTAGTTTGATAGTAAACAGGTATTAGATGTTTCACACAAAAACAGCTACATTTCAGTTTACGTTCTAAAATTATACATTCATTTAAATACCTATATACCATACATTCAAAATATGTTTGAATCATTCAAATGACTCCCATAACTTTTTGTAATATAGTTCGCTTCCATGATAAAAGTTCGGTAACGAAACTAAATGGGATATTTTTTACGCAAAGACCTAAACTTAGTATAATTTATTTAAGAACAAATTATAAGTTTTTAAACAATAAAAATAAAATTTAATAATATGCATTAGCAAAACTTAATCTAAGAAGCCGCTACCAGTAGGCAACTTAATAAATTAAGTTAATCTAAATCAAAGTTAATCTAATCTGAAACTAAATTAATCTCAGTATTTATCGTTTCCAAATTTTTCACAAATTGTTGATAGTGTATGTCACAAATGCGTACCTAACGTGTGTGTATATTTTTAACGCGACTTCAGCAATAAGAGCCATTCTCAGTTCGTTCGTGTTTTTATTTATGTATGTAATGCGATACTTTCGGGATTGTGAACCAATTTTGACGGTTCTTTTTGTATTCTATCAAGTATACTTCCAGGAAGGTTCCATACAAACTTCGTAAGTAGTATGTGATGAGAACTAGATAAAAACTGGAAATCGCTCAGTCGATCCCAGCAAACTCTTCGTAATTTTTTTACATCGCTTATTACTAGTTAACAGTTTTAGGAATCCTATCAGTGTTTAACTGACCTAATTATGAACTTTGAAGATATCCGTATAGAGCTCCTCAACGAAAAGTAGATCATGTATCATAGTCAATAGCTGTCAAGGTACTAGTTGGGTACTAGATGGGCTTCGAAGATAGGTACCCAACGGAACTCTTCAACAACAAACAGCTCATGTAGCGCAATCAGGGCGTTGAAGGATATGCTGTTAAAGTAGAAATCACGTACTTCGTATAAATCCTATATGAACCTCCTCAATGATAAACAGTTTATGATAATCACAGGAAATAATCATTAAAGTAGTTCAGTCAATTAGTAATCAGACTGTGCTGTTAAAAATACCTTACACTCATCAGTATGAAATTGTGGCGATTGCAGCCGTGTAACCCCCTTTTTTAAAAGGATGTGATACGAGGTCTATTTGATCTATTACACACACTTTAGCCATGATGATAAACAGTTTAATAGATAGACCTTACCTTGCTTAGCGCCCCAGGCACATTACTATCGTCATTATCATCGAGGCTCGGTCAAATCGTTCCCCCCCCTGATGCTAAAATTATAATAATAATGACACCTCCTAGCCGCGGCTATACTGCGCAGTAAGTGTGAATTACAGTTGCAGACCACATTCTAAGTTTAAAGGGTCTATAGGTATATCTAGCACCAACTCGCAAAAAAGTGAAACCAAATAAAGTAAAAGTTCCTTTTAAAAAGTGGTTAATCTGAAGTCAAACAACTTCATTACTGAGAAATACGAGTACTTCTCAGTAATGATATTCTGATATTTGTCATCTAAATCATTTTTCTAGTTATTTTGATTTGTAAACCAATCCACTAAACCGATTTTGATGAAAAACGACCAATCTAAAAGTATGTTGTTATCCAACAAAAAATAATATCCCTAATCGGTTCATGATGAATGACGGAGATCTGAGTCTTTGCTGCGGCAGTATGACTTTTGCATTGCAAAAAAGGGGTGTTAGTGAGATGACGATGATGATGATGTTGAGAATATACAATTTTATTGGCTTCTCTTTCTATTGTAAAAATATCCACAATAATTAAAATATTTAGTATTATTTTTCACTCGTAGTCGGCTACTTACCACAAACTGGACACCTTGGCATGGAGCTCCTCCAAGTGACCTGCCCTATTGATTAGTTTTAGTTGACCTCCCTGCACAATCTAGGTATAGCTAGAGCAAGTGTAGATAAATGACGTCGGAGCTAGGTTTATGTAAAATAATAATTGTAAATATTAGCATTGGTAAATTACGCGTATTTAAATACATTATGCAGTACCTCTTAAAATAATGAGATAAACTTTCATCTTTTTTCGTTGAATACTGCAAAAAGGAGGTTTATGATTTTATCAGTCTATTTTATATTCATATCTCGTTGAATATCCAAAACTACTTAGGTGTTAATCGATATTCATTTTTTTATTGCACTACAAGTAACAAATGAAAAGTGTATATGGCTTTCTCATTGATGCCATTGTCAGAACTGTACCAAATTGAAATTCGATGTGTGTGATGCCACGGGAAGCATCGAAGCATCAGCTTTCAAATAAAAAAATAATCATCAAAATCGGTTCGCCTAGGCATAGCAAGAAGTCGAGAGTCAGTAGACCCCAGATTAAGATTGGGGTGGATATTCAAATATACAGGGGAATTAGGATCATTTAGTATGGAATAAAGCAGGAATATTCCTTCTATCCCGGATTTGAAGGCATTTCAACTTAGATCGATGTTCAGAGACATGATCGTACTTAGCCCATAAAGCATTTACAAGTGTTAAGTAAGCGATCAAGTTTGTTGAGATACATCGAGGTTACAGATGTCACCGTAGTCAATGATTGGCAATAGGGTGGTTTTTATTCAAGTATAACTTCTTTACGCACGCTTGACTTGAGGAGTAAGCTGGTGAATGCGAGGCGAACGGAAGTTTAAATTGGTTCACGTAGATTTCTATTGTCAACATAATAAAGTCATATTTTATTATTATGTTGGTATGTCCGGTAAAATGATAATTACAATTGTCAAGATGGCGACATTAACATTAAACAACGGTTAATAGTAGAGCTAAATTAAATAAACTTTAGTCGTGTGGTCTAAAGCACACTCGTTTTTTATGTATTTCGGTTTAGAACTAAATCTTGTTATTTATAAAATTGTTTACACCTTACACCTATACGTATCACGAGTGCTAGATACTTGCTGTGCTGCTCATTGTTGCGCTACAAAAATACTTAAATAAAATTTTATTACGATTTAATTAGAGACCTAATTTCGACACTTATAATTACAATGTTAAATTTGAATTGAATTGAATTTGGATACCTCGAGGATCTAAGAAAACTTCAGTCTCGTTACAGATAATTTTATTAGCTTTCCTGATAATTTAAGTAGGTGAATAATTATGCTTATTGTTTTTTTAACTAAAGGGGTTTGTTTAAATTGCAGTTCGAAATACCAAACAACCAAACAGCCTTGCTATAACAGCCTTAACATGTGCATTATAGTATACACCGATAGCCATCGTTTGATATCGTGAGCGAAGTGTAGTACGTCATCACGTTCACGCCGACTAACTACAATGGCGTCTGACCTTAGCCTACTTATGCGTTCGTTCGGATCGACTAGCAGCGAATCTTTTCAAAACATTCATCTATCTCAGTCGCTCATTTAAAGTACACGCTCTTTATTTATATTACCTCACTAGGTATATACTTATTTATTATTATTTCATCACAATACCATCTATTGAAACATATTACATTTTACACAGTTTTTTATGTTTCTGTTTTGGCTCCACACATTTGTGAATTTAGCCAGTGTCAAGTAATTGATAATTTCTCAAGTTTTATTAATATTATGTATATTTATGTCAAGCCATTCACAGTCCAAGTCATCAAGACAAGTCATAGTCTAGTCTAGTCAAGTCATACTACTAGTAAAGTGGTGGCAACTTTACCAGACGCTTCTATGGAGTTTTGGAAACAACATGAAAAGAAACGCTTCACCATCATTATGCCACTTTCCCACACTTATGCCTGTAATCCAGCACTTAACGAATAAAATGCCACCATATTTATGCACTAACACTGAAAATAACACAAGTTCTGGAAAATAAAATAATGCGGTGACGCGATCTGTTTCGTTTTCACGTCAAAACTCCTTTTACATATTTTTAGTTTATATCATTATATTAAGTCGATTTTGTAAACTATGAGTTGATCGATAAACTCATCCGGGATCACAACCCGTCTCGAGACTCCAGACACACAATCTTATTGTTCTGGAATACTGATGCGTTCTAGTTTCTTAAAAAGGTCGCTGCTGTAAATGCCTACCACTTATTCAGAAATGTTGAAATCGAAACAGACATGACATGTTATTTTGCAATACAGTTCGTTACTTATTCGCATGTCAACATCATGACAAGCAGTGAACGAATAGATTTCAATAAAATGGTATGTGTGCTATGGCAACGGAGGCTAACAATATGTATGTTATCCCAGTCAGAGTCAAATGAAGCCCTCGTGACTCACTTAGTAAAATGTTTTATGTATATTGGCGAGTATCAACTGTTTCACTCCACTGGGCCCTTTTCCAAGGTTTTCCCATACCATACATAAGATTAATGTTGTTTGGGAGTTTTGGCGGGAAAACGAAAAAGATCGCGTCGCCGCATTGTATTATTTTCCAAAACTTGTGTTATTTTCAGTGTTAGTGCATAAAATTGGTGGCATTTTATTCGTTAAGGGCTGGATTACAGGCGTGAGTGTGGGAAAATGGTATAATGATGGTGAAACGTTTATTTTCGTGTTGTTTCCAAAACTCCATAGAAGCTTCAAGTAAAGTTGCCACCACTTTACTAGGAGTATGACTTTGACTAGACTGACTTGACTATGGATTGACTTGATGACTTCAAATGTGACTTGACACATATTTGCGTGAAATGTCGATAACTTGATAAAATATCAATAACTTGACACTGGCTAAATACACAAAAGTGTGGAGCCAAATCTAAAAAAAAAAAAAATGTTGTTTGGTTTCAATAGAACGTTTGTTTAGTTTGGGGCTAGATGGCGCTGTGTGAAATGTCCACAAATATATAATTATTTATATATAACAATGAATCTCTATTTCCCTTGGTCATAGCATTACGGGTGAACGGATAGAGTATTTTCGCTTATCTTTTTTTTATTGTGTTTATTATTTTCAGGAGTAGGTTCTTATGAAAGAAAAAGTTAAAAAAGTATGGAAAATTTTCACCACGCGGGTGAACCGCGGGGCACAGCTCGTTATTTATAAAATCTAAAACATCAACTAACAAATTTGTTGTCCCGGTCTATCCAAAATTTCATATTTAATAAAAAAAATATTTAATATCTAATAAGGTAAGTGCGATAATGAAAAAATTGTCAATTTCATCGAAATAACAATAACACAGAGAGTTATTAAGATTGTCTGAAAGAGTTCGCTTTAAGCGATAAGACCGCTCATTCTACTAGCATAAGTCAATTAAATTTACGGTGTACAATAAAAAGTTCTATATTTCTATCTATCTATCCATATTAATACAGGATGAGTATCCCGAGACGCCTGCTCCACGAATTATCCAAATTCTATCATAATATCTAGGACATGAACGGTAATACTTTTTTGTTTGTTTTTGTTTTGGCTTCACAATTTTGTGTAAATACACAAAATTGTGCCAGTGTCAAGTATTTAATAATTTCCTAAGTTAAGTCAAAAGTCAAGTCAAGTCACAGTCCAGGTCATCAAGCTAAGTCATAGTCTAGTCAAGTCATACTCCTAGTAAAATAGTGACAATTTTACTAGAAGCTTCTATGGAGTATTGGAAACAACACGAAAAGAAACGTTTCACTATCATTATACCACTTTCCGAGACTCATGCCGGTAATTCAGCACTTAACGAATAAAACGCCACCAATTTTATGCACTAACACTGAAAATAACACAAGTTTTGGATAATAATACAATAAGTTGACGCGATCTTTATAGTTTTCCCGCCCAATATTCGGCAATACTTGATTAGGTAACTTTCAAATTAGATTATTGCCCGTCTGTACTAAAGTTTGACAGCTCTTATGTTCGCAATTATCCCTCTGTGGCATACCTACTGCAATGCATTTGGGTATGTCACAGAGGAATAAATTCAGAGCTGTCAAACTTTAGCACAGATGGAAAATAATCTATAGTACCTACTTAATAATACATTATTATATTGTAATAAAATACTAATATGTGACCCGGGTCTTGTACCCATATGAAACAGGCATAAAATTATGCCACAGCTTCAGTTATAGTAGTCTTTGGCATCATTCTAGATTAGCTGATATTTTTAGTTATTTTGCCACTATAAAACTTGCGATAAGTAGAACACTGCCCGATTTGCCACATTAAGATAATCAATTAATTTTCTAACAACTAAACCGTTACTGTAATTACTAACCATGGTGTTTTAAATAATCAATGTTTACTCTAAGAGCAAAGACCCAGCAACAAGAACATAAATATGTAATCATCCCATTATGTTATGCATGACTTAGGACCACAATCTTAATCTTTGACTGATCAATAAATTTATAGTTACTTAACTAAAGGCTCCCCGCAATTTCATCTCAAATTACCAGTTTTCTAGCATAACTCCACTTATCATACTGCCCTACTACATTCTATTGTTTTCCAGGATAAAAATTATCCCTAAGTACTCGTAAATCACGGTAGTGTAAGTAATCTGTGTGCAAAAGGGGGATCATCTTAATGGGTTCAGGAGTTTTGACGTGAAAGCTACACAAACAAACAGACAACTCCTCACTATTAGCCTTAAGCAATAATTCAGATCATAATTCATGTCTATACTATGTTGAATAAATCCTTGATTGTAATTTGTTTTGTGCACATACCTAAACTAATACATAAAAATAAATAAATAAAATATATTAGTACATATATAGGGAAAATGGTAATATTTATTTGAAGAGCGAGTATAAGGTATGAGTATAAGCGGTAACTCGTGCAACTTTCAAACCGACGACGCACCTGGGTTCAAACCCCACTTGGCCCTGCACCAACGCTTTTCAGGTCTGGCTCTCGCTCTTGCAACAGTGAATGACATCATCGCAAGGAAACCGGCATGTACAAGAATCACAAAATCGAGAACACGACGTGTCATCCACCAACCTCCACTTGAAAAGCGCTATGTAAGAGAACGCCCGTGTCGCGGCAGTAGCAACGGATTGGGCTGATTGACGATGACCATATTATAGATCATTCTATTCTCATTAATATGATTTTACATTGTATCACCGTATCGCAGCACTCCTCTACTTGTACTATTAATTATCTATTCTGTGTCTCTGCACCTACGACCATTCGAGATACGTGACCTACATTTATAGTAGTGTCAACTGCATTTCTGTTATCCTCTGTCCTGGTTTATATAAACTTGACCCACTTTTAAGATATATGTAGAAGTATAATACATAAACGTTTAAACGGTGGAATCATGACTATGCATGCGCATTCAGTTACCGAGCATGCAGTGCGTTCACGGCTGCAGCAAGGGCGACGAAGATGAATACTCAAGGCACAGTACACTCGATATTATAATCACACGACAATATAGAAAAAAAAATTTTTCCATAAAACGAAGCAGCTTTTGTGTTACTTTTTTAATATCTTTAGATACTTATACTCGTAGTTAGTAACGTCTTAGAATGTATGTTGCGATGATAAAATTCATTAATTGTACCTACAAAATGGAACAAAAGTTCCCGTTGATGTCGCGTTACTTCTATTACTATCATACAGAATCCCTCATCCTTTATATTTTATTATTATCCTCATCTTACTTTTATACGTCTGACTATACTTAATTATAATTCTCAAGAAATTTTGTGTGATTATTTCCTTCCTCATGAATCATTTAGAAAATAAGCCTACCTACGTGATCTAACTCAAGATTGCTATAACTATTGATGTTGATCGGAAACCAACACATCTTGCATGCTACATTTCGACTACAGGACATAATATATAAGTCTGTTTTAAACTAGTTCTGTAATTCAATAAACGTCTAGGTGAATTCAATAGCCCTTCATTATAGCGGAAAAGCGAAGAAATGTATAGATAAAGTACCTATATAGATAGAGCCAAGGGCACGGCAAGGCTGCGACCGCCGTCCCCCACCCATGCACCGGCTGAGGGGGTCTCCAGTGCGATTCCCACCGACTGACCTACTTTTGCTGTTGATCTTGACCCACCCGTCCTAGTTTGCC
Organism: Ennomos fuscantarius; assembly: GCA_905220475.3. NCBI lineage: Eukaryota > Metazoa > Arthropoda > Insecta > Lepidoptera > Geometridae > Ennomos > Ennomos fuscantarius. The sequence goes on along the minus strand of HG992023.1, from coordinate 8,747,962 downwards.
CCACGTCATAGGTGAAATCGATAAATGGCTCGTGGACTGTATGTGCAAATAACGCTTCGCTCGACGCGAAACTTTCCACTGTACATGATTATATAACTCCTAGGGTAGGTACATAATAATAATAATAACAAAAGTTTATGAATGTTACAGTGGCCAAAAAAGCAGCTGAAAATTTTAATTATCATTACCATTATTATTAAATGAATAGTCATAACTAGAGACGCTCCATAGTTTTACCTGCAACTACACGGTTCCCCGAGGGTACTCGCAATTTTCCGGTGGAAAAGTATTAGATTACTCTATTTTAAACCGGTACTTAAATACAAGCAACCTGTGAGCCAAAATTCATGCATCTTGTTCAGATATTTTGAAGTGAAGTGTAAACAAACACACAACGTTTCACTTTTATATATACTAGTAGGGAAGTACGTTTTGCAAAATTTAGAACTCCTGCAGGAAAACGGGTAAATAAAATAGCAAGCGCTTCTGGTACTTTTATTTATATTCTGTGATGACAGTCACGAGATCAAGTCATCAGGTGATCGATCCTAGTGCTATTATTAAGGGCATTTGAATTACGAGGGGAAGTAAAGTAAACGTTTTGTAGACGACACTGCAGTTTCAAAACAATTTGAAGCCATATAAGTTTCTACAGTAATTCCATGCTATCCTACTAATCCGTTTATATACTCTATATGTGAAGTGTTTAAGTGTGTGAAGGTGCGTATATATGTATCACACAAATATTACAAATGCAAAAGTTTGTGCGTGTTTTTGTTCCCTCAAGACGCTGCAACGGCTGCACGGATTTGAATGAAATAGAAATATAAATAGCTAGTGAAATTACTGGGCAAATGAGACTTTATGATCTGATCTCACAGTCGAGCAATTGTGATACCAGACCGTGGTGATGTCTCAGGATGAGCTATAAGCTATCTCTAGCGTAGCTATCTAGCGTATACGCTAGACTAAAACCTACTATAGGACTTTTAAGCTAGTAGGCATATAAATATGTATTAATATCTCATTCTCAATCAGCACTAGGTATTAGGTGTCTAATCAATGTATGTATATGTACATACATGTAAAATTGTTTTTATTAGTTAGTAGTTTTTTGTTTTGATTAATGTAGATACTTTGGTTCAGGAACACATAAAATACATTTTATCCCATAATTACATTAATTATTCATTACATATAATTCTTTTAAATTCTCCACCTCTCTTCTAATATTGCGTACCGGACAGGATCTATACTATATATATATCATTATAGAATGCAAATAAATAATTAAAATGAAATTGAAATGGCGGTCGGCTTTTCTTATCTGCGGCTCAGATCCATCTCTGATCGTTATGTCCGGCTAGTTAAGTTACTGCTTATATTTTCCTTAAGGAATCCTACCCTGCTGCCCTATTTTTAATTTACTATGGAATACAGTTACTTAAACACTTTGACTAAATTGTTTCACATTTTATAGCTTCAGCATTGTAACATCTCAAACTGATAATATTCCTAGAGCAGAACGAGATTACGTCGAATATTTCCGAAGCGCAGTTCAGAAATATCCGTTCAGGAACGATCGTTTAACGTTCTCAGTGGTTTAAATCGCCCTGACCCACTTTTGTCTACACTTGGCCCATATTCTCGACGCAGCGCCAACAGGCAAATGCTCATATTAAAATTGGCGGTATAAAACACACCTAAGCGCGTATTGTTTCATATTATTTATTTATCATGTACTTAATGTTCGCCTACGGCGACCTATAGGACTATCTATCACTAATTACGTAAACTCAGATTTTAGGGCTCAAATGAAAGATTATGGATTCTTATTTTCAACGCAATTTTTGTGCAGATGCGCCTGGATTTTAAAATTTCGTTGCAAAATAATAAAAGTTTAGCGCTACATAAAAAGTTGACCAATAACATTATTTTTTAAGCTAGCCCAGTCATTTAAAGAAACATCGGAATGAAAGATAATACAACAGTTTTGGCATTTTATAAGTTACCTCAATACATAAAATAGTATTTTTGTAACTCGACGTGTCATTTGGAGTACCTATTCAGATAAGTTGTACACTGAAAATCTGAAGTAAAATTTTATTTTATAAAATTTGCAAATTCTATACTAGCCATTTCTAAAATCTGTGTGTAAAATGTATAACCTATGCTTACTTAGATATTTCTAGGCATTCGTACATATAGTTTTGGAGTAGGTAGGTACGCATTGCCTTGTTTGTTGGTTTTTTCCCTGACAATCGAGTAAAACAATACCGTCTTAGTTAGAAAGGTCATCAGTAAAACAATAGTAAATAGTTAAATGCCAGAGATAGAAACTGTTTAATTAGTCGTTTTATGGGGATTAGGTGTACAAGGCATGAAAATGCCCTTGGCCCAGTCTCGCCAGATTATGAATGCAAAGGAAGCATCTCAAGGAAACTCTAGTTTACAATGGAAAAATAAGAAAAAAATAAACAACGCCACAAATAGACCAGAACCTTGGTGCAATTAATTGCTTTTACAAAAAGATTCATAAAATTATTATGAACCACTACAAGATATTTCTGCTATACGTGACTGTCTCTTGTCGCCTATAACAGATTAATTATCTGCAGTTAGTATTGCAAAATAAAATCGTAATTATTCTGAGCATACATATATTTATTAAACAAAACAAACTGGACTAGTGAGCTTGAGATACGATCCTTTTTTGCTCCAATTTTTCGCTTGAGTGCGCTATCTATATATTTCTCATAGTATGCGTGTAATACCTATTCTTTGTAACCCTCAGTTCAGTGGTTTAAAGTCAATTAGCCTATTCAGGTGTGAAAATCGATGACCCCATTCCAAGAAAGCGTTTGCTATAGGGAGAAATGGTTCATGCTAGACTAGGCTAGGTGATTATATTTGGTAGCTATTGCTAGTAGACCAAACCCGGCTTTGCCCTATAGTTAGTTTGTTTTACGCCTTAGGTAATAGGGGTAGTTTTTGTAAGCACAATTTCTTGTGTCACTGCTTATTTTACAAACGGCAACTTTACATATATGAATAAACACTTCGAACGGAAACGCGGTCAGGAGATAACGCCACGTGAGCCCTTTGCTGTTGTCAGTAGGGTGACAGTAAAATAAAAATAATTCCAGATATTTTCATAATTTTATATCTCGAGTTGTGGATGTGTTTAAAATATGGTTTGTAACACGGTACCCCGCGTTTCATCCCTTCAATCCCAGAAGAACCGTGCTTAATGACCGTCTGTACTAAAGTATATTAAAATACGACTTGGCTAAGCGACACTTTCCCTCGAATTCTCGTAGACCCAACACTTATCTCCCTAGCTCCCGGTTTCTCGAACGTTTGACTAACTCTTGTGTTTAGACAGCCGATGATCAACAGTGAACCAACAATGAGCGTTCAGTACAGTGACACGAATTTAACAGACATATTCGAGAACTTGGGGGAAAGTATTGTTTAGCTATGTTGTATTTTAATAGACTTTAGCACAGACCTGCATAAGAATCCTATGTAAGTCTACGACTCCACGGCCCTCCAACTATCTCTATGTAAAAAGACACATACAACATACATATTTATGAATGATTACAGCTTAAGTAATTAAAAACGTAAAAATGTAATAAAAACCAAATATTTTTGTTTTTCAAATTACAGTCGTCATGTGACTACTGACTACGAGATACTTACTAAGTACTCGTATATGCACAGACTAACAAAGTTAATACGTATCAAGGAAGTATGAAATACGCGTACTGTATCTACCCAGAAGTTTAAAGAGAAAAAGTGGTTTTAAAACCGATATCATGTGCGGGAACGAGACGCTTATACGCTTCATACATTATGAGAGAGCGTGATAAACACTAAATTTTATTGTCTCACCGTATGCGATTTTTTTGCTACTGCTATTATACTTGCTTCTGCGTTCGTAGGCAACTAGGACAGACAATGTTTTTGTTTCCAAGTGTTTTCCATAACTATAGGCGTTTAAGAAGTGTTTTGAATGTGATTGGATATTGACACGTATTACACATATACATACATACACATATTACACATTAGTAAAGTGTTTAAACATGGTGAACTGCTGTATCACGCAGACTATGTATGGAAAATAAAAATAAAATTTCGGCGGAAGGATGTGTCAACTTCTATAGAAAAATGTTCGAATTGAACATATGACTTTAGCCTGTACAATGAAGTGGGTGATTTAAAAATGTAAATAACCCTATAAAAATATTAAGTATGTATGGAAAGTATTATAAAAATCAACCCTGTTTTAGCATGCATTCCCATGCGCTATAACAGTTTTCACTTCATGCGCTATAACAGTTTTACGAAATACCTAGTAGGATTTAAGCCAAATCTGGCCAACGCCCCCGATGTCAGAGTATAGTAGTCAAGGAATCTACATAATTACTACGTACCAGGAAGGTTCAAAATCGCGTTCAAAATGTGCTTAATACTACGGGGCTGTCTCTTTCTAAAAGGGCGAAGGGTGGCGGAATTAGCCGATTTGTTGTAGAAATTATTTTACCTGTAAAAGGATACTACTTTTATTTACATCCACCACATACAGCTGGACCATTTAAATAAAAACTCAACATTAATAATTTCATCCACAATGACGAGAAAGCTAAGTATATTGAAAGTTACATTTGGCTGTAGAACTGAAAAATAACTGTTTCGAATCGACAAATATGCGAAAAGTTCGTATAATCCTGGTTTTACGATACATAGCCGCCATTTTTTTGCGGGAATTACTTTCACCTGTCACTATTTATGGCAGAAAACATCAATATTACTCCTAAGTCTGTGCAATAATAGAATCGGTTCCAAGAAGGCCACAAAGAGTAAAAACAATCTGACGAGCGCGGATATTTTGAAAACGGTTTCGCATTAATTTTGCCATTAACATTGAAAGGATAGTCACACGGGATAATAAATAATAATAAATATATTATTTTTATTATTATTATTACAGGATAATAAGTATACTAACGATTTGGATAATTCAGCCCTAAGATACGATCACTATTAAAGGCAGAGAATAACAGTGTTTTAATGTCAATTCTGTGGTTTTAATCTTGGATTGTTATACGCATGAAAAGCATATCATCTATACTAGTGTTCAGAATTCGAGATCAAAAAAGCAAACAAAGGATAACAGCACAAAAAAATCTATACATATAAAATTCAAAGTACTGACTGACTGAATGACTTATATATCAACGCACAGCTTAAACCCATGGTCCTAGAAACTTGAAATTTGGAGGGTGTGTTCCTTGTAAAGTGTAGGTATTCACTAAGAAAGGGATTTTCAAAATACCACCCCCAAGAGGGTGCAATGGGTGGTTGAATTATCTATAAAAAAAATCTTCGTTTCCAATAGGCCACGCGGGCGAAGCCGGGGGTAGAAGCTAGTTGATATATAATTGCAATCTACAATTTGATGACATACATTTTCACAACAAAAGATTTTATACGTTTTTATATGTTATTGTTCTAAGAAAATATTAAGTTAGAAACAAGAGAACTTCATTTTTGTATTTTCGTTATTAGTTGAAAAAGTATGAAACATTATTGTTGTGATTTTCGCAAAATGGTATATTTTGGAATTGACAAGTTACCTACTTAAAGAAAGTTTTTCTGGTGGTTAGAGAAATAAGTGATAATATAGAAACAGAATAGATTGAAATAGTGCTATTTGGTTTTAAAAAAAGAATACGCAGCATTTTTTATTTATTTAATTTTTTATAATGAAGTGACGTCACTGCAGAAGAAAATAAGCATAATTTAAATCACAAAATTATAAACCTTGTTGTTTATAGCTCTTGTATCATTGTGTAATGCACAACTATTATTTGCTTTTGTACCTAGATATAAATACATCGTAATGAATAAATTATTCAATGTACAGATTTGACCCAGATATAGTTTTATTATTGTATTGTTCAGCCGCGGCTTTACATGACTTCACGTCATGAACAGCATATAAAAATATCTAGGTATCATCAACTTTCTGATTTCACAGTGCAATTTAATAAAACATAATTAAGAACATTTAAAGTTGAGACCTTAGCTACATGCTATCTTTTTAAAAAAGTGTTAAAACGACTTCAATCGCCTTATTTTTGTACCGAGAAATACTCGGACGTGTTATTGTAAATTTATTTTTGCAGTCATTATGGTTTACTAACCAAACAACTGAATTAATTTTGACGAAATTGATATAGGACTAACCTAATCTAATTTCCTTTCAAATAAAAAAATGTTCAAATGGGGTTAACCCATTTGGACATTTTTTTATTTGAAAGGACTTTTTACAACTCCGTCATTTTAACAAATGACGGAGTTCTGATGTAACAAAGATTTAAGAAAAATAAAACCGAATAGAGAATTTCCTCCTTTTTGAAGTCCGCACCCAATTCCGTCCAGTTTCCGAGACAACAAATAACACACAAATAAATAAAACGGTTCGTGGAAATCTTAAATGCCCCAGTAATTTTATTAAAAACAAATGTAGATCTCCTTTATTTTCATACGGTAGTACAGACTTTGATCCGTTACAATTTTATAACAGCATACAATATAAACATTGCACAATGTATCGGTCCACCCTCGCTTTATATGCCATATTTTAATAAGTTTAAACATACTTAATAAGTTTAAACATACATGCTACGTACTCATGCTTTTTATGCACATGTCATATGAACAGCAAAAGAAAATAAGTTTTTTCCTAATTATTCAATGACGATAACCCACACGAGGTCAATTGAAAATATTTATCCCAATTTTACATATTGTATGACTGCGTGCTCATAAATATATAATAACGTTTTTATTTATTTTTTCAAAGTATTGAATTATCTATTCAACGGCAACCACATTGACGGGTTGCGATGAAAAATCTTTTCAACCCTTTAAATGTATGGGAGCTAACCTTATATTACAAAATTGATTATTAATATTTTTAAAACTTAAACGAGCGTCGTGCGATTTTCATGCTTGTATTATAAATATAACTTAACTAGAAGATATTAGGCTGGAAATGGTAAAGTCAAAGTCAAAAGATTTATTGCAAATAGGCTATTCTTAGTACTTTTACAAGTCCAAATTATGTTAGGTACTTAAAATTAAGTTATTTTACTAAGCATATAAAACTACAAAGTGCTTATTGTCAAATAATATATAGTCGTATAATATTAGATGGACAGACATTACAGTCACACTAACCTCACAAACGAACCTCAAAAGTGAGGCTTTGAAGTAAGAATTTGATGTCTATCTGTGTGTCAGACATTTTTTCAGCAACAATTCGTAGGTAGTGCAATATAGTGTCGACGAGGGCTCGTACTAATATCCTTATGGTCAAATTACACTGGGCTGAGCCTACTGATAGAACGCAACGGATGCAAAGTTTACTGCGGCAAAATAAACGTTATGACGCATAAAATGCCCTGCTCTGAGCATTCTAGAATCTTCGAGATCAAGAATAATCTCCTCTCATGTTACAAGGCCAATCAATATACGTAAAAGTTTCCCTGAGAGACTGTCGTTAATAAATAGGATTAGTATTTGTCAAGGAACTATTCTATTATAACGTCGATGAATACTTTCCCTCTGAGAAAAACTACTTGATTGAATAATTATAGTGTAAGGTTACGGAGTCCCGTAGAGATAGTATCCCTGAGTCACAGCCTGAGTCTGTTATCGTACTTACATAAACATACTTATTGGATTTATATTGCTTGAATGGTCTTCTAACCCCATATAAGAGAACTTTACTCAGTAAGTAACTATTATCAGATAACTGAAACAATCTTGGATACTTTTTTGTTTATAAATACATACACAAAATACAATATAACACCCAGACACACCTACAGAACCCACAACCTACAGTTCCGAAGGCAGAGCTACATATCAGCTACCTACCAACTGAGCTATCAGGCCAGTCAAGTATTGCCTAGATGGGAACTTTTAATTTTCTTTAGAACTTTAGATCTATCGGTTCAGCCATTTTTGCGTGAAAACCACACACAAACCATTTTTTACTATTACATATTATCTCTTCTAGTTAGGGATTACAACAAAATTTTAAAAGTTTTAGATTTTGAGGAAAATATACGATTGAAAGGATTGCCCATATCATCTCAATAGTCCATTTAAAATTAATTGCTAAATAAATATTCAGCAAGGTTGAAATAAGTGAAATAACTATGTAGATTTTACCTTTCAACTCTGCAATACATGTTACCTTGACACAAAAATGTTTCGTCAATTAATAGAAATTGAGATTTGTGTTTGGCGGTGAGTTGAATTAAACAGTAAAATATTAATGTTATAACATGTCGAAGGTTGTGTTTCAAAAACGCAAAACCTCAAGGCTATAGCAATCATCGCATCGCCCAGTATTGGCCAACGTTGTATGACCAAGGGTGGGCATTGTTATGCGTGATTTTTTCAGTTTATTCGCTACCTTTACTATACTGTTAGTGGCAGGTAATACACGCACTATTAAAAAAGTGACTTTTACGTAAAACCCTCTCTTAAACTTTTAACGTTGCTTCTAATTACGAATGTAGGTAACTATAAAATAATAATTACTCGATATTAAAGTAGGTCGCGTAATAAAATGTCACGCACGGTTTCTATTCAAATAAAATAACGAACGATGTTATTGGAAAAGTACAATTAATGTATTTGCTGCAGTTATTTTCCTAAAATCCTTTAAATTGTATAAACATGTGCAATCCTGTATAGCATTATATCGTGTTACATGCTGGATATTAGACAGCAAATATTTGTATGTTTTAGGTGTCAATGAAATAATATATATTTTATGCGGCTACTTAATTCAAAATCAAATAACTTTAGAAAATAAGACAACCGCCTATTCTTGGTCATTATTATCCAGGATGTTTGGCAGTACGTGTGCCATAGGGTAAGGGGGGGTGGGTAAGATCACGTGTAACATTATGGCGGCCTTCGTGAACCTCAACAGCCTTACGTCTATTTTTAATATAACATTAATTTGTTTTCAGATTTTCCGCAATATCTGGTAATGTAACTTTTTTGTACATAGCGTGGCCGGTGGCTTACAATTATTTTTATTTGTATCTAATAACAAAGATAATATTAAGGTGAGATACTGCGGGGTAAAGCAGCTGCGAGCTAACAAACTGTTGAAAATTTAAAGTCAAATAGTTTAACTTTGAATTCAATTTAAAAATCACTGATCTTTACTCTGTTATTCTAAGCCCTAAAAAACTGCTCTAGTTCCTGTTCTATTCTAATGGTCATAAATAAACATAATAAACATGTCTAATGGTATGAAAAATGTAAAATTATCTGCTGCACCAGTGGAAACAGAACCTGCCATAAAACTTATTTTTTGGTGATATTTGGAATTCTCTTTCTGCCATGAGCTACAACAATACATTGAACTCATCCTTCCTTTGCCTTAAAACTAAGTCATTTAGTTGATATTTCTCTATCTACGCGTATGGTCATACACGTTATCGCGTGTGGTATCACGTTATTTCAGTATTTGTTTTCCTTCAATGTTGATGAAACTTGTTAAACTGTGCTGTTATAATGAACGGTTTTATTAAGTTTTGTTGCATAGTATATATCTACGGCTGGGTTCTTGATAGTTCACGTTTTCTGTCTCCTGTATACGTTGATATGTATTAGTGAATACATTGCGTCTATGCACAAAACTCAAATACGAAACAACCTGTTCAAGATGTTACCAAATGTTGTAAACGTCAGGAAAAACTTAAGTAATTCATTTTCAAATTCTTGCGAATAGTTGTTTTTTGAGAAATCGCTTAATTTTATTTATATTATATAATTGTTTTTAAAGATTTAATGTAATTTTATAAATAGATTTGAAACTGTTGGGGTTCACAAAGGCCGCCATAATGTTACGCGCGGTCTTACCTATCCCCCCTTACTCTATGGCACACGTTCTGCCAATCATCCTGTATTTCGTAAAACTAAGGTATAAATATAAATTCTGGTCAACAGTGTGTACTCGTCAAGCGCCAAAAAAATCAATTTGTTATTTCATATTCATCAAGTTCTGTTTATTGCAAACTCGTCAATATTGAATACTCATCAACCTACTTATAGCACGCTCATCAATACTACGCATTCGTCAAGCTCCCTTTACCGCACACTCAGCAATACTGCTTTTTCATCAAGTTGTTATAAATACTGCCTCTCCAGGCTTTGGAAACACCGCGTTCTTGTCAAGTTATCTTAAATATTGTACATGCATTGCTTTTTCGCACACTCTTTAACACTGAATACTCGTCAAGGTATCAACCAACATACGACAGAAACCACGAAAAAAATGTCGACTTCTGCCAGAGATCACCTTCGCTACACACTCGCTCTCGCGGGCCGCTTGCGGCCTAGCGAATAGAGCAACGATATATAAACGATTTCTAGCTTCACTTATATTTCCACTTATACAGGTCTCGTGGCCTGCTTAGTACTTATGATATCCCACATGAAGCGTTTTCTTTTTTCGGGATGGCAAATATTCAATTTGTTAGTACATGCTCACAGGTTTTAACGTTACTTCTAATTTCATCAAAATCGTCGAGCGTTTACGATTCCGTTGATTTTCAAAGCCCTATTTGACTAGTTGTAGGCAGATCTTGAAAAAACGCGTGTGTCATAACTTGAATGTATGTAGGTACAATTTTTTTTTTTAATGATGTGACGAGCTGGTCGTTCACCTGATGTTAAGCGCCACGGCCGCCCATAACAGAACAGTGTCACTTGGAACCCTAAAACATAGAGTTTCAAGCGACACTGCACTGCGCACATCATCCTGAGACATCAGTACAGTCTGGTAATAAGATTACTCGACTGTGAGATCAGATCATAAAGTCTCAATTGCCCAGTAATTTCGCTAGCTACAGTGCCCTTCAAACCGGAACACAGTAGTGCTTGCACACTACTGCTTGGCGGCAGAATAACTGGCAAAGCGGTGGTACCTACCTAGACGAACTTTGCAACAAAGTCCTACCACCTAGTAAGTTACATTTTTGAGATAATCGACACTGAAAATAAAAAAAAATCATAAAATCCCTATTTCTCACTATAAAAGATAGAATTTCAAAAAACCCTTTCTTAGTGGATACTACCTACACCTCACAAAGAGCACACCCTCCAAATTTCACAGAGACTTAAGGACCAGCAAGCAGGACTAGCGTTTTAGGCTGTGCGTTGATATTTGTCAGTCAGTCAGAATTGTATATTTGTAGTTGAATAATAAAATATCAACTCAATCATGTCGAACCATTGAAAAAATCGAGGACAGTGTCATAGGGGTAAAAGTGAAGGCCATGGTGTTGGAAAACTGATTACCTATGCAGGTCAGTGTCAAAGACTACTGTTCGCTTTACCTGCGGGCAATGTTACACTAAGAACTAGATACACAATAAGACATCGCGGCTGATATGTAGTTAATTTTTTTGTGTGTTTAGACATACACACTCACCCACACCCACACGTACACACATACACGCCCACACACACACACACACGCACACACACACACACACACACACACACACACAATAAATTTTAAATATGGTTTTTTGTGTGATTGCTCTGAGTGTGTTGAAATTAGCCAAATTTGACCCAATAGAGAAGTTGGGGTGAAGAATTTAGTAAATGAGCTCCCGCGATAAAGTCCTGATCAGTTTATTATGGTAGTATCAAGATGATTCCTATCTCGATTTTTTTAAATCTCTTTACTCAACTCATCGAAGCATGCAAAAGTAATCAGCCTAATGAGGTTGATTATTTTTGCATGCTTCGAAAATAATTTTACCGGAACCAGCGAAGTATTTTTTGCTGTGTAATGTTTTGAGCTGTATTTATGTCTTGATTTGCTTGTCTATTGCTGGTGTACCTGTACACACGCTAGTACATAACTAATCTTAGCATCGTAGGTAGGTAGAACGCATCGTGGCGACCTCGACGAACCAAAAGCAGTACCACTGTCACTGGGTAAGTGTGTCAGTGTGCCAGTAGGGCGCGCGTCATCTGCGACCATGCCCCCCTCCCGCACCACCCCGCAACCCGCCCCGTCCCCCCTTCTCCCGCCTCATCAAGGTCCTGCCTGAGAGACTGCATCTGAAAATCTACTCACACTAGTGACTAACTATATGAAGGAAAGGAAAGGGTAAAGCAATTTAAAAATAGAACTTAATGTGCTTATGCATTACTGCGTGTTTTTTTTTTACTTATATACTGACTACAGGTTCAATAAAATTTACTCAAATTGAGTCGACAGTATCAGCGTGGGATAACGAATGTTTTCTTGTGTTAATGAAATAAGTCGACTTTATACAATAAATAAATAAATCGCAAATACCAAAGATTTCTTACAACAATTACTACAGAATAGACTAACAGGGTTTTGAAAACATTCAACTTTTATGCTGAGGATATAAAATAAATTGAGGACAAATAGACTGTCGATAAAATTAGTCAACATATTAAAATAGAGAAAAAAATATTTATTTGTGTGCTTTTTTAGATAGAATCCTAATGTTGCTTTTAATAAATTAACTAAATATTATATAATGATTTTTTTTCGGTATTAAATGAAAATGACAATGGTACTTTCTAAACTAAGAGCGCTTACATAAAAAAATTGCCACAGTCACAGAACTTATAATAATACTACGTACCACAGTTTTTTTTTTAGTTATTAGCTTTCAAACTGTACTAAATCGATACTCGAGCTTAGCCTAGCTCCGCTCTCGGCCTTGAAGCTTGATCAGCATTGCAGCCCTTGCAGTCCGCGCTATACTACGTCACTCCAGCTTGTCCAACAAGGGCTATAATGCTGACCGCGATGTTATGGCTTGGACTTGCAACGCGGTCATTACAGACCGCGGCAGTGATGTACTATTATAATATGCAAAAATTACGTATTATTACTGGTCTGCACAACACAGGGAATCCTAGTGTAGAGGCCAGGGCTGGAATAATAATATCTACTGTCGACTAAATTTATGCATCTGTTTTTAATTCATAAAATAAAGGATGATAACTTTGGTATTGTTTCCTGAAAAAATCACTATTTTTATTGATGAAATAAATCGGAACAGTAAAAGTTGGCAAAATATTAATAAATAAAAAATTTCATGCAACAGCCCGCCGAAAAGTAGATACTGAATCACTGACCGTAGATACTAACTACCTGACCAATACTGAGGATCTTAAAACATTTACGGAACAATCATTGAAATCGCCATTCTTACAAAAAATAATGAATGAATTAAGTTAAGAGAGTACACATTTTGACTTTCATCCCTCGATATGAATTTCAGGATAAATGTTTTTTTTTTTTACCATGATAACGATGAACTCTATTATACCGGCTCGGCGCACTCTCAAGGTTATGTACGAGAAAAATTCTGTCAGCTTGAGCCTTGCAAGTTGTGCAACCCCCGTTAGCTCAGTTGGTAGTATCTTTGCCTTCCGAACTGCAGGTTGTGGGTTCGATTCCCACCCAGGACAAACATTTGTGTGATGAACATCGATGTTTGTTCTGTGTCTGGGTGTTATATTGTATTCTATGTATGTATTTACAAACAAAAAGTAGATAAGTATTGTATCAGTTATCTGATTCCCATAGTACAAGCTTTGCTTAGTTTGGGGCTAGATGGCGCTGTGTGAAATGTCCACACATATTTATTTTATATATACGTAACGCATATGAACAGGAGAGGTGAAAAGATGAAGACAGTCGCTATTTATATGACGATATGTACGAGCATTGAACATGTCTATTAAATGTCTTTTTGGAGGGAATCTTCTTTAATAGTAATAGATTATATCGTAGGTATTACCAGTATTATTAGTATTCTATAATATGTATAAGTCTAGTTCAAACTAGGCTTTTTGTGCAATTTTAGCAAAACTAGATCCTATAAAGATTAATTTATTAACAATCCAACCAGAAAGTTTCCGGAAGACAAAAAACAACTTACTATTTATAAAATCTTTTTCTATAATGTCATAATCCATGGAGAAAATAGAGATAGCATATGTATAGTGAAAATGCAATAACGCTTTTAAATGTAATCTAATAGTAATAAATTCAATTATGTATTAATTTGATCAAATATAATAACAACGTTGTTTATTTAGTGACTACAAAATGATTAACCTACTTTCATAGATCTTGATCTAACGGATAACCCTAAGGAAGATTGAAGGCAATAGAACATTGTAGTAAATATGAGTTCACAATAATAACCACATGTTGCAGCTTAACCGACTTAGGTACCTTGACTCTCAATAAAATTCATCGACGGTAACGTAACCGCTTAATATCACGCAGTAAGTGCATTTGTTAGCTACTTCCTAAAAAAAATATATATATACAATCGGATGTTAGATAGTAGGTAAGTAGACTTATTGCTGATCTTCTGAATACAATATAGCCGGTAGAAATAAAATGTTAAGTTTCCTAACACGTCTCATTCGTCATAATTATGTATAAAGCTTTATGTTATGTGCATAAGGAAAGGGGTTCAGATTCGGAAGATGAGTTTTTAGACGCATCGTCTGTATGTTGAATCTAGTACTAACGTCAATACCTGAAATGGCCAAGGTTTTCAGCAAGAATTTGTACGCCGCATATTGGTGTCGATTCTGTGTTGCATTCTCTAAAACTAAAAGTATGGCGGTACTCTTCTGATAAAGGGGAAATGAAAAAGACGGAAATATTATAATTTCGTTTAGGTTTAGAGTATGCGACACAAAATCGACACCACTATTATATCATATTATTTTATTATATTACTTTTATTACATATCTAGGTCTTATACTTATAGGCCTTATGAGTAACGAAACCAAATGGCGGATAGTACAATTGCGATCTGTTTAGCACAAAATCCGACATGTTTAGATGACTCAGCAACATTGAAAAAAATCAGGATAACGATCCGTGAGAATGTCAACCGCTATCCTAGTACAATCGAACGAAGTTTAGATGCTCCTATTACGTATACTATATACTACATACTTCTTGCATCCAACGACTCCCTGTATCGACTGTCATCGGTCCATTATCAGTTATCTATCACTAAATTAATGAGTATTTATATCCAAGAATGTTAATAATAAATTCGTTTTCGCTACCCTCGTCCTATATCTTATATGGGTCCGTCACAATGTAATCAACTTTAAAATAAACTGTTTACTACATATAAATTCATACAAAAATTTGTATTGTCATAATGCTCCTAGTGATAGTTAATTACATTAAATATTTATTTGTAGAAATGAAATATAATTTTCACTATGGTAAAATCTTTGAATAAAACACAGTAAAACATGAATGTATGGAGCGATAAAAACTGTATTTATTATTATATATAGATATCGTATTTATATAATTATCTTATCAGCGAAAGTGTGTAATTTAGGCCAAGGCTAACCGTGGGCAGCGTATTGCTTGTTACTTGTGTTATTTTGAATATGTAATAATATTTTAAGTCTATATCTCTTACTGTAAAATTATGATTTCTGTTAGATTATTAACAAACCTGTCCGAATATAATCTGTTAACAGATGAATGAACGAACTAATTGTAATTAAATAAAAAGTTCAACGCAATTTTGATAATACATTTATAATTTGAATATTATCGTGCGACATCTTTGTCGAAGTTGCACATACCTAATTGGACAGTCTGTTCTATGTACACATATGCGTTGATAACTTTGACAAAAACGTCTATCTCTAATATTCTAAATTCTTGATTTCCTACAATTACCGGTACAGGTGGAACATTGCCATTAGATTATAGATTTTCGTCTTGTCCATGTTTATCAATTAAGCCCGCCAATATGACCATATCATCGATATAATGAAGATTAATGATGTACTCGCCATTTATGCTGCCAGATCCTTTCCTGTTCAAGAGCTTGAATATGTTTTCAAATGCATTTCTGAACAGATTCGGAGAAATAATGTCTCTTGTCTCACGCCTCTTTCAATGGGATTTGTTCCGTGAGACGATTCGTAATGACTCTCGAAAACAGCTTATTAGAGCCTTGGTTTCGTTTAATTGCGACCTTAATAGGTGAAGTCCTAAAACCACGGAAATCGTGACGTAGGGAACTCCAGATTTGTATATTGAGTTTACCGTAGGCTGAGACTACACTCTCATTTCGTTTCGGTGTGCCATTAGTTCCAGAGTCTGTTCTGAGAATTACTTGGTCTTCTTTCGGCGTTGGGTCTAAAAGAATTTGGATTGCTCAGCTAAAAAAATTGTTCAACTAGTGTACTGTGTCAAATTCGGCGAGGCACTGGATTTTGGAGTTTATTCTAAGTAGTCGTCATGAGGAAGTCACGGAATGTTAGAACTGCCGGGGCTTATCCATTTCCACTTCCTGGATAGCAGCTTCTTGTAGAAAAAGTTCATCATAAAAAGTCCTCACTCCATAAATTCAGCCAGCCTCTGTCCTTGAGGGTTCTACAGCCTCCAGAGGGTGCCAAGATCGGTACGTATACCTGTATAACCTTCAACGAATACCATTGTTAATTTTGAGTATCTATATGGTACGCTACCCTGCCTGACATATTGTTGACTTTGATCACGTTGCGGACTAGAATCGATCGAGAAATCACCCCTCCCAATTCGACCGTCTTTTCATGAGCCTTTGTATGTTATAGGTTGCCAGGGCCAAGTGTTGTTGTTGGGGTTGGTAGCCGGATAACTGCCGGGGATTGAACGAACCTTCTGCTCTAACGTTGCCGTCTTTGCTGCCGTGGCCGCTGCCGTGCCCATTTTCCAGATATTCCCTTTTTAACAGCACCCACGGGAAGAGATCCTACGCGTATACATATTAAATTGCATTTAGGAAAAAATCAGGAGCATGATATACTACTATATAAATTATAAATCTTTAGTGCCCACCTTCTTTCTCACTGGCATATAGAAAGTATTTATTGCTTCCCTTCTCAATGCTATAGGCATCCTAAACCTAACCTTACAATACAACACTCTATTGACACCAATATAATATTAACATATAGAAATGAGAATCACATAATTAAATAGGTACAATGGGCGGTCTTATTCTAGACAACCTTTAGATGGACTGACATTATGATCATGGTGGTGCTTACTTATCAGACCCAGTTGTTTATTCACGAAGAGGGTGTTGCATGGGAAAAGAACACCTGTGACTTCAATCAATGAGTGCACCCCTGTTGTTGGCTATTGCAAGCGTCCACAAATTATGCTGTCGGATTATTAATGATCCAACCATCCGGCTACCTTTATCGGCAGGGTTGATGCAAATAGATTCGAATTTTTATGACCGGACGATTTCTGACGTCAACCATCCTCGAGAATCGTTGGTGGTGGAATGTCAGTCTTTTTGTACGTCAGACAGGGTAATAATAGTAAGTGTAAGTAGGTAAGTGACCACTTTAGTAATAACCTAACAGTGTTCATAACTTTACCGTGACATATCTTCAGTTACAAAATTGTACCTTTATTATCATGTCGTACATTGCAGTAATATTTATCATATGCATAGCTGATGGTAATGGTAAAATAGTTTACTGAACCCATCATACAGCCCCGTGGTTACTAGATGTTTTGAGTGTGTTTTACTTGTTGAATTAATACATTTTAGTAATATAGATTTATACTCATATATTTAAATTTAATTCTTGGAGAAGCCGTACCAGACTCTTTTGAATAAAAAGATTTGAGGACTTATCGACGGTGTATTTTTACAAGACGGATGTGATAAGAGCAAATATTATTAGTCACCGATATGTAAAAAAATCCTACGCGAGTGTCCTAAAGCATTTCTCGGAACCACACGAGATAGCGTAGTTTCCAAATATTAAAGTGGGATCCACGCGAGGTGTGGGCCGCGCGTTTCTTTTTCACCACCAAGGTTGACGTTGTGCAACCAACGCTTCTGATGTGCAACCAAAATATCTGTGGAACAAAGGATTTGCAATACGTCCTCGTCCACGCTAAAGACATATTTTTATATTTCACTAATAGTAATATAGTGATATATACAGAATCATCGGGTTGTAGGTCTTTCAGGACATGTTAAAACAGCTAGGTGATCACGTAACTGGATTGCAACCATCTCTGGATATTTTCTTAGTCGGCTCTCACGGAACCTATGGAAAGAGATGCGAATGATCCTATTCTTATACTGAACCCACCACCATTTTAAATACTTAATCATAGTTATAAACTTCACTAAGCCACAAATGTCATGAAAATACAAATGTCAGTTTCATGTTTCGTACTAGAGTCAATCGATCGTTTGGTTGGTTATAGAACTGAAGACCCACCCACAAAAAAATTCGCAGCAGCGCTTTAGTACTTTGTGCTTACATTTTTAATTATTGACTAACAGGTTTTTATTTTAATTGCATAAAAGAAACCCTAATGACTCTACTGACCCTTAAATTTTAAGCATCGTAATACAAATATTAGACTAAGACTAGAAAAATATTCTAGGTCTTTGCTGCAAACTGAAAATGATCGAAAAGTTTATTTATCTCAATAAGTTGACTGATTGGTTCACTCACATGTCAAGATTTCCAAAATGGTTCATTGCTGTACTGTATGGTAATTACTATGGGGTTGATTGTGTCATTGTTAAATGTAATTATAATTAATTGTAATTATACTCATATAAGAGCAACGAGCATCACTGCGCAGAAGATTCACGTCAAGCTCAAGTACCTACCTAACCAATAAAGATGTAATAGGTAAGGTAATAGGCCGAATAAATTGTCTGATGAATGAATACCACAGATGATGTTAGTTAACTAGAGAAGAAACCACTTCTTAATAAATTAGTATAATATTTAAAAAAAAATGATAATTTGGATAATACCACACATTTTGGTACTTTTAAACAATGTCAGATAGCGCATAAAGCTCTACCTTTATCTGTTTACTTTTGGTATCACAATTTTCAATTGGCAGGTACGATCGAAAACTAAATAGCATGGTTTCGACAAACGAACGAGTACCAATAAAACTAACGACATTTTAATATGTAAGTGCAGTGTCTATCAATAATGCGATTACATCTTATGCCGAGTACTCCGGCCTTCTTCATATCGTTATGCATTCTGCCGGTGCACACGACTGTTGCCCTTTGGCGAAATTGAATTTCAATTTATCTTGGTAAGTGGGACACAGCGCGAGCGTGACGCAATGAGCGCACCAATGAACGTGTTTCGCGGATACTATCACTGTTTCAAGTGTTTCAACCAAAGAAAATCCTTTGTTGTACCTACACTTTGAAACACCCACTATGAATACCGTAATGTTGCGTAAAAAAACGATGACATAACATATTGAATTTTTTTTTTTAAGATTTGGCTCCACACTTTTGTGTATTTAGCCAGTGTCAAGTTATTGATAATTTATATAGTTATATTTCACGCAAATATGTGTCAAGTCACAGTCGAAGTCATCAAGTCAAGCCATAGTCAAGTCAGTCTAGTCAAAGTCATACTCCTAGTAAAGTGGTGGCAACTTTACTTGAAGCTTCTATGGAGTTTTGGAAACAACACGAAAAGAAACGTTTCACCATCATTATACCATTTTCCCACACTCACGCCTGTAATCCAGCACTTGACGAATAAAATGCCACCAATTTTATGCACTAACACTGAAAATAACATAAGTTTTGGAAAATAATACAATGCGGCGACGCGATCTTTTTCGTTTTCCCGCCAAAACTCCATATTGAACTTACAACATGCTTTTGTTTTTACAAGTTTTTATGATACTTCATGACGACTTCATTCATTTGTTTTTTTGTTCGTACTATTTAAATCTTGGAAACGATTTTAGGACGACTTCCAGCGGTCCGATCGAATTTAAATTTGGCATGGAACTGTATATCCGATGATGACATGAGCTTGCTATGGTGTTTTGAAACTGGTCACATCGAAGCATGCAAAAATAACTTCCAAACAACCAATCAACGAAAACAATCAGTTTACAAGTATGACATCCACCCAAATATAAATTACCTACTATATTTAATTTTATCAAAATAGTCACCTTTAAATTTACAACTTTTCAATGAGAACACCAGGATGAAGACCGGTGAAAAAAAAGTTATCCTCATTACATGTACGTAAGCAGAGGTGCTCTTATGCCCGTCTGTACTAAAGTTAGACAGCTCCTAAGTTCACACTTATATCCTTGGTTTCTCGTACGTTTGTCAAACTCGTGCCAAGCCAACATACCAAATAGTGTACGCTCATTGGTTGAAACAGCTGATCATCAACCGGCAACCAATTAGCTTCCAGTATTTTGCCTGCCAAATTGACACGAATTTAACAAACATTACGAGAACCCGGGGAAAAGTGTTGCTTAGCTATTTTAATAGACTTTAGCATAGCATTATAATACCAATAAGGTTATTTATATTTTTGAAACTTGAGTCTTCACTTAAACTGTCGTTGAGCAATTTCATGCATGTGCGTTTATTTCTGTAGAAGCTGTGAGTGATTGTGAGGCTGTAAAGGATTCAGATGGACATAACGAATTAATAGGGGTTACTTGTTCTATATAACCCTAAAAAGGATGATACTATAGAACACTAAAGTCTCAAAAATGTTTTTTTTTCTGACATCTCCCTATAATTTTGTTGTAAGAAATACCTGAATATATTTTTAATTAAGTACGTACTTTTAAATTAAAAAATACCAACCTTGAACGCTTTGCACAATAGAAATAAAACTTTGGAATAAGTACAATACAAAAATTCCTTAATTAAATACTATCTGCGCGATGTTAGATTATCAACATTATTCTGGCTCTGACGTTTCATTACATTTCACAATCACTTGCTGTAGGGTTGCTGTCAGTTCTTGTTTCGTCGGACAGCGACCTAGTTTCAGGTGATGATGGCGGGGATGGATATTTACGATTATCACGATTTACTATATTATCCGGGCTTGGGTTAGAATTGACCTTTGAGTTATAACAATAATAATTATTATTATAATAACGCCCAACTATCACATACGTAGATCCTGGACCCGAACTAGGATTCCCAGTGTCTAGGGACCCAGGTACTAAGAGGACCTTGGTCCCACAACATCTAGACTCAAGAACAAGTATTTGCGCTTTTTTTTCTGTGTCAAATACTTGTCCTGTCGTGGGAATCGAACCCGTCACCTCCGGGTGATGAGCCGACCTACTCAACCACCACACCACAGAGGCTATCAAGTGGAGTGTTTGATACAATATTTAAATTACTGCTTCTTAACTTGTACGGCTTGACACTGTGACAGCACTCGCAGCAGAATAGTGGGCAATAACGTAAGCACCGATTGCGACATATTTTATCTGATTTTGGAGTTTAAGATCTAACGAGATGCTCGTGTGATATGGAATCTAAAATGGAACTTGGGCCATGTCGGAGATATCATGCAACTAAAGGCCGAAGTAACTAGATGAAAAACTAAAACGAATCATGTGTTTTTTGCTATTTTCATCATACTATTCTAAAAGTTGTGATATGTAAACAGAGACTAAAATAGCCTTATAATCTCTAGGGACTAAAAGTGATTTGAATTAGGATATTGTTAGTAAAAGCTCCAATCACCAAAGAGATCAAGAACGAACATATGTATGAACAAATAATAAATCATATATAATATAATAGTATGTATTAACCACAAACGAAATAATCTAAAAAAGTATGTAGAAAAAGCGAGTGAAATGCATATAGCCTTTGTTTAGTAAAATTCAGATTTCACTAATAAAAAATTAACGTGTCTTCCTAAAATAGTGACAATGAAGTATTATATTAAATCAAGAAAAATGTGCTAAAATGTGCATCAACGCTAAAATGTGACCCAAATAAGTTGCACTTACTTATTTTCTCATAGAGGGTGATAAAAAGTAGAGCGGCCACCTCGGAAGAATCAGTGATGTACTTTAAATTTGAATCCTGAGCTGAGAGAGGAAAGGAAAGAAATACTCTCGCTTCTAAAATAGTTGTTTGCTCCCTTGAATCATCAATAATAAAAAATTATAACATTGTTAATCATAACAATGTTAATTTATTTTATTATTATGCCTGTATGTACGGTAAAATGACAATTTACAATTGTCAAGATGGCGACATAACTTTAAACAAACCAAAAACAAAGTTATACCAGCCGATAGATGGAGCTGAACTAAAGCAGCCTTATTAATAAACGGGTATTTATTAGTCTCGGGTTAGTTACTTCAACTTTTGTCCTGTTTTTGCTACTGAAATATTTAGCTGGATCGAAAGAGACAAAAGATGGTGTAACTAATCCAAAGCTATTTCGTGTTTATTAATAAGGCTGAAGAAGTGTTACTTCAGTCATGTGGTCGAAAGCACACTCGTTTTTTATTCAATATTAAAGGGTTTTTAGTTTCCTGTTTTTGGTCTTAGCATGACTAATGTTTAGTCTTCATTTTAGGCCTTAAAGTAGCAGACTCAATGTAACAATTTTTGGTATCCCTACTGATCTCTATCTTACTATCATATAATAGTAAAAAGTTATATTAATTGTTCGTTAGCTTAAAGCTTAAATAGCTGAACTAATGTGGATGAAATTTTGCACACACATTTCTAGTGCTAACAAGATCAACATGTGTAAGCTAATTTTATCCTGGACAATTAAGAGTTATTGCGGGATAATAAACAGCTTCCAATGCAATACTAAAAAAGTACACCGTAACATATTACGTAGATACCCATTTTTTAATTGCTTACGTTTGAAAATGTAAGTAGAACGTATTTTAGATTTTGAAAATCTACAAAATAGGGTAACCTATTTTGTAGGTTTTCATACCCGGTTTAATAAATAGGACCTCTTGGTAGTCAGCTTGCTTGTCAAGGACCTTTCATCAAATCTTCAGAAAAGGTTGAAGATTTGATTCCACGTTCATAATAATTAAAACGGCTAAATAATGAAATGCCTTACCAACATTTGTGTTTCTGGCAAAATAAGACCCGGAAGAAAAGTGAATAGATATTTTCTTAGCTGGCATAACACCTTCGATCATATCGTCATTTCCCATCAGGTGAGAATGTGCGCAAACGCATAAGTTTGTTGTAAAAAAAAGTCAGAAGATATACGTATGTGGTTATACTTACTTTAAATTTGATATCAATTATCTACTGAGACTCTGGTCTCATAAATTCACAATCCTGTAAAAATTTCAAACTTCTATCTGATTGTTACAATTAATCTAGTTTTAAGCACGTCGTTGTTGATGTACACTATAAATGAAAACACGATATAGTTAAATTTTTTTATGTAAAACAAGCGGTGTTCCGCGGTTTATTTTACCTGTAATTACTCCTTTTCCTACAAAATCTCTTATGTCCGTCTCTAATAAATTCTATTAAAACACAACTTAGCTAAACAACGCTTTATCCGGGTTGTCGTATACGTTTGTTAAATTCGTATCAACTTGGCAGTCTATATACTGAACGCTCATTGGTTGCCTGTCGATCATCGGCTGTCCCAACCAATGAGCGTACAGTATTAGGTATGTTCACTTGGTACGAGTTTGATAAACCTACGAGAAACCGCAGTCAGGGTGCTGTCTAACTTTAGCTCAAACGGGCATTAATTTTGCTACATAAAAAGAAGCCTATGGTGATTTTTGGAAGCGTAAACCATGTGTTCAGATTTTCATTCAATTCGTTTCAGCCGTTTTCTCGTAAACGCTAAAGCAACAAGCAGACGTTTCATTTTTATAATAATTAGAGTAGGGAAAACTATTTTTAAGCATTTGTCTATACGCACGTTTTATTTTTATTATATTCTGAGATCTTTATATTTAAATACCTAAATGCTTACTTTGGTTTTATTTGTAAGTTTTAATGGTTACCCTATCTTCATAATATGACCTTGCTGAATTAGGCAATGCTACATACAACTGGTTGCCCCAAACACGACCACGTTTTCTTCTTTGTGCCTCGCGCGACCTCCATTCAATATTAAAGTAGGTAAATGTTAATTCAAATCAAGAAATAATAATATACGTATTTAATTATAAAGAGTTACTAAACATTAGTACTAGCCGCGCCCCGCGGTTTCATCCGTGGGGAGAATTTTCCGGGAACTAAACAGCACGAGCAGGACCTAAAGTCTCCACACGCTTCCCCAAAATATTACCTATATTCAGTGGTGACAAAGATACTTACATTACAAGACACTAATATACAAACGTATATATTAATAGGTTAGTAGATATATTATTGTTTGTTTATGCAGGGTTTTTAGATTTCAGAGTAAAAATACAAATAATAAAAAGTTTTTTTTTTTTTAACGATCACTTACATAGTTCCCGGACCCTAACTAGGATTCCCTGTATCTAGGGACCCAGGAACTAAGAGGACCATGGTCCCACAACACCCAGACACAGAACAAGTATTTGCGCTTTTTTTTTTCTATACCTAATACTTGTCCTGCCGCGGGAATCGAACCCGCCGCCTCCGGGTTATGAGCTGACCTGCTCAACCACCACACCACAGAGGCTGTCGAACTCTATTCTATAGAATGACATGTATATCAAAAATCAGATTAAGTAATTAAAATATTTATTTGTTGTTTTTACAGAGTGGGGGTTACAAGCGTATGTATAGTGGTAGTCTAGACTATGTTACCAATGCATTGTCAAATTATTTACTTAGTATAATGGCAACATGTTCAAAATGGGTTTTGTGATTTGAGGTATACATTTTCGTAGGTATTGATTCAGTAATGTATGTAAGTTAGATAATGTTAGTACATTATCTAACATAATAACTATAGTAGCATACTTACGTAGCTAAATTTTGCTCATTTCAAATCTAATGAAATTGATAGTTTTAAAGCGGTACATTTAATACGACAGGGTCAGATAATGCTACTTGCGCGGTAGTGCGAAATCACTGGTGTCGATTCTGTGTCGCATTCTCTGAAACTAAAGTAAACTTAAAGTATGGCGGTACTCTTCTGATAAAGGGGAAATGTAAAAACGAAAATATGTTAATTTCGTTTAGCTTTAGAGTATGCGACACAGAATCGACACCATTGTCAAGTGGAGAGTTCGCTACGTGGCTATTATTTTGCATCATTTATCTGCACTTTAATCTAAGTACTTATAATCTTAATCTAAATATATTTAACTCAAAGGTGACTGACTGATTGACTGACTGACATAGTGATCTATCAACACACAGCCCAAACCACTGCACAGATCGGGCTGAAATTTGGCATGCAGGTAGATGTTATGACGTAGGCATTCGCTAAGAAAGGATTTTTCGAAATTCCACCCATAAGAGAGTAATATGGTTGGTTGAATTATTTTCCCATAGGCCACGCCGCGGGCGCAGCTGCGGGCAGTAGCTCGTATACCATAAATCTGTAACTAGGCCATGTCTGTAAATTAATTGTGGTAAACATCTTTACTGATACCACTAATATCATAATATTATTTGTGTTGATACCGATAAAAACATACCTATAAAGATAATTTTATTACTTTTGCCTGTCTGCCTGTCTGTCTGTGTGCCTGTTGTAACTCATCACGTTGGGAGTTGTAAAGTATTTAGTAGGTTACTGGTTAACATTAGGATACCTACGTAACTTTAAAGCTAAGTGTAACTCGTCCTATGTGTCCATATTTAGGATTTATTAAACAACTGTTCCTTAATTGAGCAGTTTATGTAATTTTTTTCATGCCAGGCTACACCAAATGCTATCTAAATACCAGAACGAGATATACTTAGTTTCCATTTTTTTAAGGGGTTATTAATTTTGATAATGAGAAATATTTAGATGACATTATGAACATTATAATATTAATTATTATAGTATTTCCAGTCGCTAAGATTTAAAAACTATCCATGTTACAACAAATGCATTAAAAAGGCTTAAACAGGCGTAAAATTTATGTTTAACACTATATTTAGGCAAAATCTTAAACCTCCGGATGAAAATTCTATGGGACTAAACCGAAAATATGTGATTTCAAATTAAATTTAAAATCCAGTTAGATTTATACATGACGAGAACCTCCTCCTTTTTTGTAAGTCAGTTGATAAAGACGTGAATGATACACGTTTCCCATGTTAATCTAAAATGTAGCCAACACTATTTGGTCTAGGTGTGGTAGTGTTTTTTATTTTGATATTTGTTAGTCGTGAATCAAGTTAAAAGTCTTGAATATTGTGTTCAAGAATTTTTAGACAATGACGTAAAACTTTTTGTTTGTGTTTTTTTAAATGATTGTCACCTCAGAAATCCTTCATTTATCAACCGATTTGGTAATTCCTTTTGTTTTTAACTAGCTGTTACCTGTAGCTTTGATTGCGAATTATTCTATTTTTCAATTTATTTCCCTGAAATATCTAAATTGGACTTCCTGTTTATTACGAAAAGCCGTTATCAAGTAAATATGCGCTATACCAACGAACGTATTTCATTTTTATTTATATAGATAGATAGATGATGAAATCAAAAGCTGAGTAATAAGAGTAAGATTATAATAACAATTGTAATTTTCATATTTACTTAATGATTAATATTCTATTCAAAGATAATGACTGCAGACTAAAACTAATATTTTTTTTGTTTCACTGTCGAAGTACTTATATAAAAACGATCATAGTTTCTTAATTCTTTCTTCTTGATGTTAGGTAACACAGTTTAGTAATATCATATTTTCTGTAATATAATGTCAAAGTAATAATCATTTTTTATAATAATAAAACACATCATCGTATACCCCTAACGCTAAGGATTTATAATATTAGTCACCATAATTATCTAACTCAAAGAAAGCAAATACAAGCAAAATATTTTTTTTGTTAATTAGTCTCTTTACGAATGTGCATGTCGAATGTTATTTTATCTTTTTGTGATTTTTTTTATACGTAAATTGTTTTGCAATCGCTATTGTACAAATTTTTTTTATATTCATAAGTGGTTCCTGGCATTCACAGCCGCTACCGCAGCACGCTTCGTTTAGCTCGCTCGACTCGTGCGAGTGCGTGTGGTCACCATCAACCTAACGCTCTTTCTTACTTAGCTCGTCGTCACACTATACATTTTTTAATGTATTTTACGAATAGGCCAACAAGTTATATTAAGACTCTGCCCTAGACTATTCTAGGTAGCGGCACGAAAGTTTAGCGTTGAGTGAAATGTGGAAGGGATAGCTGCGCATGGGTACTGTCGCACGCGCAAACATTAATAAATAGTTAATGTTAAAGTTGTGCATAGCTTGTAACAGGTTGTTATACTATACAAGATTAAGCCTTTTTTTATTTAAATCTTGCTTTAATAAATAGTTAATGTTAAAGTTGTGCATAGATTGTAACAGGTTGTTTTACTATACAAGATTAAGCCTTTTTTAAATTTAAATCTTGCTTTAAAGAATCAATCAATTCATTGGTTCTTCTTTTAACAAAACAGTGCACGTCACACACCATTTTTGTGCATGTCTTTTCAAAACAGTATTTCTTTTAGGCATATTCACTATCTACTAAAAATACACTAATAAAAAACCAACAATAACAAACGAACTCAAACTTAATAAAAAACAGTAACAATGAATGGCAATAAAATACACCTTAGAACGCGACTGTACAGTCAGAAGTCCGCGGAGCGTCGTATGGGGCGGGGGACGGAATACGACTAGCTAGCCAATCGGCGCTAAATTTTTCGTCCCTCTAGCTCCCCTGTGATATCTAATTTTTGACTTCTGCGCAATGACGCGCAGCGCTAGAGTTTCGTGCCGCTACTTACTCGTATATCATAGTATCTTTAGGGTGTACATGCACACAGATATTTAATGGTTACCTAAATTAGCTGAAAACTATTACCTATATTGTTAAATATTAAATGTACGATCATAAAACCTGTTAACAATAAAAATATCAAAGTTGATTATTATGAAACTTATGAGAAATGAAAAGTATTAATAACAAAAAAAAATATTTGAAAATTCTTATCATTTACAATTATACAATAGTACCATAAAATATGATGAATTCGAACCGTTATTTTAATACATATTAAAGGGAAAAACCAATATTAATACTATTATGAACAATATTTTTATAAAACAACTAATTAGTTTGATTATTATAAAAATGATTTACTGAAATTAAAATATAAAAATTTGATTCATTAGAACAGTCGGTATCTCATTTTTTTTTCACTCTAGTACTAACTTATTTCTAAATCATAAGCCTTTCATAATACCGTTCAACCCTTTTTGACCTTATTTATTATAGTACTTGTCCGTTTTGTAAATTTAAAGTAGGTGTAGGTACTCTACATTTTATTTCTAGCTAGAGCATAGCATAGTTAAGATAGAAATTCCACCAAAACTCGCACAGTAGTTTCAGAGCTTATTATGATCAAATAGACCGACATACCGATAGACAGAAAGGAAAACAAGAAATAAAATAGTTCTGGCTTCTATATTCATAAAATGAAGACACGAGAAGTGCGTACAACTCGTC
The DNA here is from genome assembly GCA_905220475.3 of Ennomos fuscantarius. Lineage (NCBI taxonomy): Eukaryota > Metazoa > Arthropoda > Insecta > Lepidoptera > Geometridae > Ennomos > Ennomos fuscantarius. The sequence goes on along the minus strand of HG992023.1, from coordinate 8,719,372 downwards.
TCGTCCCCTGTGAGTGTTCCGTACTTCCGCACTTCTGTAACAGGTGCGTTGCCATACTCAATTTCAACAAACTTATTTTTGCGGTTTATTTACAAGTTGTGTGAAACGACTCCGCTTGTGCTGATTTTATTATTTAGGTTTTGGACTTTTTGCTTGATTTCAGGATTCCAGATATATGGAAAACAGTTTTTGATGAATTTCTATAAATTGGCTTCAAAACAAGATTTTTACAAGCTGTTACTATACTTTACGATGGATTTATTAATTAATTTAGTTGTACGTTACATATCTGGAGATTGGAAGACCTCTGCAGATTGCATTTCGCAACCGATTTTCGTGAAATATTGTGAGCAGGCTCGATATTTTATAGTGCGGGATTTTTTGTCGATTCCGTTCGTAATATTCTCAAAATGGCGGATCCGTAGTGGTTAAAAACGTAAAAAAAAGTTTTTCAGTTTAAAACTATGCAAAGACTAGACTCGCGAGGTCTACTGCAGCTCACAGAACCCCTAGGGTTATGAGTACCTATATGCCGCAGCAATATACTGTCAATTTACAGTTTTGAAGTAGATTTTAGCATTGCAGTCGCCCACCTTAATAAATACTGTGGGGCGGCGGCGGCGGCGCCGGCGCGGACGCGCATCATTCGTGTATTTTGTAATACCGCTAAAATCGTGGTAACCAGGCCAAGGCCCCGCTTATTTACATGTACGTGAGAAATAGCGTTCTCGCTACACACAACACACACAAACACACATGTTATGCGTGTGTTTACAAACGTTTTAAAGATAACGCTCTTTAAACTATCAGTTAACCAGGCTGGAATAGGTAGAGTTGGATTAGCAAGGTGCCATTGGATTTTTCTACGCCATAATTAATATTTTCTCTAGAGTTATTGATATTTTTGGAGATTTTTGCCGTGGTAAGTCTATATATTACGTGGAATAATTCTATCCTAGCACATAAAAGTAGGTTAGAATACGACATGGGACTTTCATCCCGGAAATATTGTGTGCAGCTAGTGACAAATAGAAATGTTAAGTAATGCAAAAATCGTATTGATATTGGTTTAGCTGACCTGTCGCGGCTTCGCACGGGCTAATATACTCCTCTCCTCTGCTCCCTCCTCCGTCACACAATCTTTGTCTTCTTCTACATCTTTTCTCATCTCTGTATAAAAAAAACCGTTGCTGATTAACCGATTTTGATGACACGCAGACGAACATCAAAGAACACATGATTGCAAACTACATATTTTCTTTGGAACAATTTACCTGTTAAGCCGTGCTGTCCGATTGAGTCTCTCAGATCATGAAAAGCGGCATAACAAGAAATTACACGACGACATGTGAATATGTACATAGTGTTCTTATTAGAAGTGTTTGTTCACTTTGACTTCAAGTGTAAGCGTACACTCAATTTGTAGTGACTAGTGATGTGAGTACCAAGCACTGCACACTTCGCCCTGAAACTTTCCACGTTTAACATTAATTATATTATTAAATTAACCATCTTAATTGAAATTGAATAGCGGCAAAACATTAGTACTTACTTCTGAGTTACCGTAGTTTGTAAATTTTGTAATCTACTGTTTGTTTATAGGTTCATTTCACTTTCAGTGTAGCATGTACCTACTTATAGTATAGGTACATACCTACTTGTATTGCGATATAATTTTCCTCTGAAGGTGACAAAAGAAATCATATGGAATAAATATGGAACAAATAAGGTACACCGTTCATTATAGATGATGTCCCATTCATAATTCCATACAAACAAACAAACAGACAGATTGCGTTATCTTATATATATATATATATATTAGTAGTGCTGGTGATACATAATAATCAAGTAACCTCGAAGTAGTGTACGTGCAAGCCTCACGGAGGAAAATAACGAGCACATGCTCAGCGCATATCTATCTAAATGAGCTTTGATAAAAATGTGGGTCACTGCCTCTAAATGCCTAACGTTGTGCCAACTTATGCGACTCGTTCCAGATGTATTTATGCAAAGCAAATGCAAACGCTGTGAACCGCTGGACTGGGACATTGTGTTTACTAGTGGGACAGCGTGATTCGCTACGCAATACTCTGAACGACAGTTTTAAAATAAAAATACACTTTTAAAAGTCTAGTTGCACAACGTGGCTGTTTACAACACGAACGAAAGAAAAATATGCGTATAACGTAATTAAAATATTGTGTCAGTGGTGGTACAGTACATGAAATTTATTCTTATAACTAAACGCGTCCCCGTTTCTGCCGAAATTCACCTGTTGGTAGGTATCTAGTCCAATTCATAAAATTCTCGTGTCAGTGTTTGTTACAAAACGGCTTAACCGATTTCCATGAAATTTTATTTCTAGTATATAAATAAATCGTCTGAGAATAGTTTGTAAGCTATTATATTTCGTCATCACGATCAACGTTTTTCATAACCACGCGGGTGTAACCGCAGGACGCAGCTAGTAAATATATAAATATCGGTAGTGTAAGCAATAAGTGTGCAAAAATTATAATCTTGTATTATTATTGGGTTGGCGCATAAATCACCGTTGACATTTCCTATCAATATTGTCATAATAACAAGATAACAACCAAGTATTCTTTATGCATTTATAAACCAATCTGAAGCGAACACATACCATTAAACTTCTTCATGTTCAATCCAGAAAAAATGCAGTAATTGCTATAAAGAAACAATAAACTCGAATTCGGAACTTTTATCATAGTAAAAGATTATATAACAATAAAAAGTTTTGTAGATGTGCATTAACGGTACATAGAAATAATGGACGGAGAAAAAAATGGTAGGCGGCGGAATTTAGTCATCTTTATGATCTTTTTAAAATGCACCCAACTGACAGACTTAGCGCTTTCTTTTACAAGGGATCGTATAAAAGAAAGATTTGTATTGTTTTTATCATTTATGGGGCATTACGGAAACTATGATGTTTTATACCTTAACCCATTGATTTTTGAAGATAATTACGGTGCCCGGCAAAAAAATGTAAAAGCGTAAACCTTCGGGAGTCCTTTAATGATGACCAAAATAGCGAGGGCGGGTTCATTAAATCTAGTATGAATAAGCTTCTGGCAAGTTCATATTCAACTGTGTACCACATGTTATTTACTTATAATGTTTACAAAATACAATTTTCTTTAAATAAAGATTATTTTAAGACTTAGAATCTGAAAAAAAAAACGGTTGAGTAATGTACCTATCTGAAATCTAGTGAAACCGTCGTCGTCACATCTCTCAATCAGGTCGACCGGCCGTTTCTGTGCAACTATTAGGTTAGGCAACCTGCTTTGTTATTCCGAGCCATCACTGTTTGTATTGGAGGTATTGGAACACGAACAGCCCGCACGCGGTTTTTCGAACGTTTTATAACGATTCAAGCCTTATATTGAAACAATAGGATTTTTCATTTTTATTACACTAGTTGACAGTTCACACGCCCGGCATCGCACCGGTTCATTAATATTATTTTTCTGGGAACGGGTCCAAATATTTCCTATTTGCATTTAAACCAATCTTTCTTTTATTTCAATATTAACATCAGAAAGGGGACGCCGAGGAAATTTCGCGGCACTCCCTCTTACCTATCCGTCTAAGTTTGCCCTTACCCCGTTTCTTCTTCCACATATTACTCACTTTTCATCTATTAAGAAGGCCGCCTTATATTTAAAAATATTATTGCCATCCTGTACTATCTGCATGTGAGACAATGGAGCCCATTAATATATAATTACCTATATAATAATATTAATATACCTACATCTTATATAGCATTGTGAAGGAAAATGGTATTCACCCTCTAAATCTTAACAAAACCTTTCGTTTCTAGGGCTAACGGTTTGAATATATTATAATCTAATCCTATAAGTTATGATTTTTTAGAAATATGTTTTTTATCGAATTAAAACTACTTGTGTATGCTTTAATATGTTTTCTATGCATAATTTCTACGCAAAAAAAATCGTCATTAGAATTTCAAAGCTACGAAGTTATTACGTAAGTTCAAGAAAGAAAACGTACGCCCATAGATTTTCTCTGTGTAGACAACATATAAAAAAAATCATCGAAATTAGATAACATTTATGAGTATGACGCACAACATACAAAATATATTATTCCAAGGAAACCATGTCAGTATTATGTATTCTACCCAATGACATTTGAAATCTCATTGATTCTATTTATAAAAAGATTTGCATTAAGCTTTCAACCTATATTGTACACCCTTAGATCGCTTGTTCACTGCACGCCCGTCACAGACGCCCGATGGCGGGCGCGTAGTGGACAGGTAAAGATAGGCTGCATTATTAATGTATGAACTGCTACTTCGGTGCCGTCATCCCGTTCCCGTTGACAGTGAGGTAGACAAGCTTAAGGTTTAAAATTCCCTAAAATTATTCCCTAGTGCGTGGCTGCGTGCTTGCTTAATACACAAAAGGATCTACATTTAATTTTCTGACTTCATTAGATTTGAATTTGATCCATCACAGGATCAGGACGTCATGGACGACTGACGACGACAATAGATAAATGAACAATAGATTAATAAATAAATAAATTAATAATAAATGGCGCCCAAAAACACATACATAGATCTTGTACCCTAGGATAACTAGGATCCCTTGTATCTATTGACCCAGGAACTACGAGGACTACGGTGCTCACAACACCGAGACACAAAAGAAGTATTTACGATTTTTTCTGTACACAAATACTTGTCCTATCTCAGGAATCAAACCCGCCGCCTCCGGGTCATTAGCCTGCCTACTCAACCACCTCACCACAGAGGCTGTTATAATGTTAAATAGGGGGTGAATTCTCCTAAATTTCAATCAGATAAACAAATATCACTCCGACCTTTCCAGCGAAGCGTACTCCGTGTTAGGTATAGAGGTCACGACTTTCCATATGGTCCACTCTTCCATTTGAAGTAGCCCTCTAATACCAGTAACGGCGCAGGCTTAGCCGAGCTGGAACCCGGGAGGCATCCTTGAACTAGTTTCCTCCATTATTGAAGCTAATTATAATGTAGCGTAAAAGGTATCAATTATTGATATCCCTTTTATCATAAAGACAGACAGCGTGAACTCTCAGACCTTGGTCTAGTTTCATCGATGCATTAGTCGCTCGCACATATTGCGCGGCAACTAAATATTACTGATTTCTTGTTGATAAGGAAATTAGATGTGCATAATATAGGACGATTGAGTCTTGAGAGCATGATTTGTTTTTGTTGCGTTATAATATTATGTATGTGTCGCAAGCGGATTGTATAAACCGCCATTTTATAATCTGGCTAGCCGATTAGTAAAACGGGACCGTTTTGCATTACGGAGGCAGTACAAAATGTCTTTGTAGAATTTGTTGCCCCGTTCAGTTGATTTCTTCAAGAAGGGCATCAATAAACTGCCACTGAGTTCGCAAAGATGCATCGATTGCATGCGCGTCGATTATATACTTTGATTAATAGAAATAAAAATATAGAAACAAAATAAAAATTAAAATTACGGTATATTACGGTTAACGACGACAATCTTATAAAGACTAATATTTTGCAGAAAAATTGGATTCCCAATTCTAATCATGTATTTCAAACATGAGCAAAATCAGTCATAAGATTGTCATAATACAAAACGTTCATAAATTACAGGAGATGATTTTGTTGATTTATGACATCGCCTCCCCCCTTGGTCAGGTTCCGTGAATTTGGTACAATCCCCCCTTCCCCCTCCGCCTCGACGTGAGTTTTTCTAAAATGCATATTTTACGTGTAAATATCTACGTTAATATGTGCTTCATTGCGTTAAATTTATTAGAAGAAAAGGTAATTTTCTTAATTACTTAAACTAATTAATAAACTGGCTGACCCGCCCCAGCTTCACATGAGTTCACTAGTTGAACGCTCTAACACTGTTAAAAGGAATAGGAAATGTAGTTGCCCATTAGTATTATCAATAAATATATAGAATACCTGCAGTCGTTCCTAAGAAAAAGGGTCTTAACAGGCATACAATGAAGCGATCGTATACTAAGGGTTCCATTTTTTTTAACGGGTACGGAGTCCTACTGTAAGATGTATCTTACAAATGCTACAAGTAGTTTCATATAATGTTAGTCTTAGCTGAGGCTAAGGCTACAAGACTAGCGTCACATCATTCATTACATAAAAAAAGCTGTAACAAAAAGGAAAACAAATAGGAGCTTTTTCGTAGATGGTCTACGAATGTGCTACGAGTTCGTTCGTAGAGCCTAAATCGAAAACCCCTCACCCGAACCGGAATAAATATTTATGTGCTACACTATTATCTTGTTAGCCTTTGTGGCTTTGTATAACCCGGAGGCAGCGGGTTCGATTCCCGCGACATGTCAAGTATTTCTGCACAGGAAAAACCAAGGCACAAATACTTGTTCCGTGTCTGGGTGTTGTGGGACCATGGCCCTCGTATTTCATGGGTCCCTCCCCAGATACAGGGAAACTAGTTAGGGTCCAGGATGTATGCATATGATCGTTGGGCGTTATTTATTTCTATTTATTTATTTACCTAAATTCGGCAAGATCAAATCAGAAGGGCACGAATAATATGTTTGGATAAGAACGATACATTTGATTTCGTTGTCAAAATCGAACAGATATGTATAATGGGTTGGGATATATAATGGGTTGTTCCCAGAAATACATAATATATGTCGGAAGAGGCTAACTAGGTTAATTATATACCTGCGATTTGTATTTATAACAAAGTTTGGTGGATATTATCCATATTTGCAAAATATGGGGTATTTCTTTACTAGATAGGCAATGCATATATTAATTTAAAGCGTTTGATACATTTCTTCTGACGTCAAGCGACAATGCAGTTATTCATTTAACGTCACGTTTAAATATGAAAAGTACTCTTTCATGTTAAAATTACGTCCACACTGTGGTCTAAAAAAAACAATTATCGCATTTCATCAGGTAGGTAGCTGCGTAGTATATAAGGTTTTTAATAGTAAGAAGATATTACGTACGAATAAAAAAAAAATATTTTATATTTAGTTTCAAGAACTCACAAGAGCGTGGAGGTGATGCAATAAATTTTTAATTGCAAATAAAATTTAATTTTTACCTATGGAACATTTATTGAATATGCAAGTGATTGATTGATTGATATGATTCAGTATGTACTAAATAAGCTGGGCTGATGCTTGATAAACATTTTATTAAAATTGAATAACTTCTACTACTAATACCGATTATTTTTCTTCCAAAACAATGAAACGATCCTTATATTTAACCGAGTCGAACTGAATAAAAAAATAATCTATACAACTCATTTTTATGGAGAACCTACGATAAATCAACAAAAACTTTGCCAAAATCTTTTTCTCGTATCTCCTATGGTTTCGGAATTCTCCGTACTGTCCCACCTAACCTAGTATCTAAGGCTTTACTTTGCTTATCATTAGAAAGGTCATATAAATTTTCCTTTAATATTACTTATTATATTTAATTACCTACTCATCTTAAAATTGTTTTCGTATTACCTAGTCATCTTAAATAAAAAAATGTGTTTCATTTATGAGCAGTTCTAACTTTACGTTTACACGACACTTAGTCGGGACATGCTTTTTCCTTTCATATGATATTTATAAACCGTTATATTACCCTGTATATTTACTTAGACGCCGACTTCCCGAGCCATACCTACGTTTTACGAGAATATTCATAAATATGAATGTGCCTATCTCCGACTGTATATCTTATCTCACAGGATATTTAAGTTACGTTTGATGTACAATTTGAACCGCATGTGATCGAGTCCCTTAAAATGTAGTTTGAATAAAATATTATTACGTACGTTCCATGGAAGTTATACCATAATAATTATAATTACATAACGTGGCTACTATATAGTCCAAAAGTTTATTTTTTTGTATTTTTCAGTGTTGCTAGTACCATTTAGTAGTATTTGTTATAATATTGTAGTGATTAGTTAGTTAAAATTACATATTTGGAGCATATTATACATATATATGAATCTTTATGTGTCGTATATATATGCAACTTATAAAATATATTTGTAGGTCAATGGTGCTGTGTAGGTACTTATAAAACCAATTAATCACCATCAGATACTTTACGCACAGTACCTACCTGGTAGCACATTTACTCTGACTGCAGAAAACATAGTGTTATCAAATGTATTGTCTCAACGTCACATGCACGTTTTCACAATTTCGCAACACGGACTGTCGTCATCCGCAAAAAAAGATTTGTTACTCTCCATACTCATTACTTAAAGCTATTGCTATTGCGTAGATGTCTTTAGGATGCGGCTGTAAGCCGTATTAGCCTGTATGCATTGTTGCGTGAACGCGTTGATGTCTTTTTTTGTGAACTTGAGCAACACCGTGTTACATTTATGTAACTGAAGGATGTATGCTCTAAAACGTTACGTGTTCTATGTGAGCTAGCAACAATCCTTTATGCTTTTAACGTACGACGTACTCACGAGTGTGACCCAATTTATCGCTACTATTATTATTATTATTGTTGTTTATTGTGTTGGGTTTTCCTCTGCAATATTAGGTAGGTAGGCCTACTAAGTTATATTATTAATATTAATTTATTGTAATTAATGTTATATTATTGTAAGAATTCAGTTCGGTAAAAATTATATAAGTGAATAAAACAAGGTCAGTAACGAGGTAACAAGGTAATTTTAATAGCTTATTTTCATGTTGTATCTTGGATTGCAGTCCAATATCCGACCTACACCAATAACTTCGCATAAATACCTACTTATTTGCATGAACTCATAATTACCTAATTTGTGTAATGAGTGAATGGTACGAATTGAGCATTTATACGGCGCCGTAGGCTTTCGTTTACAATGATGCTAAAAGTATAACTCACATAATACGTAACAAAAGTTTTAATATATTTACTTGAATGACATGTGCCTACCGAGAATCTATTTAACTAGCGATTAACTGTTTACCCGTTTTTTCTATGGAAACATAAAAGGGCAACTTTAAGCTTCTGTATATTGAATTTTATTACCAATCAATTAGTATAGAAAACATTCATCTGGGTTAATCGGGGAGGGGAGGATCTTACACATCATAATCCATCCCCTTATCCCCCTTACGTGGGGTCCATGCAGCATGCCATTATGATCAAGCTGCTGAACATTAGGCTTTTTCACGACCGCTCGTCTGTCTGACGTCAACCCTCATAGGGAATCATTTCTTTAGTGGAACGACCGCCATCAGTCTGTTATTTCTGGGCATTTGGTGTGATAGTTTCCCTAAATGGGGTATTACACTCTTTCGAAATAAAGATGAACCAGTGGTATTATATTAAAAAGCTGACCTTCAGATTATAAATATTAAGCATTTGTATGTACGTATGGTGATTTTAGACGGTCACTGCCTAACGTCTAAGTGCTTTTAATACCTAGATCAGGCGAGTTTGAGAACGGGACCTATTTTCCGTACCGTTAAAGCTATCATTGACCTAGTGACCCATTGCTCTTGACTTCGAAACCTGAAATCCCTCTTTTCCACCCCACCCGCTGCCTCTCGCCTACATAGCAACCAAGTAATGCCCCATTATTTCATATTATTTTATGTACTGTTAATTTATTAAAAGAGTTTATGTAGCATTGTGTTCTATTTCTAAAACCCAGTGTATGTTATAAGTTTTTTATTAGTGTTCAAATAAGCTAGATGGCGCACGTTACTGCGCAGCTTCAAGCTACGACGCTATAACTTGCGTTAGGGTTGTGCGTAACCCGGTTACGAATAAAATTAGGCTAATGTGGATTCATGGCTATAACCACATCGACTCACTATCGTGAACTATTATATTTCGGACTCATAATTCTGAAACTACAAAAATTAATAGGACGAATTTCTTGCGTAAATTAAACAATAATCCTGCAATGCACGCAATTTGCAGAACCTTATCGCTCTAAGATTTATCACACGAATAGTTTACCATTAACTGTCATCATAAGGATAGAACTACTAAAACTATTTAAGCACTACGCTACGACTACTTATAATTGAAGTGAGGTACCTCCATTAATGCAATTACTACAAATATCTTTAAAAAACATCGATTCTATCAATAAATAGAAGTCAATAACAATGTCGTTTAATATTTTTTTGTATCGTACACATTAATACGTAATAAATAATTATAAATTCAAATGTATGCATCCTATACAGCGTGCTAGACTACAATATTACGTTGTATTACATCAACATGCGTCATCGCACGCGGCGAAAGTGTGACGTCAGATGCGCGCATGCGAAGAAAGCAGAGTTGCGCGTGCGACTGCGGACTGCGGCTTTTACGAGAACTTTTGCTTTCGTTTGAGGCCGTAGCGTCTGCACGATAGCGAAATTGACATACTTCGGGTATGCCCAACTTACTGTCGCTTTTTCACCTGGTATTCAGAACTCGATTATGAAATTGAAACTATTGAGTAATTATGGCAAATAACAACGTAACACATTAAAGGATTTAAGATATTTTTGTTTGAGTAACATAACAAATGAAACTGTTTCAAAAACATTGGTTTGTTTTTTTAAATTATAATATATGTTCTGTGTTCATATGGGTAAACTTGAAGGGGAACTATGAGGCCACTCTTCGGTCACTTTAGTCAAAAACCGGTCTTGCACCTTGCACTATGCGAGTATCATTCTTTCGCACAGCCAATAGTGTACTTAGCTCCTAATTTTACTAGACCACTTTCAAAAAGTTGATGCCTGATCCTCCTCATTATAATTACATCTATGGTGCTAGTACTTAAATAATCAGCCTTAGGCTTAAAACAAGACCTAGGACTGGCTTATTTGAATTCATCTGAAGTCACATACCCACTCTTGACGAGGTTATAAAACACATTGAAGCCTTATTGTGATGTGTTTAGTGCTTTAGATCACGTCGAATCATATTACGTTTCGAATACAAGGCTGTCACAGACAGTCACTCGTTCGTGACCCGTTGACTGATTTTAATAAAAACCAGGTCAAGATCTTTAATTCGCTTAAATATTTAATTACTCTTATTTGAATGAAATGCGCTAAAAATGCAACAATTAAGAGAATAAATATTAACTGTTTATATTACTATATGCGCTTCATAGTTCAAATGATATTTGAACTATATAGCTCTTTTTTTTACATATCTAATGTTTGGGTGCCACGATATCATAGGGGGCTTTTGGAACAAAATAATTTCTTGATTTCATTGATGTTTTGGTGATTAAGTGTAGTTTATCTACGCCATGCCATGAGCATAATTTTTTAGACTTACGTACATCACTGAAATACTTGCGTCTTGCAGATTCAATTTTCAAATTAAAGGTGGAAAAAATATTTAAGCGCAGTAAAAATGTATGCGCAAGCGCAATTATTTATTTATTATGTGTTCAGGTGTTAGGAGAACTTCATTTGTATAGAATTATTTTCTTATACTTAAGTGCTTAGAATTTTTGGTCATGTTCATTTGGTTAAAACAATTAGTGCATGGCAAACGTGACCCCAAAAGTTGTTCCTATTAAGAAGTGAAATGAACCATGAATCTTCAATAGAAGGAATAACTTTTGTACCATTTTTATAATTTCAGTTATGTAAAAAGTACCGTACTCTGGTAGTAAACCTACTATTTTCTTTTTATATTATTTTAGATGTAAAGGCACATTAAAGTTAAAAAAATTAATTTATGTATATTTTTACTATTGCCAAACACGTTTGCCGTTTCATGCAGCTTTGCCCACCTGGACTACGCCAAACCTTCTAAGTTGCGTATTCTAAGCGTCCTCGTACTCGTTAAAAATCTTATACCTACTTCAGTTCAGCAGTAGCACTCTGATGTTTCAGCGTAATGTGTTCCACACTAAATGTTAAAGAGTTTATTATCGAACAATCATACATATAAACAAACCAAAAGTAAGTAAAATTGCAAGTTCGCATTGTAAGAAATTTAAATGTATTGGCTCTGTTTTAATAACAGTATAGATTTCTCGTAAACGTCTTTACCTCATTCCCTGACTGTAAATAAAAAATACAAATCCTAACTAGATGATGACAAGACCTATTCACAACTCAAAGCAAAATACTGAACCTCTTATAACAGGTATGTTTAGTATTGAAGTAGTTAGGTGCTCATAAGTTGAATTGAGACCGCTCTCAACTCTACTAAACCTGCCGTGACGGTTTGATATGTCGGGTATTAGATTAGCAAGGGCATGTGTAGGTAGATCCTCGTTAGTGTCGTACTTGTACATACGTTTATGAATAGCGGACATTAATCAAAAACAAATGTCGAACGAACATAAACATGAGCGAATTGTTAGCGGCAACCCTGCCCTGCTGCGGCACCGCGCGCAACTGGGTCAGTGGGCCGCCCCCCGCGCCGCCCTCAGCCCGCGTGGTGGCGCAACCGCGCGAACGCGCACTAACATAGACCTGGATCGCGGGAAAGTGGGTCACCGACTCACTTTCACTTATTACATGGGCTCCTAATCGTTTTCCATTGTGCGAGCGAGCGGGGGCTCGCGGGTGGCAGCGGGGCGCGCATGCGGGACGCGCCGGCACGCGCGCCGTTGTCGCCGGCCGGCCGCCAGTCGATCGCGGAACGTCTACGGAGTGGCACGCGAACTTAGCCACTATAGTTGACTCTACTAAACGCGATCGTAACATAACGCGCGCATTTAACATTCGCACGAACAATTACCGGTGGTGATAAAAACACTGGTGCTCAGCGTCTAGCAGGACGCCGCTCTTATAATTCGTACAGAACAAAATGTGCTGGATTTGTGTGCCTCTTACTAAAGTGCTTGAACAGGTGCAACCTGCGAGCGGTAGTTAAGTGTTGCGGCCAGACCGCTAGTGAACTCGGTGACTGTGTGAACGTTGTTGCGGTTGAACGCCGCCGTAGGGATTTGTAAGAGTAGCCGCCCCGAGCGGCCGAGCATGACGATGGACCAGCAGACAGGCCTCATGTCCCTCAACATGTCCGCATTCGACCTAAGTCCGGGTCCCGAAGGATCGGGCTCGGGCGGGGGACCTTCAGGCCAGTCCCAGCAATATGTGCCACAGGGTGCCGCATACCAATGCCCACCTGACCAACAGACCTTTGGCTACGCCAATCTGGATCCTTCATATCTATTTCCAACAGGGGCTGGTGGAGAGCCGGGTGCCTATATGCCAGCGACAGGCACCGTCTGTGATCAAACGGACACCAAGGATGTTATCGAGGAGTTGTGCCCTGTTTGTGGCGACAAAGTCAGTGGTTACCATTACGGGCTTCTGACATGCGAATCCTGCAAAGGCTTCTTCAAGAGGACCGTTCAGAATAAGAAGGTGTACACATGCGTCGCAGAACGAGCCTGCCACATTGACAAAACGCAGCGAAAACGCTGTCCATTTTGCCGTTTTCAGAAGTGTCTGGATGTCGGTATGAAACTTGAAGGTGAGTCCAAGCATCTGGGATATTTTAACCCGAGTTAGTGAAGTCAATAAAACTTTGACTCTTTGAATTTAGGCGTTCCAACAATTCGAATAAGTTACAGTTCTATGAGTAATTGTTAGCTATCACTAACTTCAGACTGGCAAAGTTTTGTTGACATTACTGGAATGTAACCGCATAAGATTCGCATAAATTTAATCTTTTGAAATTTTGCAATTGAAAGTACTTAGCTACCTACATTACTGTTTGTTTATTAGCACGAAATCTACCATCATATTACGGTGATTCGGTAACATAGTCAGGCTTGGCCTGAAAATCTTGAAATCATGCTCAGAAAAAAATATGATTTGAATTCACACACCACATAGATTATTAGCATACAGCACAAGTACAACATTTCTTGCACTTTAAATCTATATTCGGTACGTTTTATTTATTGGCTATTCGATCAATGTTCACTAGTTTATGAATTAGAGATAACAATCTTAAATTAAATGGAAGTACAGACGCTACACATACCAGTTTTCTGTTTTGGGTACCTGCATAATAGAGTTTATTGGGTCAATGGTAAATGAAAATACAACTACAAAGTAAACTTATATAGATATATACTCATTGACAGTGTCTATGGGTATAAAAGTTGCAAACCACACATGTAGATGCAACAAACATTGATGGTGCTATTCAAAATACGGAGATTGTGAGTTGTCTACAGTACATACAAGTTACTACATATATAGGTTTGAGTTGATTTTACTTCGTTTTTGTGGACGACCGCTGGTTGCCGACACTAATATTTTGTTTAAATACTGTATTTAGCATTTTTCCTGGCTATGGAAAAAAAAACCCAGACTTCAACTCGTGAAATCCTTGCAATGTCCATAATAGTGACATAGTTAAAGCCACATAATATAGTACGTATGATTAATTTAAAAATATTGTATACCTTGAAAGCTCTTTCTTGCTTTCTTAGGTACTTATTGAACAATATCCTAATCTTTTCTGCATGGGGTTCTGCTATGTAGAAGTAAACCTAAACTCAGTACAACCATAAAATCTTTACCAAAACATACAATAGCCCAAAAAATTAACATAAACATAAAATAAACGCGATCATACGTGATTATAATAAGTTTATACTTCCGAACCAAATCATCTATTGTAAATATATACTGGTAGGTGTATACTTTTCTTGATTAACTTATAAATCTCAATCAAAATCTTTTATTTCAAATCTATGGTGAATTATAGTAGTATACTAACTACGCTTAATACGTGTGAAATTCTTATCGATCTCATATCGTACATACCGCAAAAGTAACTTCGAATCTATAATAAGTAAGATATCATAAGGTTCAGTTAAATATTCTGTACCGAAATCTTGAAACACAGCTTTCTTCTTACTTTACTTTCTAAACAAAATCTTATAACTTTTTCATGCTGAGCTAAAAGCTATAAAAGTATGTCTAATACTACACTCAATACCATCATAAGATATCGATAAGATTAATTTAAATATTTTCTGTACATTGTCAATTCTCTAGTTACTGATCCAATAAAAACCGAAACCAGAATTACAAACTGTACTGTTATGAAACCCTATTATGTAATAGAGGAATAGTTTCCACAAGGGTGTGGTTTCACACAGGTGGATCTTTTGAAGGTTCCACATTAACTTTTAGTTAGTCGATCGCGTGGGGCGGAGCTTGAAGTGCGGTGCGGATCGTTCTAAATTTAAAACGCGCGCGGCCGCAGAGCGCCCTGACCTACTTGCGAGCGGGGCCGCGATGCGGCGCGCGCGCTGCCCGTTTGTGCGTGCACATACACACACGAGGTCCACACCGCGCTCTTGTGGTGTGCGTGAAGCATTCGTCATTCCGCGTTTCGCCAGATGATGCTGGTGTAAAATTTGCACCATCTAATGTATTCTTTACCGAAGAAATCCATGTAACATTACACTCAGTACAGTTGGTACCTATTTTGTTTTTGCTCAAAAACATCAATTGTGACATTGCCTCACTCGAAGAAAAAATGATTACAATGATATTTCTCTATCCATAGCCCCAGAATAAATAATGGTAATACGTACCACGGCTCATGTTTGTTTGTATCACTAATATTGTTGGAGGTGGTTGATTTGAATTATACAACAAGAAATTCCAATAATTTTTGTTCTGGAGATGTGAATGTTGTTGAATTTGTAATAATAAATTACAAGATGATATTGAATTGGGAATGTTTCTTAATAAAACTTAGGACTGTTTAATTATAATCATAAAACTATATTTTTGAAGATTGGATCTAATGATCCTGAGAATTCAAGAATGGAAATGAAATGAAAATAAAATATTCTTGAGTGAGGCGGAGTTGTTATTAATGAAATCCAAATCAACTTTATTTTTTGTTATGTTTAATGACAATGCAGAGTTGGAAATGTTTAAAATAATCAAACACGTAGTGTTAAATTCTAATTATATGTATATCTTTATTGTGGGGGGTTTTTTTTATATACAGTCACAATCTTTTTATTTTTTTTTAGTTGAATCGACATTTTACTATATCGTTATTTTACATCAATGATGCAGAGTTCGTTTTAAGAAACTCCAATCAGGTTATTATTATTATTTATTATTCGAGATAAATAGTGCATTAGTGACGAGGACTCGTTATTTATGAAATACACATCAACGTTGTTTTTTGTTAGAAATGTAGAAGCAATGCTGAGTTGGAATTAAAGGAACGAGAGAGATATTATCAATTTTTTTATTTAGACAGTGATGCTGTAACATCAAAGATGGATAGTGATGTTAAGTAGGTACATAAGGAATCACAATAAAACTTGGTGTTTGTTTTGAGATAAATAGTGATGCAGGGTTTAAGCAATTCCAATAAGTTTCTAATTATTTATGTAATGTATGTTATAAGTAATAACTTTGTTGTTGGTTGGAGATGCATAGCAATGCTGAGTTGACAAAAAACAAAAAGAACTTAGATACTTTCACACAATAATGTCTTTATTGTTGGAGATAGATAATAATGCTGTGTTGGGATGTAAGAAAATTCATCACATTTCTTTACTGTAGATGAATTGATGTTGAGGTAGTAACTTGGCATACTTACAATAAATTACAACCTTTATTTATTGTTTGATAAAGATAGTGATGCAGAGTTGGTATATAAGCAATTCCAATAAGATTTTTTTATTCATTATTTACATATTTACATTATTTATGTGATGGAAATGCATTAGGGATGCGGAGTTATTATTTATACAATGATTTTTTTTTTGTTGAATATGTAATTTTGTAGGTAGCAATGCTGATTTGAAATCAAAAAGAACTTAGGGAACTTATTTTCTACACAAGTTTATTTTTGGAGATTTATAGTGATGCTGAGTTGTTTTGGTATACAAGAAAATCCAATTAGTTTCTATTTATTTTTTATTTATTAAAATACATGGAAAGTGCGGAGTTGTAATTAATAAAACTTTCGATGATGAAAGATGTACCTACCTAATATCTATATAAATAAAAACCTTAAAGATATTCAAATCAAATTTCTTTATTGTTGGAGATAGATACTTACTAGGTAATGATGCTTAGTTAGTTAATAAGAAATTCAAGTCAATTTAAACTCTGGTGATATATTCTATCAATAATTTGATGTTCAATTACATAACTTTGCTTAATTGGCGATATACGGCCTTGAGTCTAATATTCACATGGTTATTTGTTACTTTGTTTTTAACTTGAAATTAAAATTATCTAAAGAAGTAAACCAAACTATTATAAGAACTTCTGGATGATGTTACGGTTCGTTCCAAATTTTAAGGACACGTTTCTACCAGAATGTATGTATAATAAAAATAATAAGCATGTAATCTCTTCATTATAGTGCTTATAAAACTGAGAAAAGCAACTTTAATAGAACCATTGGACTACTTTATGGATGATTGTAGAAAAAAATATGTATATGGACATATAACCAGGGCAAAAGGCAATATTACATACGTAATTATGTAGTACAACGAACATTTATTACAAGCATATGTCAGATGACACAATTCACACAAATCGCTGACTGACCCGAATAGCGGCGCGGTTGCGAGAGGCTCGCACCGCCCGACCGACCTGCAGCAAACCTTGTGTAATGCCACTAGGCTGGTTCTACCAAATCAACAGACGTTACCTTGAACAAGAATTTCACTGAAATTAGTCTTGAGTCTTAACACAAAATGATAAAATCCTATTAAAAAGATATTTTAATAAAACTATTTCTTAGGGAAAAACGCATTTCGCCATATTTTTTTTTATAAATAACAAAGTTGTTGGTATACTCTGCATAATTACACGTGGCCTATGAAGTGGCTACGTTCGTACGTGAGTAATAATGGTTCATTACTGTAGGTACCTACCTATATTATACGAAATTACCCATGTGTTACGTAAACGGCTCCCACATCTGTATACAATGGAGTTTAAAAAATCCTACGTTTTTACATGCGTGTCTACAGCACAGTAACACTGTACATTTACTGAATGTGTTAAAACTGGCTAACCAATCGTGGATTAAAATATTTAATTTACGGAATAAACGTTCCAAGAATAAGAAAATAAATAACAATCCCAAGAAAATTAAATAGCTCGACTTGTTCGAAAAACTATTGACATTAGGAATATTTCGATAACACCTGTCCCAAGGAAATGTCAATTCGAGTAATAAAAATAGAGTCAGGAAAGATAAAAAAAATCATAGTCAAACGTGGTAATGTGAATTAGATGCTCTTCTTTTTACGAATTATCTATCATATCAAGTCATAAGGTGCATCATTATTATAATATGAATGGCGCGCTAAAAAAAACGCTGTAATCTTTGTTTGTTAGTGGTCACAACCGAGGTCTCCCTCCTGACCTAAGTGAATATCCTGTGCATGATTGACTATAACCGCTCCCTTCAGAAATTGCAAGCACGGATCAAATGTTCAAGGTCAAAAAGTTTATCATTGTAGCGACACCACAGCGAGACTCTCGTAATGGTTAAGTGGTTATTCAGCACACTTCCCTTAAAAACATAAAAACAATCTTATTACATGACATAATACTAAACTGTACTAAAAAAAAAGGGAAAGCTATGCAAATTGATACAATCAACTATGTCTATGACATACCTTGACCTTATTTAGAGTTCATTTTCATACCAACAGCTTTTAAGTCCTCCTAACAGGAGCCTATATAAAAATACATAATTAATGTGTATCTTGGTATAATAAGTATACATAAATTTACATTTATATATACTTATACAATAAATGTATTTTTGTTTGTTGTATTTATGTATGTTGTATATAGTATGTATGTTGTATTTTTAAAACTATTATGTATGTGAGTGCCGCATAACCTTGTAAAAATTTGACCTATATTTTGTAAGCTTTTCAGGGTAAGCAATGCATCGGTGACACCTCCTCCGGTGTTACAGATGTCCATAGGCTACGGTGACCACTTCCCATCAGGTGGGCCGTACGCTTGTTTGCTCACTTTAACATTAAAAAAAAAAAAAAGCTCGTTTGGAATTCCAAATTATTACAAATCAAAAATAAATGACTCGCGTATGCGGGGCGGTGCAAATTAATTAAGTTTTTAAGGTTCACTTTCCCAACATAAATGTAGCATGCATTTTATGACGCTTACAGTAAGTTGGGGGTTGAGTATCGGGCGTGCGCCAGTGACTGTTTCGTGCGTTTCGACACAATCGACCGTAGTCAGTGGGGTAAGCTGCGCAAGCGCCGTTTCACAAGACGTTCAGTCGACCTGTCGCAACGGACTACCCAAATGTGACCTGAACACGTATCACATTTCTTATCCATGCTGCGTTTGTAGGTATACTAAGTAAAAATAAGTAGAAATTTTCAATGTACAGAAAACTTGATAGTAGGTACTTCAATTTGGTAAAATACCTTATCATGAGCTTAACCGCAGCAGAATACTGTATAGGCATAGTACATTACAGATTAATGTTAATATGTAATATATAGGAATATTTGTTTTCGGTATAAAAAAATTAATTAGTAAAGTGTAAGCACAGTTTTATTATATATTACACTACTCAAAGTCAGACAGAAGTAATTATGCTGTCAGGTCAACACAAAGCGACCGCGATCGCTCGGCACAAAATGATGGTCGCTGCATGGACCACTGCCCACAGTGTACAGAGCACGCTATCTGCCTTACGTAATTAACGCCATGTGCCGTGTTGCCTTTGGAATAAGTATACACCTATCTGAATATATATAACAAATTTATTTTCTGAGAATCCACATCATTGCTATTATCGTTAACTGGGAAAACATGACATAATGAAAATCGAAGCTTCGTTCGGAGAGACGAGACATTTGTGTGGGCAATCTACTACGGTAGCCCAGGTTGATGGGTTTGGCAATTGGTTATATGTGATGTCACACCCTTGAGCTGTGTTTTTGTTGGCCATCGGCGTCCTCATATTTCACGTTCTGCATTCCCGTCTTATTGGAATGGAATACTTCATAACAATAAGATTTCAGGCACCTACTCATAACATTTGCCACTACAACCTCCAACGTGAATGTCAATCCAAATATTTCATCCCGAGATTTGTTTTTGACACCAGTTCTTTGAAAGCAACTTAATACTTGGGTAGGTACTATGTGGGAAGTAGATAGATAAATGGTGACGTCACTTACTGCCTATACATACATACTTATAGTTAGAACATTGCGAGCCACCCTTCCAATAACGAAGGGTGAATTATAGCAACAAATGGAGAAAACGTCTACTGTGTGATGACATCATACCGTTATGAATTATTTTTCAGCCTCCACTATACTAATGAATTTATATGAATATATATTAAGTAACTTCCACATTATGCAACTGAATGAATAGTATATATATCTCAACTTGATAATTTTAAACTAACCTATGCATTTTATGAATGTGACCTATTGTTCTCCCGGCTGTTAATGAAACATTTTAAGATGTTCTCATTGCAGCAGCGACGGTACAGATGTAAGAATGGTATACTTGGATCGAGAGGGTAAGGCGGGCCCGCGGGTTGTGTCGCGCTACGCGACAGATGTTAGATCACAATAAAAACGCGCGAGCCAGCCGACTATTTCGGCGCGCCGCCGCCTTGACCTGAATCGAGTGTTTCGACAGAGCGGCCTCGCACACCGGGCCTTTCTATTTTTTAGGCATTACCTGTCGTATTATTACGACACTTCTCCAAGCGCAGCCATCTTAAAAGGATTACGGTGTGGGGGCGCTTCTAACACGCCTCCACGACGTGAAAACAGGTTCCTAAACTTTTAATGCGTAAACTCCGTTGTAATTGCATATATTCCTCCTCTAGGTCCTCTTTCTAGGCGAAACCTGCGTTTACCTATAACTAAGAAATTATTTTTGGCATTATAAACAACTATAATACTTTTTAAAATTCCGTTTTGTACACTTAAAATGTACAAGGAACAGATTAACCTAAAACTAATTAGTACGATTCTTGCAAGTTATCAATGTGTGCGGACAAATTGTTCTTATTAGATCTTGACACAATTTGGTGGATCAAGCGGGTGATGATTTATCTCGGTTGTGTAACAAACATCGCCGCGGCTGCCACTATCTCGATGAGCGCTCGCTCGAGTTTGTGCGCAGCGCGCTCGGATGTTCTCGGGTAGATTCGGTCGCGCTCGTACCTGAGGGGGAGGGCGGCGGCGGCAGAGGCACTGCCAGCCTTGACCAAGTTTCACCGACTCGTCGGTCGGTACAAGGATCGATCCCCACCTCTTCCCGTCCTTTCGGTACATACATTTTTTTTATCTCGTTGACTCGATTACTTCATTTGACGGCTCTGACGCATCCGTCAAGGTCGAATGGCGTGGGTTACAGTACAGGTAACGTTAGGATCTTTCAGAACCAATTCTAACCCTATTTTGAAATAGCCGCGAGCCCTCACTGCTTAGTCAAAGGACTCAACTTTGTGACCTCGTTTACAAGACCGACCTTGACCTATCTCTGACAAGTGGGCCACAGCCGCAAATAACTTCAGAATTGAGAACGCGAGGTGAACTCACTCGTAATGTATCTATTTCTGCACACCGAATGTTTGTCACCGAGGTATGCTTTTGATTTGTAAAAATGACCTTGACCTTGATCCACTTTATTCGTGTAATAAACGACTGACCTCGTTTACCAAATTATCGGCTACTAGTAATAGCGTGCTTAATTAGTCTGGATTAGAGAAAAAAGCATTGAAAGCAATTTGACTTTCTAAGATTTTTGTCAGCAGTTGGGCAAAAATGCCTCGGTTTTCAAACGTCACCACGGCCGTGATTTAAAGCGGTATCATTCTTCTATTTCAACTCAATATTTACGAAGGTAGCACCGACAGTCAATCACTTAATAGAATCTTTGATGCTTTGTTTAGTGTAACCTTACTATAAAAAGAATAATTTAAAAAACAGGGTTTGAACCAATTTGAATCGCCTTTATTTTATACCGAGAAATTCTCGAACGATATTATCATTTATTTATTTTGATTATAAAAACAAACTACTCAAACAATTTTGATGTAATTCTATGAGACAAATCTGAAAATTTTCGATAATTCAAATTAAAAAAGGATTTTCAAATCGGTTTATAAATGACGGAGGTATGAGGTACCAAAAGTAAAAAAAGAAAAAATAATACAACCGAAATGATAACCTCTTCCCTTTTTGAAGTTGAAAAGGTGAAAAAATCTGCGCCTGTTATGATGATCAGTTTGCCACAAGTAACACAACACAGGTGCGCTAAAAGGTGTGAACTACCTTGGTACTTGTTTAATTACTCCATTGAAACATATATTTCGTTATTTCTTACTTAGATTATAGGTATATATTGTATTAAAGTTATACTTCATAAAATAATGGCAGTAATTTTTTTCTAAATTTTCTTTTGGCAGAATGCTTTATTCGGAGAAAAAGTGACATTCATAAAAATAGATTCGTTTAGTTACATTTATGGTGAGTTCATACAATGCTTTAAATAACAGTGGGTGTTATATTGTATTCTATGTATGTATTTACAAACAAAAAGTATCTAAGTAATGTATCAGTTATCTGGTTCCCATGATAAAAGCTTTGCTTAGTTTGGGGCTAGATGGCGTTGTGTGAGGTGTCCACACATATTATTATTATTATTATTATAACACAAGTAGGTGATATCCGAGAATGAGCGTTCTGTTTTTTACCAGACGGGAGTAAAACTACCATACTCTACATATGCATAAGAATCATAATTATAATGTGGTACCTGTGCAATCAGAGCAGTCACATCTAAGGGATTGACTGGATAAAACAGAAATCATACACTTAATCCAGACTGGGATTACTAGGTTCTCTCTACGAATTATTAAAACTAAAAAGCAGATGGAAACAATGGGTGCTAATTAATTATGCTAGAGAAGACGACAACCTAAGATATTTAAAATATGTAATCGGCCTTATTTAACTACGTCGTTTAAAAACCCATAGATAACACTAAGTACCTATACGGTTATAACGGCATTTAGTTTTTTGATTAAACTCTCAACTGAGTAAAAAAGATTAAAATGATAAGCTTATTAAAGCTATCGTGGATAAAAGAGTAGAGACATAATGCGTAAAAATAGGGCCAAGTTGTCCACGATGAGTTAAGCCAATCAACCCAAGCCAGAAGCCTAACTCTTGAATGATTGAAAATTAACGATTAAATTAAATTATATTTAGCTGTTTACTATATAACAATAGTTATCGAAATAAATAGGCACCGAGAAGCCACATATGAAATAAGTAGTTAAGTATTAAAATTTTACGACCCACAAGTGGATAAAAGGTAGAACCGTTACAAAGAAAAACGCTGAAGTAGAAACACATGATTACTAGCATAATTTAAAATCGTACGCAGTCAGCACGTTTAGAGCAATGCTTAAACGCACTTCTGTTACGATTTTGCGACCTTAATTCGATGAATAAATCACAAGTATCCGCAAAGCAAGGGTGTCGGTCGTGCCAATGCCACAAATCTAGATGAAAAGATAAAACATCAATATGCGGAATCTATCCAATCAACCAGCTCGATGGCTATCATCGTTCACAGTTCTAAGATTATCGTAATTCCTACAAGGTAGTTATTTTTATATTGATTTAAATAAAATAAATAAATATTTATACAAATTTCACACAGCGCCCTTTTGCCCCAAACTAAACAAAGCTGGAACCAGAAAAATGATATAATACATACTTATATACTTTTTGTTTGTAAATACTTCGCTTTTTAGCGATAAGACCGCCGATTGTAACCTACTATAATAGTTTATATA
Organism: Ennomos fuscantarius; assembly: GCA_905220475.3. Lineage (NCBI taxonomy): Eukaryota > Metazoa > Arthropoda > Insecta > Lepidoptera > Geometridae > Ennomos > Ennomos fuscantarius. Next base: position 8,695,509 of record HG992023.1, on the reverse strand, counting down.
TCTATCTATCTACATACATAGGATACAGACACAAAACAAGCATTGATGTTCATCACACAAATGTATGCCCTGAGTGAGAATTTAACCCACAACCTACAGTTAAGAAGACAGGGTTACTACCAACTGAGCTATCGGGCCAGTCACACAGCCATGGCATTTGTACTATTGATAGTAAATCTCACTATTAGAAAACTAGCAAAATAATCAGATTGGTTTAAAACACTATAATACGGGTTCATCGCAAACGTTTTATATTATTTTTAAGAGGTCAACGTTACGAACCTATAAACATAACCGTTTGTCAATGTGTGCAGTATGCAAATGTGCTTTAGAAAAGCCAAACGATTTTTAAATCCTTAAGCCATTTCGAAAAGATTTTCCTCAAAAAGTCACCACGACCACGATACGGCAGACCTTTGAAATAAATAAAAAAACATACTCTGCATAAGGAAATTATCCAGAGAATATTGGTGGTAGTACTTTGTTGCAAAGTTCGTCTAGGTAGATACCACCGCTGTGCCAGTTATTCTGCCGCCAAGCAGTAGTGTGCAAGCACTACTGTGTTCCGGTTTGAAGGGCACTGTAGCTAGTGAAATTACTGGGCAATTGAGACTTTATGATCTGATCTCACAGTCTAGTAATCTTATTACCAGGCTGTGTTGATGTCTCAGGATGACGTGCGCAGTGCAGTGTCACGCGAAATTCTGTTTTGGGGTTCCGAATGACACTGTTCTGTTATGGGGGACCGTGGCACTTAACATCAGGTGAACGACTAGCTCGTCACATCACTCAGTAACATAAAACTTGAAGATTTCATATGTAATAGACAAATGTCATTTAGTCTTCCTGTGACGACAAACGCTGCAAAGGGCAAAGAGAATATAACCGCTTACGTAGTTTCGAAACGTCACAACTACTATACAATTAACCCCCCTACCCCATCCCCTCCATAATAAGCGTCCAAAGTGGCATTTTATGGAGAATGCCTGTATTCAGCAGTGGCCTTCTTCCGGCTGTTGATGTAAAAACCAATGTGTTACGAGTACAATCGACCTATAAAACTATTAAACAATCTGATGTTTTTCCCTCATGATTATGATAATTTATTGTTGAATTCTACCAATTTACCAGTCTGGATTCTACAAATGTTTCTGTATATTTATGCGAAAATTCTGTGATTACGCGCCCTGATATAAACCGTGGGTTTATATCAGGTCATTATAATGCAAAACTACCATAAATAAGCGGAAAGGAAAAAAAAAGACGAATATATAAGCTATATGAAAAAATCAAAATTCTTAACTAAATCAGACATGATAACAGAAATAAAGAAAGAAATAACCTAGGCCATATTATATAGTACAATGGGTGGGCTTATCGATAAAAGTAATCTATCTCAGTCAAACTGGATAGAAACAATTATTGGAGACACAAAGGTTGGTGGTACACATAAAATTAATGAGAATGAGGTTGACAATATTCCGATATCCTTTATAAAAAAGAAATTCCGACAATGTGCCCTTTAGCTGCGAAACAAACAACTTCTGCACACACAAGTATTTTCAGCTGTGACAGATGCTAAAGCAAGTCCATCCCTCTACAATAAAATAAGTAATTTCGTGAGTGGTCTGGTCTGCAATACGAAGCTGACGGAATTGCACACAGCAATGCTTGAATCCGTTACGCTATCCGTCTCACTTGAACCCTTGCAAGCCCTGTAATTCTATCTTTCTCACACAGAGACGCGTTGGTTACAATAAAAACTGGTTGTTATTTTTAACTCGTGGGATGGGCGAACCGACAATTCACTGAAAGTCCCCTTCCGTTCTAGGTTTAGTGATATAATTTAGGTACTTTTTAATAAATTAGGTGCATGTCCGTTAGTTCTAACCCTGTTCAAGGGAAGAGGGGAGCGAAAGTAAAAAAGATAGGGGTAAAAGATAAATGAATGGAACAGGACGAAGGGAAGTAGGTAGCATTGTTAATTGTTTTAACTTAAATTACGTTCTGAAAAACTATACACCATACTAAGTTTCATCGAAATCAGTCCAGTACTTTCAGTGTGTTCAAAGGCATAAACGTTTTTTTTTTAATTATACAATTTATAAAACGGTAGAGAACCTAGGTGGAATTTTACTACTAAACAAATTATGTAGTTTTTTACTTCAATTGTTTTGTACCAATATGTCAATACCTTTTTACATCATAGTTTACCGTACATCACCGTACCGTAGGTACCTTATCTACAACGAGTGTAAAGAATGTAAAATTTTTGTACAGAACCAAGGTCAAATTCTGATTTCGTTAAGGTTCCAAAATAACCGTTAAAAGGCAATGGAAATTCAATAAAACAATTCAGTTTCATGTCCTAAAGAATCAGAACATACATAAATTGTTGATATCGCGAGGAGCGCCCGCCATTGGAATTTGGAATTCAGCCAGAATCATAAAGAACGGCGAGTCCGCGTGCGTTATATGGGGCCGCTGGCCTAAATTTCAGGCCTAAGTTATTAAATATTTATTGAATGGTACTTACACAAAGCTAAGTCTACTCTTGAATATTATCTACATTGACAAAATTTACGATATGCGTGTATCTCCTTTTAACACTTTGGTTTTACTGATACAATGATGAACGTTAGTAAATTTTCGAAACATCATATTAATCGCCTTCGTACTTTCAATTGCAAAATTATATAAATAACAAAATTTAATGTCTTGTCTTATTATTATTATATTTTATTGTATGACTAGAAGAACACCTAAGTAAGTAGTGAAGCGTAGATTCATAGTTCATACTGACAGTCGAAATATAAAGATTCTCATTCTGCAATTTCAAAAGTAAGTGTGAAACTGTGAATCACTTGTCGAGGTAGGATCTTAAAATAATACTCACCTTGTTTCAGCCGTGCGAGCCGATCGGATGCGCGGCGGGCGCAACAAATTCGGTCCCATGTATAAACGCGACCGAGCTCGCAAGTTGCAAATGATGCGACAAAGGCAGATTGCTGTCCAGACATTGCGAGGCTCTCTGGGCGACGGCGGAGGGATAGTGCTCGGATTCGCACAGTACTCTGCTGTACCTGTGAAACAAGAGATACAGATACCACAAGTTTCATCGCTGACTTCTTCACCGGAGTCTTCACCTGGGCCGGCGATGCTGGCCGCGCAGCCGCAGCCTCAGCAACCGCCGCTTCCTCCGGCCCACGACAAATGGGAAGCGCACTCGCCGCACTCGGCGTCACCAGACGCCTTCGCCTTCGATGCGCCCTCCAACGCTGCCGCAACCCCGTCCAGCACAGCCGAGGCGACAAGCACAGAAGCGCTACGAGTCTCTCCCATGATCCGCGAATTTGTACAAACAATCGATGATCGCGAGTGGCAGAATGCTCTTTTCGGACTCTTGCAGAGCCAAACCTACAATCAGTGTGAGGTCGATCTCTTCGAATTAATGTGCAAAGTGCTGGACCAAAATTTGTTCTCTCAAGTGGACTGGGCGAGGAACACCGTTTTCTTTAAGTATCTAAAGGTGAATTTCCAGATAAGTATAAATCCTGTCCCAAATCCCTAAACCCCTATCCTGGTGTACACCAAACTTTATTTGCGATTGTGGTACATTGCCTGGCTGTGTCGTATATATTCTGCACATTGCGAATTGTCAAAATTGTTTGCATTGGTACCTACAGAGTTTCAACTGATAGTAGGAATTCCGTTGTGATGTTAGTGTGTGAGTAAGGGCGCGTATGACGCAGCGAGCGACGCGGTGCCTCTGACAATCGATACACTGCGCCGCTCGCGCCGTACCAACCAACTAGGTCAAGTTCCCCATGACAAGCGTGTCGACTGCCGACTACCATTGCTAAATTACTATCGAGCTTGAACGCCACACTGAATTGAATTACACGTTAAATATTCTTTATACATACTATAACATAGCAACCGAAAGAGAACAAATGCTTCATAAACAGTAAAAAAATAAAAACAACGTTCACAGAAATAAAATAAAATTCGACATTAAACTAAAAAAGCATGCACACCTAAATGTATTACAAAAAACAGCACTATCGCCATCAATAGCCTGTATTTTAACAATCAATGGGAGCGGGACAAGTTCATAGTTAAAATATAAATTAATTGGAATTAGTGGATCGGCGACGACAGTGGCGGCAGCACCGTGGTCGTCGTACGCTTACGCAAGAGCCGCAGTCAGTCACGTGGTCACGCGACGTTGCCATACCGTGCACATCAGTTTGTCTTTTTCTTGCTTGTAGACTACTCCTGAACTAGCGTTAATTTTTGTTAGTGCTAAAATGACGTGACTTACGTTATGATTTATTCTTGGAATTAGGACGATCAATTGCGATCACAGATAGAGGAATCCTCCCGATGCAAGGATATTTAGACTGTTGGAATGAAACTGAACTGTTTTAATTACCTGAGTACGCTGCCTCGCCCTACTGTTTACATAAAAACGAAAGTAGTTGGTACCTACTTAGTCGTGTCGTATATAAATAGATTCAAAATCTGGATTTAAAAATCGTAATGAGAGCCTATCTATATCGCTGAGCTCAAATATATTTAGGTAGGTAGAGTAGGACCCAAAATCATTTATATCACTGCTCTTTAAAAGCGAAGAGCAGCCGTGGTTCGTAAGTAACTGAGCGCGAGGAGCCCACAGAGCCACAGAGATGTTGATGACCCGAGCTTTCTCCAGACGGATGTGATGTAACGGTCGCGGGCGCGGGACGGCAACGCTGCACTTTCGTCGGCGCACTTGACACACTGGCCGTGGCCGAGTTGTCGCGGGAAAGCACTTTTTACCGCGGCGTGGGACCGCCCGCACCCCGCACGAAGCCGCGCCGCTGCGCCGAACGCAGAGACGTAACGAGTTGCGCGGCCTTTCTTCGCTTTCTCTTACGTAATCTCTTACCAATTACGATTAGTCACATAACAGCGCACGATGAACTTGAGCGGTCGATGACGCGATCGAATCACAAAAGTAGGTAATCAAATCACTAAGGAGTAGTAGATTTTGTTTGTTTTATTTACTTATGCTTTTATATTGTGATTTTATTTTATTGTTACTTTATTGCAAAGTACCTACCTTACGGGCGCTATTCGAGATATTCTTGACATAGTCTGAATACTTTATTTAGTGTTGTGTTGACAGACAATCTAGAACTGATGGCGAAATCAAAGATTTGTTAATTCCCTTTCACTTCGATGTAATTTTTACGTTCTAGGCATTGGTTAAGGTTCGCGTAAGCTAAATATCGTCATACATTAGTGCCAACATTAAGTTCTAAAAATGGATCTTTAACGTGAGTTATGGTCTAAGTAACGTACATTTTAGGGTTGTTTAGATTTGAGTGTGGAGATCTGTGCATTTTAATGCAACCACGATTAAAAATTAATATTCAGACCTAACAGAATAACCTAAAGTAAAAATGAATAAGATGAAAAATTATAATTACATGACATTACCACTTTTCTGCCTACTAGTTACATTTTTATCAGTTGTTATTATCAAAATTACGTACCTACTTATAATATCTGCTTCAAATTATAAATATTGCATCCTATGGGCTGGCGTAAACTACCCACCCAAGAGTAGAAGCTAAAATAAAAATTTCTTTTAATTTTAACTGTGCCCTGTTTCTGATTTTTTAAACTTTTCGTCCAGCGCAGCTCTTGCCTTCTGGGGCAGCTGACCGCATAACTTTTCGGATATAGCAGTAATTATGATTGACATTACGTTGGCTAACAATCAAAGTATGGGAGTAACCTTTTGAAGTGTAGGGTTATGCACAGACTGTACCTTTAGGAATTCTCCAAAATGAGCATATTCTAAAACGGACTCTCCTAAGACCTCGTAAAACAAGCACTTCGCAAAATATTTGTACACATTAATTTGTTGTAGAAGTACTAGTAAAAATAATCAAAGTATATCAATTAAATAATAGCAAAAAATCAAGATTTTTGCTTACATTTTTTTTCATTTCTACAAATAAATACAAAATACGTACTTTTCGTGAAGAGACCTCGTAACAGTCGTACAGTACACCCATTGGGATATGCAACATTGAACGCATAATTCTTAGAACAGCTTAAAATAATCATAATACCATATATAGTAAGTAATATAAAAATATATATATCAATATTGATATGTTTAAAACTAACGTCATGAATATTGTTTGTACATAGGTAATGCGGTACAGTCGACAAATTTAAACTATTATATACGAGCCGTAACAAGAAGTTCTAAAACTCTCAATTCATTAATTTGTTTTTCAATAAATCATTGTCACAGTAAGTCAGTAGTTGCTTTAAACTCCCAAGCAAAGCATTCAGAACGAGTTGATAGGTAGAGTGGGTTGATCTCATCGACCCAATCTCGATTCATCGCATTGAGCAAGCAATGCGCAGTGTGGTAACAACTTTGAGCTCTAAAATTCAGTTGTAACATTTCGTAAACGGCAAATTTAACGCGCTCGCGCACCGCCCCGTGTTTTCTAATGCAACTCCTCAGAATGTAGGTCAGCAACGACGTCGTCGTCGCACTCGGTCGAGGCTTGCGCCCACTTTAATAACCGGAATGTTCTGTTGACATTATACGAAGAAAAACAACTTCAGTGCCGGTATAACCAACATGCGTACCTGGTCTAATGAAATAACACATAGAGTAATCATACCTCTAACGGCAGCAGATTTTGAGGATTCACTTTCTTGCGTTGCTCACTCACCGCTATCACATCACAATCGGTATCTAAATATTGTGCCCCAATTTTATGCTGTCATAGAGCGCCACTATTACAACTGGAATTCACATACGAGATATAATTCTTTATTTTTATCGTATTAAATTTACACCGAATAACGAGGCACTCAGACTATCAAAGCGCTAGGCGATTAAACACCTGAATTTGCAATTTTTTGTACAAGTGTCTGCGTCGATATTCGTTTACTGCTCTATGACGGCACCTTAGTCAATTCTCTTTTATTTTGCTTTGTGAGAGCATTCGGTGCTCGGCATTAGTAGCAATGCGTGAGTGATTTGTTGCAGGTTGACGATCAGATGAAGCTTTTGCAGCATTCGTGGTCAGACATGCTTGTACTGGACCACCTGCACCAGCGAATGCACAACGGTCTTCCAGACGAGACCACGCTCCATAACGGACAAAAATTCGACTTGCTCTGCCTAGGCCTGCTCGGTGTGCCGGCCCTAGCTGATCATTTCAATGAGCTGCAAAACAAACTGGCCGAGCTGAAATTCGACTTGCCAGATTACATATGCGTTAAATTTTTGCTGCTACTCAACCCAGGTTGGTACTTTCATACGACTATACCAATTTGTTTTTATTTTTGAAATTAGTACGCACTGCAATGCGAATGATTTTGTTTTTATGTACTGTCATTTTCTATATATGTCCCCTTTGTAATTATTTGAAGAATTATATCTTGGCGTTTCAGAAGTGAGAGGCATCGTGAATGTGAAGTGTGTGCGAGATGGGTACCAAACAGTGCAAGCTGCGCTGCTCGACTACACCCTCACGTGCTATCCGACGGTACAAGTAAGTACACATTCAGTATAAAATATCATAAAGTTATTATAAATTTATACGAATTAAAAATAAATAAAACCCACTCTTATCTAAACCCTGTCCCCTCTGAGTAAAAATGTTGAGAGTCACGTCGTCGTTCGAGAGCCGGCGCGATAAAGTAACACTTTGCAAGATTAATATAATTTATGATTATTACCCATTAAACTAAAATTGAAGTTATAGTTATTAACAGCAGAATACCCACCCAGTAAAAGTTTCAAATTAAAATTACAAGCTGGAAAGAGATCGAAAACCTAATTACATTACCATTAAATTAAACCTTATACCTACTCGATCCTTCTTTGCAATTTTTGGATGAAAGTACACATGTCGATTCATAATCAAAAAGCATTTTTTACCTCTTTTCGATTGTTTTTTTACACCATCTTGTTTAGAATTGAATACAGAATGTTTCTTCCAAATGTTATCAAAATAGAGGGCAATTAGCGCCGCCACAAACAAAAAAAAATGTGCGGGGCAGTCTTTGAGGACTGCCGATAGAAGTGAAACTAAGTAACATGTGACCAGCTCATGGGAAGCTTGCGGCGACGACGACGCGAGTTACACGCTTTTTGTTCACCCAAAAAGTACACATACACAGTATAAATATAGCTCATGGAAAGCGTTCGGTGACGATGACGAAAATCATGGAAATCGTTCCATGATTTTTGTTCACCCAAAAAGTACTTAACGCGCCTAAACAAGTTTTCACTTCAATTTCCAGGACAAATTTGGCAAACTGGTGATGGTTGTGCCCGAGATACATGCATTAGCGGCGAGAGGCGAGGAACACCTATACCAGCGGCATTGCGCCGGTCAGGCGCCCACACAGACGCTCCTGATGGAGATGCTACACGCCAAGCGCAAGTAAGTCAGTTACCACACTGCTCACTGAAACACAAGGTTTCCGTTCAAAGTTACAGCCTTAATACAAACACCACGTCTACTGCATAGATGAAATGCAAGAGCGAAAGAAAATCACAACACTGGAAGGTGTACGGCAGAACATTGAAGGAACTGAAGATTGAATACATTATAAATCTAAATAAAATAACTTGATCGATATTATTAAAATTAGGAAGGTACCATAAAAACTTATTTTAGCTTTCATCAGGAATCCTAAAAGTTAACGTATTAATAGCAGAAATAATAATAGCTGATTGAATTTTAAAACGGTTCGGTTTCACCAATTTAAATGAAGGACAACAATTTATTTGACAAGGAGTAACATTTTCAGTTGAAAAAATAAAGTCCCACTCACGTCGCAGTACCCGCGCATACACCAATCACTAATAAAAGGAAAAATCAAATAATAATTATGAAATAATGCGCTCATTGATACAATTATTTTGTAGTTGATCAACAAATACAATGTATCTATAATCTCGTTCTAGGCCAAACGGAGCTGAAATGGTTAACCGGAGTGCCGAGCACACGTCGACTCTAGACAGATTGTATGTTATTATTCTATATAAAACTATACTTTATTTATTGTATTACCTCATCACTGTTTTTTCCACTCATTTTAAAACGCACCCTATTAACAATAATTTAACGTCTTGGGAGTTGCCAGCAAAGTATAAATAAATTGCGGTCGATAAAGGACTATATACTCTACAGTTTCCTTTGGTCTCTCATTGAAGGTCTTTGATTTGACAATTATATTAACTATCCATAATACACTTATCACTTAAGTTGAAGTAATAATACATATTTATTAGACATGAAAAAATCAATATTTCAAAAAATTCTCAATTAGTTATATACTGGCAACTCTCTAAAACTAGATCATGTTCACGTAGCCATGTAACACCACATCATACGTATTTTAGTATAGTGTTGGATTCCCTTATTTATGTATATATTATTACTAAGTGTTTTTAATATAATTTTTTTTTCACTTTTGACAGTAATAACATGCGAACTTTTTTATGTCTGTACATAGTTAGTTATCGTTGCCCAAATTGTGCACAATAAAGCTAGTAATGAAAAAATAAAAGGGGTAAATATAGATGTTTAGGTCTTCTGACATATACATATTAGGTCTTTACCTATGAAATTGCCGTTTTGTTTGAAAAAAGTTAAAATATTTTTTTTTCGAACTTATTTATTTCTTTTATTCAAAGCAATCACCCCTGCAATCAATGCATCTTTGCCAACGCTGTGGCAGTTTATGGATGCCCTTCTTGAAAAAATCAGCAGGACGGGAGACAACAAACTCTTCAAAGGCGTTTTGTACTGCCTCTCGGGAATTGAATTTTTTTCCCGCTAAAAAGTTGTCCAAATTTTGGAAAAAGTAATAGTCGGTAGGCGCAAGATCTGGTGAGTATGGCGGATGAGGGGGAGCTTCCAAACCCAACTCATGCAGCTTAGAGACGGTCTGTTGTGCAGTATGGGGTCACGTCGCCAAAGCAACCAGCTTTGGTCAATCGGAGACGACCGATTGACCAAAGCTGGTTGCAGACGTGCGAGTTTCGCCATCATTGTGGTCAGTTCTTCAATGTACACATCTGCAGTAATGCTCTCGCCGTTTTGTAAAAAGCTATGATGAATCACACCAGCACTAGACCACCAAACTGTGACCATCACCTTTCTAGGGGTCATTTTTCGTTTTGCACATTGCTTTGGTACCGAACCAGGATCTAACCAACTTGCTGAGCGCTTTCGATTGTCAAAAAGAATCCATTTTTCGTCGCACGTAACAATTCGGTTCAAAATTCCTTCATTTCTGTGCCTGTTAAGCAGCGCAAGGCAAGTCTCGACGCGTACGTTGCGCTGGCGATCGTTAAGTTCGTGGGGCACCCGTCTATCAAGCTTTTTTATCTTGCCAATCTGTCGCAAATGGACCAATATTGTTTTGATGCTAACACCAAAAGCTGCTGCCAGCTCAGCTGTAGATTGAGATTCATCAGCTTCCACAATCGCCTTTAATTCATCATTGTTGACCAGTTTCCGGACGACCGCGAGGTTCATTTTTCAAGTCAAAATTCCCAGAACGGAACCCAGCAAACCAATAACGGGTTGTACGTTCGTTTGTACAGTTCTCTCCGTAAACGTCGTTGATGTTACGTGTCGTTTGTGCCGCGTTGGTGCCACGACGGAACTCATATTCCATAATTACACGAAATTTTAAAGTATCCATTATGAGGAAAAATGTTGAAATGTAATGAAAATACAACGCTAATCAATAAACAAAAGACTTATATTGTAAATAGAATGTCATATTTTAAAAACAAAATTAATTTGAATTTAGAATTCATAGCCAATCAAAACTTTTTTTTGTTTGAAAAAGTCTGTACTGCAATACGGCAATTTCATAGGTAAAGACCTATTATATACCCATAATATCTATTTCTCAATACTCTCAATTCAAATTTAAATTCTGAGCCTCAATTTAAATTTGTTCTGTCTCATTTCAGAGGGGCAAGCATTTTTGAAAATTTATCAAAATACCTATTTGAATAAAAATTCAGCGAAGAGAATTAGTTAAATTAAGGAAGATTACAGCTAAAGTTCAATCCAGATGAATCGGTTGGTTAATTTTTATTAAATTATGTGTTTTATTTTACGAACTTATAATGCGCGCTAACGGTCCAGATAAAAATATAGTGCTATTATGTGAAACTAGTTAAAACCAGACCAGTAGCGATTCGAAAAATACACTCTCCGTCTTCTTTATCTACATTTAGCATAAAAGAGACAGAGTGTACCTTTCAAATTAGAACCATTCAGATGGATTGTAAAACGGGGTGGTGAAAGCGTTTTGAAATAATACTGGGCTGATTTTTACTGTTTATTTTCCCTACAATAATCTTGATACTTACTTGCCTTTTTCAAAAACAATATAACATAATGAAACTGGTCAATTTTTATAACGTGTCATATCGTAACTCAATTATTTAGCTTTACTTAGCACATATTTGAAAAAAGCAATATAATATGTGCTTATGTGTTGATTAGTTTTAGGTGTTTTGAAAATCAATACTCTTTTATGTACACATGCCTTTATTATAATGATAAAATAGGTGCAAAAGTAATTGGCTCAGATTTATTACCATTAATACCAACTTCTTTTTTGGATCAAATACAAAAATAAAAGATCAAAACAAAATGTATCGCGCATCGGGAATATTTTTAAATAAATAAAAAAAAACGCTGTGATTTATAGATTTCTTTTCAAAACTGTTTCGAGAATACTACCACGAAATCATTTTTGCAAATACATTTAGGTACTTACATGATATTATTTAATCAATGAGTTGATTTGTCCTCGTACACGCAAGGCTTTATGCAAAGCAATTTCTAAAGCTGTAACTATTCAACTGTGTTTCAATACTTAATTTACAAACTCGAGTATCGAGTCCAAACGTTCTAGATGAATAAATAAACAGCACAACGCCAAAATAGCAATAGCAATAGAAAATGTTTACTAAGTGTACTAAATGTAGATAGATCTGTATATAATATTTAGAATGCTCGCCACGCTTAATAATTTGCACGTGATTTTGTATATCTTAGATACACGGTGCAATTGTTTTGTAAGGACATTTTTAATATTATATTTCTAGTGACATGACATGCTCTTTGTGTCAGGTGCGGATTCCTGCCAAGCGACACGATTGAGCCCCATTCGCCAATATAGAGTAAGCATTTGCACTATCCTAAACGACAGAATGCAAGTTCACATGCCTTCCTTGCACCTTTCTATATAACATACACCAAAACTCAGAGGCACTTAAATTAAAACACTGTATGATAATAAATAAGAGGACAAGAAGCAAGTAAAATTAACGTCCTGGGGGTTACGGTATCTCGAAAACCTCGTACGATGACAGCCTTAACTGTCCAGACGCCAATTACCCGCGATAAACCTATCTTGGCGGTCGTACTTTTATTCAAATATTATAAAAGTGATTTTCAAGATTCTGAATTATCAGAATAAAAGCATGAAATACAAACATGATTTTAGATCATTTCCTTTACTAGTGGGATATAACCTTCATATGCGCCTTTCAAGGTTCTAGGTCAACGGGTGAACTCTATAGATTTTGATGACGCGCGAAATACGAACATGTTAGTTCAAAAATCATATATACAAAATTAGAATCTTGACTTATTCACAGGATTATGAGGGCGTGACATTTATTATTAACTATTACTTCATTTTTATCATGATACACAGGCTAACAAACAGACGGACAAACGGTGAAGTTTTTTTATACCGGAATCCTTATCGCAATTCTTTTAAAAATAATGAACGGCAACAATCATATCCGCGTAAAAATGACCTTCAGGATCTAAAAACCAAGCTTCTTGTTTTGCTATGAAACTAATCCATTCATCCGAACCACGTACGCTCTGTAATTCATTTCACCTTCACCGAGGCTTTTACATCAGTCAAAGTCGAATAATTTAACGAATAGAATATGTACTAAGCCCTTTTACAGTTACTTTTAATAAGATTTACTATATAACAATTTAAAATAATATTATAAGCAAGTAAAATTTTGCAAATGTGCTGAATGTGGAAATATGTGTAGCAAGCCACTAAGAGTAGAAATCTCAAGGGTACCGTTTCTTTCTTTTGCACCTAGTAGAAAGGTTTTCACATCACATCTAATTTTAAGTAAGTACACTGCATTTATAGATTTACCACCTACCGAGCCTAATAATTTTAAACTTCTCCAAACAACAACTCAGTCTCACTCAACTCTATTTCTCACCAGAAACACTTTTCCCTTATCAAATAAAATCGTAAAGTTTTGCAAATACCCTGGGCCCCTGTTAATTTCCCTCCGTATGCATCGATAGGACCGATGCCGCGAATTTCACAAATATCAGGAGATCTTTAATTGTGATTATATAATTGTGATCTCTGCGGTTAGCTACTGTTTACCTCCCTAATTTTTTTACTGGGCTAAACTAACTAGATTGATTTGAAATTAGGACGATTCAAGTCGCTAGCACCCTTTTGTCTGAACTGTCTTCGAATGAGTTGACTCCTTATTTCAACACTTTTTTAGTTTTAATACCATAAAATCAAGTAACAATACATTGAATTAGCCCTTATGAATTACGTACTTACCAACGAAGAGCATTTAATTTATTTTTATTTAATAAACTAGATTTATATAATGAACATGATGATGACAGAAAGCATTACGCTTACTTCTTATAAAAAGCTTTTATCAACAGTCAACTATGTTTAAATACGTATATAAAATTTATCAAAATGAATCTGTTCTTCATTTAGCAATAGCATCAATAGACATGATTAAATACGTCAATTAGACATTTAAAAAGAAATCTTGGTATATTTTATATTATATAAAATAAATAATTAAAAAGGTAGGGTAGGTATATAATGGTATTGGCCTTGAATTTACTACGGCCTAGTTCACACCAAATCACAAGTCCCGTAACATTTATTATATTTTTTTGTCTATCTTTAGACATATGTCCTTTAGAAAGTGCTTTGTACGTGAATTGCTGTTTGCAACATAAATCGACTGCATTTTTTCGATTTTCTTGATATAAGATCTTTATTACGAGTATGAATAGGAGATTTTCTATCCTATAAATCAGCTGTCCATATTTTCTATAACTTTGAAGTTTTAATTTAAGATTAGAGCGGGCAATGAAATTTTTTTTGTTTCTTTTATCTATCTTTATACTAGATAGGTAAAAATAAACGCATATCGCGGTTGAATGGAGTAGGTAATAATACTTGTTAAAATATTTATTCCGTATAAATACATACTTGTAAGTTTAGTTTCCAATTGGTATGCCAAAACACAGGTTTTCCTAGTTTGGGTACCAGTTTTCCAACCAGGAGTAAACTATGTGTATTTTTCGTAGACTGTTTTATGTTTAAACCGATGTTTGTAAACATTTAATAAACTATTTCATTTCATTTCATTTCAATGTTACTTTGGAATTGCATGAAAATATTTTATTAATTCTGTTTTTATTTTTTAATTACTGCAAGTAATTGTTATCTTAAGAGCAAAGAGCAGGGCCACCTAACGATAATACAAACATACTGTATATGAAATATACATAAAGAAAATAATAATGAAAATTCATTATGCTCTCAAAGTCAACCCTAAAAACAAGACAGTACACAGAGTATATCTAAGAAACAATTTCCGGAGACCGGAGACCGGAGACGAGTTAACATGTCCATAAAAATATCTTATTGTAAAGGGGTCCGAGCGACTTCAATCATCAAGGACCGTTTGGCACTTTATGTTTAAAATTCACGGCCAAGTCAATTGATTACTGATAGGTTTCTAAATAGTTATTTCCCAGCGATTTCCAGTATAAGAACCAATTCGTAATTTTCTGTTGTCCATTAAGGTCTCGTACTCCAATTGAGTGATCCTCACCATACGACTATCGTGGAGGTACACTCTTCGGTTTGGTGGCGGAAAAATCTAATTGTTCGATACGTGCATGGTTGTTAGATACAATGAAATAACTAATTCAACATTCACAGGAGCATTCATGTTATATTCATAGATTTAATACGTACGTTTGCTTCGAAAAAAAAATGATGGAAAACGGTTTATCGCATATTAAAAAAAAAAGCTACTAAGGCCCGAATTATAGAACCACGCACTATCGTCGATCGGTGCTCAAGTATAAAATAAATAATATGTTCTTGGTTTAAGTTGAGATTTAATTCACAAAGTAATCACTTTAAAATCTTATTTGTATCTTTGAAATTTAGACATGAGCACCGATTCATGTCTGACCGATTGTTCCGT
This sequence comes from Ennomos fuscantarius, assembly GCA_905220475.3. Taxonomy (NCBI): domain Eukaryota; kingdom Metazoa; phylum Arthropoda; class Insecta; order Lepidoptera; family Geometridae; genus Ennomos; species Ennomos fuscantarius. Next base: position 8,680,136 of record HG992023.1, on the reverse strand, counting down.
ATTACGATCCTAAGTCTCGGTTCCATCACTTTTAACTATATCGTAGACTTTGACCCGTATTACAGAACTATGCTCAGTCGTCAATTGATGCTTAAGTAGAGATTTCATTCATCATTGGATCATTTTGTAAATGAAATCTCGTCTTGAGCAGAGATTCACGACTGAGACGATAGTTCTGTAATACGGGTTTAAGTAAATATAAACTGCTGTACAAAACAATATAATAACTGTATTGTATACCACATACTTAATTAATGTTACATAATAACTTGTAGTACTACAATGGGCGGCCTTATCACTTAACGCGATCTATTCCAGTACCATACGTCTGTGCGGTATAGACACAAAACCTGCTAAAGTAATTCTGGTGATAATAATATCACGATGATAACATCTAATATAATAGTTAATGTTGTACTATCCAGCTAACATTGGGTATCATTGTAGTCGGCATATTAGAGTCGGTCGTATAATTGAACCTACAAGTGACATTTAACACATTTTCAGGTTTCTAATTATTACTAGAAATAAATAAATTGTATTTCATTCATTTAATCAAATTGGTGGCGGAAAAATCTAATTGTTGGATACGTGCATGGTTATCAGATACAATGAAATAACTAATTCAACATTCACAGGAGCATTCATGTTATATTCATAGATTTAATACGTACGTTTGCTTTAACCGTTGTATTATTTTATTTTCAAGCATTACTGGTAGCATTATTTTTGTCATTTTTTGCTATTTTTGGTACTGACCGGCAAACAACTTATACTAAAATGCAGGCTCTGCGCATGCCAAAATGTATGAAAACGGCAACTATGCATGGAGACATTACTCAAGTTGTCTGCCGGGCACTAAACTGTATTTATTCAACTCTATAATTTATCGAAAGAGAGTAGATAGATAGATACACAATACATACTTAAATAATAAATAAATAATGCACATCACTGTTATTTATAAAAGCATTAACTGAAGTTCTTTCCATATATTTGAGCTGTTTCTGTTTCCAGATCTTGAACCAACCCCCAGTGTATAAGAAGAATAAATGAGAACGCGTACGCGCGAAGCGCCCCTGACACCATTTGAAGATCGTCGAACTTATAAGTTAATACAAAAACTTTACTTATTTAGTTTAAGTTTGTAACTTGGTGTGTGATCATTTTTAAGTTATTGCGCCGAGCGCCGGCCACGCCGCGCGTGCCTAGTCCGTATACAGATAAAACAAATATTTATCTACCTTAAATCTGTAAAATAATATACAAAAATATTATACACCAGTTCTGTGTAGCTACATATAATTTAATTTATTAAGCAATCTATGTCGTTAACATCAAAATTGTTTTAGTACATAAACATAATACCTTAGGTTTCTTTATCTCCGGTGCGTAAGCAAGGGAATATATATAACTATACATATTTTAGGAAAGCGTCTGTGATTATAAACGAAGAAATTTGGTGAAAACTGTTTTAATGTTAGTTGAGATGAATATTGTATGTAGTTTATAATGATTATACTATACAGTGATCGTTAGTTTTATTGCAGTAGCTATGTGTATGTATAATGGTGAACGGCGGGCTTTGTAATGTCGTTACTTATTAATGTTAATTATGTGTTTCATCTTCTTTGACTACTATAGCACTTGTATCGATTGTAACCGTTCTCACTGATCATGTATACAAGTTAAGTTCCGTGCTTCTATCTTTGCATGCAGTGGGACAGGTAGATGGCGCGAATCTTACACACAGTAGCTCTACTGGCTGTCATTGTACTTTCAGATTTTATTACGAGTTGACATTTGGAAATTTAAATCATAATAATATTGTATAATAATGTAACGTAATAGGTAAGAACCATTAATAGCTAATTCAGATCTACGATTATCCTATTGATCCATAGGATATTTTAATCGAGCGTTTCATAACTTTAATCAAATACTTCATTAATCGGCCATACCAGTACAAAAACATTATTGTAGATATCATAGTAAGCACATTTACACTGATTAAATCTACTTAAATTTGTAATTATGTAAAATATATCTCAACATACGTGCAAGAAGCCTTAAAAATCCTAGATTTTTAAAGAGATGGGATAGGTACTAGCGCCTACCGGCGGAAGGCCGAGCCAGGCAATGTATTTTTATATAAAACATATTTGTCTTTATTAACATATATAATATGTTAACTGAAAGCACATGATTTCGTATTTTTCTAAAAAAAATGAATATGGTAGAGTATCTAAAAAGGTAAAATTATAAAACCTACTTAAAAAGTAGAAAAATCAATGTTCATAAAGAAATTAATAATCAATATATACATATATATGATAGAGATCCTTTGAATTTTGGCGTTACAAATTTGATTTGAAAGCGTTTTATTTTCGTATTAGTAGGCGTCAATTATGTGGATCACAAATCCGATCACAAACGCAGAATCCTATTACGGCTTTGATCCTATGATAATATGGTCCTACCAAAGGCTAAGGCTATTATTTAAGCTTGTACACGTGAGGAGCTTGTGCATATGAACAGATCAATGTAGATATACTTACTTTATTGGCACTTCTAAATCTAAAGATTTATGACGTTTTATAAATTATCTATAAATAATTATAGCCAAGTTTAATGTTAATGATGGTTATAAAATTTGTTGCTCCTCATGTACCATACGCCAAGACAAAATACTTATGGGCTTCTTAAAGTACGCACGTAAGTGAAATGATCTATTTGATTGATTGATATTGTGATTGAGATGATTGAGTATATAAATATTTTATTTTTATCTTGATATCATTGCACCAAGTGCAAATATTTAGATAGTAGTATGCAGCAACGAGTAGTACATGTTAAATACTATGATGAATTAAACTGATGATATCTGTGTAATAATAAATTTCCATGAAACATTTCTTAGGTAATTAGTTTCTTCTAGCTATCATTAACAGGCACCTTTTTATTGTATTATATTTATTGTATTATACCGTCCAGTGACATACAGTAATTTAATTCTCATGACATATATTTTAAAATTATTCATTGAAATTGTTTGCTGTAAAAATACATATATACTTATGTCGATTTGTAATTATTTGTTATTCTAAAATCCTTTCTTTTTAAATGAATTTATGAGTTATAAACGTAAATAATAAGTAAGATAACTGACGTTAAGGAGTACCTGGTAATTAAAATTCATATATATGTGTACACGTTAACCGTAAAGTTCCTTGAAATATTGTTGTGGTACAATTATATGATTCTTAAACTACACACAGACGCTTTAGTATTTGGTCATTGGATAAAAGTTTACTAATAAATGTTATAATATAATACCTTTAGTCAAATAACTAACTTTGCTGTGGATACGATTTGATTGTTCCTTGGAATAATTGATATAATCATACACATACTTTTAAACATGACACTATCAAGCACTTACTTGGAAATAATGTTAAATAACTAAACCAATCGTATTATCGTGTAAATTTGTAGAAGCCGTTTTAAACGATAAGATACCCAGCGTCTGTTGTCTTGTTCTATAATATATAATTATGTACGTATATATGTATATATAAAACCCTTTACATGTGAGGCTGCGATCTGTGATTCCAGAAGATATGTTTTGCAATTATGTGGCAACTGTTGAATAAATAATAAAACCTATTGTATTGCAGAGATAATACAAATGAGAAATTATATTCTATGATTTTATCAGTTCACTTGTAGTTATGAACTGGAGTCACTCGAAGTTTCACAGGCTTAATTAAGCGCTTGAAAGGCAAAGCTGATCTGTGATGAAAAACATAGTTAGTACATTAGGCTGTATGAGTCATTGTGGAAATGTTTCAGTCCCTCATGTTGCAACGGAACGAAACATGCCGCTCACTTCATAGGATCGTTTACAATATTGACAACAAAGAAAATATTTTTGGACAACGTAGTTTGAAAGCAACTTATACCTCAAATTTAGATTCCTTTTATTAGTTCTGTGATTTTTATTTTACCAATCCTGTTACCATTGTATATACTTAACTCGTATTTATATCAGTACATGAATATTTGCATAAATATATACAGTATTATTTTTATACTTATATTGTTCGATAGAAAATCACACTTCTAATAGAAGGGTCCAAGTGCAAGTCACCTCTCAAAACTTGAATCCGTACAGACCCTTTCTCTTAGTCTACTATACACCACTCACTATATATTTATATATATATATGAAATATTTATAAACAATATATGTATTTTATATCGTAAAAACTGTTTATGTATGTATGGAATATTTAAAGATTACAATATAATAAATTGTCTAACTAATATTTTCATAATATTGCATGAAATAGACACAATATATTAGAATATTACTAATAGAATTGATATTTAATCTCTTTTCTTTGCCAATTAAAGTTTCACTTACAGACTCACGAAATGAAATATACCTGTAGTTATGTCTCTTTTATAGTATAAAATTTCTGAATTGTCACAATATTAAAATAATTTGCTGGCTGTTATTATAAGTTACCATAAATTCCTACACTATACAGCCCGGTCTTTTTTAGCGTACGACAAGAACAAATAGATTTAATCCATATTTTGAATCGGTCTTCTGGAGCCAACATAGAATAACGAAACATATAATCAGCATGGATGGATGAAAAACTACTGTTTAGTGTTTTGTAATAAATAATTCAAATCATATAACATGTAATAATAGTGTGCCATCAAGGTGTGTTTATACATTAGAAGAAACTGTATTATCTTTATTGTTTTATCTCTCCACATCAACGAACACAGAAAAAACGAAAGGCCCAATTGAATTACGAACGCGATTAATGATTGCTATAGTCACGTGTTTTTCGATTTTCTAAGTTAAATTTCGACATTTTTTAAATTATCGTTCGTCGTAAGAATGCCTAACGCATGCCACGCGTCTGCGGATATCATGAACCGCGTCGATACAACTACAGCTTAAACAATAAAGCTTCAGTTTAGGTGCCAGTGTTCGTTATAGTAATTTTCTTAAAGTTAATTTCACCTCATATCCATTTGCAATTTTTTTTAAAATTGTTTTATTACATAACAACTCCACCTTCATAACTACTTAGATACATTTGATTTACATTATATTTGTGTACCTAATATCTAAACCCTACTATTTACGTCTTAGATAGGTTATATGACGTACGGCGAGACGCTGTATGTAGCTTAGTGTTTACGAAAGTAATGTGTATATTTATAAATTAATTGATAAGTATTTTAAACCGTAAGATACACAATGAGTGTTCTATTTAAATGTACATTTTGAGTTCAACTAGATTGTAAGTGTTAGGTATAAAGTTATAACTAAGAGTTGTAACATCTGCGTGGAAGCGTGCTATGCGCCGGCGCGCACGTTCGCACGTCTAGCGCATGCTCGCTTCCGATCGGGCACTGTTATTTCGCTCAGATTCGGCCCGCGCAGTTTCTCTCATCCTAGCTCTTATTGACGGAACCCTGTGTTCTGGATCGCTTCTAATCGTGAACTTTAATCATCATCATTACATACTTCACTCGACGGTAACTGTGTACTATAAGAGATCGGTTCAGGGGCGTGAGGAGGCGTGCGTCGTACACATTCCAAAATAACGTTAAATCGTAACGCCAGCGGCGCGCCTCGATCAGAGCGTTACAGTTTTATTAGTTAACCACTTTGTTGTTCATTAACGATAAGCTAGGTTTAATCTCAATTGATGTTGTCTGTGTATAGTATTCTATCGATTTAATTTACGTGAGGATGTGAATTTGAGCGAACCGACAGGCCGCTGCCTGAGAGTTCATACTAGCTGTAAATCTTGTAGTATAAAGTACCTAAGCGATCATTTCTGTGGAACCTAACTTTATTTCGCCGTGTTAGTTATATTTTATCAATTGTACATATAGATAGGGTGAGGCATACAGAGTTTTCATCTTTAATGGTTATTGTTGAATCTATAATGTGGGGCAAATACCAATGCAACGTCGCATTCGCTGTTGATACATAAATGTTTTATCTCATACCATAGATTATAATTTGGTATTGTAATATGTTATTATGTAAGACGGTGGTGAGGTCACGACCGGGGTAGCGGGGGGTGTTCGTCACTCGACCGCGGATAGTGCTGCGCCCCACGGCAACCGCCCTCGCGACTCGGTCTGCTGACCGTTACTTAATATTATTCTACTCTAAGTACAACCTTATTATTTAGCCGCGAGGCTCCTTCGAGGCTGCTCCTATTATAACTGGACTAGACATTACAAACGAAATAATTTACTTTAAAACGAACGCATCACTTTTAACATCACTAATTGGTAAGGCTCGCTCGTCAAACATCTGACTTTAATTTTAAGGACGCTAATGGAGTAAGTGGACTATCGGAATGGATTAGTTTACACAATGTTCAGTTTAGGAATAGAGCAACCGGCTAAACGAACACAGCCGCGCTTATACCGCGTCATTACCTCACGTTACGTCATTATATTATTATTGTAATAGTTGTCAATGTCGCTAAATCTTTAATTTTATTGACGAGATAATTCTTTAGAGTTGTCATTAAGTTTTAAACACGATGATCTAATTCTAGATGGCATACATAGATACATGTTAGACGGTGTACTGTCCTTGCGCACTGCACCGTCGTCGCTGTACCTATTTATTACTTGGAATACTGTTCAGAAACTATTGTGAGAAAGCACCACGTGGCGTCGACATGCGTCGTCGTCCGTTATTGTAGAAATAAATGATATTTTCGTTTAAACTATTGTGTCTTTATTGTATAACTCCTCGATAAATTGTCTCATAATATTATAGGCGATATTTTGTCATTTAAAAGCTAAAGTTAATTTCCACAGGCTAAGTTAAGATATAGGGTACGTAAAACACATGGCTTCAATAATATCCCTGATTTAACTTTCAAGTTCGCCGTGTCGACATAGCAATGCTAGATCAAGTACGAAAACGACGGAAATAATATAACGTGACGATCATTGCCAAAGCATATTATAATTAGAGCCAATTAATAAAAACAAGGACGCAGTTTGTATAGTGGTTCTCTCATTGTTACGAGACCAAAACAGAACAGACATTCCCCAAGAAGGTACAAGTATTTTTAGATTTATCTACTATTTAACAATATAAGCTAAAACAACTACTGGATTTATAGTCTAAATAAAACTTACGCTAGGTATGAATCTAAACTAAAACAAGAAGTCTACTTTTAAAGTATTTTATTACAACAAGAAGAATCAACATTACTACTATTCTACATAGACTTTGATATGACATTTGTTTTACTCACACATGTCTTAGGGTTGCATTCTTAGCGATCCATCGAGACGAATGGTTTCACCGTTGAGCATTGTGTTCTGTATAATGCTTTGAACGAGCAGTGCAAATTCGTGAGGGTGCCCCAGGCGCGATGGGAATGGAACAGAAGCTTCTAGACTCTTGATGGCAGGCTCTGGCAGTTTCTCCATCATCGGTGTGCGAAATAAACCTTTAAACGTTACCAATTTATACAATTAATGTTATGTAAGCAGAGTACTTACATCAAAAGTGATATTATATATTCACAACATATATAATAACTCAGATCAGTAAGACAAAATATTATAGCCAGAAGCTAACTTTATGATAATTCATTTTAAATTTATTAGATTTTTTTAGTACATCTAGACAAACATATCTGCCGGCCTATTTTTAACCCGCAGGAAAAGGTCTGATTCAGAACGCAGTCACATTCAGAATGAAGAAGACGGTGTGTAATTTTTAATCTGAAACTATGCTATTAAATTATCCGCCGTCTCTGTCTGACATTCCCTGCACACCAATTACAACTGTTCGTTTACTTTACGATCCCGGTCTAAACGCGTGTTACAATGATAATTCTTATGAAAAATTTAATTTTGTCATTTTTGTCATACACAATTTTACGTTAAAATGATTTCAGACAATCATTTAAAATATATTATGATATATGCACACAAACTCAGAAAAGACCACATTATAAACAATATATTTTAAATAATTGCAGAAGCCAATTGAATGCAATGTGTATCAAACTGTAATTAATATTTGAGCGTATCCACATATGCAGAACGCCCCTCGAGTATTTAGTTATCTATGATGAGTAACTTCGAAGATCGGGCTCAGTAGCGTGTAATTGTGCATTAGCAAAGGCAAATAAGCAGGTAGTTGAAATTAATATCACAGAAGACTTTATAGTACAAAGACAGAAACTTCGCTCCGCGAATCACGAATAAAGTGTAATTTAGGTCGCACAGCGTTACAAAACCACCCTAAACAGACAACTCTTTTTCTTTCGCTATAGCTCTGCAATTCTGACCCTTTATGATGCCTATGCCGGTCTATATACTTATAGGTTCGTGGCTAAAGTGTGGAGTGCGCCAATCCTGGTAATGCAGACTCGAAGCTATATGAAAGATATACAGTCATCTGTTATTTTTGATCATTATAATAATACTAACTGCACTCCGCGGTTAAACGCGTGAACAATGATATCTATCCCTCAAGAACGCTTAAATTATATCAAAAGTTTCAGCGCTGAGTGATAAACACACATACATACATACATACATACATATAATTGATCAACTCCTACTACACTAGGCTACTACGGCTTTTCATACCAAGTACATAGTACTTATATATACTTATACGTAGTAGCCTAAGTAGTAGTACTAAGGTCTGTATTACAGAAGGATGCTCAGTCATCGATCGGTGCTCAAGCAGAGATTTCATTCATAAAGAGATCAATTAGTAAATGAAATCTCTGCTTGAACACCGATCAATGACTGAGCATCGTTCTCTAATACGGACTTATGTTTGCCGTACAACGTGGTAATCTTTTTGAAGTATAACTTCTTTACACCTTGTTGTTGATGGTGTGGGTGGAGGGTGGTATTGGTGGTGGAGTTGTTGTTGTCACACCTACAATACGGTAAGCTGGTTTTATAATACCTGGTGCAATGGTCACAACTCTAATGCCTTGCTTGGCGAGATCTCGTGCGATCGGCAGCGTCATACCCACGACGCCAGCTTTTGACGCGGAGTAAGCCGCCTGTCCAATCTGTACGGAAATACATTATTTTATTATTTCGTATGGTTTACTTAGCTGTCACACTGTGTGTCACTGTGTTTCACCTGCAGATAAATAAATAAATAATAAGAAATGTTTACGGATATTTCACACAGTGCCATCTAGCCGCAAACTAAGCAAAGCTTTTACTACGGGAACCAGATAACCGATACAATACTTATATACTTTTTGTTTGTTAACACACACATAGAATCAAACCTAACAGCTCGTAAGGCAGGGACTACCAACTGAGCTTAGGTCCAGTAAAAATTCAGATAAATAGTACTAGTAAAATCCTAAGTGTTAAGTGTCTCCATTTTTTTTTTATGTTAAGGAATGACGTGACGTGCTAGCCGTTCGCCTGATGTTAAACGACACGGCTGCCCATATCAGCTGCAGTGTCACTCGGAACTCTAAAGTATAGAGTTTCGCGTGACACTGCACTGCGCACGTCATCCTGAGACATCAGCACAATCTAGTAATAAGATTACTCAACTGTGAGATCAGATCATAAAGTCTCACTCTCACTAGCTACAGTGCCCTTCAAACCGGAACCCAGCAGTGCGTGCGCACTACTGCTTGGCGGCAGAATAACTGGCAAAGCGGTGGTACCTACCTAGACGAACTTTGCAGTAAAGTCCTACCACCTAGTAAAAAAAATTCAAATTTCATTCAAATCTGCTGGGGCGTGAAGAGGGAATAAACACACACAAACTTTCGCATTTATAATATTAGTGTGAAATGTGACATGCAACTTCCAATTTTGATGAATGGCGTATTTATTTATTTGTTTACCTGTCCATCAAATGCAGCCACACTAGCAGTGTTGACAATGACTCCTCTCTGCCCATCAGCATCAGGTGCATTTTTCCCAATCAGACCAGCAGCCAGTCTTATCACATTGAATGTACCTATTAAGTTGACCTGTAACAAAAAGCAATCGTACTCTTTCTACAAAATGCTGGCAACATTTTTGTCCTCAATGTTCAAGTTTTGCATATAAATTAAGTTTTATGCTGAAAATAGATTAAAATTTCGATTTCTGTAAGTATCCATATTGTTATTACTATTATCCATCATATTATGTTATCACAGAGATGGGTGAAATACATTATAATATAATACTATAATACATACAATAATATAATACATATATATATATATATACATACTTTAATAGGCTCAAAAAAGGTTGCTTCTTAACAATAAAACAATGCATAATTGCCTTCATTGTATAAGTAACAAATAGGAACTTCTGAAACAATTGTTTTAGGTTCAATTTTGTCATTCATTAAGATCATTTAAAATTTTAAATAGTTTATAGTTTTCACGAAATTTATTCAATATGCAAAATAGGCTTATACTACAAACTATGTACGGTGTTTGATGCGACCGTGTATTATGTTATGTATTATCCTTTATTGCACTGGGTCCATACACCAGCTCGTTTAGCATGAGGTGGCACACATCTAAAACAAAGTACTATGGAAATATGATATGATTTTAACCCATCAAATGGTGGACATCCTTATTTACATTACTGTAATTTGTTAAACCATGTAAACCATACCTCAACAGTTCTCTGGAAAAGTTTCAAGTCAAATGGTTGTTCTTTTTTGAAGTTATATATCCTAGCAGCGGAGGCCACCCCAGCACAATTGACTGCAACATCAAGACGCCCAAACTTGTCAAGCGTTGTTTGCAAGGCTTTCTTTACATCTTGTTCTGAAGTCACCTGAAAGTTGTAGAATGCAATGTTGTAAACATTAGTTACAACAAACAAAGCTAACATTGAAGTACATTTGTCCTGTTGCAGGAATCAAACCCACTGCCTCTAGAATATAGCCAACCTGCTCCACCATCACACCACAGAGGCTGTCAATATGGTTCTCAACAACATACAAGTCTTAGATTTGAGTAACAATATTACAACATATACAAGGTAAATCAAAAAAGAAAAATCAACCAAGTATGTTGGGTAGGCTGTTCAAACAAACCTTTGGTCACTTTATTGTACACCGTAAAAAAGAAAACAATTTACAAAAAGTTAAAACCTACATAATAAACTAGTGTGTAGGTCTATTGTATTTATAACATGATTTTCACATCTTAATTATTATAATATTAAAATTAGAATTGAAGAATTAATATGGTAAATATTTACTTTTAAGTGAGTAGACTTAATATAAAAAAGGTACTTACATCAATAGGTACAAATGCAGCATTCTGTCCAATTTGTTTAGCAGTTTCCTGACCCGAACTAGATGGTAAATCACATATGACAACACGTCCACCTTGTTTGACCAACTGCTCTGCAGTCGCGCGACCAAGGCCCGATGCACCTCCTGTGACTACTCCTACCAGGCCCTGAAAATTGTATCATGACTATGATGTACTTATGTAAAATTTTAATTATAGACTGGTGCTTGTCCGAATTAAGGTTTATCCCCTCTTAGAATGTAGGAGTTATAAAGCTATCATACTTTATTCCTTTAATAATACACATTATTTATTACATTTACATTATGTACCTAAGTTGCTACTCATTTACTTCAACTTCAACTCTTTGTTAATGGCCTTTGTGGAGAGGTTACCATAATTATTTGTTGAAATGAATTTATTCTTAGTTAGTGGCTTTTGCAACAATTCCACCACAATTTTGGCAATGTCATGTACAACGAAAGAGATTGTTCAGTAATTTAAACAATTTGGTTTTATCGATATTAAAAAAAGTTTGTTATGAACTTTTATAGGTTATTAGAGCAAAGAGAGTACAAACGCTATAGTTTATTGGTTATATTAGACGTATACAGATAAAATTACTCTTTTAATTTAATTCTTACTTTAAGCATGTTTTCTTCGAAACTGAAGACTAATATAAATCGTTGTGGCCACAATTTAGCTTACAGTTCCAATAAATCTATAAATAGTATTCTGTGCTATATATATATATATATATATTACTATCTAATCACTATTTGAATACCTACCTACATGCTTGCCTACAGTGATAGCAAATTATCGAAATGAGAACGGGCAAATCAAATTCCAAAGTTCAATAACAAAACAAAAAGATATACTCTTGGTTTTGTTATTGTAACCAAAGAGTATGTACGCTACGCTAAATCATTGATTGTCATTGTGAGTGATTATGGTCCAATTATAAATTTTAGTTTTTATCAATTATAGTTTCAATTATAAAGTGATCAATTAGTTAATGAAATCTCTACTTGAACACCGATCGATGACTGAGCATCGTTCTGTAAAACGGACCTTAGTAGAGAAAACTACGCACATTGATGATAATATTTTTATCATTTATGACGATTCTAAGGTCCGTATTACAGAACGATGCTCAGTCATCGATCGGTGCTCAAGCAGAGATTTCATTCAATAATTGATCGCTTTATGAATGAAATCTCTGCTTGAGCACCGACGGATGACTAAGCATCGTTCTGTAATACGGACCTTAGTGTCAAATTATGCGATTGACCAGAACGATACTTAGGTACCGTGCAGGTTTATTTATATTCCGAATGTGGGAGTGGGAGAAATATTCACTAGTTCAATTTATAGTTTGTAAGGTCCAAGGGGCCCCAGACCTTGGGGGCACTGCCCCGTCTAGTCATCCGATAGCTACGCCATTGGATCTGTGTAACACAGTTAAATTGATAAGTACATGTATAAGTAGATATATACCTACTAAAAAGTTTGTGCTCGCGAGGTCTACTTTTCAAAGATCTATAATATATATTGAATCTAAGTGTAATGTAAAATGTATCTCAGTTAAATGGCGAACTTCATATATTTTATGTTAAATGACGTGGAGTTAGTCGTTCACCTGATGTTAAGAGTCATGGCCGCCTATAACAGCCGTATAAAGTTACACAATAACACATTTTGCTATAACACTAAGGTAAGGAGGATTACGTCCTCGCCTTGACAGTAAAAATTCATCAATTTCAGACCACTCATCAGATATTGTATTCCAAGCACGTCCGACCACCGGAATACATGATATGAAACTTTATCTTGACATGCTAAAAAGTAACTTAAAGACGTCGATCTTGGAATCTTTTTGCAAATTATATCAATGAACGACATAAAACATAAGTAGGTAGTGAAACGGATCCAATATTTAATAACATGACAGTGTTACATTACTTTAACAATAGTATCAGTATGTTTTATTTAAGTTAGTTTTATGTTAAATGTTGTTGTTATGTTAGTTATGTTAAACATGGAACTCGGGAGCTAGTCATTGTCATTTCTGTATTGGAAGTCACCGGTTGCTTCCGGGATAATGTCTCCGAAATTTGTTTTGTTCTTTTTATTAAGCCTATACATAGTAGTCAAAGCAAGAAGGGACAGATCCAGCGAAAGAACTCATCAGGTTGATACTCCCGATCCGGACGAGAGAGAAAGAAGTAAAATGAGAGATGACGGTCCAACTACCACAACCAGCAGGAGCATTGTTGGAGATGCTGTGGTGGAAAAGTTCGTGGAAACTCTCATGGCCAGTGAAAGATATTTGAAGCTTATAGAAACTGTTGAGCGGAAGTTGAATCACTTGGATGCAACTTTTCACGAAAAATCAAACAGTATACTCAAATACGTGTCAGAAACACTTCGAATGGTGAAAACTTCACCCTCGGAGATGATGGAAAAAGCTCTTACTGGCATGAAGATGGATTTGGACCGCTTGAAACAATCCGTAACCACTCGCTTAGACAAACATCCTACCATGCGTGGTACGTATCACTTGTATTATAACCACAGACTCAAAATATTTCCGTTACTCGCTAATATTTCTGTAAATTAGTGGGGAGGTAGATTAGAATCAGCTGGGCGATCACGTAACTCGATTGCAACAAATACAAACAGAAATATGTATGGATTTGACAGTTTTAATACGCAGTTTATGTGCATAGTTAGTATGGAAATGTCTCATGTTGCAATGCAATCGAATTTTCGTGATCACCCCCTAGGTAGGCGATCACGTAACTCGATTGCAACCAATATAAACACTTAATTTGTATGGATTTGACAGCTTGAATACGCAGTTATTATATGTGCATAGTTAGTATGGAAATTTCTCCTGTTGCATTCAAAGTTTCGTGATCACCCCCCAGGAGACGGACATAGGATGCTTTTTATACTTTTTTCTTTTTTTCTCAAAAATTCATGAACAATAGAGAATCATTAAATCACTTAAGTTTTTAATTTGTATAAAAATTAAATCTTAGATCTACTTTGACTGGCCCGATAGCTCAGTTGGTATTTGCCCCGCCTTCTGAACTGTAGGTTGTGGGTTCGATTCTCACTCAGGACAAACATTTGTGTGATGAACATAGGTGTTTGTTCTGTGTCTGGGTGTCATATTGTATTCTATGTATGTATTTACAAACAAAAAAAAAGTATCTAAGTATTGTATCAGTTATCTGGTTCCCATAGCACAAGCTTTGCTTAGTTTGGGGCTAGATGGCGTTGTGTGAGACGTCCACACATATTATATTATTATTATTATATTATATTAATTACCTATTGATTGCCTCTAAGGCGGAACAGTTTGAAATTTAAATTTTAGTTCATATTTTATTTTATGTTATTTTTTTTGGAATGTAGATTAGCTTATATAGTGGATTAACACATAGGCTACTTTTTATCCGCGGGTGAATCCGCGGGGCGCGGCTAGTAATGCATTAAAACCCTGTGATAAATTTGCTGCCATACGTGTGTTAGTTAGGGTTAGTATGTTTCACATTCATTCACCGATAAGATGCAATTTTTTTTGCTAACCTAGTGTTTGGCGGGAAAACGAAAAAAATCACATCACCGCATTATATTATTTTCCGAAACTTTTGTTATTTTCAGTGTTAGTGCATAAGATTGGTGGCATTTTATTCGTTAAGTGCTGGATTACAGGCATGAGTGTGGGAAAGTGGTATAATGATGGTGAAACGTTTTTTTTTTCGTGTTGTTTCCAAAACTCCATAGCTTCTGGTAAAGTTGCCACCACTTTACTTGGAGTATGACTTGACTAGACTAGACTATGACTTGACTCTGACTTTACTTGATGACTTCGACTGTGACCTGACACATTATTTATCTATCATTAATATATATATATATATATTTATCATTAACTTGATAAATTATGAATTACTTGACACTGGCTAAATACACAAAAGTGTGGAACAAAACACAAAAAAAAGTTTACAAATCGCGTTTTGACGGGAAAACGAAAAAGATCACATTACCGCATTATATTATTTTCCAAAACTTGTGTTATTTTCAGTGTTAGTGCATAAAATTGGTGGCATTTTATTCGTTAAGTGATGGATTATAGGCATGAGTGCGGGAAAGTGGTATAATGATGGTGAAACGTTTCATTTCGTGTTGTTTCCAAAACTCCATAGAAGCTTCAAGTAAAGTTGCCACCACTTTACTAGGAGTATGACTTGACTAGGCTAGACTAAGACTTGACTCTGACTTGACGACTTCGACTGTGACCTGACACATTATTTACGTGAAATATCATTAACTTGATAAATTATCAATTACTTGACACTGGCTAAATACACAAAAGTGTGGAGCCAAAACAAAAAAAAAACTTTTACAATGGGACCAACCTGTGGCTCAGCGGTATCATTTGTGACTTTCAAACCGACGACGTAATCTAACTCTGGTACCGCTCGGCTCCAGACATTTGACATTTCATGTTGTGTTTGGTATATATACACTCGCTTTAACAAAGGTGAAAAGGTTAGATCAATTATTATAATAAAAAATTTACTTCCGCCCTACCTGTAACCATTGCTACCTCAAATTCTACAGCCCTGGGGTCAAGTAGTGATATTGTAAAATTAATTATTTTTTAAAGCTTTTGTGGGTAGTCAGAACACTATGTTTATTATAAGTGTATAAAATATGTATCTGCTTTTAAGAGATGGCACCACTATGCCATATGACGAATAACAAAATGTTTTAGCAAAAATTTGTATGAAACTAACAATTTTTTCAAACTGTTATGGAAAAAAAAATATCGTCGGACCTATATAAATGATTTTCTTTCCATTGTTAGCACTATTCACTTGTTTTTAGGAGCTATTTGGTGAATGTGCTGCATCGCGCAAACGATATATTCACGCGTCTTTAGGCTATATGCAGCCATCAAGCAACTTGTTTCGGGGGACAGGATCTGCACAGTAAAGCCTGGTTGTACTTCGAGTACATCGGTTCAATGCCTCGCTACATAGGAAGAACCTATAGGCGTGATATGCATAAAATGCAATATATATATAGGTGCCAGCTATCGCTCAGCGTTGGCATCTAAACCCCACTGCTGCAGCCGCTTTTCCCTCGTTTTTGTCATTGTTATCGACATTAATAATTTAATTTTATATTCTAAGCTCTAGTTACATTATTATACCTTAAATTATCTGTATAATTATATTTTTATTTTTTTTTCACTTCAAACTTGTCTAGCATTTGACCACGCTCTCACCTGATGGGAAGTGACGATGTGATCGAAGGTGTAGCATGCTAGCCAAGTAAATACCTATTCACTCTTCTCTTGAACACGCCCGGGTCATATTTCGCCGGAAACACAGACGCTGGCAAGGCATTCCATTCCTTAGCCGTTCTAATTAAGAACGTGGAATCAAATCGCTTGGTACGAATGGGTGGTATTTCGACCACGAAAGGATGGAGCTTAGCCGAGCGTCTAGTAGTCCGGTAGTGGAATGGTGATGGGAGAATGAGATCATGCAATTCTTGTGCGCATTCGCCGTAGTGTAATCTGTAAAAGACCGACAGACTTGCCACCTTACGCCGGTGCGCTAGGCTCTGGAGCCTTTCACCAACCAAAGTGTCATCGTCAATGAGCCTTTTGGCACGCCGTTCAATCGAGTCCAGAGCCTCAAGCTGGTACTTGGCAGACCCGTCCCACAGGTGGCAGCAGTACTCCAGGAAAATTTTCACCATGCGGGTGAAACTGTGGGGCACAACTAGTATTTAATACTTTTTGATGATATCAATAATTTATGCGTAAAGTTATCTAGGTTTCGATTCCTGTATAGTACATAATTATTTATTTTCTATGTGAGAATACAACATTCTTATCGTGAACCTCACGATAAGAATACTTACTTTACTCAACAGAAGCATTAATATGTACAGGCACTCTATAAATAAAAAGTTACATGTAATAAAACATTATTTACAAAATAAATATGCAAATTCAACAACATCAACTGGGCAACATCATCGATTAGGTATAATCTATCCGAAGATATGATACGTAAAACAAAAAGTTTTGTTAAGGTTCAGAGGTTGAAAACTCTAAATAAGTTTGAAAAAAAAAAGTATTCCTTTATTGATTGATATTATATTGTACTCCATAAATTAAAAATTAAAATAAAATTAAAATTAAAAACTATCAGTAGCACATTTTAATCTAAGAAATTGCTACCAGTAGATTCCTACTTATTAGATACCTACACGGTTAGTACTTGCATGCTTTTAATTACGTAATTATTATACATATACCATTCATCTCAAATCTCCTTTTCCCTTCACATTAAGGATGAAAGAGATGAACAGTGTAGATACCTTAGTAACCTTTCGTGGATTACAATTACAATATAACCTGATAAAAAGTATTCTATATCCATCTCCAGGGCATAGAATACACAATAATTCTGTGTTCCCACTAAATAATCAAGTGCATTTATAAACTAGTTAAATTTTGAAAATAGATACGTATGTAAGATTGTAGGTAGATAAAAATAATTTAATAATGCTCTAAGAAAATTAATTCTTTTTTAAGCTTTTGTGGGTCATCGGAACACCGATGGATTTATTAGTGGAAAAATAGGTGACTGCTTTTAAGAGATGGCACCACTATGGTCATACGACGAACTACAACAGAAGAGAAAAATGTTTTTACAAAAATTCGTATGAAACCTACAAATTTTGCATGCTATTATGAAAAAAAAATCATCGTCGAACCTATATAAATGATTCTCTATCCATTGTTAGCACTACACACGTGTTTTTAGAAGTTATTTGACGAATGTGCTGCATCGCGCAAACGATATTTTCACGCGTCTTTAGGCTATATGCAGCCACCAAGCAACTTGTTTCGAGGGACAGGTGCTGCACAGTAAAGCCTGGTTATACTTTCAGTATGCAGGTTGAAAACTTCGCCTTGTAGGAAAATCCTATAGGCGTGACATGCATAAACTGCTGCAATAATATATATAATATATATATATATATATATATAGTATATATATCTAGTTGCCAATTCATCGCGCAGCAATTATACACCACTGATGCAGCCACTTTTCCCTTATTTTGTCATTCTTATTGACAATTATTGATATTGAGTAAGAGTAGATGTTAAAGATGTTTTTTTTTCATTGTATTTGTCTCCGTCCCGAATAGCAGAATAACTTTTGAAAATATTGAAAAATCGATAAAAAAAAGAACATTTTTCCATACAAAATGTTCGTGCGAGTTGTCAGTTCAACTAATCTGTAACACGACATTCATCAGAATGTTAGGCAGCACGAAGTTCGCCGGGTCAGCTAATTTATTAATAAATAAAGGATTTTTCAAATCAGTTTATAAATAACGGTTATCTATAATGATGAGGAAACAAACATAAAAATAAGAAAAAAATACAACCGAAATGAAAACCGCCTCTTTGATGTCAGTTGAAAATACACAACCTGTAAAAAAAGGATCCGTAAAATAGCTCCCGATCTACATAACCCAGCAGTGTCTTCATTGCAGCCGGGTTATGTAAGATTTCTACACACTAAAACCCCCTGGTAGCCTGCCTCGGTAAATGGCAGATTGCTCCGGGATAAGGAACACACCGGCAATCTCCTGGCACTTGCCGAACCAAGTCCTATGGATGATTGACGAACTGTCACCTTCAACTCCTCGCAATAACACACGCCATATGCATCACTATATACTCGTCTGAACTCGTTTAAAAGTATGGTTGTAGTGGGTTAGTACCTAATTCCAAAACATCCATGAGAATCTCTACATAAATATTGTTGGGTAACAAAGGCATCCCCTTAATGGATCGTACAGCACGGGTGGCCATTGCCAGCATCCTAACGTCTTCGTCTTCTAAACGTGATCGGTCCTGTCCTAAACTTGCTTCGCTTCTTGATTACTACCTCACAGACTCACGGACCTCCTATACCACTGGCTCCGCTAAATACAGTCGTAGATCACGTCGTTGCTTCCACAGTCTAATAACCGTGTTGGCTTATATCTATCCACCAAGCCATGAAGTTCGTCTAAACAGGATGCTATTAATTTTGCCGCCTAAAAGGATAACATGCAGAATCCTCGTGCGATCCGAATGGCTATGGACGTTGCAATTCAGGCTATCGAACTAAGCTTTTGTTAGTCTCACACCCGTTAGTCTTCTACGGGTGCTTCATAGAATCACTAATCGCGTACTACTTCCGTACATAGAAGAACGTAGTACATAGTGAACTCCTTCCTCAGGTTCCCTGAGATTGGGCAGCCGTGTATGCAGATCACCCACAACGTTGGTCCAGGGGATGTACGGCTGAAATGCTCTCCGAAGTACAAGCCATACTCGTATAACCATTGATTTTAAAGTGGTTCCTGCAACCATTTATTTTCAATCACACCCACCATACCCTCGTAATGTAAACAACAGTTTGTATATACCTAAATATTGACATTCTCGTGTTCAAATAACAATATTCATGATTTGAAACAAGAAAAAAATCTGTGCGAATCACCCACGGTCATGGAGTCACGGCCTAGGTATTCTTCGTTCGATGTTTTTGTTTAGCTGTCTCACAGTTCTGTAAACTTTCGTAAGATTCAATGAAGTGAATAGATCATGCATCAGTCGCGTCCAATCTCTCTGACGATTAGCATCTCGAAATGTTACGAATATACTCAATATTCCATATATTGTTTCTGGTTCTTTCGATAATAACCTGCGAAGTAAACCGGGATAAGAGAGGGAAAAGCAAGAACGATTATTCAGACAAATCTCTGTGGAAGAAAGAGTACGAAGACGAGCTTACAGATGCCATGCTGTCTTCAAAGAAAAGGCAGAATGTGACTCGAATGATTCAATCGTCGTCCTCTTTATCAGACAACGAAATTGTACTTGAAAAGTTAATGGATACAATTACTTCTAGTGAAAAATATCTCAAAAAAGTTGATAGCATTGACTTTAGATTAAATCGGCTGGACATTGAGGTTCATGAGAAAACAAACACTATTTTGAAAAAGTTGGCCGAAGTTGGTAAAACCATCCGGGAAGAAGGATTAGCAGACAAACTGGAAACTGTTCTGGATACCCTCAAGACTGACATTACTCATATTAAGTTCACGTTAGAACAGAATTCGCGTAAGGCTGACGCCGGTAACAAGATTTTAATTGTTCAATTAAACATTAATAACTCGGATTTACGTGGGTTGACGGGTTGTATTTACAGTGTGATATTTTTAATAAAACATTGATTAAAATAGATTCAGTTCTATTAATGGAGCAAGGTATTAGTAGCATAGAATTGTTAAAAATAATAAATAAAGATTATTAGAGAATTCAGAAAAGATCTTTTCCAGTCATAAATCAGGAGTAAGTGTGTTAATAACCGCCCATGTCCTTGTTATCGTTCGTCGTTGCGCGTGTAAAAGTTATTTAGTTATTGATAATTTCTCGAGTTACTTAATATATAACGTGTTCAATATTATCTTTAAAATGTGTAGATATAACAAATTGTATGTGTTTTAGTGGAAGGAGCAGGCTTCCATGCAGACTCCACATCTATCGATGGCAGGCTACTGTCGCTCGAGAACCTGATGAGAAGCGTGATGAGTGGCGTAGATTCAATCGTATCGACAATGGCGGAGGTTAAAAACCGACAACAGGCCAGAGCCTTTACAAAGTAAGTACTGACTACCGTTTGCAGTTTATTAATAATAGCAGGGAAATTTTCAACTATTTTAATCCACCATTTAATGAACAATTATTATTAGCTGGTAATAATAAGCCACTATAACCTAAGTAGCCAGCTCCTAGTGGTTTATTTCCAGGTTATAATTACTGTATTAGTTACTGTAGCAGGTTTTTTTCCTATGCTGGTTGTATAAGTAAAGATAAAAGTAAGAAGAAAATTATCATATGACCTTGCAAAGATTTTTACGGCAACAGCAAGAAAAAACTGTTCTTTTTAGGGTCCGTTTTAGAAAAAACTATATATTGTTGTCAGTCTGTTCATCTGTATATTTTTAGGGAACAATGACAGTATTCATTGATATCTAATAAGATCCAGCACGGTCGGCATCATACCTAATCCTTTGAAAAATCTAGTTTATTTTAACTCAATGCAATAAAAATATATGTAGGTAATTAAAAATATTAAATTATATTAGTAATATTATGACCAATTTGTTCGTATTTCACACATTATCATAAGACAGTTTTGTAATTTTGCATAAATTAAGGCAAACCTTACACACTTGACAAGTGTCTGAAAAGAAGAAAGAAAGCAAAGACATTTATTCAGGACATCACACAACATTATATTATAATATAGAAGACATACAGTATAATTTAGAGAATAGAGACAAAAATCAACATGATATGGTATACTAGGTTATCATGAACATAGATACAACTACCTAATATAAGTAGTATAATCTCAAGATCATGAATTTTTATTCGATCCTAGATCACAAGACAAAGATAGTTTTAAACGCAGCATTCGGCAGTCTTAATTCCGTTGAGAGAGCAGCTATCACAGCAGCAGCTGTGATAGCTGCTGCTGTGATACAGCTCCAATGCTCCAAATATCTCATGAGAAAGAGATATTTGGAGCATAAAATGTTTTGGGATAGAGAAATATGTTTTCATATTCATCGCATAAAATCGATATACCTAATCACATATCTCATTGTGGGAAAGTTTCATCATTGTTACATTCTCATCAGTTTAATTTTGTTATGACGTGACTTGAGTTCGTATAACCTTTCCCATCAGGCCTGAAATCATCGCCTCGCCACTGGACTCTATGACTATGATAACCGAGTTCAGGAAGATTCTTCACGAACAAAGACAGAAGAAATGCGAATGCAGGTTTGTATACGAACGTATTTAAAAATGCAACTTGTTTGAAAATGCAACTAAACAGTAATATTGATACAATACACCTCATATTTAGATATTTCCATGTAGTCGAGTGAATGATACGTTTCGAGATAATAACAAAGTACCTGGGTTTTCGCGGTAAAGCGAAAAAGATTGCGTCACCGCATTGTATTATTTTCCAAAACTTGTGTTATTTTCAGTGTTAGTGCATAAAATTGGTGGCATTCTATTCGTTAAGTGCGGGATTACAGGCGTGAGTGTGTGAAAATGGTGTAATGATGGTGAAACGTTTCTTTTCGTGTTGTTTCCAAAACTCCATAGAAGCTTCAAGTATAGTTGCCACCACTTTACTAGGACTATGAATTGACTTGATGACTTCGACTATGACTTGGCACATATTTGCGTGAAATATCATTAACTTGATAAATTATCAGTTACTTGACACTGGCTAAATACACAAAAGTGTGGAGCCAAACCATAAAAAAAGTACCTAACAAATTTCTATTATTATAGTTCCAAAGCAGAAAGAGTCGATAGGGCGGAGCGGTATCCTACGGATTGTCACGAGATACAAATGCAAGGCTTCAACGTATCCGGCATATACAAGATAAAGCCAGATGATATGGAGCCCTTCTACATATTGTGCGACCTCACCACCGCTGGAGGCGGGTGGACAGTAAGAATTACTTTTCAAATACTTATTACTTTAGTACACGGATTAGACATGTTATTAACGTATCAACTTAGCGTAGTCTGCAGATTAATTATTTTCCTTTTCTCCGAAATGAAATTATAATATAATAAAATAAAATTACTTATATTAGGTCTTTACCTATGAAATTGCCGTTTTGTTTGAAAAAAGTTAAAGTATTTTTTTTTTCGAAGTTATTTATTTCTTTTATTCAAAGTAATCACCCCTGCAATCAATGCATCTTTGCCAACGCTGCGGCAGTTTATGGATGCCCTTCTTGAAAAAATCAGCAGGACGGGAGACAACAAACTCTTCAAAGGCGTTTTGTACTGCCTCTCGGGAATTGAATTTTTTTCCCGCTAAAAAGTTGTCCAAATTTTGGAAAAAGTAATAGTCGGTAGGCGTAAGATCTGGTGAGTATGGCGGATGAGGGAGAGCTTCCAAACCCAACTCATGCAGCTTAGAGACGGTCTGTTGTGCAATATGGGGTCGCGCGTTGTCGTGAAGTAGCAGTGGAGACGACCGATTGACCAAAGCTGGTGGCAGACGTGCGAGTTTCGCCATCATTGTGGTCAGTTCTTCAATGTACACATCTGCAGTAATGCTCTCGCCGTTTTGTAAAAAGCTATGATGAATCACACCAGCACTAGACCACCAAACTGTGACCATCACCTTTCTAGGGGTCATTTTACGTTTTGCACATTGCTTTGGTACCGAAACAGGATCTAACCAACTTGCTGAGCGCTTTCGATTGTCAAAAAGAATCCATTTTTCGTCGCACGTAACAATTCGGTTCAAAATTCCTTCATTTCTGTGCCTGTTAAGCAGCGCAACGCAATTCTCGACGCGTACGTTGCGCTGGCGATCGTTAAGTTCGTGGGGCACCCATCTATCAAGCTTTTTTATCTTGCCAATCTGTCGCAAATGGACCAATATTGTTTTGATGCTAACATCAAAAGCTGCTGCCAGCTCAGCTGTAGATTGAGATTCATCAGCTTCCACAATCGCCTTTAATTCATCATTGTTGACCAAAGTTTCCGGACGACCACGAGGTTCATTTATCAAGTCAAAATTCCCAGAACGGAACCGAGCAAACCAATAACGGGTTGTACGTTCGTTTGTACAGTTCTCTCCGTAAACGTCGTTGATGTTACGTGTCGTTTGTGCCGCGTTGGTGCCACGACGGAACTCATATTCCATAATTACACGAAATTTCAAAGTATCCATTATGAGGAAAAATGTTGAAATGTAATGAAAATACAACGCTAATCAATAAACAAAAGACTTATATTGTAAATAGAATGTCATATTTTTAAAACAAAATTAATTTGAATTTAGAATTCATAGCCAATCAAAACTTTTTTTTGTTTGAAAAAGTCTGTACTGCAATACGGCAATTTCATAGGTAAAGACCTATTATTTGCCTCCAGGTGTTCCAAAACCGTTACGATGGCTCCCAAGATTTTTACAAAGGCTGGACTGACTACAAGTTCGGATTCGGTAATCTGGCCGGCGAGTTCTGGCTAGGCCTGGAGAAACTCAACTACTTAACCAACCAGAAACTGTATGAGTTAAGGGTAGAAGTAGAGACGCAGCACGGACAAGAAGCCTACGCAGGTTACTCTGTATTTACGGTTGGGCCTGAACACGAGGGATTTCGGATTAGCACGCTTGGGACTTACTATGGGACGGCTGGTTAGTGCTCCTACTTTTCGTTGATTAACACCTTATGTTATAGTATATACAGAATACTAATATATATATATATATACTATGATATATATGTGTAAAACTTTTCACTTATAATAACTAGAACAATCATCGGGAGGGAGTTGGACCAAATCTATATTGTTTGTTATGATGTAGATAGAATCTCTAATCAATTTGGAATCTGATAGGAACCTCATGATTGACGACGGCATTACCTTTTCAAAGTTGTAATCAAACGTAGACTTGTACTTTCAGGGAATGAGCCTCATAAATCTCAGGATCTAACTCGTGATTTAAGATTATGGCGTTTATTTTATAGTTAATAGCTATTTACATGATTATCGTTATTTTCCAGGAGATTCTCTGTCGTACCACGCGGGGCAGAAGTTCTCGACACTAGATTCGGACAACGATGAGTGGAAGGATGGCTCCTGTTCTGTAGAGCATGGAGGTGCGTGGTGGTACAAGGAGTGTGATAAAAGGTAGCTGCTTCTGATTAATCTTTATATTAAGGTGGAAAACAAAGACTTGAATATTTTCGCTACTCGTTAGATTTGAAGCTATATTATTTTAAGCTTATTTAATAACATTCCAGCAATCTGAACGGTAAATATGCATCGACAGCAGAAGAAAATCGGGGACAATCGATATATTGGATATCGTTCAAGGGACCCAACTACCCGCTAACGAAGACTAAGATGATGATCCGTCCGCTCCCCGCCAGCAAGCCCGTCGTCGACTTTAGCGATACCAACAGGGTAATGGACTTTACTCATGAATCAGAGTTCGAAAGGCAACGTCGAAAGTTTAATGCAAAACTTTAGAAACATGTTAGTAAGATTAATTCTGTCTTTCTATCTAATCATCGTTCGTTTTCGTTAAAATCTACTTACTCAATTTCAAACCCCACTGAATGGTCTGTTTTGCACCTAGATCGATAATCTTATAGTAAATTATGGTAAGTAGTTGAAATTATTTGTAAATTAACTGATTAACGATAACCGTACTTTTTGTTTAGACGAACTAACATGTATAGTCTACTCTAAACAGTGCCAACTGTAGAATTTTTGTATACCTACCATTTACTGGGTCTAATAAATATCTCTTTTAACCTTTTGACCGCCACTATGCGAATGAAGCGACTATCCTTTGTACGCCACGGAAAGAACCATCAAGATTTACGTTTGTCAGGAAACGAAGACGGAAACGTTTGTCAGGTATTAATGACGTTGGTGTGTGAGGTTTTTCATTGGCTCTCACGACTGGATGACTGTATAATGTAAGTGGCGGTCATGGACGTATTGACACGTTTAAAGCACTACGTGGTCGTGGCCAAAATATAGTAAAAGGATCTCTAATTATAATTGCTCTTTTTTAAATCGTGATTTCACATGATTTATAAATTTTAATCATTTATTTACACAGAATTCGCTCTATTTATTTATTTGTTTGAACGGTGCAAATCTAGGAAACGATTTAAGAACGACTTCCCGAGTTGGAATTTGGCATAGAGCTGATGTATATCCGATGACATGAGCACACATCGTTGGTACTTTAGAACTGGTCTGATGATGACCATCGACGTTTGAGCCACGATTTCTTGAATAGTCAATTGTTTTAGTGATCTGTAAAATACATGAAAACATATTTTTTTGATGCACAACGGAGACCCGTGCATGTATGTGTCAAATTCACTGACACTGATGATAAGAACACCGAAAAGGGAAGTTTTGACGGGAAAACAAAAAAGATCGCGTCGCCGCATTGTATTATTTTCTAAAACTTGTGTTATTTTCAGTGTTAGTGCATAACATTGGTGGCATTTTATTCGTTAAGTGCTGGACTACAGGCATGAGTGTGGGAAAGTGGTATAATGATGGTGAAATGTTTTTTTATCGTGTTGTTTCCAATACACCAAAGAAGCTTCTGGTAAAGTTGCCACCCCTTTACTAGAAGTATGACTTGACTAGACTAGACTGGATTATGACTTGACTTGATAACTTGGACTGTGACTTGACACATATATATATTAATTAACTTGAAAATTATCAATTACTTGACACTGGCTAAATACACAAAAGTGTGGAGCCATACAAAAAACAAAAAAAATCCGAATATAATTTTGAAATAGTCAATGTAAACAAATTAATAAAATAGGATAAATGAATTATTGATAAAAAAAAAGACAACTACATCTTTCCCCAAATATGGGGAAATAAACGCTATTTCCTAAAAACTTTTTAGGCTGTCCTTTTTCTATGTGAGTATTATTATATCCCAATCAAAGAACCAATACCTAAAGTTGTTGCAGAAACTTGTAAAAAGCCCGAAGCCGAGACCTGTTCACGAGAAGCTAAAGAATGTTCGCACCAAAGGCATGAAGGGAGCTTACGATCTCAGCCACCACCACTCGCAGTTCGGGTATAAGTACGATCGAGGCGACGCCAACGACGCTTTCTTCCCAAACTACGCGTGATACCTTCTCTTCACCAGTAAACTACAATGCATTAGTATTAGGGGTTCATACATTTCGCACCGTTAAATGCTTCACATTGTTTTTAATTACTTACATCCGTACATTCTGATTATATTAAATGCTTGTTGTCGCTTTAATTTCACCACAAATTTTCCTTTCAGTCATGTGATTGACAGTAACCATAGAAAAAATTACCTAAATATGACTATTTTCTAAAATTACTTCACAGATGTTACTTACGTTTTTGAGCTAAATATTATAAGGCGATGGAGGCTTAAGGCCTACTTAAATTCGCATTGCTGCATCAATTTTATCATCACCTCATATGACAAGTATTAAATTTGAATATGATAATGGTCTCCATTTTGTGTCGCATTCTCTAAAACTAATGTAAACTTAAATTATGGCGGTACTCTTCTGATAAAGGGGAAATTAAAAAGACGAAAATATGTTAATTTCGTTTAGCTTTAGAGTATACCACACAGAATCAACACCACTGTGTTGACGCGACATTCATGCTTACGGTAACGCGGCAACTTTGTCTGTATTGCTAATTGTATCCGTTAGATTGTAAACCAAAGTAATATAACTACATACCCCTATACTTGAAAATGTATATACTTACTTAAAAAATTAAATTTAATAATGTAATTAATTCTAAAATATATCCAAGTGGTTCTATGTATCGATTAAATACTTATATTAATATTGATGTAGTAAATCATGTGTTTGAATAAATGAAATAAACAAATCAGTCTCATCTGCTTTATTTACGCAAGTATACATTGAACGTTAGCATCGGTATCAATTTGAGCAAATTGAGTATCTGTCATCAAAATATTCACATAAAATATAAAATGGTCACACCGATTACACACATTAAACTATCATTAATATGAATGTAAATGACAACCTATTAAGTAATAGGTAAAGTTTAAATCGGTAGAACATTAATCGGTGCCGTAGGTGCGAGTACAGTATATTGGCAGTGCTCAAGCCGCAGTTACGATTCAAAATGTACAAACAAAATATCTATGACTTCAGTGTTTATATATAAAACGATAAAAAGTACCTTAATCTAAATCGCTGTAACACCGAAACATTCAATTTGAAACCACTTTATCCTTACTAGCTAAACATCTACCATGTTTACGGACATGTCACCATTATACATTTAAATGTAATATACGCATTAGAATGACATTCAATTCATACGGCTACTGTTGAATACAAAACCTAATTTACAATAAATTTAACGTTAATGTATAAAGAACAGTGTTCTTCCAAATCCTAGTTTACGATATTTAACTCACCTTTTTGGTATCTAACTAAACAACGATTATAACTATGTACAATAAATTACAGTGGTACATACTGATCTAGAACTATCTGATCTAGTTTAGTGGTGCACTCACATGATAAAAAAACAGTAGAGAAAAGAGAATGAGAAACAAATTGAACTGAGCATAGCACCATATAATAATAATTTATATTAAGCACTTGCCACTTGGCTTCGGTCCATGCCAATTTTGATCTGTTGTGGGAAAGAAACGTACAATACGTTTTTGATGAATAATAATTGAAGGGGTGAGAACAGAAACGGTTTAACTGATTTTTTTCACAAAATGACTTATTGGTATCGTTAGATTCAGCGTGAAATTATCTATAATAATACATCCCCAAAATACCGAAATGAGGCTTAAATCTCGAGATTATCAGTCTAAAAACGGTTTATCTGACACAGGAATACAGTTCGCTTAGCATAAAAACATTATTTTATTTATTATACTATATTACATTTTTACAGTAATTGTACGAATTAGTACTATATTTTGTATTTTTAAATAGATTTAATACATTTTCAAGCAACTGAAACTTACATAAACCTTTTCTATTACCTTATAAACACTCTACATTAAAATGAAGCCGTTGAAGTTTAAAGTCCGAAACTATTAATTTCACAGTTAAACCCTTTTCATTCTCAACCCTTCAATTATACATAATATGCTTCAGTGAAACTATAATGTGCAAATAATATATTATGTATAGCTAGCTACACATGACCGCGCATTCGATGTCGTATATGTAATTGCAGTGGTATATATATTTTTCACGGAATTGCACGAGTAGCCTTTATATAAATAACTAATGCAATATTTTTTTACAATATGGGTCATGTTAATGTAAACACATTACCCATTACATAATATAACCTCTCAAATATTATCAAATGGCCTTACCATAACTTATTACTTAATATAAATAATTCGATAAAAGCGAATACAGTGCAATAAGTAAAGGAAATATAGCCACGTAAATTATATTTTTATTTCTAGAAGAATGAGAGGTTTATATTTAACCGTGGACGTCTTCCAGCCAATGATAATGAAGAACAACTAGAACATGGTGATGATGACTTGGTATTATAATTAGATATGATAATTCACAATCAGAGTAGGTAAAGAAACATTAATTGATCAAATTTTCTTACTTGTGAGTAGTCAATATTTCCTAGTAGCCTGCTACCTTGGATCAAATAACGTCTACGCTTTACCTCTTTTCTGATCTCTTGGTAGTGTGGATTAGACTGGGTTATACAAAAGTACAGTGGTTATAATAATTCTTCTACTGTACAATCAAGGGTAACACAAGCCAACAACAACAAAAAAAAAGTATTATAAACAAGACATAAGATTCTAATTTAGCGTATTTCGATCGAAAACTCGATACACTAAAACAAAGGTGTAAGAAACAAGTTACGTTTGCGACGAATTACTTATGGAGTCGGGTGGCTTGTTACTTAAATCACAGCCAATGTTTCAATGCTCGCAATAGAGACTCCCGGGTCCACGACAAACGGTAGTCAACAGATCGATTCATAGTACAAACTATAACAATCTACTACGCATTAAAATAATTGTAATAATCATATATCAACATGTTACGCCAACATCGCTTCGACTATGTATTTTAACCGGTGCGGCGTCGCGCGTCCTCAAGACCTCAAAATTGACAATTTAAAATGCACATCCAAAAAGATACGCAAATATTTTCTAAATGTCGATTAATTCAAAGTTACCTTCTATAACACAACTTGTTTCGATTCGTTCAGTTATTTTAGTTCCTTATTCTTCATTTTAGAATAGAAATCTTACCGTACATAAAAGCATTGAGAAAGAGAGAGACAGCTACAATTAAAACTAAATTGATGATTAATTTAAGTAAATAATGTACCCTAACGCTATAGGCGGATCTTTCGACATTTGTCCTAGGTGCGCCATTACATTAAGACGAATTTGTAAATAAAATACGTTAATGTAAATAGGCATTCTAAAAAGAACTAAAAATATACAACTGAAACCTTTTGTGGTGAATGGATGTAGCGTGATCACTCCCACGACATGTGATGTAGAACAATACATGGAATAACCAAGTTCAGTATAAATAAACAGAAAACTTATTGCCTAAGTGATTCGAGATTTTAGAAGATATGACTTACACTGAACATACAGTTAATACCAAGTTACATTTAACATTTAATATTCTCTACTATAAAAATACTGGCAGATTAGTATAGTAATACATGGTAAAACCACAAGATTAATTAATAACAGTAGATTTATAAAGATGTGTACCTTTTTGGAGCTCTGCGTTTCAAATAATTCCGTAACG
Organism: Ennomos fuscantarius; assembly: GCA_905220475.3. Classification (NCBI taxonomy): domain Eukaryota; kingdom Metazoa; phylum Arthropoda; class Insecta; order Lepidoptera; family Geometridae; genus Ennomos; species Ennomos fuscantarius. The sequence goes on along the minus strand of HG992023.1, from coordinate 8,649,300 downwards.
CCCTACAATACGGTTTATTGCAGTTAGGTGCCGACATCGGTCAATAATAAACAAGTAAAGAGTGCATAAGAATGTACGAATTTAGACTTCTAGGAAGTGTCACATCTATATAATTTAATGTTGATAGGTATCCTATGGTATAACGGTCGTCAATAATTTTGACTGATAAAAAAGAAAATAATAAAATCATTGAAATAAAATTAATTCATATCATAACATCGAACTATTTCTTTATAAGAAAAAAGAGAAAATCTATTAAAGTTACAAGTTTTTACTACAACTACATTAATAGACCAAAATACTACGGCCTTGTGTATAATATAAAATAGTGTACAATCAGTACATATATTTCGTATTGGCTACGTTATAAACAAACGCAGTGAACACTTCCATCGTATGACGTTCTTGACTATCGTATTTCCTGAAAGAGAACAACCAATGTTAAAACAGCACCTTTGTACGCAAAATTCGCAACATTCGCAATAGATCGCAAACGTAAATTGCATTGCACTATATCTATATTCCTAACGTAGACGTCTACTAAAACAATGAGCGGATGAACTTCCAAACGCATCCAACCAGTTTGAATAAATGTAGGAATTTATGAAGGGATGAACGTTTTAAATAAATTTATGAATTTATGGAATACTTTAATGAATGAATGATGAGTTGAAGCGTTTGCCCGCTCATTCCGGCTAAGCTGCAGCACGCTAGCGTACCTCAATCGTGGTCATTGTGTTGTTCGCTCTCTGGGCGCAGTGAGTCGATGCAAGCCACGATTTTGAGCGCCGGACCCAGCTTCATAGACAGCGCCATGACGAGATGTTCCGGCTTGATAAGAAGCAAGGCCTCTCCATCCACCTCTTGCATGAGAAATTCATCCGCGTAGCTCGCACAACCGGGGATGTTGCGGATAAAATCGCACACTTCGCCCACCTGGAACCAAAACCGGTTAGAATAAGCTGATCACATGTGCTTGCGCATGGGACTGCCTGCCTGCCGGACTAGATTTGACTCAGAAATATAACACACCAGCTTGTAGGCACTTGCAATAGAAGTGTTATTGCATTTTACAAGCACATAATAATTATGTAACTAAGGTTTTGTCAATACACTGTAATCTTTAGACTTAAACACCTGAAACGAATAAGATTGAAATGTTTATAGTACCGAGACGTAGGCTATTTTAATATTTATTGCGACTTTAAGGCAATCAACCGCATTTGGACGTAATTGTGTATCAATAACTGCCCTAATGGCCCAAGCATCATGAAACTCACACTCCATTTAGTAGCGTTGGGTATTTTCGGTTGCATGTCTTCATCAGGCGCGGCGGTATCGGCCGCTTCAGAAGCTATGGCCTCGGCCTTCACAGTGGCAGCTTGTCCGCTACTCTCAGCGGTGTCGTTTGAAGAACTAATGCGCGGAGAGTTGCTCACTTCCATCATTTGCTTTTTACCTGTAGCATGAAACAGTAAATCAACGTAAGGACTTACGCCTTCCTTCCTTTATTACTCATTTTGTATGCGAACACAACTAGGAAGCTAAGACCATTTCGATCGATTACGATCATGGATAGCTTAAAATCCGACATTTTTCATAGCGTAGTAAAATTACTTAACAGCAAGCCCGTTACTCCAGAATAGAATGACATTGTCAAAGAATTTTGACGCTGATTTCTATACAGTTATATAAGTTTTATAGTGAGAACAAACTAGTCAATGCTGCTAGTTTAAGTTAGCCACTCAATAAATGAAATAAACAAAGGAATAAAAAGACAGAGGAAACTATTACTCAATAAATACAGCGAACTAGTCAAATGCTGACGTTTTGCAAAACAAATGATAAGGAATTAAAAGTTGTCCGTTCACCCGACAGTCCTTGGATTAAAAACTAACTTGTATAAGTAAAAACCTTTATCCCGTCTTTTTCTACATGTTTTGATATAACGCATATACTTACGTGGCGGCTCGTCCGGAGACGGATGTTTGTTTTCCTTGTCTTGCTCCTTTTCAGCCGAGGACGTCCCCCATTCACGAAGTGGCCGATTTACCTACATAGCAATTTACAGTAAAAATATAACATTTCTGTTATTATTTCACAATATACAGTCAAAATAAAAAAATATCTCATTACTTCATATATAGCCAACAAAATCCGATGTCTATATTTACATAGCACTAATGTAAGAATTTTAAAGGCACAACGATTAACGTTAGCGCAACGCCTTATGAGAGAGGCTTCATTGGATGTGTTGCCGACATTTAAATTGCTAAGGGATGATAACTTATATCGACGATCTGACACGTCATTGCAAATCAGGGCTAAAGCATTTTACACGCCACATCCAACAAACGTTATTCTTTTAGTTTCTTTTTTAGACTTTTATTAGTGTCGTTAAGTTCTCTATATATATCTAAATATATATAACTGAAACGTGAGTGACTGAAATAGTAATCTATCAACGCACAGCCCAAACCACTGGATGGATCGGGCTGAAATTTGGCATGCAGGTAGATGTTATGACATAGGCATCCGCTATGAAAGGATTTTTCGAAATTCCACCCTTAAGATGATGAAATGGGTGGTTGAATTATTTTCCCATAGGCCACGCCGCGGGCGAAGCTGCGGGCAGAAGCTCGTGATAGTATAAAAGTGCCTTTATGAAATGGCTTCATAGTGAGTACTTACAGCAAAAGGCTCGGCTGCTTCTTGAATCACGTACCCTTCAATGACGTGTGTCAAAATGTTAGGCTTCACCATCGCCTTCGGCAGGCCCTTATCTGTGAAACCCATAAGACCTGTGTGAAATAAATTTGATGTTGTTTCAAGCGCATTAGGGTTATTTGAAAACGAGTTTATCGCACAGTTCATCTCATGTATAAACATGTCACAGTACAAATATGCTTAGCAGTTTCAGTTTGTCTATACGTGATAAGCGTATGTAGTGTCAGATTTATAAAAATTCAAATCTATATATAGTCAGTATTAAATCTGTACTTTACTGATAATCTTCTAATGGAGTTTTGGAAAGAAAACATAAATTCACATTTTTGATTTTGTGCTATTTGCTTTTAAATAGTGCACGTTCACGATAAAACTAAGCAGTAATCTGTGATATTTAACAGAGTTTAGTAAACAATTATAAACCTAACAAGTGCACAATTTCGGTTTTCCCACCGAAACTCCGCTTTTTTTGTTTAGTCAGTCAGTTCCTATTCTCGCCGCTAGTGGCGGTATGGTCACGGCGAAGGTCGGTGAACGAACTTACCATGCGTCATCTGTTGGCTGATGTGTCGTGTGGAACATTGCGTGCTCTTGAACAAAGCCGAGGTGGTTCCAGATGAAACGGGTGCGGTGATCGCTGCGGTCATTGTGGACGCTGACGACGTAGATGAAGCTACTGTTGTCACCACCTGCGATAAAAACTTGCTTTTAAACTTTCTAATATATATTTTATTTTATTTTATATGGGGGGCTTACAGCTATCATAAAACCAAAACTAAATAATGACAAATTTGAAGAGCCAATTACAAGCCTCCACAACTAATTATGAAGATAGAAAAACATGCAATAGCCTAAACTTAAGTAAAAGATATACAAATTATACAATATAATTTATAAAACTTTTCGATAGACCTTAAGGGAAAGTGCCTTGCTCAATGACGCTGTGCTACTTGTGAATAAGTCTATGGTCAAGAGATCAGACTTCATGAGTATATAATTAATATTCCTGCGTATAGATTCAATTTTTTATAATAATGAATGATATGACGATCTAGTCGTTTTCCTGATATCAAGCGACACGTTTGCCCATATCTGATGCAATATAAAGTATTATTGTGAGCGATTATTGACAGGGTTTGATAGATTATGGATAGTATTTGCACGATAATAATAATAACGCTCAACGATCACATACACAGTTAACATAATTGATAGTTATTTGAATGATTATTATAGTAATGTTAATGTTGTAACCTGCGGTGCGACGGAGGTAGTTTGCTGAGCGCTGCTGGGAACAGGCGCGGAGGACGCGGCGGATCCACTGGACGTGGGCGAGGAAGACACGGTCGCCGCCGAAGTTTCTCGCTTCGTCGGGCTCGTCTTGGCTGCTTCGGACGGTGCGACGGAACCTGCAAGGATATTTTTTGCATATCTCTTTCTCTGCTTTTATCAGATATTAATCGATGCAAAACTCTCGGAATTGCGGAATATGTGTTTCCAGGGCTTAGGAAGTGCACAATAGCTATGCGGAAGTACAGGTGTCACAATAAATGCTAATCCTAATCCTATAAAATCTCTTTAAAAAATCTCTAAAACTTGAATGGCATTAAAAATTGTACACGTCATTTAAACGTGTTAGCTTTGCCCTCAGTTGTGCGCTCTCTTACCGTTTATCTTACATGGGCATAGCTATTGAGCACTTCCGTAAGCCCTGGAAACGCTAATGAAGGTTAATAAATGAAGGTTGTGTGGCTGAAGTAAGGAACGAAATCTAAAAATAATTAATTTCATTTTTTATACAACTTGTATGAAATAACCCCAAAGATATGTTTGTTGGATAATTACTCCACTCTATGGATACGTAAACATAAGGTAAGATATGGTTGCTTACTGCAAGACCTAGGTTCACAAGTCGATGTAGCCACCAACCGAGTTATGCAGTCGTTCCGATACAAATAGAAACGAATCAAGGGTCAGTCATCGGTAGAGTTAGTGTTGGTTACTTGTTATGCTTCCAGCTACAGCGGCTATTATCTGTTCCAGCATTGGCGTTAGCATCATACGAGTAAAGGAGACAGAGGTATCACGGGTTCTCGTTCCACTCACCGATAGCGTAGCAACTGCAGCACTATCTGTAGCCACACACACTGGTACAAGGTTTACTCACCGATAGCGTTAGTGCTGGTGGGTTGCGAAGGTTCCGGCTGCGGCGCTGGTGTGGGTGTGGGTACAGAGGGCGCCACGGTCGCGGCGGGAAAGGCCGGAGAGGCCGGCGCGTCGCACCCTGCCTCAGCGGCCACCGCCGGCTGCGGCGCTATCTGCTGCACCACCGGCGCTTGCTGCCGTGCGAGAAAGACAGATGTTTACACGCACGCGTTTTTATATAGAAAAAGAAGAAGATAAAAACATATTTATTCAGAGCATCATACATTCTTACCTATAACATATAAAAACACAAAATGAAGAAATAATAGATAGGTATCTTACTACAAAATGTAATGTTGTGTGACGTCATGATGACGTCTCATTTCAGCATGTAATCGGTCAGCTCTATATAATATCTATAAATCTATTATTAGATTTAAAAAAAAACTTTATTTCGCATTCGTTTTCACTCATATTTATGAATAAATTGCAATTATAAGTTTTCCAGTACTATATGTTTATCGGCACAGGAAAATATATTACGCTCACGCTCTAATAGAAGCAAAAGTTACATACATTTTGTGAAGTGAAAATATTTTTTTTCATCTGCGCAGGTAAACGGTAGAGGATTTATTACAAAACGTGACACGGTTGAATTGTATGAAATGTTTCAAAAGGGCGTGTCTATACTCGACCATATATTATTTCCTGCTCTGTGATTACTGGATATAGCCGATAAGTTCCACGTTCTGGGTTTTCCACATTCTATATTTTCCCATTTCTTAGTGATACGCAATTTTATTAATCAAAATTGTATGCTGGTGTTCAGAATGTATCGAATGGGACTCCTCAGGTAGAAGGTTTCACGCGCTTTTTTTCTTCTTATCATATTGACCAAGCATTGTAGTACATAAATAAGAAGGAGCATGAGGGTTAAAATTTCTGTACAAAAAGCCATAATGTTTTTAAGAGATACATATAATGATATTTGAAATGATAATGAAAATTTGTGTACAATATGTAATCGATAAAACATTATTCCATACCGGCGCAATCCTGACTGGTGGTGGCGGCGCCATAGTTCCCTTCTCATCTTCAGTCTTGACATGAGTGATCAGAGTCGGCGGCTGCAGCGGCAGTACTGACCCCTGCACTGGCGCCGCAATCAGCCCCACAGGACCTTGCGCTTGCAACGTCAGCTGGGGAGACCCCATAGTACTTACCGGTACCTGTGTCGTGGAAAAAAATTAGAAATCTACCCCTGATGAGATAAGAATGTGTAGAAAAGTAAAAAAAAATACTTCGGTCCATACACAGAATAATTAACAGTACAAGTCTTGTCTTTGTTTTATGTTAACTAATCCAAAACAACCTTTTCGGAAATGAAGTCTTGGTCAGGAAGTTTATTGCACTGGCTACTGATGTCAATGGACCAAATGAACATTAACACGTTTTCAACCTCGCCTGTGTTACGAGCGGCAAACAAGCCGACGTCCAACTTGACGGTAAGCAGTCACCATCGTCTATGGATATCTGCAACACCAAAGATGCCGCGTAGAATTTAAGAACCTTATAGCCGCCAACGTTGCCTCGCTCACACATTAGAATTTTCTTTACTTTGTGGGTGAATTTCCGTTAAATTGATGTTGTACTTACTTACAACTCATAATATCTAAGTTTTCCATTTAGTCTTTATTCTGACAAAGGACATCTAAAACCGCCAATCAAAACCAAAACAGTTTTAAAACACGTGTAATATATATGAGAAAAATATAAAACATACATTTTGAAAATCTGTGATTTTAAATCTTCACAAATCACCAAATGTGCGAGCGAGACACCGAATTGAGGGCTATCTGTTATTCAATCTGTGTCTATTATGAATCTGTAATAATTCCCATGCATTCTTATTTCGTTGCACGGTTATTTTGTCACTGCCCATGTCGGCATAAACTATAGATACTGTACTTATTGGAAAAAGCGTGTATTTTAACGTACCTATTATTAACAACAACACGTGTAGTACACGATATCTAGTGTATTCTCATGTTATGTAGCTTCAGAGGCAGGGACTAAATAATCGCAGAGATCGGCTACAATGTCAAAACAAATGAATCAAGTTAGCGGTTAATTACACCTACTTTTACTTTTTGTATTCGCGATATAACTGGCCAAATTAAAGTAGAGAATTGTCAACATTAAAACAAGATTTTTTTTGACGGGCCAAGTGAGTTTTTTCTTTTAACGACTAAATATTAAATAAACAACTACTAAATATTAGCTACATTACCTGCACCAAAAAACATTGACTTTACATACCAGTCGCTATTAGATTTGTTTAAATTCTAGCAACTTTGTGAGGTAGTAACCTACCGTTAAGTAAATTCATTTGTTATACAGACTCCTGAATCCCACAATTACTTACTTATTACTTTAAAAACATTTTTAAAAAACGAGAATAGTAACTAATACACCTTTTTTACTATGAAATTGTCGTTATATAGAACTGACCATTTGAAACGTTTATTTTTTACAAAACGTCAATTTCGTAGGTAATGAGTTATTACCTCTAATTAAAATGGTATAAATACGTTATACATACCATAACTTTTTGTAGTATTATAGAGAGAGAAATCATTCATGGATCTCTAAATTCTCTTGAAAGTCGTATATTTGCGGACACTTTATTGCTTTGAAATGAATTAAGCTTTTTTACTAACCATGCTTTTACCTTACTATCATGCTCTCATCACATCAATAGTTATCACATTTTACTTGAATTGGATCAACTCTGTGCATTCTTCAAGGCTAGCGGCAGCTCTAAGATCACTTCTACTTTTCTTTTTTCACTTTCATCATAATCAAAAGAGGGGGCTACCATTTTAGTAAAAATTTAGTCTAGCTTCAGAGACAGGTTCACAGAATCGATACTTATATTATATCGTACCATGCCAAAACATTCATCTAATACATCACAAATCACATGAGCAAAATCAAAGAAGCAAATGTAATATATTCATATTAATTCTGTTAGTAGATAGGTATAAAATATATTTTACGATACACGTTCTACTACATAGATAGAGAAATAAAAAATACATGCCAGGTAGATATATAAATAAAAAATAAAGTCATAGGAGAAATAATAAAACAAATAGTTTTGAATATATTATAGAAAAATATGTGAGGAAGTTTACTAAAATTATCTCATGATAATGGTCGAACAAAATGGTAGAGCATGAATTAGGCTTAGATCACTTCAACGGTTTATAATCATGAAACAAGTGAAAGACAAAGAGTCTAACTGAAATCGAAAAAGCTCACTCAATGCACAGTTTTCACGACGACTATGTGACTATAAATATGTGCGGATATGTTAAAGACATACTCACCAACTTTTTTGCAATTGACTTTGCACATTGCACAACGGTGATGACTAACAAGGGTGAAGGGAAATTTCGTGAGAAGCTGACATGGATTCAAAAACATGAGTCATCCAGGCCTAGGTTGTCTCTTTCTCCCTGTGAGAGATAGTCCGACCCAGCAGTGGGAACGTATAGGATGATTATATTATTGCATTGTGAAATGTAGACAATAGTGTCTGTGACTGAAACTTAAATAATCGTTGTTGTACCAATTATCTTAATTCAAATAAAATATTAATATGGTACAAAACGTTATTATAAAGAACCATTTCAAAATTTAGTTCGCTGTACGCGCCTGTCGATCAGGCTTCGCATCGTAGTCTTGAAATTTTTTTTTTTTTATTGTTAGATAGGCTTGCGTTTGACCACTATCGCACCTGATGGTATTTTTATGTGTAAAGTCATGCTGTACATTGAAGTGAGCTCAGAGTTGACTTGCTACCACTACCTCATGATGTAATATCGCCTGCGAGACCTGCACGAGAGGCGTGGCCAGTAGCGACGCGCCCTCGATCGCAAGCGCCGGCTGCGGTCCGCCGCGAGACCAACCAACGATAACACATTAAATGCCAGGGTAGTAACATTCTACAAGCATCTAATCGAAAACACGCTATTTCACTCATAGCTCGGTTTTTGACAAATCAAATTTCAAGTTCACCAATGACTGGAGTGTGTCATCCGATGCGCGTTTTCCTCAATGCGGGCACTAGTGCTCCGCTGGTACAACGCGGGTCATTTAAAAGACGATTTTGACGAAAGTCAGTAATTACTATAATTTCACCTTTATGCCTTAGTGCAGTGGGAATTAAGCAGTAATATAATAAATATGCGGTCTTTTAAGATTTTTTTCTTCATTGAAACTTTTTTAAAGTTACTGCATGGTCTGATATGAATATTCGATAAATTACGTTACAATAGTTGATGCTTGTAGTAAGTCTTGTATCACTCGTTGATGTAACCAATTTAGAATTTATAGGATTTAGAATAATTATTATATCTCTGAAATGGCAGTGTGACGAATGTGTGGAATCCTTCGTCGGAAATAACACAAAGTACCTACTAAATCGCGCTAAAATCGTGAGGCCGTTGTACACATATTTTAATGTGAGTAACAAAACATTTTGACCATTCGACATATTTTGACCGAATCTGTAATATTACACCTACACACAAATGAAGTAGACGGACGATCTATTTAGTCACAGACGAGGTTCTAAAATAGAAGATGGAACAGGACATGAATCAGTGGTAATTTCAAGAGCCCTACTATAAGGTCAACCATATTTAGCCGACTCGCTGATCTGATATTCATAGGGGATATATTTCGGTATACATTATAGAGCTATGGGAAGAATATATTAATTAGGCTGCTTACTTATATGATAATATTTACATATACATAAATATAGCAGAACTAATAAGACCTCTTTGACTTCTATAAATAGCTTTTCCTGTTTGGTGCATTCACACACACACACACCCACAATCATTATAATTATGTTAAATTGGCTTGGCAACCCTGCACATCTACGGTTTGTTAAGTCTATTCTAAGCAAATTCTTATCCCCGAATGCACTAAATTTTGACATCTCCTAAATTCGCAATTATCCCTCTATCTATGACGTACCTACTACAATGCATTTGGATATGTCCAAGAGAGATAAGAGCAAGCTTTGGAGTTTTAAGTTTCGTGACAGCACTATGAGAACTAAGAATTTTCAATAATGTTTCTACTTAAATAGTCCATCGTAATAGCAAAAGCTATTTTACTACTTTCAGCTTGTAATATAACAATTTGTCCCATTAGAAGTATATACTGCCTTTATTGTTAAGTAGTATTTTTAATGGTAAATGCCCTCTGAACTCATTTAAGGGGTTTTTTAGGAAATCTAGACATAATTGAGATTTACAGTACATGTGAATGAATAAACAAATGTTATTAATTTATAATATGATTTTTTAGTAGTAAATGATATTGAATTCGTTGAGTTCTCATAGCTACAGGCAAGTCCCGCCTTCTAGCGGGCCAAAGTTTGAACTAACCGTTTGATGGGACATGGGCTGCTGTTGCACAGCCATGCCAACAGAAGTCTGCACGAGCCCACTACCGACCAACTGGAAAATAAAACAAGAACATTGTAACAGCCTGTGTGGTGGTTAAGCAGGTTGGCTCATAACCCGGAGACGGCGGGTTAGACTCCCGCAGCAGGACAAGTATTTGCGTACTGAAAAAAAAAACGCAAATACTTGTTCTAAGTCTGGGTGTTGTGGATCGCCTTCGTAGTTACTGGGTCCCTAGACACAGGGATTCCTAGTTAGGGTCCAGGATCTATATATGTGATCGCTGGGCGTTATGATTATTTATTTATTAAATACATTCAAAAAGTAAACTTTAGTACATAATATTAAACAGGACCTTCAAAAACGAAATAATTTGGTTATTGAAAGAACCATGCAGACAAGCTAAAATAGACAAAACACAATAACTGTACAAAATGCACACGACATAGCTTAGTTCATTCTTAGAATATTTCTCTAAATACATCTGATAATAATGTTAGGTTGTGATACGATTGGATGAAATAACTTATTGATTAGTGTTGATTGGCTGTGCAAGCTTTGTTATTGCCTGTCAAAGTTTTACATGGCACAGACATAAGATTATTGATTCTTTTGGGAGTGTAGAACCAGCGCAAGGCACATAGCTTGTTACATTTAGTATTGTTTTCAAATTTAAGTTGCGTGAATTGTTCTTTCTGTTTGCGAACACCAGCTTGCGCGTGATTAGATAGACGGTTGAAAACTCTTGTTCTTTGATTTACTAGTGAAATACAATGATGTACACGAAGAATATTACTTGCAAGTAACATTCTACAAGAGTCCTGGGAAACTTTGATTACAATGCAATAGGAGATATTTCCATACGAACTATGCACATAAGCTGCGTATTCAAACTGTCAAATAAATACAAATGTGTGTTTCTATTGGTTGAAATTGAGTTACGTGATCACCCAGCTGGTTTGTTTTGCAAAAGATTTACAGTTTTGACGGTTAATAGTTTGTTATGTAGCGCGAGTCATACCTGCTGTTGCTGCAAGGTTTGCACCTGCGCGAGCGAGCCAGCTTGCGTCGGCTGCGTCGGGTTCAGCTGGCCGACCAGCGTGCCAGCTTGCGCCATACCGCCCAGCTGTAAAACGTGATGATGGATTCAGGATAATATGTATATACACGGTGGAATTTAATTCACTCTTTTCCTTAAATGTATGTACTCAGACTGTGCTGTAAAATATTCGTACAAGGTCCAATTTAAAAAATATGTTTTTTTAGTACTTAATGCCTCCTAAAATAACTACATGACAGCCGAAATATCTATTTAACGGTACACACAGCGCGGGCACCAGCTGAGTGCTTTGTAAGAGTTTCGTAGGCAATAAAACACATGATTTGTTCAATGCCGCAAAGCTTTTCTTTAGAAAATTCTATAACTTTTATAAATTTGATAATACCTAGATTTAAGTTTTATTTCATGAGTACTTTGTTTATTTTGTTACATGGGAGTATTCTATAGGATGTACTGAATACATTAAAGGATATGAACGAATTAATTTCCATCTTGTATATATCACACAGATACACACATCAATAGCTGGAAGGCGTCTGCCCGTCCGCCCGTCTGAACACAGGCCTCCCATAAAAAATGATAATGATTAAGTGCAAAATTTCATTCCAATCGATTTCACCGGTTAGAAACAAACACAGTAAAAATTATTCAAATTTCTATCTTTATTATTTATTAGATAATTAGGGGAAGTGTAAGAAGCAATATATGTTCTAAAAATTGTACTCACCGGGTGTATCTGTTGAACCATCGAGATTGTTTGTGGCATTCCAGCCATGGGTAACGTTTGCGCCACCGAGCCAACTGGTAGCCCACCTTGTTGCATACTCAAAGACATACCTGTACAAAATATTTATTAATGCATGTGCCATAATAGCATAGTTTTCAAAAGAAATATTTTATTGCTGTCACACTCCCGAAAGCAATTTCGACATACTGGGGGGAGTGACCAATCCACATTTTTTTATGAATTGTTTGTACACTACCTTTTTTATTTTGAAAACTATCGTATGACACATTTTGTAAGATAAATAACGGCTAAACTCACGTCAATTAAAAGACGATATTACTCCGACCACGTTTTGGACATATTCAATGTCCTTCATCTGGGTGCCAGTTATTAACACAAGCCGCGGCGGCTTTCGCGAGCGTTAGAAACTAATAAGGACATCGAATATGTCCGAAACCTGGTCGGAGTATATACTACCTATTGGCAGAGTAATGTAAAGCAACGCCTACCAACAGTGTCACCGATAGATATATTCATGTCTCATGGTACCATTTCTGCTTATATATTTTCTAATACAAATTAAATAGTAAGATAACGATAGATTAAACATGTGATCACTTACCTTGCTGTTGATAGTGTTGAACCATTTGTTGCGTTTGTTGTTGAAGCAATTGTTGTTGCTGCTGCTGCTGTTGCTGTTGTTGCTGCTGCTGCTGCTGTTGCTGCTGCTGTTGTTGTTGCTGCTGCTGTTGTTGTTGTTGTTGTTGCTGCTGCTGTTGTTGTTGCTGCTGTTGCTGATGCTGTTGCTTAAAATGAACACACAATGAAATTAAAACATTAGGCAAGTGTATTTCTGAAACAAAATATAAGATTAATGCAGTGATTGTAAAAAAATTACTTGTAAGGCCTGTTGTTGTTGTATCATTTGCTGCTGCATGTTTTTAGTCATCTGCTTCTCCTGAACGCTGGTGATCTGACCGATTTGTCCGGCGGAATTCATCACCAACAATCTGAAATTTAAAGAATATACCACCGTTGAAATCAATCTTTACACAATTAAAATGTAATAAGGTTACAGCATAATTTAAAGTCAAACACTAATTAAACAAATTAGACATAAATTGATACAATATAGTTAGTTTAGTTTATTATCTGCAACAGCTTTAGTAACGCTTTCCAATAATTACTTATTATGATTATTAACTCCAGCCTTACTTATATAACGTTAGTTTAAATGTCCTATCAATTCATCACTGACGTGTTATGTTACAAGCAAAAACGTTACAAAAACCAACATTTATAACATAAAGGAACTAAGAATCACGAACGAAAAGTAAAAGCTTATCTTCAGAGATGGATTGGATATGAGTTACAATCCTATTCGTGATTCAAATTTCATAATCATCATAATTACTTATTATGGTCTCATATTTACTTAGTTAAGTCGAAAATTACAATGTACCTTTACTTAGGCCCATTGTTAGGCCCAATGCTTTTCAACGCGAACAACGATCCGATTATTCAAATCGTGGACTAGGATTGAATTATTCTCTCGAGCACAAGCTGTCCTTGTCGACTCGCGCCGGTTATTACCAATTGAATTCACACTATGCACTTGTTTTTACTTCAAACTTGTCTAGCATTTGACCACGCTCTCACCTGATGGGAAGTGGCGATGCGATCGAAGGTGTAGCATGCTAGCCAAGTAAATACCTATTCACTCTTCTCTTGAACACGCCCGGGTCATATTTCGCCGGAAACAGACGCTGGCAGGGCATTCCATTCCTTAGCCGTTCTAATTAAGAACGTGGAATCAAATCGCTAGGTAAGAATAGGTGGTATTTCGAAATTGGTGGTATTTATTTCTTCTAATCAGATTTACTTTAAACTGTATAATATAAAGCAATAGCGGACTATCTGAGCGTTAAATGATCATTTACTGAGCTCTATATTGGGATTAAAACTTCAAGTGAACTAATTTGACAGAAAACCATTCGATCAAACGAACTTGCTTGATATGGCATGGCATGCTTATCATTACCAATGACGGATTTTAATACATTGATTGGTGTCAGAATTTTTATGACACTTGAAGGCTTCACGACATAAACCTTAGCCCACAGTTTAGCGTAGCCTAGGGTCGTGATTGAATACTTACTGCTGTTTAGGCTGCATTTGGTGCTGCATTTTATTAGTCTGGTTGGCTGCATCTTGTTTTGAAGTCGGCGCCGGCGAGCGGACGCCTTGCTTGCCGCGGTGTTTGGCCTAAAAAAAAACGCATAGTTTAAGCGTTTCAAAACTCTCGCCTATTTTGAAAGAACAGAATATTAAATTGAAACTCCAGGAAAAAGTCGATAGTTATAGACATAACTATCGACTTTATCCCGGATACACAAGGTCCAATTATCGATAGTGTCGCATTATTTCGCTTTAGGGGTGCTACAAATTTAAGCGTGCCAGCGCCATTCAACCTTAGCCTCAGAATTTAGTAAGAATTATCCACATTCAATCATGAAATAGTAACTGTCAAAGTAGTAGTAAAAGTTGAGCCAAGGCAGCACATGACCAGCGGCAGTACACAAAATATAAGCGTTGTTTCTATTGCTCAGGTCACATAGTGTGTTTCAACTTGATTCCCCGTTACTACTTACTCAGAAGGCAGGGTTAATACCAACTGCGCTATCGGGCCAGTCCATCCAATGGACAGCCTCTGTGGTGTGGTGGTTGAGCAGGTCAGCTCATAACCCGGAGGCGGCGGGTTCGATCCCCGCAGCAGTACAAGTATTTATGCACAGAAAAAAAACGCAAATACTAGTTCTGAGTCTGGGTGATGTGGGACCATGGTCCTCATAGTTCCTAGGTTCCTAGACACAGGGAATCCTAGTTAGGATATCCGAGATCCATGTAAGAGAAAAATAATTGTGTATTTTAACTTTAAGGTCTAGATGTTTTATGTATTTAGTTAACTATTTATTTACACTATATTTATTTCTTTAAATTGTTTTTATACCCATCGTACGTTCGAAATGGACAAAACTGTTGGAACATACTACATCAAAAGGTTGTCTGGAAGAGATCGCTTTTTAGCGATAAGACCGCCCATTGTTACCTACTCATTAGTTATTTCCTGTTTTTGTATTTGTTGCCTTGGTGTCAATAAAGAGTTTATCTATCTATCTATCTATCTTAGCTCCATATAATCATCTTGGGTACAAGAATACTAAAAGAATATATAAGAATATTTTTTAACGTTAACCTGTACACAGCTTAACGATAAAAAATATTCTATTCTATTCTATACAACACACCTGGTTCTGAGCTTGATTCGCGTTGGTCTGCGTGGAGACCGAGGAGGCTGGTCTGATGCCCCCGGAAGGCAATATGTTGGAGAGCGGGCGAGGCGTCTTCGACATGCCATCAGAGGAGGCTCGGGGCTTCGCAGAGTTCCCGGTTGCACAGGCCACGCTTGCATCTGTAACCAAAGTTTCTGTTTACAAACGAAATATACGTATAACGATTACAAACGCTATTGAAGATTTTACTAGGAGTACACAACACTCGCAAAAGTTACATTAGTTAATAACATTAGTTAAATTGGAGTCGTAGGGACTATGAGTAAAGTACTAGGCTATTGATTTTATTATTTAATTATAATTGGTAAGTATAATACTTATAGACTTCGTGTGTAGAAATATACAATATATAAATTCTAGGGATGTAAAATATACAGCTCTAATTCTTTTTTCATTTACGCCAGCAATGTTTTGGCTTTATGGTATATAGGTATATCTATTGTTTCGGTAATAGAAAATATAAATATTAATATAAAATAGTAAATAGTTATATTTACAATCTTTGGTATCAACCCATTAGATTGGTGTATAATACTGTAATGTAACAAGATATTACAGCCCGTACCACGGATAAACCCTTATCAATCTTGTACGGCTTATAACCATTATCCACCTCAAGTAAATTTGAATTGTATTTTCTAATTCTACCTATTCAGCGCTGACTATACAGTTGAGTAGGATACGGTTACGTATAGCAATCAATCTACTAAAGCAAAACAAAATGAAATCTTCGCTAATTATAGTTAATGCAGCCCAAATCGCCATGTAATGAAAATATTTGCATATCACAATATACAGTTCAATTTAAAAAAAGTTGTAACTTTGATGTCGTCATCTGAAACTTTGTTTAAATATAGAGAGAATTTATAGCAGACCTGAGATTTTAAATATTTTAAATATTATCAACAAATGCTACGCGTCAAATTTCGTAACGTTTATTTCGTATAATTAATCTGTTAAAATGAATTTCTTAAATCTGTTAATTGTGAAACATTCACCCCTTTACTAATACGATCTACTTGAAATATATAATAATAATATTAATGATAATAATAATTTACTACAAAAGTTTCCTCAAGTTTATTTATGCTATGTCAAAATCAAAACCACTAGGATATATGCTAAGCGATGGTGGTCGCTCGAATATAATCAAATATAAATTCAAACTATTTTCTGTAAGATATGTTAAACACTATACTATGTAGAAAAAAGCCATAACTTTCGGAACATGAACAAGGTCTAAACACTGATATGCCGAAAATTGTTCTGCAGCAAGTTCAACATAAACATTCGCATTCTGTTCTGAGCCTTACCATCACCACTTACCGCGATTCAAATAAAGAAGACCTAAAGTGATATGCTAAGATCATATTGTACTAAGAATAGGACAATGCTGTCTCTTTCCTTAGGAGACGGCAAAAGCATTCCCCTGAATACTTTCAAAATCAGTAACCCCAATATAATGTCGCGTTTTATTGGAAAGGGCTGTGTTCAGCAGTGGACGTCTTCCGGCTGTGATGTCATGTGACGATATTGTATTGCACTTTCGATTCTTCAATTATGTGGTAATGGTAAGGCTCCTGTTCAGCAAAGAAAGACATGCACAAGTAGAAGGTTGGTTGTACTAACTGGTATGCTGCACGTTGTTCTGCGGAGAGTGCTGTATGAACATGGAAGGCGGCGCGTCCGGCTGCGAGCCGCGGATGAAGATGGGGTTGGGCGCCAGCAGGCCGCCCGCCGGGATGGTGCCCGCGGGCAGCCCGCCCGCCCACACTTGCGACAGCGGCCCGGAGATCTGCCACGGCGCAAACTGCATCGTCTGCCCGCCCGTCTGCACAACCAGTGGGACGATTAGTCGACCATGTACCAAGTAACATTTGCTATCCACCGAACTAAATTGAGGTTCTCAATTCGGCTGTGTTTTGTTTTAATGTTAGATAGAACACCGCCATTTATTAACCGATTTAGACAATTCAATTTAAATCGAAATACTTTCAGAAAATTATTTGTAACGTAAATATACTTTCAGAATGGTACTTTAAAAAATTGGATCAGTAATTTGGTTTTTGAATGTTACTGGAAAATAAAATTAAAACATCATCCACATACTTATCAGTATGCAATTAAGGAGATTATAGTCGGTTTAAACCCTTTTTAAAAGGATATTATTTTAATTTGCGAACTTTTCAATCAAGTATTACTCTCATTTTTAGTGAAATGCTTACAAGAGTTTCAGTATTAGGTATTCCACTGTCAGATTAAATATTATAAGATGTATGGGTGAAAAAACTTATAAACTATTCATTAGAATGTAAATAATTTATCAGTTTTTCACCATATTAAAAATTCGCTACATTCGTTAATCCAATGTGGATACGGTTGTAATCTCAATTATTTACCCAATCATTTCGGCTTTCACTCATCTTACAAAACGGGCCCCAACTAAACCGGATTCACACTCGAGCTAGCTTGTACATGAACGAGACGTGTGTGATGTTCATAAATCTATAAGTGTGAACGAGACGGTCATAAACTTTGATAACATTCGTTTTCATGTTTAACCCTAAGTTGATCAAAGTGGGTAAGCTTGTAGCCTGTCGCGAGTGAGACGCAAAACGAGGGCGCAAACCAGCTGCATGTCTCGCATCGACATCTGATGACGGGCAATTGGTTCGTCAGTGGGTACAGTAATACAGCTTTTAAACAAAAGAACCCCAGGTCACAGATAATAATATACAGGTTAATACATGCACACGAGCTTTTTATGAGGATATTGAGTTGTACCTGTTGTATAATAATTATTAATGATAATTACATTTTAATTTTATTCCTATGCAACGTATAAGGTTTTTTAAACTGTGCTTTTATAATAATTCCGAGGCCTATTAAATAACTCGCTATGCTTTAAAGTTTCACGTAGCTCCTATCTAGCTAATTTTAAATTCGTCGTAATAAATGTCTGTGTGAGTGTGTCGAATCGAAGATTAAGAGTGAAGTTGAATGACTGTTTTACTGTTGCATTGTCCAGTTAAGGTGCTGGCTCCACCGCTCGATTGACTGATACTCCGGCGCAAAACGACCCGATCTTAAATCGATTCTGATTTATATGTTATTGTCAGCATGATTTTGGTGGTCACAAAATCAAGGTGATATAGATAAAATCATCAACTGAATAACCTACATATTGTACAAGGTACAATGATGTAATATCTATAATTTTCGCATATAATGAATTATTTCTGTGTAATATACAGTGTAACAGATTTACGTATACAGTGTACATGTACGATTTATGGTTGTACCAATTAGTATGTATTATGTGAACTAATTTCTCGCTATATGTACACGTTATAGGTACTCACTTGCAGTGGGCTGATGATCTGAGCTTGCTGCTGCTGAGCACCAAGCACTGGTTGAGACACTTGCACGCACTGCACACAATACGATGGGTACATTTAACAAACAAACATTAATAGATAAACAATAACTAAAATGCTTAAGGCGGTGTGAAGCTAGGAAGACAATGTTTTGTGAATTTCTGAAATACACAGAACAAAGGTTAATCTTTATTGCATACCAACGGGTTTCTTCGAAACTAACAAATAGAAAACTTTACAATTTTGTGTTTTATTTACCTGCGCTTGTACCGGCACCGCTTGCCCGCCACCACTGGAGTTACCCACCTTGTTGCCCGACCCTTTGCCGCCGCACTGGAAATAAAATCCATGCCGTTACTAGCCGCGCCCTGCGGTAACAACCGCTTTAATCAAGCTAAAACGCAGCCGTTGCTATGTATATCCTAAGCAAAGATCTAAATTATCCATCTATAAAAAACAATTTAAATGTAGATCGAAATGAGTAGGGATTAATAAATAAAACCGCAGAAAATAAGTGTATAATGTGTCATATAAATAAAACAGGAGTCCCTATCAATAAAATTATTTACGAACTATGTTATAAAAGACGCAATATTTAATATGAAGTTCAAGTAAGACGCATTCCAAAGAGCGCCCAGAGGAAGTGTAAAATTACTAGGCTCACGTTTGGGTTCGAGTAAAAAACCGCAGCTGAGCGAAAAAAATGCACCGAGGGTATCACAAAGGGAGTTTTTGTCGAGAAGCCATTAAGGGGGTTCTATTTATGAAGCTTGACGTGTCGAGGCGAGGCGCATTGTGCACTTCTTTCCTCGGCGGAACAATGCGTTAAACACCACCACCCCTGCGGAAGCTGCGCAGAAACGCACCGAAAGTTAGCTCCACAGCGAGTACTTTATTAATTTCCGAAAACTTTAGATGATAATAATAATAATAATTTATTTGACCAAAAACACAGTGGATAAAATAGGTACATCGAAGGTTGATACAGTAGAAGAGGGAATTATAAATATGAAACACTGAATCCCACACTAGGGAACCCTGGGGCAAGTAAACGTAAGAATCTTACCAATAGCTATTGAAACAGATAATTTTGAGTCAGTTATCAATAGCTGGGAAATAAGTTGTAGGCATTGTGATGCCGTTAGCGGCATGCGCCAGTTTATTGGCTCCGTTTTAATTAACTTTTAAATTATCCGATCAGACTGATCGAAAAATTTCACATAATTACCAAGTTATAATAACAATAGAAAGAGACAGCTAAACCACGCAGTGACATCAAACGTTATTACTTCATAGTACTACATTTCCGTGGTACCTCTATGGTAGATCTACATACATCTTTGGCATGTGACGTCACAAAATAAAATATGAACTTCATAGTAGCTGTGAGGTAGTTCCACACGATCTCTGTTAGGCGATATTGAACATGATTTTTTTTTTACTGCGTATTACTCCGCCATAAATTCGATTTCACTCTTTTTTTTAAATAATAAGGTTAAATTTTTAGCTGCCTACCATGAGAAAATAATATTTTCTAGTTCATTTATCATAATGGTCAGATTGTCTATTTGCACTCGCTTAAGGAACGAACGAACGAACGAAAATGAAATAAAGCATCGCGATACCGGTATGTTCGAGAATTACAGAATGAGGACATTTGTGTCATCCACCAATCCTCACTTGGCCTATATGTTGGATTCTGGACTTCACTCTTCCTGTGAGATAAGAGACTCGTGGCCTAGCAGCGGGAGAGTATGGATTGATGATATTATTATACACTTTTAGCAGAGTGTAAGTGAAATTATTACGTTACTTCTGACTAAAGGGTCATATATGCGCTATTTGCATTAGACAAATAACTTACCTTGTGCATATCATTTTGCTTCTGCTGCTGTCCGATCCCGGAGACAGTGGGCTGAGAGTGCGCCGGCAGAATGCTGGGCTGCGAGTTGATAACACCCAGTGGACTGAACACAAACGTTTGGTTCTGCGTTGTTGGGATCGCCGGGATCGTAGTGTACCCGGGAAATGGGGCTGCCAAAATAAAAATGTCACTAAAGCACCGTTAGATTTACCGTAATCCGTCAAGATAGTCCCCGATTTTCTGTAGAAACAAGCGCCTGGTACCATCTAAAAAGCTCTTCTGTCAAATAAGGGTTTTTTTAGTTTTGGCGGGAAAATGAAAAAGATTGCATCACCGCATTGTATTATATTCCAAAACTTGTGTTATTTTCAGTGTTAGTGCATAAAATTGGTGGCATTTTATTCGTTAAGTGCTGGATTACAGGCATGAGTGTGGGAAACTGGTATAATGATGGTGAAAGATTTTCTTTTCGTGTTGTTTCCAAAACTACATAGAAGCTTCTGGTAAAGTTGCCACCACTTTACTAGGAGTATGACTTGATGACTTGGATTGTGACTTGACACATTATATACTAATAATTAACTTGAGAAATTATCAATTACTTGACACTGGTTAAATACACAAAACTGTGGAGCCAAAACAAAAAGAATATATAAAAAATGATTTTTTTTCACAACGCACACTATTCTGTAAAAAATGTGAGAATGAGAAGTCAGAGGAAATTTCCATCATTGGTTCGTTAACGGCGCGAGAGATACGTTTCGGTACCAGCTTATTAATACCCCAAAATAACAAAGGGACAAAATCTTAACGGACTACAGAAACGAAAAAAAAGTTTTCATGTTGAATGAAAAGGTTTTAGGAAACAATAAACTAAGTTTCAAGATGTTTTCTGTGTTTCATTCAAAGAAAATTCAAAGTATCTGAATAAATTCGAATACGAAAGTTGTTACTTTTTACAACATATAGCGTGTAAACGAGTTGAACTTGAACTTCTAAACTTTGTTCCAGAAGTTTCCTTTCGTGTTCATACATAGAGACTTGAGGTAAGATCTTATAACTTTTAAAGTTAAATAACAAATCTGGCTTTCTTTCATAGTATTTTAGAAGCAATTTCATGTCGAGATTCCGTTAGAATCTATGGTGTTTACTATTAATAACATAAAACTGTAGAGTTTTAAGCGATTGATTCAGTAACACATTAACTCATAAGTAATTCCAAGCTAAAATAGAATATGGAGTTCACAATTACTTTTTTTATTGTATTATAGGTTGCATAGACTGTAGAAAGCATTATCTTACCAGCCTCTAAAATTATTTACAAACATCGAGATTATGGGCAAGTGCCGCTTATACATACAAAAGTGTAACGAAAATAATTTAACACGCGGTTTCCAAACGCGTGACAATAAGCCAATAGAAAAAGCTGCAAATGCAACTCATACCAAGAAACGTGAAATAAGAAGCTCACCAAATACAGTACACAGCATCGATAGCAACAAACTACAGTATTGAGATACAAAATCGCCAATTAAAAACACGCTACCGAAATAAACAAATTCAAACTAATTAAATCTGAAGTGAAAATAAACAATAACCAATCACGAGCCCGAGACAGAAAAATTTGTTAAAAAAAATGTTTAAAATTTTTGTTTAAACCTTGCTCCTGATATGTAGTGAGACCTGCAAAATTTACTGTAAAACTAAATAGTGAGGAAGTTCATATCGAGAAATGTCGCTTTATAAAGTTTCTAATTAAACTAATACATTTAGGTAGTATTCATAGAAATAAGTTAAGAGCATTGGTTCGTATTTAACGTGGAACGTTTATCTCTTTAGCGGCAAATTCAAAATTATCAGTTTCTATCATATTTTTACGTTTTTATTAAATATTGTAGTAATATACTTCCAATATGCGCAATTATCATCGCTTTAAATAATTATAGACCTGTGCTAGCCACAAAAGCAAAAAAACTGTGATAGTTTTGAATTTCCCGCTTTAATGAAAACGTTTCACCTGGCAAATTGGTTCTTTGATAAATAGAAAGTACAATCATGCTCCATTTGGCGTATTCTTGTTTTCAGAGAAATTGTGATAAAATGTATGCAACATCATTATTACAGCCCATATAAGTATTTTAGAGATAATGTAAGTTTCCAAGAATTAAACGTGTTATTAGACCAATTGGGTCACGCGCCGCCCACCCGATTAACATGTTCTCATTTTATCCTGTACATATGTATGTGTATGTATGTTAGTCCTAAGAAAGCTATTTGAAGTAATCCTACGACAAACCCTTACTTTGCCTATTATTATTTACAATAATGGTGAATGGGATATTACATAGATTTTTCGATTTCGAGATCATTTGGTCAAATGATACGTTTATAACTCCGTTTATAATTAATTCACGGTGAATAATTAGTGCTATTAGTAATAATATAGCTGTAAAGCTGCGAAAAATGCTCATCGGAAGCTTAATTAGGTGATATTTTAAAGTGCAACTTTTTATGCTTGCCATAAATAATTATGTTATATTTATACATATTTCATGGACTGATGAAATAATCACGATTATGATCTTCAACTGTTTCCATAGATCCGGTATTGTTTCAACACCCACTATAGAGTTTGGAATACCGACCTATATACCAACAAATTGATGTTTGCAAAAACTTTGGCAATGGTTTGCAGTCATTGGAAATTGAGCATTATGAATATTAAATATAAGGTCCAGCGTTTGACTCACCAGCTTGTCCTTGTAAGACTTGCTTTCCCTGCGTGGTAAGCATGTGTGGCGCCAGTTGGTTGCCTTGGAAAGGCTTCCCTGCGGCGATAACCTGACAGAACGCATCATTAGTAATTATAAAAATGAAAAACCCGGTTCTGAATTATTACTTGATCACTTTATAGTAATATATATGATAGTATACTTAATTTATATTTAAATTCGTTATTGTCTGAAATGATGACAGAACCTATAAGGCAACAGTTGGGCGATCACGTAACTCGATGGCAACAAATATTATAATAGAAACACATATTTGTATGGATTTGACAGTTTGAATACGCAGTTTATGTGCATAGTTAGTATGGAAATTTCTCCTGTTGCATTGAAATTAGAGTTTCGTGATCACCCCCCAGGTTGCTGCATCCACCGTGAAAATAGACAGTGTGTGTTGCAACTTTTGTTGTGCAAAGCTTTAAAGACGAAGGAAACGATAGCACCCAAGGGTATTTTAGGCGCGTTTCATGGGGAAATGGATAAGTATAGCTTTGAATTAAATATATGTATAAGTGATTCATATCTCGTAGTTATCTATGAAGTTCGCCGATACAAAATTAAAGATATCAGACTGAATTAATATTTAAGTCAAAGAAGTTACGATCTATCTTTCTTTAAACAGATTTTGACCAGTCTTTTTTGCTTATACCCTACGCCTTAAAAGCGATGTTGCGTTTTAATTTAACAGGTATATCATATACTAGTTTTGCCCCGCGGTTTTACCCGCGGATAAAAGTATTTTAATTATTTATTCATCTCACGGGAAAATTTCTTTTTCCGAGATTAAAATGTAGCCTATACGTTAATCTAGTGTATAAGCTATCTTGGTACCGAATTTCATGCAAATCCATTCAGCCGATTGAGCGTGAAGGAGTAAAAACATACACACATAGACACAAACACACATACAAACTTTCACCTTTATAATATTAGTGTGATTTCAAAATCTATTTTAATTACATGTAAATAAAAGAAAACGGTGGAAATAACAAACGGTCGTTATAACAAGTCAAAGTCAACGGTCAAAGAACTTTGCGATGAATGATGATAGCTAGCCACTTGCACGACGGAAAGATGTGAAATAAAAACCTGTTTACCTGTATTTGTTGCGAGTTGATCCCGGGATGAAGCGCGATGTTGCCCGGCATTAACAGCGGGCCCTGGGCGTTGTACAACTGTTGCAAGTATGCATTGTTCTGTAACGGTTGCTGTATCACCTGCACGCGACTATGACCCCATTCGGCACTGCTAACAAATAATATTATACCTTTAAAGTGCAGTGAATGAAAACATCAAATCATTAAGTGGAGAATGGGAAAGAATAATATTTTTTACGCCAATGCGCACTATCTAACTTACTGGAGCAATAGTTACAGTGAATCGATAGGTCAGTGGAAGTAATATTAACAAGTATTCACGGTTCACTGTTCACTGCTGGCGAACTATGGCAGAACTTTTTTTTAATGTCTTTCATCCCACGTGTGCCATTACATCCGGCAAGGATATTGAAATTCATATTAATTTCAGATAGAGTAACGTTTGACCCATTTCACCTGAAAATTTAGGTTTTATTGCGACTGTATTGGGAATTACCTCTAATGCGAGGCTGCCGGAACACAATGATAAGTGCTTGGGGACAGATACTTAACTTGAGCGTGGTATATACTTAGGCACTGGAAAGTGCCCTATCGCCGTGCTATAGTTTCATCACGTTGTTGTCCTACACGAAAGCTCTTCAGCTTGAGCTCATTGCTCTACGCTCCACGGATAGCATATCGATGTCACTAGTAACTAGCCAGTATATTTTTTTAACTAAAGCAGATGTTCTACGCTACCGTCGACACAAAAATGTAAAAATTCAAGTACCACCTAGTTAGAAATGGATAGGCTGAATGATGAAGATATTGTTCACCTGATCTGCTGTGGATGTTGTGTATTAGGCGGCATGTTCTGCAGCGGAGCCATGGTCGAGATAGTACCACCCGCTTGCTGCTGCAGGCCTCCGCCGGTTTGCTGCTGTTGTACCTAAGATGAACCGTTTTACTTTGTTAACTATAAACAATTCGCGACTACATTTTTAAGAAACCCTAATAGTAGAATTCAATTGTTTCTAAGCTGTTTAATTGATAATAACGACGTCTTTTTAAATCCGCGATAAAGATACGAATGTTTATTATTGTAAGCTAACATATTAAAGATATATTTTTCCAAATAAATATTAGTTATACAAACAATTATAGTTATATAATATACCTCGCCTTATAGAATGAAAAAAGTTCAGTAAAGTTCATTATCGACACCGAACGGAATATGAATGTGCTATAATTAAAAAATATATTAACTACATATTAAAACACCCAAACAGGTTTGGTCACGTAAGATAGAAAAAACTTTCGGTTCGAGAGTAAACCGTTTTGTTTTTATTTAAAAGTCATAAATCTCGAGTGTTGAGTACCTACCAAAACCCTTGAGTTTAACCTTCCGACCTATAAAAAAATGTATAAAGTGGGTCGGCCTCGCGGCCGCTTGAGCCTTAACCAAACCACAAAACATAGAATATACTTCAAGTAAAAACTATGTTTCTTGCGCACCTTTTAATGCACCTTGTATTTTATAAAACAGTCAATCAACTAATAATGTATACATACTTGTTTAATTTAGTAAGTATAAAACAATGTAACCTATTATTTGAACATCTTTTTACCTTAGTAGCCACAATAAACTTTCTATTTTTAACTTGAAATTTTGTGGATTTTACATACACTCCGTCATAATAAGTACATTATCATTCGTCGGTGGACTAGCAGATTTCTTCTGTACTTTTTACGCCGCCATGTTGCCTCAGCTCAAAAGTCGTGACAAATTATCGACGCCGGAATTAATACTAGATTGGCTTTAAGTGTCGTAATTTTAGCAAAAAAAATGTTACAACCAATGAACGCTTTCGGTTTTCGAGTGCTATATAGACTTGCGTCTAGATAAACGTACATTATATAAAATCGCGAAATATATTTTATGTAAGTACTTACACGATGATACCTACATCGTGTAAGTACTGAATTAATAAACGATATAAATACTGGTCTTACTACTTGCTGGTCTTACTATTTATGGGTCATAAATGCCATCGTCTGAATTTGGCGAATGGAAAACAAATAACAACTTAAGGAATATATGAATAAAAACAGACATCCACTGCACTGACCTGATGATTCATACTGCTGGGCATAGAAGACACGACTGTTACCGTCTGGTGATGCTGCTGGTTGGGCTCGTGCTGTGCCATGCTCATCTGCTGCTGTACAACTTGGCCTTGTCCGTCAACAATCTGCACAAACGTACATCTGGATTAATTTCTTTCCTTTCCTTTCAGGGTCTGTTTGTTCCGACAAAAGGCCAAGACTTGGCTACCTCAAGGGTGCCCTGCCTTTGAACCTCAACAATTATACAATACAATACAATATACAATTTCCAATCCGCCCGCTCAGAAACTAACAGCAGACGTAAAATAGACACAATGTCGAAATTGCTTTGTTTTTACTTTTGCTATAAGATTATATATACAATAAAGAATACTACACTTTAGAAACATGAAACATTCAGGGTGCTTCCTAGCATTCGTTACAACGCTGGTAAGTTATGAGGCGTTATTTTTTCCGTTTACCAAATCAAGCTGGCAAAACTCGGTGGCAATGCAAACGTGAACAAAGTTCACATGCATGACCGGTTTCACATACTCGTTATTTTTAACAACTTAGTAATAGTAACTTTTAAATAAGCATTTCAATGCTTAATTGGACGTGTTGCCGGCTAGCAGATAAAGTTTCGTGACAAACTAATGGGCCCATCAGTAAGTAGAACTTTTACTAACACTATATACGATTAGCTGTGAGACTGAACCGTAAACCACATACAGTTTCATATTTTTCTAACCTTGCAGGGAAGTTAAACTTATACCGGCTCAGGCATTATAAGCTCTAATATTGTCTGCGCTGTTAAAAAATTAGTTCCCGAGTTTCCTTTAAAAACTTTCTTGTTCTACTAAAAGCGGCGGAAAAGTTATTTAGTTATACATAGATGCCGAGGCCGCGTGTTTATTTATGATAACTTTATGCAATATAAATTATATTATTAGGTAGATAGGTATACTATTAGGGGATTATTTTTCGTATTTAATATACATGCACATTATGTGTTGGTTAGGTTGCTCCTGGTTCCTGGTCCCTAGATACCGGGTATCATAGTTAGCGTCCATGATCTATGTATCAAAAATCTGCCTAAATGTACACATAGTGATGATTATATGAACCAATACGAACATGGTCGTTTGATGTTGGCACCTCTACCATGCTCTTGTGCAATAGGGCATCAACATCTTGAACGGGTAGATGCAAGAAGGGCTTACTGTGGCCGAGCTTTCGTCTAAGCAGCACCTATCTACGAAGCAGAAATGAAGCCGTAGAATATATTATTTACTAGTAAACGATACCTGCAGCGAACTTGTTGTTTTTAATCCTACTTTTCCTGCCGTGTCTACGTATGGAATTAAAATCCCACAATCTAACAATAAAACCTTAATACGTTGTTTACATGGGTCTGTTTTGCAAAATTACTCAGTCAGGTGTATCATGTATTGCATATTATAAAACCGTCGACCTCGAGTCGTTACTTCACTTAACTTCTTTCGTTGCTATAAAAGCACAAGAGACCCCTATAAGCTTTCTATGATTGTTTGTTTATTTTTTGAAGTAAAACTTGCTATTTGTTGCTGAAAAGTTGGTTGATGCGTGACGAGGCAAACGGAAGTTGTTGATCAACGTAGATCTTCATTGTCAACATAAAGTTAAAAATTACTTCAAATTTATATTATTACGTTAGTATGTCCGGTAAAATTACATTACATTAAACAAAGCAAAAACAAAGTAAGATATAAATTTGTTTTTGCTTTGTTTAAATTTAGATGGAGCTAAATAGCTGGTATTGAATAAATGTCTTTATTATTTTCCATTCTATTCATAGCCCGGCTCATAACCTGGAGGCAGCGAGTTCGATTCCCGCGGGAGGACGCGCATTTATGCACAGAAAAAAGGGCAAATACATATTCTGAGTCTTGGTGTTATGGGACCCTGGTTCTCGTAGTTCCTGGGTCACACAGGGAATCATAGTTAGGGTCCAGGATCGATGTATGTGATCTTTGGGCGATATTATTATTAAATAATTATTTTTATGGCAAAATGCCTGTATTCTTTCTACTTTTATACCAACTAATAGCTACTTTACGTTACCTACTACAAAAACCTGAGATCAGGGCAAACAAGGGTGATCTGAGACAAACAAATTTGGACTATACATATACTGACTGCGCTTATCACAATTTTCCTCCAGCTATTGCCAGTAGTAGCCAGTAAGTAGCATACCCAATATGTTGGCACAGAATACTGTGATTTTTGCAACATTGGGCCCTTTGAAGTGCAATGTCGATCCTTAAACTTGAATGAATGTAGCGAAAAATGTATGCGAATTTTACAGAGTGAATGGTAAAAGCTTAAAAACTTGGTAGGACTGAAGGCTCTAATAAATACATTGCCAATTACGCTTGAAAAATACCGACACCTCCATTTAGTTTTCCACACGGTTTATAGAAATTTCTTGATGTAAACAGAATTAATAGTCAACTACTCACTTTAAAAAATAGTTATAACTGTTAGAGATCGTAATAAATATATGCAATTTTTTTTTTCCGTAATTATAGTCTTTAAGCCTCATAATTATAGTTTTTTAATCAGATTTTAAACATCGTCAAAAAACCGAGTAGTCAAAATTGGTCTCCTTGTGACGTCATTTGTAAGTAAACAGAAAGTAAACAAAAATTGATCAAGTCTAATCAAAGATTTTAGCTTTGCAGTGGCGGAAGTAGATGCTAAATTTTGACTTCAATAAAATAAATATATCCATTTTATAATAATTAATGAATGTCTCACGTTAAAGTCCAAAAAATATTTTTTTTTTACATTAACTTTATTTATAACATAATTTTAATAATTTGAATACAGTGTAAGACCCTAATTAATTTAATCTATTCAAATGGTAAATAGCGATATACGAAATAAAAGGAGTCCCCGTTCAAATTCTCGAAATAGAGCCCTTACTAACCTTGGAATAAATGTAATAGAAGCAGGTGGTTGCACTTGATGTCGTTAAAAAGTTTTAAATTAATTTATTATTAACGTCCGGCTGACACGACCAAAAAAATTAGAATTAACCTGACCAGTCTAACGGTGTGAACTTGGAACATTAATACAATAAAACGTAAGCGCTATTTCGAAAACAAGATTGCTTGCGGAGCCTATTTATGTATGACTGGCTTTTGCCTGCGCACGCGTGGTATTTAAAATAAAAAGTAGTCCTACGTCTAATTAACTATTTGTACACGAGCAAAGGCGCATGACGCACAGCGCGTAGATTTATCTAACAGGAAGAATCAAAATAAACAAACTTATTAAATTAGGCTGAAGGAGGCAACACTAACCTGTTGCGGTTTGATCTCACCGCTCATGCCTGTCTTCTGACTCTTGTCAAAAAGAAGGTTGACGTTGTTTTGAGGAGACGTCAAGAAGCTCAAGTTTATTTCACCGATTATTCCGGGTACGTTAAACTGCTGAGTGTGCACGGGCTGAAATTACAAAACTTATTAGGTTTCGATTAAAATAATCTATACATATAAAATTCGAAATCCTGACTGACTGACTTATTATATCAACGCACAGCCTAAACCAGTGGTCCTCGAGACTTGAAATTTGGAGGGTGTGTACTTTGTAAAATGTAGGTATCCACTAAGAAAGCGTTTTTCGAAATACCACCCCTAAGAGGGTGAAATGGGTGATTGAATTATTTTCCTATAGGCCACTCGGGTGAAGCCGCTGGCAGAAGCTAGTTGGTCCATAAACTAGTAATGCAATTACTGAATATAAACATCAACACATCAGTCACATGTAGTTTATGTAATTACCTGCAGGAACTTTTGCTGATTCTCAGGTTGCTGAGCCTGTTGTTGTTGTTGTTGCTGCTGCTGCTGTTGTTGTTGTTGCTGTTGTTGTTGTTGCTGCTGTTGTTGCTGCTGCTGCTGCTGCTGTTGTTGTTGATGAAATTGTTTCTGCAACTATGGTAAAATATAAAAATGCTTTTGTCATGTTTGCTTATGAACATTATGAACTTGACGTAAACACGTTGTAATGTATTAAATTTAAATATTTCTCACCAGATCTTGCTGATCTTGTTGATTTTTAATATGCTGTTGAATAGCTTGCTGATGTTGTCTCTGCAAAACTTGTTGCAATTGTTGCTGTTGCAACTGCTGCTGTTGTAGCTGTTGCAGTTGTTGCAACTGTTGTTGTTGCTGTTGCTGAATTATCTGCTGTTGAATCTGTTTTAAAATTACAACAGTATTTATTTTTGTTTTTGTATCTATTAGATAATTATTTGAAGAGATGTGTAACTTAGATGTTTATTTATTTATGTATAGTACAAACCTGCAATTTGTCATCTTCATCTTTTGGATTCCTGTATCTGTACTCTTCCTGGTTGTGATTATCAGGCTCTGTTTTAGGCGGTTTCAACTCAAGTGGTCTACGATTAACGGCGTTCTGCTTGTCTAAAGCGAGTAGGGTATTTGCCGCCTCGTATTTATCCTCGAAAGTGATACCTGCCTTTTCAGCGAGGGTCTCTAAATATTGCAGCGGCCTCTTGGCCGGCTTTATCTGGCCCTTCGACTTGTCACCTTGACTGCTCCCTGGCGATTGCTTTGGAAGAGTCTTGGTTATTGTTATACTATTTTTATTACCATCATCTTTCTTATCTACTTTTGGTTCTAAAGTGAAATAATTTTTTGGGTAATCCTTGTCTTTTTCTCCGTTGAGAGTGCCGTTCTCAATTAGAGTAATGGTCGTGGAATTGGCGACCTTTATAGTTTTGTCTTTGGAATCGTCTTTAGACACGGGAGGACCCGAGCTGTGTGTAGGTGACAGAAGCTGCTGGGGGGGCACATGCTGGGTCACTGGGACATTCTGATTCTCAGAGGTGTGTGTTTTGTCTGTTGGCTTCGAGAGCTGCTGAAAACTAGGGCTCTGTGGCTCCTTATCTTGTTCTTTTTTCTTCTGGGCGCTGTCTAGAATCTCAGTTCTGCAACAACGTAACAGTTTATACATATTAATACGAATATTACAGATTATTAAAAAAATGGTAATATTTTTAGGATGTTATCTCCAGAATAATCACACATATTAGTCTTTACCACAAACCAAAACATTGGCCACAGAAGGCAGAAAATAAGATAAAAAAATATACAATAATATGTATAAATAATATAGAAATAAAAAATATTGTGATTTACTTAAATCTTATACAGCATTACAGACAGGTTAAAAGTATTAGTAACAGAAGTAAATTAAGGTGGTAACTCAGGTACACTCAGTTGGTTGAAGAACTAAAGTGTGTACTTTTATTGCCTTAGGTCATCAAAACTCCATGTGAAAAAATAACAAACAGGTTCACTAGAACTTTTCCATAGTTTGGGGCTAGATCATGTATGCCAGATTTATTCTTATTAAAAACCTACTGAAATCACTAATAAATAAATACATTTATTCTGTATAATTCGTGACCATAATAATTATCAATCTCAATGTCTTAAATCTTGCATAGAAATATCCTAGCAAGACCAGAACTTCTACTGTAATCTATTAGTGTATTAGCCCTTTTTAGAACAATTCGGGATACAAAATACTATTATGTCACAATAAATGGATTCGAAACTCATTTCATGATTGTGATCTGTAGTATTTGTTATACAGACATTAACTAAATCAAACTAACTAAAATGTTTTGGCATAATATATTGACCTCTGCCAATATGAAAGTTGTAAAGAAGTGTCCTCTACCCATATCATTTACACATTGTAATTGTTCTCATATATGGTGGTTTTTACCTCCAATATTGCAGGAACATGATGCTTTAGGGTAGCATATTACTTTTCTTTTTGGTATTTCAGTAACCCTTACCCATAATATAAAATAAAATTATTATTGTAGATAGATATATATATAATCTTTTTATTGAAACAACACATCTTGAATCATGAATAAACTAAGAAAACAAACATAGCAAAAGTGGAAAGATGGTCTTATCACAATAAGCAATCTTTTTTAGACTACTTGGCAAAGAAAGTAATAACAGAAAATGTATAAGCCCTGGTTTTCATGAAAACTGTATGCATGGCTTGTAAATCAAAGGCAGCGGGTTCGATTTCCACAGCAGGTGTTGTTGTGAGGCAGTGGATTTTGTGACTGTTATGGGACCTTGGTCCTCTTAGTTCCTGGGTTCCCTAGATAGATAGTTGTTAGGGTCCAGGATCTATGTATGTGATTGTAAGGAATTATTATTATCAGTTACATATTAATAATGATATACATATGATTGAACCATACATCATAAATATGATTATGATTAGATCATCATCATACATACTTATCACTAAAAGCGACTTCAACTTGCATTAATTGCATGTGCGCCAGTAAGTGTACCATGTCCCTTTAGTGTAGTTGGGTCTGCCTACCATAAATTTAAGAAACCTTACTGCTAAGATTTCTCAGATTCATGCTAAATACATACCTATTAAACGATTTATGCGATTCTATGTTTACCTTTAGTTA
The DNA here is from genome assembly GCA_905220475.3 of Ennomos fuscantarius. NCBI lineage: Eukaryota > Metazoa > Arthropoda > Insecta > Lepidoptera > Geometridae > Ennomos > Ennomos fuscantarius. The sequence goes on along the minus strand of HG992023.1, from coordinate 8,616,067 downwards.
GGTACCTACTAAATTTCTTGTTTCTCTTTATACATAGCTATTTATATTTAAATGTTCATGAATGAGATTTTCTTAACACTTAATTTTTTTTTTCAGTATTGTTATACTTCTTGACTTAACAATATTATGTATCTATTCGTATTGACTTTTTTTTAAAATTATTTTCCTTATTGTTTATTTGCGTTTGTGCACGTTGAGGTTAAGGCAAAGAATATTGTTTTTTTTTCTATGTTTTGGCTCCACACTTTTGTATATTTAGCCAGTGTCAATTAAATTATCAATTACTTAATTGATAATTTATCAAGTTAATGATATTTCTCGCAAATATGTGTCATGTCATAGTCGAAGTCATCAAGTCAAGTCAGTCTAGTCAAAGTCATACTCCTAGTAAAGTGGTGGCAACTTTACTTGAAGCTTCTATGGAGTTTTGGAAACAACACGAAAAGAAACGTTTCACCATCATTATACCGTTTTCCCACACTCACGCCTGTAATCCAGCACTTAACGAATAGAAAGCCACCAATTTTATGCACTAACACTGAAAATAACACAAGTTTTGGAAAATAATACAATGCGATGACGCAATCTTTTTCGCTTTCCCGCCAAAACTCCAAAAATATAGTTACTCAGGGTTACATCCTCTTAGGTTTGTGTTGTTTTGTTATAAATCGAGCAAGTTCACATCCACATCATGACGGCACAGACCAAAGAGAGAATACTACGAGTCAGTGCTGCCAGCCCCTACAGAATTTTCCCCGAAATGTAATAAAAAAAAACCCTAATACTGTTTTTGTAAACCTATAAAATACATATATTTATTACTTATTTAGCAAATGTGTGTTTTAAGTGTGTAAGGCTCATAAAATAGAACAATCACCAGTCAATATTATTCATTATCTCTAAAACGGCATCGTCGCCAGTGATTTTAGAAGTGCCAGTGCTATGTGCGTTTTATAGGTATACATTATACCTACATTCTGTATCAGAATGCTTTTACATATTTTCTAATTTTTTTATTTTGATATTTATGAACCGATTTCGACTTCAAGAAAGACGGAGTCCATCGAACATTTTTTTAAATTTATTCATAAATGAAAAAGGTTTCAACCGCTGTACGTCGCTAGTGATGCGTTTTGGTTGTGGCACTAAGGCGTAGTCTCTTACTGTAGGCGTAGTTCTTAGTTTGAAGTTTAAATGATAGTGTGCAGGTTTTTTTGTTTTTTTTTTTTTTTTAGATTTGGCTCCACACTTTTGTGTATTTAGCCAGTGTCAAGTTATTGATATTTTATCAAGTTATCGATATTTCACGCAAATATGTGTCAAGTCACAGTCGAAGTCACCAAGTCAATCCATAGTCAAGTCAGTCTAGTCAAAGTCATACTCCTAGTAAAGTGGTGGCAACTTTACTTGAAGCTTCTATGGAGTTTTGGAAACAACACGAAAAGAAACGTTTCACCATCATTATACCATTTTCCCACACTCACGCCTGTAATCCAGCACTTAACGAATAAAATGCCACCAATTTTATGCACTAACACTGAAAATAACATAAGTTTTGGAAAATAATACAATGCGGCGACGCGATCTTTTTCGTTTTCCCGCCAAAACTCCCAGTGTGCAGGTTCAGAACTATGGGATAACCGGTGGGAAAATAAAGTTTATAGAGACGACCACGAACCGAAAGACGCAACGAAGGCTGTATATATACCTCGGTCGGCACAATATGCATGAAAAACTTTGGCAAAACTAAAAAATGAAAGATCAATGCGTTGTTATTAGTAAATTCTTTTTGTTAATGGAATCCATTGACTCTACTTGATGATGTGAAAATATTAACGAGTTATTAAATTAATCGGTTATTTTTTCTTATAATTAAAAAAAAACTATTATTCAATACTAAATATCGATTTTCAAGAAATTGATTATATTACACAGCTCACTTATTTTTAGTAAAAAAGATAAGTTATGCTTGATTGGATTAAACCATTGTAGCAAAAGGTAGTGATTTCATTCTTTGTTTGAACATTTTGTGAATGAATTCTCAGCTTGAGCAGAAATTCACAACTGAACGTATTTCTGTACACGGGCAGTAGAGTGCTTTCCGTTTTACGCTATTATGGATATGATCGCGCTAACACACATTCCGAGTTACTATGAGCGCGCCAACGATATCTTGTATCGCCACTTATGACGTCATGATCACCACCATCAAAACTGACAGTGGAGACAAAGTTTGTTTTAGAAGGATTGTTTTGAACATATTGAAATTGTTGGACAAACTGCCACAGACGTCAAGTAGATAAGAGTTGAAGTTGCAACTTGAGTCAGCCAGCGTCGTTTATAAAACCGTATTAATCATCAATAACATCTTTACTCGCATCCTCTTCATCACTTGACGAATCGATGGCATCGTCAAAGTCCATATCTGAATTAGAGATGTGACTTGGAGGGTGGAAATCGATTACTCAACAATCGATGTTCCCACAAATCGATTTATTGTAAAGAGATCTTTCTTTAAAAAAAAAAAAAACGCGTGGTCACTATAGTTTGTAAAATATAGCTTGATACGCAGGACATTTTAAAGAGATTATCTCTCTCATTAAAAAAAGTTAAAATAAATCATTTTATAAGAAATCGATTAACTACAAAATAATCGACCTCTATTGACTCTTGGAAGAGTTGCATTTTTTTGTACATAGTAATAAAATTACCAATACGATAATAACTAAAACAACAATCTGTTAGTTTTCAAACTGATAAACAAATCAAATTTATTTTTCAATTCATTTTTATCAACGTTATTTCCTGCGACTACCTGAGCATCAGGACGACTGATGCTCAGCAAGACATGCAAGACAATTCGATCAAACTATCACTGTACACTGACAGTGACAACAAGCTGATAACCACGCGAATGTCAAATCCTAGAGATGTCAGTTCATCCGTAGTATCCTCTCCTTAGTCTGTGGTCAGTCAGATCCCAGCACAGAATACAATTAATTAATTCTCCCGAGGTTCCCAATGGCAAAGGTCCGAAGTGGAATCAATATTCTGGTTTAAGATTCTTTATTTCTCAAAGAACATAGTTCACTCGCTGAGAAAATTATAACTAGTTAAATACATGAACAATGGTACATAGTTTGCCTTTGAGCATGCAGGCGTAAAATGCAAGAACAAATTATTGTATAAGGTGGGTAAGCAAAAAACTATTCAACACAAGTCTGGTCAAAGATTATGTAGGTTACAGAAGTAAAGTAGGATCACTCAAAATGTGGATTTTCAATAGTTTTTTAAACGATTGGAATGATTTAGCTTCTTTAATAGGCTTAGGTAATTTATTATATAGTTCTGCTCCTTCATATAAAATTGTCTTTTTCCCATAGTTAGTTCTAGGGTGTCGTAAATGTATATTATGGGCATTTCTAGTGTTTAATTTATTTATTTCTATATTTTTACTAAATAGGATTTCCGAATGTATGTCTTTGTTAAGTATTTTTCTTATCAATATGCATGTGTTTGAGATATATATTTGTCTAATACTGAAAAGTTTAGTTTCATTATAGATTTTAACTGTAGATTCTAAAAAATCGTAATTAAAAAGTATTTTCAAGATTTTATTCTGGGCAACTTGAATCATACTTAGATTAGTTTTAGCAGCACATCCCCATATTTCTACTAGGTAGTCAAGATGAGGCTTTACGAGAGAGTTATATATTAGACACCGTGTCAAATGCTTTTTTTAGATCAATAAATACTCCAATAGCTAACTGTTTTTGGTCAATACTAGTTTTGATTTTAGTGATTAAGTCAATGGTGGCCGATAAAGTATTTGATTTAGGCCGAAAACCATACTGCCTGTCAAATAGAAAGTTTGTTGATTCAAGGTAAGCGTCGAGTCTGTTGTAAATTACTTTTTCATAAATCTTTGAAACAACTGGTAATACCGAGATAGGTCGGTATAAATATTCATACAAATTATGCTAAGTATATATCACCATATCACTCGATGCTTGTCTTCGTGCTTTCCTATTCTTATGTGATCCACCAGACTAATATAGTAATTGTAATGCTCTCTGCGGTTTGTCAATTTTTTTTTTATTGGGTCCACGCCATGCCTACAATTTTTGCGTACTTATTTAACCAGTCAAGTTTACATTAAAATCTAGTTACAGCTTACAACAGCACATAGGTCACAAAAAAAACAATCCGTGTTACATCTCCAAGTTTTACAAAAGAGGTCAATGATTTAGTTATTTAAGAACCTAATAGGAGCTAGACTGAATAGGTAGGTAGCTACATGTAAATACGGCAAATTCTGTGTATCTATGTATTTTGAATAGAGAATGATTCTCAATCTTAATTCATTAGATTCACAGATTTTAAAGGACTATAGTATCATGGTCATATCAATAATAATAAATCTAATATACCTAGTTAAATAGTGCCTTTATACAATACTTCGTTTAATCTGATAACTACTACAATAATACCAACTTTGCAGCAAAAGTTGCAACCCTCTTTCCCCCCGGGGCCTTTACTAAGCATGGCCCGACATGCTCTTCATGTGCGTGACGCTCTTATAGTTTTATTTTCTAAAACGTCCCTCCGATACTAACACCTGGCTATACCCGTGCTACCTATTACCTACCTATACTACAAAATATACGAACCCCCGTTGAATTGTAATGCTCAAACAAGTACTAATATTTTGGTCACGCGTTTAATCTACCATACGCTCTCATAAACCTTGGAAAACGCGATGACTTCCCCGGTTCTCGCGGACCCACATTTGTGCCTGGGTGGGTACATAGTGGTTACTTGGTATGTAACAAGATTACGTGATTGCCCCGTTTCAGCCGAACGGACAAAATTTCAAATTTTGGGCCCCCTTCTTTTTTTAATTAAAGGTTAGTTACAAAATAACAGACTCATCATCCAGAATGCTCCTAAACGTTCTAGAATGTTCTTTAACAGTCTGGAATTATCAAAAATAATAAAATTTAATTCAGACTTGAAAATGATTTAGAAATGCTCTGAAACGTTTCAGAATATTCTATAGTAATCTAGAATGATCCAGAATATGATTATCCCAATATACGCAATCACGCATACAAATTAACGGTTCCGTGGAATTTCTTGGATTTCCAAAATTTAACGAAGATCAATGGGAATCAAAAGTCCAGTGTTTCTACCGTATATTTAATGGCAAATAGATATCTCTCGTGCCATTTATACATATATATATTCTACCCGGGCAACGCCAGTTCCCTGCCAGTAAATTAGCAAATAAATATTTGTTGACAACACACACAGCGCAAAATAGTCCCAAACTAAGCAAAGCTTGTACTATATGAACGTAACTGATACAATTCTTAGATACTTTTTGTTAGTAAATACATACATAGAATACAATATAACACCCAAACATGGAATAAACACCGATGTTTATAAAACAAATTATGTTTGTCCTGGGCGAGAATCGAACCCACAACCTACAGTTCAGAAGGGTTGACCAACAAAGCATCGGCCCGGTCAAATTAGAAAGAAAAAGTAAATAGGGCGAATTCTGTGCTTGAGAAATATCCAGATATTTCTTATATGAGCTCTATATAGGATAGTAATCTCGTAATGGTTTTATAAAATCAGTAAGTACATACGTACATGCTTTCCAAAAATGAAATGTTGTACATTAGCCACGCACGGCGTCGCCGGCCCGCGTCGACTAAATAGAGTCCCACATCAAAGGCCGTCCTATATTCCAGAGAAAACAGTTATTCCGTCAGGTCTTTTACCATCGTCAAACCAGTCACCATTCGGTTCGATAATTTAATATTAGCGGCGGTAAAAGCCCGACGAATGATATCGTTACGGCTTGCGTAGCGGAAAATACGACCAGCACTTTTGGAAAATGACACGGAGACAGAGTACCACACTGGCAGCGATGAGCCACAACATCTTTGCAAAGATGAACCACTATATTAGTGAAGTAGCTACCTATAAACATAAAGCAATACCACTACCTAGGGTAAACCATCTAATAACTGGCCACTTTAGTACACTGGCCAGTTCGTTTTAGTTCGTGCTAGTTTCCATACGGTAAAAATTGTGAACTAATATGAAAGCTTATAGAAAAGGTAATGTTAAACCATGATCACAGGTGGCGTTACGTGAAGTATGTAAATCTTATTTCATGCAAATGTAGTAAATAGTGGCCAATAACTAATAGCGGCCAGTTACACCAAGTTATACCTTACATAATGTAATTTTTAACAGAATTTTAGAATACAGGCCAGCTAGACACACTACCGAATAGAAAGCAAAGTCAAAAGCTCGTCAAAAGCTTTATTTATGACAAAGATATAACGACGCTTTCAAAGCTTAAGTTTATCATAACCATGAGACTGACAGATACATACCTATGTGGCTGCTTTGCCCCAAATACCTACATGATTGAGCCGGTACAATTTATTCCCCCTGGAGATGTTTTTACTGATATCACGTGTGAAGAGGAAACTGATATTTGTATGACCACTGCATTACACTTGTCGGTGAAAATAAACGACGAATAGACCTCGTGCGCACAAATACTTTTGCAATAATTGTATTCCCGGATTCGGAACTCACGACCGATCTTGACAACCTCTTGACCGATTTCCCGGTTACCATATCAAAAATACGAGTACCTACCAAAGGTTTCCAAATATTATAAAAATCAACCAGCAAATGGAGCATTTAAAAAAAAAAACTTCAAACAAAAATCACCAATGACAAAAAACCCTTCAAGATTATTTATAAAATATGACCCTGTACGCAACTACCAACATTATACATCCGGACAGATGAAAGCATTCGCGAGTCGAAGCAGATGTCACGTCATTTACTTCGCTGGCTCTGTCAATAATTATTATGATAATACTTTAACGTCGAGTAAAATAGGACTAAAAATTTGAAAATAAGCTATGAGCTACGAGTATAAGGCCGGGAGCTCATCGCGTTTTCCAAAGTTTATCAGAGCGCCTCACAGTGGTCCCATTTTGAAAAAAGGTGGACTTAGGACCGAAAGTCGGAATTTCGGGCTGTTTTTTTTTTTATAGAATAGGTCTTAACTATCCTAACAACATCTATTCTATAAAGAAAATCCGTAGGATGCATAGTTTTCGAGAAAAAAAATAATCTTTTTTTTCTTGTATGGAGAAAAACATACTTTATTATTTTTCTCAAGTTGGGTGAAATAGTGACGGCTTTTGTTGATATTTTATGAAAGCCCTAGTGGTATTGTATCTAGAAAAAAATAAAACCAATGCGGTCACCTGCGGCCGCGGGAATAATCAGATGTCAAAAATTGATTAATTTTTTTTGCGTATTTTGCAAACATTGTTCGTTTCTGGCCAATTATTTATGTATTTTAGGTTAGCGCTCCATACTTTAATTCGAACTATTATATAACATTTCAAAAAAGTTAATCAAAATCGAGTAATTTTTTTTATAATTGCTGTTTTACTCATGAAATTGCACGCATACATGGTTAATTCAAAATGCAAATACTATATTACTCAGTATAATGTACAAAATAAACATGCACGTACCTAAAACGTAAAAAAAAAATATTTTAGTTTTTCGTTTATGCTTACTAAAAGTCACCGGTAATGGTTACCGACATTACTTACCTACCACTGGCGGGCATTATCTGCATAACCGATTTCTTGCTTTGTATTTTCAAAACTGGTTTTGCGACAGCATTTTCACAACCGCGGTTGTTGAATGCGAGGCAGGATATAAACAAACGAGTCACATCTGATACTAGCTGTGACTGGTCGCTAGCTGGTCGCTTTGTTCCTGACAAATCCTGACAACAGGATAACTCGTATATGCATGCAAGTAACTACCCCCTAAAAATAAAAGTGATATAGCTACATCAATAATAATTGGCGTATGTTATACACCAATAATGTTTGTTATTGGTGTGTTTTAATCTTTCTGTCATCTGTATACGTATGATTTTCTACCAGAAAAAATGACTCATTTGTTTGTGCAGATTCCTGATTACTTATTACACGTTACTTAGCTCCCATTGGCGGACTTTATCTATACAAACAAATGAGTCATTTTTGATAAATGGCTGTGATTGGTCGTTTACTATTACCTTGCTCTTGCACATAGTGACTAATGACCTATCTGTTATGGCGTATTAAATACAGAGCAATGTTAATTTAAATTGATTCATCGCTAACTGTGAAGTACTAAAAATTACTATTTTGAATTTGCAATGGCTGGCTTAGGCACATATTTTGATATGTTCTTGATTCTTAAAGATAGTGGAAATCTTAAGGATTACAATAAATTGTGTGAATTTATAGTTTCCAAAATACCATGTGAAATATCTGAAGATGACCATCAAACAATTAAGGAGTTTTGTCGGCTATTCACCAATCTTGTAACTAAGAAGTGGAAAGATGCAAGCAGAAACTTGAAGACATTTATGAATCGGGAAAACAACCGCAAGTGGTTAGAGACCAATATTAATTGGCCTACTTGCAATACGGTTGATCTTGTTACTACAATGAGAATGCCAGAGGACTTAGTTGAAGAGCCGGAATTACTGCCGGTTGCTATTCCATCTGTCTGCACTGCGGAAGCAGGTACCTCTACTGTAAAAGAAGTTAGAGTGCCCTTTGCCGATTTGGGCAACAAACAGAAGAAAAGACGTTCCAGCGTCTTTGTTAACGATAACTCTGAAGAAGAACTACAGTATTATTTTATTTCCAAGTTAAAAGAAAATGGAAAATATGCTTTAGCGAAGATTGTGGAATAAATATAACAAAACTCCTTTTCAAGGAAGAAAAAGTAGTCAGTATAGCAGAGGATACATCTTTGGCTTTGTACACAGCCCTTAGCCTATCCAAATGGCAATACTTATCCTTGAGAATGTTTCTGAAGGATGAAAATTGTTCAGCTGCCTTTCCGTCTTATCACAAGTTACTTGACGCTAAAAAGAGATGTTACCCATCTGAAGAACACGTGGAAGTAACGGAAATGGGAGCTCGCATAAGGTATTTATAAAATTATCCTATATGTTGTTTTAAAATTTTTAAGCTTCATTAGCTTACTTTTATTAATTTATTTTATTTTTCAGGTTGCAAGGACTTCTTAACCACACAGTGGAAAGAATTTTGCTAGACTTAAGACCAATCACAAGTTCAACCAACGAAGGACTAAAGTTGATATGGAAATGGGGCCTTGACGGAGCATCGTAACAGAGTAATTACAAACAAGTCTCAGCTCCTGAGTTTGACGATTCCTCTGTTGTATTGATCAGCATCGTCCCACTCCGACTAGTTGATGGGGGAGAAATGATTATTTGGGAAAACCCAAATCCTTGCTCACCACATTACTGTCGGCCAGTGAAATTCACGTTTACTTCAGAGACTGCGGAGTTCATAAAAGGGGAACACTTAGAAATGCAGCGCCAAATTACAAAATTGGTACCAACAAATTGTGGTGATGTGGAGATAGCCCACGAACTGCACATGACTATGATCGATGGGAAAGTGGCGAATATTATTGCAGATGTACCTTCATCAGCAACGTGCCCCATTTGCTTGGCGAAACCAAGTGAAATGAATAACTTGGAGCTTTTGGCCACGAGACCGCTTCGACAGGATTTGTACCAATATGGAATTTCATCGTTACATATGAAGATAAGATGTATGGAGTGTCTACTTCATATATCTTATAATATGGACTTCCAGCGCTGGAGTGCTCGTGGCGATCACAAGGAATTGAAGCAAGCAAAGAAAAATGCCACACAACAAGAGTTTCGGGAACAGACTGGAATACTCATCGATATTGTAAAACAGGTAATTTTTCCTTTAATTTGCTTCCTTTATATTATATACTCGTCTGTTTTTGTATGCCCTACTAACTTAATTTCTTCTTTGCAGGGCTTTGGAACAACTAACGATGGAAACACTGCAAGACGTTTTTTCCGAGATTATAAAAGATCATCGAGAATCACTGGAGTTGATGAAGATTTGTTACCCCGATTTTCTGTCATTCTGCAAGTTATATCTTCAGGAAAGAACGTCAATATTGCGAACTTTAGACGTTATTGCAAAGAAACAGCAGAACTGTATGTGCATTTCTATCCGTGGTACTACATGCCTGTTAGTGTCCACAAACTTCTGATGCACGGAGCAGATATTTACAGTCATTTTTCAGTTCTGCCTATTGGTAAGTAATAATAGATCAAGACAAATGAAATATAAAGCAGTTAACTAACTGTAAATCTATAAACACTAAAATAATAGTTTCAATGTCAACTTCAACGTATAATTATAGCATATTTTTTATTATTTTTAGGGTCCTTGTCGGAGGAAGCTTCCGAGGCTCGTAATAAAGACTTCCGGAACGTAAGAGAGAAGAACACGAGAAAGACAGGAAGGATCCAAACAAACGAGGACATACTACACGGGCTTTTAATAAGTTCAGACCCCCACATATCATGGCTTAGACCAAAATTTTCAAAGCCTAATCATCTAGAGATGCTTCCTGAGGCAATTCAGTTGCTCGAAATATCGGAGTGCGTATACGTGGAAGAAGAGTAGAAAATGAAAATATACCAGATCCAATGCTATAATTTTTTATTTATTTTATCCTTTAAAAAACTACATATAAAACAGCCCTTTTCAAGGCTACACATTTATCTTATGTTTCTGGTAGAAAATCATACGTACACAACTACATAAGATTAAAACACACACCAATAACAAACATTATTGGTGTATAACATACGCCAATTATTATTGATGAGCTATATCACTTTTATGTTTAGGGGGTAGTTACTTGCATGCATATACGAGTTATCCTGTTGTCAGGATTTGTCAGGAACAAAGCGACCAGCTAGCGACCAGTCATAGCTAGTATCAGATGTGACTCGTTTGTTTATATCCTGCCTCGCATTCAACAACCGCGGTTGTGAAAATGCTGTCGCAAAACCAGTTTTGAAAATACAAAGCAAGAAATCGATTATGCAGATAATGCCCGCCAGTGGTAGGTAAGTAATGTCGGTAACCATCACCGGTGACTTTTAGTAAGCATAAACGAAAAACTAAAATATTTTTTTTTACGTTTTAGGTACGTGCATGTTTATTTTGTACATTATACTGAGTAATATAGGATTTGCATTTTGAATTAACCATGTATGCGTGCATTTTCATGAATAAAACAGCAATTATAAAAAAAAATAACTCGATTTTGATTAATTTTTTTGAAATGTTATATAATAGTTCGAATTAAAGTATGGAGCGCTAACCTAATATACATAAATAATTGGCCAGAAACGAACAATGTTTGCAAAATACGCAAAAAAAAATAATCAATTTTTGACATCTGATTATTCCCGCGGCCGCAGGTGACCGCATTGGTTTTATTTTTTTCTGGATACAATACCACTAGGGCTTTCATAAAATATCAACAAAAGCCGTCACTATTTCACCCAACTTGAGAAAAATAATAAAGTATGTTTTTCTCCATACAAGAAAAAAAAGATTATTTTTTTTCTCGAAAACTATGCATCCTACGGATTTTCTTTATAGAATAGATGTTGTTAGGATAGTTAAGACCTATTCTATAAAAAAAAAACAGCCCGAAATTCCGACTTTCGGTCCTAAGTCCACCTTTTTTCAAAATGGGACCACTGTGCGCCTGGTCGATGCTACGCGTGACCAAAAAGCTGTCACTTATTAGGCATAACGAATCAGCATTGCAATTCAACGGGGCAATGCTGCTAGCATATTGGGTACGCTACCTTTCTGGTAGTGGGCTGGACCATTTGGACTGTTTACAGGTCATCGCGGCCAGTATATAGTCCGATTTTTTTGTAGTAGGTAGTGTTTAGTAGTAGTTAGTACTATATCATTGTAGCATTTAGTTGAAAGAGTGTTTGGTTTAGTTGAGAGTTATTTGGCACAATAAATAAGCATTGCAATTCAACGTGGCATTACTACCTACCTACTACCATGTTGGGTACGCTACCTACCGGCAGTGGGCTGGAGCATATGGATTGTCTTTAGAAATCATAATCATGGTCATCGCGGCTAGTATATAGTCCAAATGTTCCTTATTTTTATGTAGTAGTTATATTTATAATTGTGGTAGTTAGTTAAAAGAAAAAAGGCAACTTACCAGTAGAAAACGTTGTGGCGTGCTGGCCCACGAAAAAGTTTCTATACCAATCTCATAGATAAACTTTCCAGCTAGTTGCTAGGGGCAACGAATGTTGTTGATATAGACTTCACATTAGAGAAAATTTTATTTTCCGCATTTTTGGTTTTTGTAAATATCTTTTTAATTAATATATCTTATACAAAGTCAATCGGCATATCATTAATTCAGCAAACCTATGGACCTCCTTCTATTACAACAAAAGTGTATCTAACTTCGCTTTACTGGTGACCTGTTTTGAACCGAAAGTCCACGTTTGCAGTAAATGTGTGTGATTTTGATTTTGTTGCTGATTGCGATAATTCTGATACTGATTCACATAAAAATGTCGCTCTCAACCGATAAGAACGAAGATGTTTGTCGTGTGGGCGTGCGAATTCCGCCGTTTTGGCCTGAAAAGCCGGCCATTTGGTTCGCGCAGATTGAGGGCCAATTCGCGATATCGAACATTACTACGGACAATACGAAGTTTTTCTACGTTATCGGCCAACTAGACCCGCAGTATGCTTCTGAGGTGGAAGATATAATCATCAACCCGCCCGACACCAACAGGTATGAAAAATTGAAGTCGGAACTTATCAAACGACTGTCCGCGTCACGAGAAAAGAAGGTCAAGCAATTACTTATGCACGCAGAACTTGGAGACCGTAAGCCATCTCAGTTTCTAAGACATTTGCAACATTTGGCTGGACCTGGAGTTCCCGAAGATTTTCTACGTACTATCTGGACCAGTCGCTTACCAAGTAGCACGCAAACGATAATCGCTTCGCAGATGACGTCTTCACTGGAAGCGCTCGCAGATCTCGCTGACCGCATCCATGACGTTGTTTCGCCTACAGCGCACGTAGCATCAACATCAAGTGTCATACCAGGAAGCTCTTTAGAAGCCATGAACCAACAGATTGCTGAACTTACCAAACAAGTGCAAGCTCTAACTGCGCAGGTGAACCGGCATTCACGTGCACCGAATCGTTCAAACAAGAAAACGCGCGGTCGTTCTAGCTCCACACGATCACAGTCGAACTATAGAAAATTTCCTGTGTGCTGGTATCATAGTAAGTTTAGCAATGAAGCAAGTAAATGCGTAAAACCATGCGAATACCATGCGGGAAACGCGAACAGCAGTCGGTAATGGCGACGACCGATTGCCAAACTTCCGGTCGCCTATTTGTCACGGACGGCGCTACGAAGATGCAGTTTCTCATCGATACTGGCAGTGACGTATGTATCTTCCCCCGATCGGCACTCAAGGAACGTCGTGAGAAAACAAATTATGAGCTGTGTGCGGCAAACGGTACACCCATTTCTACTTACGGCTACGCTCATTTAGTGCTGAACCTAGGCTTGCGCCGTGACTTCACTTGGCGATTCATCGTAGCGGACGTTACAAAGGCCATAATAGGTGTAGATTTTTTATCATTTTACAACCTCATCGTGGATTGTCGAAATCAACGTTTAATCGACAACACTACAAGCCTTACGTCCCCAGCTTCACCTGCACAGTCAACTGGGAACATTTCATCGGTAAAAGTTATTTCTGGAAATTCCGTATATCATAACATACTAAGCGAATACCCTGAGATTACTAGACCTTCCGGTGTCCACCGTGTTCCGAAGCATAATACCATGCATCATATACAAACTACTGCAGGGCCGCCAATAAGCAGCACACCACGAAGACTAGCACCGGATAAATTAAAAATCGCAAAAGACGAATTTGCAGATATGTTGAGGAACGGAACAGCCAGACCTTCAAAGTCACCATGGTCATCACCACTTCATCTTGCGCCTAAAAAAGATAACGGCTGGCGTCCATGCGGTGACTACAGAATGCTCAACGCTAGAACTGTACCAGACAGCTATCCCATTCGACACATACATGACTTTGCACATTGTCTCTCCGGCTGTCAAGTATACTCGGTTATCGATCTCGTAAAAGCTTATAATCAAATTCCTGTCTGCCCTGAGGATATTCCGAAGACCGCAATCACGACGCCGTTTGGTTTATACGAATTTCCGTTCATGACGTTCGGACTACGTAATGCCGGTCAAACGTTTCAACGATTTGTGGACGAGATGCTTAGGGGCCTTGAGGAGTTCTGCTTCCCGTTTCTGGACGATTTTTTGATCTTCTCACCTGATCAAGAATCACACAAGAAGCACCTTCATCTGCTCTTCAACAAACTAAAGGAATACGGCATGGTTATCAACACGAACAAGTGCATATTCGGTGTATCAGAGGTAACGTTTTTAGGACACAGCATCTCAGCAGCTGGCACTAAGCCGTTACCATCAAAGGTAGAAGCGGTTGCGAATTACCCACCACCAAAAACCGTCAGAGAACTGCGAAGATTCCTAGGAATGGTGAACTTTTACAGAAGGTTTATTCCTGACGCAGCACGGCATCAAGCGCCTCTGAATGCACTGCTCACAGGATCAGTTAAAGGTTCACATCCCGTGCATTTATCAGAAGAAGCTACTAAAGCATTCATCACCTGCAAGGAAAGTCTCTGCCAAGCAGCACTACTCGCTCATCCAGACTGCCAAGCGAAGCTCGCTATAGTCACCGATGCTTCAGACACAGCAATGGGCGCAGCTTTACAACAGCATAAAGACGGCATGTGGGAACCTTTAGCATTTTTCTCTCGAAAGTTTTCACCATGTCAACAGAAATACTCGCCTTACGATAGGGAACTTCTCGCCATCTACGAAACAATAAAATACTTTCGTCACATGGTGGAGGCGAGAGACTTTATTATTTACACTGACCATAAGCCCATAACTTTCGCATTTCATTCACGAAAAGAAAAGTGCTCACCAAGACAGTTCAGACATCTGGATTTTATTTCACAGTTTTCTACAGATATCAGGCATATTTCAGGAAAGGATAACGTTGTGGCTGACAGTTTATCACGCATCGAAGAGATTACTCAGCCCATCGATCTATCCAAGCTTGCTCAAGCACAAAGCACAGATCCTGAACTAGAACAACTTTTGGATAGCGATACTTCTCTGCGCTTGACAAAAATCAAACTGCCTGGATCTCACACAGAAATCTATTGTGACAAGAGCAGCAATGTGGCCAGACCTTATGTGACCAAAGACATGCGACGGCAAGTGTTCGAAAACTTGCATTCTTTTAGCCACCCTGGCACAAATGCGACGACGAAACTAATATCGGAACGCTATGTATGGCCTAGTATGCGAAAAGATTGTAGAGAGTGGACTCGTTCCTGCCTAGCATGCCAACGATCAAAAATAACACGTCATGTCTCATCTCCGTTAGCATCATTCAGCTTACCTCGAGCCAGATTCATGAAAATCCACATAGATTTGATCGGACCTTTACCTCTCTCACAAGGGTATCGTTACTGTCTCACATGTGTAGATCGCTTCACACGATGGCCCGAGGCTATACCATTACAGGAGATAACAGCTGAAACAGTGGCAAAAGCTTTAGTTCACGGATGGATATCCAGATTCGGCTGCCCTGAAGATATCGTCACTGATCGTGGTCGACAGTTTGAATCAGAACTTTTTAAGCATCTGTCCCACATCATCGGATTTCAACGCAGACGAACTACAGCCTACCATCCAGCATGCAATGGACTCGTCGAAAGATTCCACAGACAGCTTAAAGCCGCCATTACATGTCATGCGACGAGCAGCTGGCTTGAAACACTTCCACTTGTACTACTGGGAATCCGGGCGGCATTTAAGGAAGACTTACAAGCGACTCCAGCTGAGCTCGTATATGGAGAGACACTACGACTTCCAGGTGACATTTTTTGTCAATCGGCTGATGGCACAGAGGACTTGACAGTATACACTGAAAGACTGCGCACATTCGCCAAAAATTTGTTGCCATTACCAACTTCTCACCATGGGAATAACCGCTCCATATTCATTTTCAAAGATTTAGCAACAGCATCCCACGTCTTTCTAAGAGATGACACCTCGCATCCATCTTTTCAAGCAGCTTACACAGGCCCGCATGAGGTGATAGAACGAGGGGATAAAGTTTTCAAGCTCCGCATAAAAGGCAAAGAAGTCACGGTATCAGTCGACCGCATTAAACCTGCCTACATACTTCGTGAGTTGGACCATTCTCCCGTCGTGGCAGCACCCGAGACCCGAGACGCTCCAGTGACCACCACTCGATCAGGACGAACAGTGCGTTTTCCAGAATATTATCGCCCGTAGGACGGTCTCTGGAGGGGGGTGATGTGGCGTGCTGGCCCACGAAAAAGTTTCTATACCAATCTCATAGATAAACTTTCCAGCTAGTTGCTAGGGGCAACGAATGTTGTTGATATAGACTTCACATTAGAGAAAATTTTATTTTCCGCATTTTTGGTTTTTGTAAATATCTTTTTAATTAATATATCTTATACAAAGTCAATCGGCATATCATTAATTCAGCAAACCTATGGACCTCCTTCTATTACAACAAAAGTGTATCTAACTTCGCTTTAACGTAAATGGTTGTACTCCAGCAATATAACAATTACCACATACCATAATAACCGCACAAACTAACTTATTACACTATTTTGAAAATGACTTATGTACTTGTCTTTTATTAATGGAATGCAAATATATTTATTTTCTTGCGTTATACGACCTTCATTTACCTTTGCCAAATAAGATACTTTACAGACAGGGTCAACGGAAATTAAGTAAGTAGGCACCTTAATTTATTACAAACACTATAGATCATTATGGCGCGCCAAATACTTAGAAATGGAACTAAACATATGAAAAGTTTTTTATTTTTTTATCGCATTGAGTTTTAAGCTTAAACTTTTTGCGAGAGCATGAGGTCATGGTGAACCTTATACATATAGTAGGTACCATTATGATATAAATATCAAATTCATATTCATATTCATTTATTTGCATTCATGTACAATTTATATATTATGTCAGGTCTTAACAACTAGTTTGGTAGGTACATGAACCCTGTAAGGGCGCTTGCAAATGAGTGCGATCAAAAATAAATTTATTGATTTCAACTACATAATAGATATATCGTCAATATTTAATAATATAATATTTTCAAGCATTTCATTGATTAATTATTTGATTATTCAATTAATTACCTATTGAAGATGGCAAATCAATAGGTAATATGCAATTAATCTAATCAATCAATTTATTTTAGTCTTTTTCTGCTACTACCCACTTTTTACAAAAATAAAAATAAAAATCAGCTGCTGAGAAAGAGCTATGTAATAGTTATTTAAGATATCCAGATTTAGGAAGGACTAAAAAGGGATAACGATAAGAGATCATAACGATTACGGAAAAAATAGCAGAGATGCGACTTCAAGATCACTATAGGTTCAAAATCGAACACCTTTTTACACTAGTTTGTGCCGATTGCTTTGCCACAGTTACAGAATGGATACAATGGTGATAGGATACGTAGACATCTTTCGATGCACGAATGTCCCGTCATTTAATATTAATTATGTAAAGACAAGGATCGTAATATTATCTTTGTCGTACCTCTTATTGTAATAATGGTCGGTGGATAGCACCTATTGCATTAGGGAATAATATTAGAAACGGATGGATACTCAAGCATGGCTTTTTTTAACGGGCTAAGCTGTTATTCTACCGACCTTTTACATCGTCAACGGGCGGGTACACTAGCATGGCATCGTAGGGACTAGGGACAAATGAGTGTTAAGAAAAACGTTTAAACGAGAGGGATGCTGATTGATTGACCCCAATAAAATACGCTTCTAAAACTTTTAACCTGTCTATTAGAATCCGCGGGAACTTTCCAAGTAAGCTTTCAATATTTTAGCTTTCTCCTACGGTCATTAATTACATAGCATGCTTGAAAATTATATAATAGAGGCATGCTATCATATACTTCTTGGTAAGTACTTACCATCTCCATCAAATGTATTATATTTTATTATAGCTATAGATAGTACACCTATATAGGGACAGATACCTAAATAAAAACGGCTCGTAGGGTATTATTTTACAAGGGGAAGCAAAAAATAATGAAAACGTGCGAGAGAGAAGGCGTAATGCGATCGCGTGTGGCATGACTGAAACAGATGATCAAAACCCACTAGGGGAGTCGGTGCGCAAACCGGTTCTGCATGTGTGCAGACAGACGGCGCTCTCCCTCCCCTCGACTGTCGACCCTCGAGTGCGAGAGCCTACATTGTCGGCTTTTCCCCGAAGCGTTGCAATCTTGCAATAATAATAATTACCTTCTAAACCTTTAGTTTGATATTTTAATAATTTTGTTTTTTCAATAAGGAGTTAGGTAACGATAATTTTGTAGGTGTAATAGAATATCGAATTAGCTGCGATCAGTTTATTTATAATATAATAATTCATACTCCTCCTCAGCTGTAGCTGTTTTGTGCTAGGTAGGTACGATGGAATGATATCATACACAAGGATATCGTAACAGCTCACTTTGCATAGCCACACGCGGTGCACTCACCAAAATCAGTTCGCAATGGTAAAGTAAAAAACAACATAAAATACCTTTTGGTGTAAAAACCATAAGAACAACGTTCCATCGTTTCAAAATAAAAGGTTAACTGAAACGTAAGCGCCGTCCCATGCGGCAGTGATTAAAAAGAAAATACAAACAAATATGTAAGGATCGAGACATTCGCACGGGTGAAAGTAAACACAACACTTATTATCGACGAAAACGACATACAAACACACTTTATCGATAGTCCGGTGCCCGTGTCATTGTAACAATAACCTTCTTTTCGAATGGCGAAACACGACTGTCTTGTGTGTTCGCTGCTCGCGCTCACTACCGATACCGGCTTGACGCCGCCGGCCCGCCGCACCCATGCCCCGCACTACTCCCCGTCAAAGCGCTCTCTCCCTCTCTTCTATCGCCAATGGTACGCCCGCTGGAAACGCAAGCTCGCTATTGGTTGACTGGTTTTACGACCGTTCCACTAACAAAACCGGTTGCCAAGAACAGCACGAAAGGGCACGAGGGACGAAATTAGCGTTTGTGCGATTATTATTATTGCTACTCGTTCCTTCTCTTTCTAACCCCACACCAAGATTTCGGATAGAGCAAGTAAAAAATTCGTCTCGCACATCATCCTTTCCTACAAAGAAGCCAATGTCACCGGCAAGCAACAAAAACATATGGGCCGAGAGTGCCACTTTTTTGAACATCTTAGTAGGTATGTCTGCTTTAAGTACTTACATAAGTATTTACCTAATTAATTTCTATCTTAAATTAAGTAGCTTAGTAACCTAAGTAGAAAAAATGCCAGTTGATTTAATTACTATGGATGGCTCACATTATCGTTTTCCACTACTTATTTGTAAGTAGGTACTACTAAACATCTGTTATAACCAGTGATATTTTTTTGTTAGTTAGTTAAAGTTTGATATTTTTATCATAATACCTACCAATACTATATTACCAAACCGTTTTAGCATGCTAGAAATTGAGATGGTTAGTTATATTATTAATAAATTAAGTTTTACTTATTTATTCATATAATTCTAAGGATTAATAAAGTTCACTCCGAACGGAGGTAAGCTCTGTTATTAGTTCCATGGAATAAAATTTCATTGACAACGCCATCTTTTGAAACTTGTAATAATATCGTAAGCCGCGAGTGACTACTAGCGCCACCTATCAAAATTTATGAGAAGCAATTCAAGCTGGTCCATTCAAGAATGAAGGAACTATAATGGTAGTTGGTACGTAGGAACGCTTTCGAGGAATGATGGCGTCGCCGCCGGAAGATTCTTGTTTTATTTTCTTGTATACTGACATTAACTATTCTCGTCCACTACAGATTACAGAAAAAAAAGCACACAAAATATAAAAACGAAGTAAACATATACACTTTATCATTATTTTTGTAACCAATAAAAAAAATTACGGGAGCAGCTACTATCTAAATTTTAGATAATTCTAGCTGCTATCAACTTTTTTCACCTATCTGGCCTGTTAATCTAATGTCTAATACTATTTATAGTATATATTCTATAGCCACTTAACACAATAGTACAGCGTGTGGGTAAAAAGTATACCTACATCATGGCCAACTCAGACTATTCCTTAAAATTCTAGTTTTGATGAGGGCATTTAGTTACTAATTTTATCTAGTGAATACGTATTCTCACTCAAAAAACTAGGAAATTTTAGTTCATTTTAGGAAATATTAGGTAATGACTGGTTTTGGTTAAAACTTATATGTAAGTATGTAGGTACATGTACGTACTGCTATCCCTTTCCTTTTATATGCCTTTCACTTAGTAGGTACCTACTTACGTACTTGTACCATTAACTAAGGATTACTCATGAATTACCTAAGCATAACTTGTTTCTTCTGTAATTAAAATCTTTCCTTTTATAGTCAAAAAACTGAATCCATACGAAGATTACTGATTGTTTACCTGCCTGTTTGTCTGTTGTCTTGTCAAGTGTTCTAATTGAATCCGTTTAAATTGATATCTCATTATCTGTTACAGATAAAATTGTAACTAGGTTAAACTGTGGGTATATTATATATATTTTGGAAATTTTATTTGCGGTAAAGAAAGTTTGCAAAATATATTAAAACATATTTTTCTTATTTTTTGTTGTCTAGCTGTCTGTCCCTTTAATATAATAATAATTAATGTATTCTTTGTGTTTTGTACCTTGGTGGTCCATCAATCAAACGCAATACAAATAGTTTCTCAACTGTATCATTTTAAAGTGGCAGAAAGCGTCATTTTTTATCTAGATTTCCTTATAAACTACAAAATATACTATATAATATTAATAATATATATAAATATAATATATATAAATATAATATATATAAATATAATATATATAAATATACTAATATACTATACACCATACAGTCCTAATTTCGGTGGTTTATGGGAAGCTGGCGTTAAGTCAACAAAAAAACATCTAAAGCGAATCATAGGAGACACAACATTGACATTTGAGGAACTTGCTCAAATTGAAGCGTGTCTTAATTCTAGACCACTAGCTAGACTTGGTGAGACAATTGACGATCCTTATCCTCTAACTCCAGGTCATTTTATAGTGGGAGAACCATTGGTTCTGGTTCCTGAAGATCGGTATGATAATGCGAATATCACCAGTCTACAGAGCTGGAAGTTGACTCAAAAAATGCTTCAGGATTTTTGGAAAAGATGGTCTGAAGAATACTTGACACAATTCTTACAGCGCTATAAATGGCAACAACATTCAAAGAAACCTAAAATAGGGGATGTTGTTCTAGTCAAAGAAGATGGTCTTCCACCAGCTAAATGGTTGTATGGAATTATAACAGAAAAACATAATGGTTGGGACGGCGTTGCACGTGTCGTCAGTTTGCAATGCAAAGGTGTTAAAATAAAAAGACCTGTTTCGAAACTTTGTGTCCTACCCACCGCTGAGTAAAAACGTTTCTTGGTAGTGTCGTAAGATCTACTTGAATTTTCAATGGAGGTGTTTTTTTTTTTGCATTGTTATTTTATGTTTAGTGTAGAATATGATTTATGTTCATTCTATATGAGATATCATTTATTTTTATTTGGTTGTATATTTTAAGTTATTACGGTTGTTGTTTTATTGTTATGGAGTTATGGACCATAAGGGTCCATGGTGGCCGGCATGTTCGGACCTCGTTTTAGGAGAAAAAAAAGTTATGTGTTATGTCAATTAGGAATTTGTCATGAAAAAATATATACACTTTTATTTATCGTTTTTTTGATGTTTTAATTTTATTAATTTAAAAAAGGGATTTGGGACCCGGGCTGAAGCCCGAACACGGATATTGATGAAACTCGGTATGCTTATAGTAAACTTTTTCTAACAATCAGGGAATTCATGTTTCAAAATGGCCAAGCGAAGAGGCGCAAAGCAATAAAAAAGTAATTTTTATGCTGGATATTTTGTTTGTACAATCTATGAAACATAAAAGTACCTACTAATAATTTAATTAATAATAATTAATATAAATAATTAATAATAATAATAATGTTGAAAAAGTAATTATTTCAAAATCTATAAAAAGAAAATAAAATGATATAGAATATAATCCACGCGCGGATCACAAGATGACCGACCTCCATAGTACTGAGCCTGAGCTACGAGTAATATTTGTTTCTGATTTGGTAAATGGCAACTAGTCGCAATCACAATTTTTGGTCGCCTCAACACAACTCAAGGTAGCCTAAATGGCAAAAATTCCCGAAGTTGGTAACACTGATAAGTCGCGTGAGTTCTGCTCCGCTGGTGCTCCTGCGTCGTTGACGCGTAGGTGTGCAAGGCACCGTCTGCGGAATATCGATGTGTGTTCAGTGTCAAGGTGATCCGTTGTATTATAAGGATGATTATGTCCACGATTATAAGTACATACGTATATATATATTTACAAACGCAAAAACAATATCTAAGTATTATATCAGTTATCTGGTTCACATACTACAAGCTTTGTTTAGTTTGGGGGCTAGATAGCGCTGTGTGAAATTTTCACTTTTTTTTTAAATATACTCTCTTCCTAACTACGTAGGTAAACCCGAAATTAAAATCAACCGGATTTTTTAATGAGAAGTGGTGCAGAGATGATTTGCGGGTAGTTATAAAAATAACTGAAGTCTACGGAAACTGATACAAGTTTAAATGTGGTAGGCTTTGGTAGATTTAAGATTTTTTAGGCACATTCATGAAGACTAGGTGGCCATGGCAGGAGGGCGTCAACAGACCCCTCTATAAATTACCGGACCCTCGTCTATTCGGTATAGCGGCCATGATGAATGCTTTTGATCTCGCTTAGAAACATGATATACGAAATTCAACTTAATTACAAGGTCGTAGACATCAAATTGCTTAAAACAACTCATTATTTATATTCGGCAACTGCTGTCTAATAATGGGGAACAATGTTGAATCTATTCATTCGACTTAAGGCCTAGACGATAAAGTTCAAAATTACGCCTCTGAGAGGTAGGTACAAAAAATCGTTTACCTGCATGGTCCGTGTGGAATAAAAAAATGATCCTTGTCATGGCTATATGTGCTTTGACCACGCCAAATGTTGGTGTTGGTTGGGAAACGAACTCGCGAACAGTTCAGAAGGCGGAACTACAGTACTACCGACTGCGCTGGGAGGCCAGTCAGCAACCCATCATTTATGTTCCAGTTCTCTGTCATGAGACAGGCCTTCTCTCAAAAAGAGATAGTGTAGGCTATAATCCACCAAGCTGGCCAAATGTGGGTTGCAGATGAGTAGAACCATGTCGTGTTCGTGTTTTTGAACATGCCAGTTTCCTCACGACGATGCATGTTTTACTTCTCTGTTGTTGTAAGATCGAGTGACTTTGATAAGTATTTGGTGCGGGGCCAAGCGGAATCCGAACAAGGGTGCTTCGCACCACGACCCCTCTTTAATTTTGTACCCGATTAGTGTAAGTAAGTACCACGTATTATCTTATGCTATACCCCTATATTTTTGTAACGATTTGGATGAAACTGTAATGTTGCAAAAAATGAAATAAATGAATCTGAATCTGAAAAAATAAATTAATCTGAACCCCGGTTCCGTCACTTAACAAATTTAAAAAATCCAATTCAGTTCTTTTTTCACTTTTATGTTGAACCCATAGAAATTTCATCAAAATTGGTTCGGTATTGTAATTTCTAAATCAAAATAACTGGAAATATATAATTAATATGCAAGTATTACTTAAAATAATATATCATACAAATCTAAATAACAGTGACTTATGATTTTGGGTCCTATTATTATAATCATTGTGTTGTTGAATGCAATCGCGAGATCAAAAGGCGACTGTCCAGAAATCTAATACAACTTGAGTAAAGTTGAGTAAAATAATATCGAAACATAAGTCCGATTTTTCTATTATTTATATCTACTATTTATATTTAAAAACATGCGTACTTATTTTCAATGAGAGTCCATCTATGCCTTCCGCGAATCCTGCAAAATGTGAACCGCAAGGCGATCGTGTAACGTGACTTGTAGAAACTCAAAATTGTATGAATTTGACGTAGTTTATATGCATAGTTAGTATGGAAATAGCTCTTATTGCATTGCAATCAAAGTTCCGCGATCACCCCACTGTTAACAGATAGCCTGTTGGGGAAGGACAATGAGAATCAGGTACCACGATAAGCGACTATGAGATACGATAAGCGTCTTTGAGCAGCGCGCCTAGATATCAAAAACGCACTCTGCCTAAATTCGCTAAGATCTTTTGGGCGATCACGTAAATCGATTGCAACCGATAGAAACACTAATTTGTATAGATTTGACAATTTGTATACGCAGTCTATGTGCATAGTTAGTATGGCAATTTGTCCTGTTTCATTGCAATCAAAGTTTCGTGATTACCCCCCGATAAATCTTGATGTTGTTGTATTTTAAGGCGTATTTAAGCAACCGATCGTCTTAAACTGGAATGGATAAATTTATACCGGATTCGCTAGCCGAGAATCCGTACATTCTGTAAATTAAAATAAAAAAATACATAAAATAATATCATCTACTGTTATTAGTTATTATTATTGCCATTTTTACCTTTATGTTATAACTTGAGTAGTTAATGTAAATTGTTTATCAATTCTATTGCATCGGTTGTTAGAGGGTTAATGCTGTTAAATCTATGAATACGAAGGTAGGTAACCAAAGCCTTTAGTTATGTGGAAAATTCCACAACAATAATAAGTAATACGTTGCTAAAATATGTAATTACGTCCTAAAATAGTGTGAGACCCTTGCTTCCTGAGGATCCCGGTAACCTCTCAAACCTATTCAATGTATTCATAAAGTGAACAATTTATCCGACATTCTTTCCTGACTTTTTTTTTTAGATTTGGCTCCACACTTTTGTGTATTTAGCCAGTGTCAAGTTATTGATAATTTATCAAGTTATCGATATTTCACGCAAATATGTGTCAAGTCACAGCCGAAGTCATCAAGTCAAGCCATAGTCAAGTCAGTCTAGTCAAAGTCATACTCCTAGTAAAGTGGTGGCAATTTTACTTGTGGCTTCTATGGAGTTTTGGAAACAACACGAAAAGAAACGTTTAAAACCATCATTATACCATTTTCCCACACTCACGCCTGTAATCCAGCACTTAACGAATAGAATGCCACCAATTTTATGCACTAACACTGTAAATAACATAAGTTTTGGAAAATAATACAATGCGGCGACGCGATCTTTTTCGTTTTCCCGCCAAAACTCAACTTTCCTGATTTTTAGTTGTACGAAAATTCTGTCTGTAAAACGTTGTCTTGTGAAAAATCTACTTCTAATCTAAACTCAACTAAAAAAAAAAAAAAGAAACTGACAGACGGAGATAACCGCTGATCATTTATAAGATTTCCGGTTTAGTAACCATTACGGAACACTAAAAGTTGAATGAACATTGACTGACCCGATAGCTCAGTTGGTAGTAACCCTGCCTTCTGAACTGTGGGTTGTGGGTTCGATTCCCACCCAGGACAAACATTTGTGTGATGAACATAGGTGTTTGTTCCGTGTCTGGGTGTTATATTGTATTCTATGTATGTATTTACAAAAAAACCAAAGAAGTATCTAAGTATTGTATCAGTTATCTGATTCCCATAGAACAAGCTTTGCTTAGTTTGGGGCTAGATGGCGCTGTGTGAAATGTCCACATTTATTATTTATTATTATTATTGTCAGTCTAGAAAAATGATTTCTAGAAAGTGACTCAAAGAGCGGCTGTTCTCTGAAAATAGATATGCAAGATGGATATAGATAATTTGTACGTCCATGATTTTTGTTTCTTTTTATAATGGTATTAATAGAATATATTCACTTATATTTTATATGAATAACAAAATGAGCACAAAGCTTGAGTTCTATAATTAACTTTTGTTGCTTTCACGGAAAACCGGCGGATCCTCCCGCGTCTTTGGTAAAGCAAATAATTGACCTGTGGACCTGTGTGACCTGCCAACAGTTACTGTCACCTATCTATAAATGGAAATTCTTACATCACACAAGTAACTATGAATAATATTAGTATCACACAATGCAAAATCACTTATGTGATATGATAAGGGCGCTATGTATCTACGACATAAATATTAAAATATTTTGCACTTTACCCAGACAAGTCATGTCGAAGCAACATCGAGGTTTTAACTATCCACACACTGCTTTACGTCTCTCCCATCCACTACCTTGCCACGGATCTTATTGTTATTCTGTGCATAACACACTTTTTGTGATCCGTCCTTGCTCCACGCACATTCAGCATCCTTTTTACTCTAGTATATTTTGACAATCCGTCCCCCTTGCTCGCTGCGTGGGTGTGGGCCCATCGGGCACTGACCCAGCCGCCACAGCTGTTTTGGTCAAAGAATAATTACGAAGGACGAATTCGTAATTTAGTTATTCAAAAGGGATGTGACGATGACGCAGGGCGCCTTGAATTTCAAGTGAAGTTCTTACAAGTGGAATCGGTCGACTGTATTGTATTATTAGGCTATTAAATTTTTTTTAATTCACCGTAATTGTGCCATTGTTCATGCTGCCACCGATGATAGTAATTATTTTATAGATTTTGACATGAATAGGGAAACTTTTGTGATACATTCGTGTCTCTTTCATTATAAGCATGTATTTACTATCGAGACCTATTATTGGCTGTATAAATATTCTGCTTAATGTTATTATTACCTATATTATCTTAATGCTGTTGGTCTCTTAATAAATGAATATTTAAATTCATTTAACGTAACGTAATTTATTTAATTTATCCCGGAAAATTGAGTTACAACCGAAAATCGAGTAAGTGGCGGGACAGCACATATCTAGTTGCATGTAACATAACCACGGCCAGGCATATGCCTATATTATATATCATTCAACGGATCTGAGGTCACCGAGTTGGGATCCCACGATCCTATTGATGTCAAGTATGCAGTTACTAACATGCAACTGATTCACCGACTAGACTTAATTGTATGAGTTAACGATTGCAAATATAACAGGGTGATAGCCTCTGGGCGAAGGAAGTATCCACTAAGGAAGATAACTCGCAGAAGCGGGGTCCATCCTTTAGTTTTCTTCACAATAGGTTCTTTTAAAGTCTTTATGATTTGAAGATATTTAAGACGTTTCTGTTCCTGAGTTAGTAAGCTTATATACATTTTCACTCGTATACATGTATTTTAGCATAGCATAACATTGATTACCTATTTCACCTATTTGCCATCGATTTCAACTTAACACATTCAGCTTTTCCGCGAAATAAAAAAAGCCTGGGTAAAGCCACGAACCGTTTGTTTCGATTGTGACACGGAGTGGCTACACAGCTACAGCCTTATTAATAAACACGATCTAGCTTTAGATTAGTTACACCATCTTTTGTCTCTTTCGATCTAGCTAAATATTCCAGCAGAAAAAAAGGACAAAACTGAACGAGACTAATACCCGTTTGTTAATAAGGCTGCTAGAGTACAGATATTGTGGTAGCTAACGCAGCACCTCAAAAATCGTCATTAGTTTATCCATACGGCTACAGAGAAAGCCGATAATGTTGCCAGGAAATTATTTGCAACAATAATATCGTATTTTTTTCAGCTAGGCGGGATGTTCACCACAGAGCCAGGAGCTTATTATTATTTACTGTATGTGCTGCGACCGAGCCGAGACATCGGCAGTTGAATCGATCGAAGGGTGGAAAGGGTCCGCGCTCCCTATCTCCAACTCCGCGTCACTCGCTAAGGGAATAATGTGAAATGATACAACTTTACGAGAACTAAAATAACCTAACTAATCGTAATTGCGTTGCTAGATTACTAAACCGGACATTCGATAAGACAAAGACTGCATCACAAATTAGCGTTATATTAGAAATCACTAATGAATAGATATTTAGGGAATTTTTCATACCTATTTATGAGCTTAATAATAGTAAATACAATAGGTGACCCACCCTGGGTTAGCACGGGTTAATTAGTTTGACGTCTTTATTAGAAACTTTTATGTGATCTACATATAAAGCTTCTTTTGTAACTAATGAAGATATTTTTAGTGTTCCGTACCTCAAAAGGAAAAACAACGAAACCCTTACAGGACCACTTTTGGTCCATCCGTCTGTCAAGACCCTTTTTCTTAGGAACGTGTGGAGGTATCAAGCTGAAATTCATATCAAATACTCAGATCTACTGTCCCTTGGAGCTGTGAAAAAATTAAACATCTAAGCTAAGGCAATCAAACGATACAGCCGTTTATGCTACAAATGTTCGACATTCGCAAGGGAATTAAAACACAGGGTACTTTCTGTGAGCTCTGAATCTTGAAATTTGGTTCGAAGCAACGTCTTATAGCACAGATAACGGAAAAATTGCGAAAAGCATAAATTTTTAGTTGCATCATATTTTAAAATATTTTTAATAACATTCACACTTTCAAACTTTCCACTTTGTAATATATATACGTCATATGGATTTCATTTAGCAATAAAAATATCATAACTTTTATTTATATGCCTACAGGTTTGTACCCTGGGTGCGCGAGTTGCACTTGGCCCGTTTTTTTTAAATAGTGTCATTAACTTCAATAAAATTATTGCTTATGAATACTTTAAAATATACATAGGCGAAAATTCTATTTAAATAATTACATATTTATTTTTTCCTTACAGCCACGTATAACCTAAAATAATATATCCCTGTCCTGGGAAATGGATAACAAAATGAACGTCTAAACCATTTATCCTACCTATTACAATACAACAATAATTTAGGCATGATATTCTGTCATTTTTACGTGATGGATTATTTTTGACGATTTATCACATATACATCGCAAGCATACCTAGTTTAGTTTAAACTATGACTACCTACCTACCCAATGCAAACTTGTTTTATCTCCTCAAAACTCCATAGAAGCATTCAATGAAGTATCCACCGCTTTATTGGAGTATGACTATGACCCGATATTGGCTTAAAGATTTCTGAATTAAGGATGACTAATTATCATTGTGTTGGGCAGTAGTTCATTAATTATTCGATGCCTATCAATCGTGAGCAATGTGCATCTTCCTACTTTGGCTTTGGTTTCAGACATCATTATTTTTATCAATTGAAGGCGAAGGAAGCAGTATCGTGCGAAATAGGCCGACAAAAACTGCTTGAAAAGTGATAACATATAATATAATAATAATAATAACGCCCAAAGATCACATACATAGATCCTGGACCCTAGCTAAGATTCCCTGTGTCTGGGAGACCCAGGAACTACGAGGACCATGGTCCCACAACACCCAGACTCAGAACAAGTATTTGCGCTTTTTTTTTCTGTGCACAAATACTTGTCCTGCCGCGGGAATCGAACCCGTCGCCTCCGAGTTATGAGGATCTGCTCAACCACCATACCACAGAGGCTGTCAATATAAGTGTAATAACACTATCATATCGAAAAATTTTGTTTTATTTCGTAACTTTAAAGCTACCTTTTTCTCGACGCGCTACACTTCAATGTTAGCACAAAAAATCATTAAACCTTAGTAACCCCATCTTTTCAAATTTTGAGATGAGACAATGCCTTTAGAAAAGCCTCAAAGCGGCAAATGATTCGAGAACAAACTGACGACAGATTCCTGGAACTCTCGAGAAATGTATTCCACAGTGGGTAGCAGAATTCTAAACGAGAGAATAAGAAATAATAAAGCAATGGATGTGAGATACTGGAATGAGGCATAGCCGCCGAAATAGATTGATTCGTCGCTATTCTAAAATTGCCTATTTAAGCTCCTGAACCGAATAAATGAAGGCTCAGCCTTGTCCTGTATCATGTCTTCAGAAAGTCTAGGCAATTCAAAGTTCCGTGTATAAAAAATAATACAAAGAGGATTTAAGTATCAATCGGTTGGGTAGATTATAATCTACGTCTGTATATTTTGACTTTTTTTAAATTAAGTTTTGCTAATGTCCAATTGCTCATCAGTCATCTACGTCATAATTTAGACGCAAAAAATGTCACTTTAATATACTATCTACTAGATATTGGCAAAATTGTGATAACCTCTCGACAAAGGCCATTTACAAAGAGTTGAAGTTGAAGATATAGCAAAATCTAAAAAAATGAAGACGTACGCGCATAGTTTTTCATTGTGTAGATAAAATATTTAAAATAATCGAAATCGGATAACATTTAGGGGTATAAAAACGACCTAGCTGCACTATCGTTTCTTGGCGAATATTGGATGTATACGCTAGTGCTAACAAGTAATAAAAATTGTAGTTATTTGTTGTTATTTTATTTTATTGCAATAAAATTGAAAAGTAGATCACAAAACTAATAAATAGCACTCATTATCATCATCATCAGCCTACACTAGTCCACTGCTGGACATAGGCCTCTCCCAAGGTACGCCATTGAGCCCGGTCTTCGGCTCTTCTCATCCAATTACTGCGAGCAAGTCGCAAGGCGCAAGTCGTCGCTCCACGTAGATAACAACCCCACAAATAGCACTATTAATGTATGCACTATATTTCAAAGACCAGTCTGACGCGTGACATTAAATCAGATGAAAAAATTATGTAAAAAGGTGATATAATAAAAAGAATACACGAAGAAGAAGAAGAATAATATAAGAAGAATAAAATAAGAATAAACACTCGGGAATAAACACATTTATTTATACTTAATTCTCTAAGTATCTCATAAGAAAAGTTTCGTTTTAGTCCCTTGTCAAACCATAGAAATATAACTTTCAATCTGTCATTACATCGAGCAAGCGCTTTTTGCATGTATATGAAATAGACGTATTATTATTATTGATGATTTAATAATTCGTGTTTTTATAAGCGTAATAGCATTACATTTACAGAACCACCTCGTCTATATTGTTACTACAACATATAATATCTAAATACATAATAAATAAAGACTGGAAGACCACTCCAAGTTAATCGTCTGTAAGTACTTATTCCTGTAAGTACGCGTTTTGCACTGTAATTCAAACCTAAGATGACATTTCTTCTAAAAATGTCTCAAAAATTAAAGCAATTTGGTCTTGCATCTACCTGCCTATATCACTGACGTGGTATTTTACAGCACCAATAAAATCAAAATCTTCATTTGACGGATAACTGATTTGCTACGCGTGTTATTACCGATATTATAATCTCCGCGGTTTAGGACCATCGTTTCAAAACCGGTACCGTTGAAGGTAAGATGTATCTTGAAACTAACAATAGTTAAAAACTTTGAGCAGGTAAAAAGGAGACGCCGACCAATCCCAAATCTAGCCAGTAGCCACCCGATTTTGTTTTGTACAGCGATTTGGCAACGTCGCTGTCAATATCTTTGGGATTTTGGGTTGGGTGCAGTTGGGTGTGATGTGAGGAACGGCAACGTCGCTTTAAGCCACCCTATTTTAATATCTTTACTGATTTATTTTGTTTAATCTTTTTTTCATGTGTTGTGATGGTTTTAGTAAGCACTCGTAGAACAGTGCGATGATATTCGGTCGTGCTTTGATGATTTGTTTTACAACATTCTTCAAAATCTACGTGTCGTCTTCATCATGTCGTCTCACCATATCACTAATCACCGAGGACCGGAGCAATGACAGCAAGTATATCAGGGATAAAATCAACGAATTGTTTCGATCAAAGTGTCAGATTATTTTAACTAGAATTTGATTCTCTGGTTGCTTTGCTCGTCCCGTCATTAATTGTAAAGGGTCATTAGGTCATTATAAAGTTTGTAATGAACCTGTAGTTAATAAGCTTGTAATACTTAATTACTGCAAAATTTGACTAAGAGGTATCTTTAAGTACCCACTGCTAAAGATGTCCTTTTACTAATAGCCAGCAGGAATTTACACTTATAAGCATTTAGGGCAAGGTCACATTCTGAATTTTATACCAAAAGCAGTCCTCTGTATTGAGGAGCAAGAGATCGTAGGGTACGTGTAGCTGCATTGGCACAAAGCATGATATCACAGCCCGACCACCTTAAAAATACTATTCGTCCTACGGCACTTGCTTTACCATCATCACTATCATTAGAACAGCTTTGATATTTCAAAGATCTTGACTAGTAGCATATAGTGACAAGCCTGGCAGAGGAAAATACCAAAACAGCCCAAGTGGGAAGTCAGCGCAGGCCTGTATCGCCCCTATTAGGAAACTACTTTACTGCAAAAAATGTAAGCTTCTACTTAACTCAAAAATGTTGATATTTTCCACCGGTTTCGTATTGGTCCAATGGGATTTTCAGGTACTCGGATCTCAAAATCTAATAGGTCTATTCATGGTAAGCAATATGCTTATGCTAGGGTTGGTTCCACCGTACTGGACGGGCGAACTGATTATGATAAAATAAACATAATAACCGGCTCGGACTCTAAAAATACATTACAGCAAACGACATTATAAAAGTTCCAGATATACGGGAAGTACTTATCTCTTCATGTGCTATTTGATGATGCCTGAATCGGCCCGATAGGAACAATAAAAAATCTACGTTTTGAGTCATATCATTTTAATGCATAGAGTTAGAAACTTGTTTTTTTTTATAGGATTATGATACCACGACCTTAGTGGTTACTTTTATTTCTTTCAGATTTTTCTGCTTTTAAGCGACAAAAGACAGACCGACGGACAGATAAGAGAAAAAAATCTAAGACAATAGATTACCAATAGTTTTTTAGACTACCTCGTGAAACAAAAGAGATAATATGTTACTGGCAATCTGTATAATTCAGGCATCCTATACAATGGCTATGCAATATATGAAATATTATGAATATTACCAATATATTATGTTGGTACTTCGCCTAGATAATGGATACAATGCCCAGTAATTGTATAGAATACTAGCTGATCTAACGGAAATGTGTAAAGTAAATAGTTTTTGGTCTGAATTTGTAAATTTTTACTATGATAACTAGTTTAAAGCAAACTCTGAGTTAGCTGTGATAGGTTAGATTAGAACATAGAAGACTTAGTAAGCGAAATGGTCCGAAAGGGCCTACCGCCACGCCGCACAGTGGTCCCATTTTGAAAAAAGGTGGACTTAGGACCGAAAGTCGGAATTTCGGGCTGTTTTTTTTTTATAGAATAGGTCTTAACTATCCTAACAACATCTATTCTATAAAGAAAATCCGTAGGATGCATAGTTTTCGAGAAAAAAAATAATCTTTTTTTTCTTGTATGGAGAAAAACATACTTTATTATTTTTCTCAAGTTGGGTGAAATAGTGACGGCTTTTATTGATATTTTATGAAAGCCCTAGTGGTATTGTATCCAGAAAAAAATAAAACCAATGCGGTCACCTGCGGCCGCGGGAATAATCAGATGTCAAAAATTGATTAATTTTTTTGCGTATTTTGCAAACATTGTTCATTTCTGGCCAATTATTTATGTATTTTAGGTTAGCGCTCCATACTTTAACTCGAACTATTATATAACATTTCAAAAAAATTAATCAAAATCGAGTTTTTTTTTTATAATTGCTGTTTTATTCATGAAAATGCACGCATACATGGTTAATTCAAAATGCAAATCCTATATTACTCAGTATAATGTACAAAATAAACATGCACGTACCTAAAACGTAAAAAAAAATATTTTATATTTTCGTTTATGCTTACTAAAAGTCACCGGTAATGGTTACCGACATTACTTAGCTACCACTGGCGGGCATTATCTGCATAATCGATTTCTTGCTTTGTATTTTCAAAACTGGTTTTACGACAGCATTTTCACAACCGCGGTTGTTGAATGCGAGGCAGGATATAAACAAACGAGTCACATCTGATACTAGCTGTGACTGGTCGCTAGCTGGTCGCTTTGTTCCTGACAAATCCTGACAACAGGATAACTCGTATATGCATGCAAGTAACTACCCCGTAAAAATAAAAGTGATATAGCTACATCAATAATAATTGGCGTATGTTATACACCAATAATGTTTGTTATTGGTGTGTTTTAATCTTTCTGTCATCTGTATACGTATGATTTTCTACCAGAAAAAATGACTCATTTGTTTGTGCAGATTCCTGATTACTTATTACACGTTACTTAGCTCCCATTGGCGGACTTTATCTATACAAACAAATGAGTCATTTTTGATAAATGGCTGTGATTGGTCGTTTACTATTACCTTTCTCTTGCACATAGTGACTAATGACCTATCTGTTATGGCGTATTAAATACAGAGCAATGTTAATTTAAATTGATTCATCGCTAACTGTGAAGTACTAAAAATTACTATTTTGAATTTGCAATGGCTGGCTTAGGCACATATTTTGATATGTTCTTGATTCTTAAAGATAGTGGAAATCTTAAGGATTACAATAAATTGTGTGAATTTATAGTTTCCAAAATACCATGTGAAATATCTGAAGATGACCATCAAACAATTAAGGAGTTTTGTCGGCTATTCACCAATCTTGTAACTAAGAAGTGGAAAGATGCAAGCAGAAACTTGAAGACATTTATGAATCGGGAAAACAACCGCAAGTGGTTAGAGACCAATATTAATTGGCCTACTTGCAATACTGTTGATCTTGTTACTACAATGAGAATGCCAGATGACTTAGTTGAAGAGCCGGAATTACTGCCGGTTGCTATTCCATCTGTCTGCACTGCGGAAGCAGGTACCTCTACTGTAAAAGAAGTTAGAGTGCCCTTTGCCGATTTGGGCAACAAACAGAAGAAAAGACGTTCCAGTGTCTTTGTTAACGATAACTTTGAAGAAGAACTACAGTATTATTTTATTTCCAAGTTAAAAGAAAATGGAAAATATGCTTTAGCGAAGATTGTGGAATATCTGTGCGAGATTCCCGAAGTTGTATCAGATGTAACAAAACTCCTTTTCAAGGAAGAAAAAGTAGTCAGTATAGCAGAGGATACATCTTTGGCTTTGTACACAGCCCTTAGCCTATCCAAATGGCAATACTTATCCTTGAGAATGTTTCTGAAGGATGAAAATTGTTCAGCTGCCTTTCCGTCTTATCACAAGTTACTTGACGCTAAAAAGAGATGTTACCCATCTGAAGAACACGTGGAAGTAACGGAAATGGGAGCTCGCATAAGGTATTTATAAAATTATACAATATGTTGTTTTAAAATTTTTAAGCTTCATTAGCTTACTTTTATTAATTTATTTTATTTTTCAGGTTGCAAGGACTTCTTAACCACACAGTGGAAAGAATTTTGCTAGACTTAAGACCAATCACAAGTTCAACCAACGAAGGACTGAAGTTGATATGGAAATGGGGCCTTGACGGAGCATCGTCACAGAGTAATTACAAACAAGTCTCAGCTCCTGAGTTTGACGATTCCTCTGTTGTATTGATCAGCATCGTCCCACTCCGACTAGTTGATGGGGGAGAAATGATTATTTGGGAAAACCCAAATCCTTGCTCACCACATTACTGTCGGCCAGTGAAATTCACGTTTACTTCAGAGACTGCGGAGTTCATAAAAAGGGAACACTTAGAAATGCAGCGCGAAATTACAAAATTGGTACCAACAAATTG
This sequence comes from Ennomos fuscantarius, assembly GCA_905220475.3. Taxonomy (NCBI): domain Eukaryota; kingdom Metazoa; phylum Arthropoda; class Insecta; order Lepidoptera; family Geometridae; genus Ennomos; species Ennomos fuscantarius. The sequence goes on along the minus strand of HG992023.1, from coordinate 8,580,312 downwards.
TGGTGATGTGGAGATAGCCCACGAACTGCACATGACTATGATCGATGGGAAAGTGGCGAATATTATTGCAGATGTACCTTCATCAGCAACGTGCCCCATTTGCTTGGCGAAACCAAGTGAAATGAATAACTTGAAGCTTTTGGCCACGAGACCGCTTCGACAGGATTTGTACCAATATGGAATTTCATCGTTACATATGAAGATAAGATGTATGGAGTGTCTACTTCATATATCTTATAATATGGACTTCCAGCGCTGGAGTGCTCGTGGCGATCACAAGGAATTGAAGCAAGCAAAGAAAAATGCCACACAACAAGAGTTTCGGGAACAGACTGGAATACTCATCGATATTGTAAAACAGGTAATTTTTCCTTTACTTTGCTTCCTTTATATTATATACTCGTCTGTTTTTGTATGACCTACTAACTTAATTTCTTGTTTGCAGGGCTTTGGAACAACTAACGATGGAAACACTGCAAGACGTTTTTTCCGAGATTATAAAAGATCATCGAGAATCACTGGAGTTGATGAAGATTTGTTACTCCGATTTTCTGTCATTCTGCAAGTTATATCTTCAGGAAAGAACGTCAATATTGCGAACTTCAGACGTTATTGCAAAGAAACAGCAGAACTGTATGTGCATCTCTATCCGTGGTACTACATGCCTGTTAGTGTCCACAAACTTCTGATGCACGGAGCAGATATTTGCAGTCATTTTTCAGTTCTCCCTATTGGTAAGTAATAATAGATCAAGACAAATGAAATATAAAGCAGTTAACTAACTGTAAATCTCTAAACACTAAAATAATAGTTTCAATGTCAACTTCAACGTATAATTATAGCATATTTTTTATTATTTTTAGGGTCCTTGTCGGAGGAAGCTTCCGAGGCTCGTAATAAAGACTTCCGGAACGTAAGAGAGAAGAACACGAGAAAGACAGGAAGGATCCAAACAAACGAGGACATACTACACGGGCTTTTAATAAGTTCAGACCCCCACATATCATGGCTTAGACCAAAATTTTCAAAGCCTAATCATCTAGAGATGCTTCCTGAGGCAATTCAGTTGCTCGAAATAGACTCGGAGTGCGTATACGTGGAAGAAGAGTAGAAAATGAAAATATACCAGATCCAATGCTATAATTTTTTATTTATTTTATCCTTTAAAAAACTACATATAAAACAGCCCTTTTCAAGGCTATACATTTATCTTATGTTTCTGGTAGAAAATCATACGTACACAACTACATAAGATTAAAACACACACCAATAACAAACATTATTGGTGTATAACATACGCCAATTATTATTGATGAGCTATATCACTTTTATGTTTAGGGGGTAGTTACTTGCATGCATATACGAGTTATCCTGTTGTCAGGATTTGTCAGGAACAAAGCGACCAGTCACAGCTAGTATCAGATGTGACTCGTTTGTTTATATCCTGCCTCTCGGTAACCATTACCGGTGACTTTTAGTAAGCATAAACGAAAATATAAAATATTTTTTTTTACGTTTTAGGTACGTGCATGTTTATTTTGTACATTGTACTGAGTAATATAGGATTTGCATTTTGAATTAACCATGTATGCGTGCATTTTCATGAATAAAACAGCAATTATAAAAAAATAAACTCGATTTTGATTAATTTTTTTGAAATGTTATATAATAGTTCGAGTTAAAGTATGGAGCGCTAACCTAAAATACATAAATAATTGGCCAGAAATGAACAATGTTTGCAAAATACGCAAAAAAATTAATCAATTTTTGACATCTGATTATTCCCGCGGCCGCAGGTGACCGCATTGGTTTTATTTTTTTCTGGATACAATACCACTAGGGCTTTTATAAAATATCAACAAAAGCCGTCACTATTTCACCCAACTTGAGAAAAATAATAAAGTATGTTTTTCTCCATACAAGAAAAAAAAGATTATTTTTTTTCTCGAAAACTATGCATCCTACGGATTTTCTTTATAGAATAGATGTTGTTAGGATAGTTAAGACCTATTCTATAAAAAAAAAACAGCCCGAAATTCCGACTTTCGGTCCTAAGTCCACCTTTTTTCAAAATGGGACCACTGTGCGCCGGAGCGAAAGCTCACGAGAGGTTTTTTGATGGTTCGAGTCCCAGCATTGACTATAAATGCACTTTGAAACCCACATACCCTCTGAAGCTACACTGTGGTAGGGAAGAGCAAGGGCATTTACCCCCCCCCCCCCCCTAAAAAAGGAAGAAAACGAGCTTTTGTCTTCGTGGTAAAATAAAATTTAATCTCGCAAGCAAGAAAGCAATTCACACGTCAAGATCAGAGCAGGGAAGGGGTCCCTGCTCTGATCTTTTACCATCTTGCACACATTACCAGCTGCATATTCGGTATTGTATAGAGTGACGAGGCGCCAAGTAAAAATATATAATTATTATTTCATAGTTCATTTTGGCCTGAAAGTTTTAGTATTCTATACATAGCCTATGCATTCTATAGAATTCCAGATTTCACAGATGGCTTGTAACATACAATTTCTTTGACAAAATGTACCACTAATTAGTCCATTCAATAACAGGTAAGTGCATATACAGAATAAGGCATTACCAGTATGCTAATAGGAACATACATATGATTATCATTTTCGTAATGATAACTGCAGGTATATAATTTTGTAAGTGGAAAACTAATTTAATGTCGACTAAACTTTTTGCCATTTACAGAACCCTCCTCGGCGCTTTTTTCCGTCAATTGTCAAGTATTTATTCAATGCAAATGTATTCATTGTTATTGCTAAATGCTGACCTACTTTCAGTAAACTCGGTTATCTATGTTTGAGTTCATGCTTTTAGGTACCTATTAGGTCGGGCATGTTATCAAAACTCCTACTAGGGATGCACTTTTGCACTTGCTGATTATAATTATCTAACATGTATTGATGATAGAAGCTGTTTAGTTTCGTGTTCATTTCATTTCAACCCCGATCTAGATCTGTTTAATACTAGCTGACCCACCGCGGCTTCGCATGGGTTCATTAGTAACACCCTAACACTGTCAAAAGGGAAAGAGAAGGGAGATAAGAAGATAGGGGAAAAGGAAGAATGGATGGGACGGCGAAGGGAGGCTGTGGCCACTTCCTTTCGTCACCGTTTATCAGCTCTGTACTGTGCAGGGATGGCGCCATTAAATCATCGCGAGGAACACTTACAACTAACATGACATTTTTCAAGAGATACAAATAGTTCTTTCGCCAGTGTTAACTAAAATATAAATTAATTAAAAATAAAAAAACTTCGAGCAAGTTCCTGAAAACGTTCACTGCTAAACAAAGGCCTCAAAAAATAAAACGTCACTTATTAAGACGTTTCAATCAGTACGGTTGGCAGGCGGTTTGGAGATCGCTGAAGTGTTCCCGACGAGAATGCTGCTGCTAATTCCTTGGATATTCTTAGCTCTTACGTCTCCCACGGGCGGAGATGGGGTGCTCCTATTCTCGTACCACCGGGATCACAAAAAACATAAAGTATCCTAAAATTTATTTTGATAAATTAACTTTAGCCTCACTAATCACTAAATTTCATCAAAATCCGTGTAGCAGTTTCAGCGTGATGCGTGCTCAAAGGGACAAACGGACAAAAATTGAAAAATGAGAGAAACCACACGACTGTTGTAAAACTTCTTTAGTTAAGCTCCTTCTATCGGCCGGTATAACTTTTTTTCTTTGTTTTTTTTTTATGTTTAGGCTCCACACTTTTGTGTATTTAGCCAGTGTCAAGTAATTGATAATTTATCAAGTTAATGATATTTCACGCAAATATGTGTCAAGTCATAGTCATACTCCTAGTAAAGTGGTGGCAACTTTACCCTAAGCCTCTATGGAGTTTTGGAAACAACACGAAAAGAAACGTTTCACCATCATTATACCATTTTCCTACACTCACGCCTGTAATCCAGCACTTAACGAATAGAATGCTACCAATATTATGCACTAACACTGAAAATAACAACAAGTTTTGGAGACTAATAAATACAATGCGGTGACGCAAACTTTTTCGCTTTCCCGCCAAAACTCTTTTTTATTTGTTTAATGTTGATGTCTAAAATTGTCATTTTACCGGACATACCAACATAATAATACAAAACGAAATAAGAATATCTAGTGTAATTCCGCTAAATCCAGGTAACTTAACGTAACGTAACGTAGGTAACGTAATCCAGGAATTACACTAGATATTCTTATTTCATTTTGTATCTAAGATGAAATTAGGAGAATTAAGGAGAGAAAAATATTAAAATGTATGATATAATTAATTCGTCATACATAAAAATTAACTGCAAAGGATAATGTAATCTACCATTGCGGTATGTAATATTATTTTATTTCAGCTTTTATGCCACGTCTTATGATATGAGAGTCTCAAAATTCCCTTTAAAAGGGAAATCTTAAAGGGGTTTTTGACGCTAACGCTGACATGTCATTTGACGGGTACTTATATCGTGTATTGCCAAGTCTTTGCCTCTCAACTCAAGTGTTGAACGTTAGACTGTTGTGTGGTCTTTTCTTTCGACAGCTGATGGGTGGGATGGAAATGGAATTAGCTGTGTCATCGTTCTGAGAAATTACAGGTACCCACAGGTTTAGTAGACCTTATAGTCACCATTCTAGGCAGGTAGAGATATCTCTGCCTCAGATGAAAAATACCTACTTAAGCAACTCCTGAGATTTTTGAATTTTACTCTACATTATGTAATCTATTGAAGCTGGTGTGTGATCTGATGACATGTGTATTTTATGCGATGTTTCCGCCATTTATAAATGGATTCTGACGATTATTTTTGTATTCTATCAAGTATAATTTCAGGCAGGTCCCGAGGATCTTAATGGATGTTGGTGCACTACTAAAAATTGGAAATTGCTCAATCGATCATAAACTCTTCATGAATTGTTTTTTTTTCGCACATTCCTAGGAACAGCTTCAGGAACCTATCAGAACTTACCTTCACATTAACAGCCGGAAGACGTCCACTGCTGAACACAGGCCTCCACCATAAAACGCCACTTAGGACGCTTTATCAGGGCTTAAACTGAAGTAATAATCAGATACCCTTACGGAACTTCTCAACGAAAAGTTGCCCACGTAGCGGGTTATGGTATTGTTTGAAATCACAGGTCATAGTTGTCAGTTAGAATAGAATAGCACAGAAAGACATTTATTCAATACTTGCCTAAATTAAAGCACAAAAACAGGTTATTTTAATATACACAGTATATATGAAATACGAATAAAGAATCAACAAAAAAAAACAAGTATTGAATGGGCGTCGGCTTAGTTAACACAGTGATTTTTAAATTTTTTACAATAGATACGGACTGGATACGGACTTCTATTCTAATACATCCATAATTCTTCTGAGTGTTCTAGCTAACCTATAATCTTGGCGACAGCATGAGGCAAACAGGTATGGAGACAACCAATCATCACTAAATCTTAAGAGACCGTTTATTGAAAAACATTTTCTATATAAATCAGGAAAAATATAAGTCGTAGATAGGAATAATCTTATTGGACCGTATCAGATCGATCTCAGTTTTAAGTACTCAAATTTTAAGGAACAAGTTGTATCTGGGATAGATATGAATTTGTTTGTTTAGTTTATTTGTTTTGGCTCTACACTTTTGTGTATCTAGCCAGTGTCAAGTAATTGATAATTTTATCAAGTTAATGATATTTCACGCAGATATGTGTTGACAGTCCAAATAATCAAGTCAAATCATAGTCTAGTCATACTCCTAGTAAAGTGGTGGGAACTTTACCAGAAGCTTCTATGGAGTTTTGGAAATAACACGAAATGAAACGTTTCACCATCATTATACCACTTTCCCACACTCATGCCTGTAATTTAGCACTTAACGAATAAAATGCTACCAATTTTATGCACTAACACTGAAAATAACACAAGTTTTGGAAAATAATACAATGCGGCAACGCGATCTTTTTCGTTTTCCCGCCAAAGATCGCTTATTTAGTTATTTTTTTGTATGTTTTGGCTCCACACTTTTGTGTATTTAGCCAGTGTTAAGTAATTGATAATTTATCAAGTTAAGGATAATTCACGCAATTATGTGTCAAGTCACAGTCGAAGTCGTCAAGTCATAGTCTAGTCAAAGTCATACTCCTAGTAAAGTGGTGGCAAATTTACTTGAAGCTTCTATGGAGTTTTGGAAACAACACGAAAAGAAACGTTCCCCATCATTATACAATTTTCCCACACTCACGCCTGTAATCCAGCACTTAACGAATAGAATGCCACCAATGTTATGCACTAACACTGAAAATAACACAAGTTTTGGAAAATAATACAATGCGGTGTCGCAATCTTTTTCGCTTTCCCACCAAAACTCCGCTTATTTAGTTATACATTCATCCTATATCCATAGCTTTTTATAATTTCGTATTTCAAAATATTATGCCGACTCTCTACATACTAAGAGGTTTGACTTCTTCACATTAAAAACTTTTTGCAGTGAGGATGATCGTCTAGCTATCATTAATAAAAAAGAAATTGACGATATCAACTTGGCCCGTGAACTTGGCATCTTGACATTCCATTGATTTTTCACATTATAATAAATATAATATTAACGCCCAACGATCACATACATAGATCCTGGACCTTAACTAGGATTCCCTGTGTCTAGGGGACCCAGGAACTACGAGGACCATGGTCCCAAACATCCAGACAGATCATTAGCGCTTTTTTTCTGTGCACAAATACTTGTTCTGCCGCGGGAATCGAACTCGCCGCCTCCGTGTTATTAGCCGACCTGCTCAACCACCACACCATAGAGGCTGTCAACATAATTGACAAATATAATAATTAACATAAACATTGATTAGTTTAACGTGTAAATATCATGAACTTCGAAATTTTAAAAATGTTAATAACATCTTCTCTTCACAGAATTCGCCCTATTACATAAGTCTATGATATTTACGACGTCGCTCATTTCAGTAAATTAGTAAGAATGATATACCCAGTACCGATAGACTTAGGATTTTTTCGCAATATCTACTCATTCGGACTTACAAGTCTTAACTGTCTATATCGTCGGTACTTATATCGTCATTTAACTTGTGAATTTGTTTTTTTTTTTATTTGAGTGAAGTAGGTATTGTAACTTCATATATTATGTTTGTAACAAGAATAAATTTACTTTCTCCGTGTTTTATCCAAATAGACTTTACTTCGTCGAAAGTAGTGGTATTACATACACCTAGTCTACGTATACTTACAGAAATCGCTCTACCCAGAAGGTCGCAAACAAGTTATGACATGGATTGGTACCTACTTCGGTTATTTTTAGGCCAATAGCGTTGAAATCAAGCAATATGTAGGTGCATTGAACTGCTTAAAAAATTTACAAAACGTAGTTGCAAAAGTGACAAAGGTTGAGTTTTGGCGGGAAAACGAAAAAGATCACGTTACCGCATTATATTATTTTCCAAAACTTGTGGTATTTTCAGTATTAGTGGATAAAATTGGTGGCATTTTATTCTTTAAATGCTGGATTACAGGCATGAGTGTGGAAAAGTGGTATAATGATGGTGAAACGTTTTTTTTTTGTGTTGTTTCCAAAACTCCATAGAAGCTTCTGGTAAAGTTGCCAGTGCCACTTTACTAGGAGTATGACTTGACTAGACTAGACTATGACTTGACTCTGACTTGACTTGATGACTTCGACTGTGACCTGACATCACAACGACCATATTTACGTGAAATATCATTAACTTGATAAATTATCAATTACTTGACACTGGCTAAACACAAAAAAGTATGGAGCCAAAGCCCAAAATAAAAAAAAATGACAAAGGCGTGTCAGTCAACTATCACTTTCTCGAATAAGAAAGAATTAGCATCCAAACATTTCATTTTTACGACAGTGCTGTGCTGCCTGTTCAGAATCCTAAGTTATACCTACAATAAAACAGGAATTTACTTAACTACTTAACAGAGGCCGTGTAGGGGCATTGAAGTGGATACGTGCTACATTGTTGTCATTTTGTCGCACAAAGGAAATCTGAGCGTGTTTTGTCGTACGTTCAATGCAATGCGACTCCATCGTTGCCTGCAGTTCCAACGTTGCGACGAACGCATAGATTAATTCGTATTTCATTTCTCTCCTTGCTCGGACTACACCAATAAGAAACGCGTTAGAGCTTCAATCTATAACTAAGTACGAACTAACCTATTTTGACGTGTCGTTTTCTATCATCGTTTGTGGAGGGAGGGCAAACCAAATTCCGTCACGCTGAGAGACATTGTTTGCTTTCCCCACCGAAGAGGCCTTGATTTGCTTTACAACTAGGTTTAAAAATGCTTATAATTATTAACAAAATAGGGAGATACTTTACTGTAATGTAATTTGAATCTATTTACCTGATAATCAATACCTACATATTTTTCTTAGTTTTGGGTACCTACTTCCTACTCATGTTTTATTTATTCAATATTCAGTACTTACCTATCATATGGAGTTTAATTACAAATGTTAACGTTTTGCAAAGCTAACAGGTAATTAGGTATCATATCCACTGACTCATAATCATTATGAATAATAATAATATAAGAATCTGTTCTAAACTAAATCATATTCAGTGTAAATATAGAGTAGGTATTCTGTAAGTGTAAATGTATAGAGTAGGTAAATTATGGAGTAGGTACGCAGCCTTCACAGCATAACCTATATCAGCATAATATAGTAGGTAGGTGTAGCTATAGACTATAGGCTTTCCATGGATAATATTTTAAAGTAAAACTATAATAGGTCAATTTACATATATAATCCATTGAAGTCCCTACCACCCATTCAAGACTTATTAAAAAGTCATTCTGCCAATACTAAATATTGTTATTTATAGTAAAAAGGAAAGTTAGTTCCTCGGTGAATTATCGCAGGCTACTTATATCATCATGTAAACACAGATAAAGCCGACACATGAGTGACGGCAGCTATCTCCCGACAGCAGCGCGTTATCACGAGTGCCACTCGATACGTGTCGCAGTTCACGCCAATCCGTATTCTATGAAAATTAATTAACAAAAGTGCGTGCACTTGTTAAGGGTTCACGCTAAGGTGCACGCATACCGCTATTCAGTACCCCTCAGTTCGTTGACACGGTCCGGCCGGCGGCCGTCCTACTTGACACCCAGCGCCATCTCTTATCGCTTCGGGGAAATAATAAATCCTCATTTTTGTGCGATTACTCACTTGTATAATCCTCCGCCGCCGTAGGATGGATCAAGACGGCTGAGGCATCCATGTGAATGACCCGTAAATGCACAAATAAGCACATTTGTTGACAAACAATTCGCGAGTCCACGACACGTGCAAATCACGCCAGCGAAACAATCCTTGACAAGGGCCTGGCACGGACTGTTCGGGCGTTCGCTGCGGGCTTCGGTCCCTTTCGTGCTTAGGGCAGAAGAGCTCCGCCGCACACATTGGCTGTGCAGCGGACCAATCGTGGCGTTCGCATCGCCACTTCGCTACTGGCTCTACTACGTCGAAGCGGAAAAAGCGGAGGGGAAAACAACTGACGAGTTCGCCTACGCGGCAAACTCTTCTTCCGCCATTCGTTTCACACACAAATTGGCCTGAGAGGCCACACCGCTTTACGTAGAGACACCAATTGGCCGAGGGCGATTAGTTCGACGATGATAACGCACACGTGAAATCAGCGATTAGTTGGTTGATAGTTACGTTATGGGCAACACGTAAAGATAATTTTGAAACTGTCTAAAATGACGGTCGACGTAATTTCGAAATATTTGGAATTGGATTCGTCGATGAGTAACCACTAGCGATGCTCGTATGTAAACTGCAAATAAACGTCGTCATTTTACATCAAAAATTCGATAAACAATAATGAGTTAATGCGTGTGACGCGCGCGCTATCAAACTGACTGCTTAATTAGTCGCCGAACTAAACGACTGAGCAATCGTCGATTAAAATAGTTTTTGCGAAATAATATTTTAATGAATATAATAATGTTTTTTGTTAACTTAATCCTCAGTCTGTCACTGAACCTAAGGCAGAAGAGCCGTCGTTTATGGTGGGTACCAGACAACAGAACACATAAAATGGAGTGCAGATCACTGGCTGATGATGCAATTTATGTTTTCTTTCATTTTTAGTACATAATACATTTCTTTGCAAAGATTCATCCTCATTAGCAACAAAATCCATTGGATCAATAATAAAGATTGTGTTATTTTTTTAAACAATCGTATCGATTTCCTGAAAACTTCAGTTTTTTTATATGAACTCTATAGATAAAAATCTTTTAAGATAATCTAGAAATGGTAATGGAATTTCGGTACCCTAGCTATCTACCTAGTATGTAAAGCTTTGACCAAACCTGCGGGTCAAATCCGGGGGAGCGACTGCGAAACGGGAGCGCCAAAACACGAAACTTTATTCTGCACACCTGCGCGTCTACGGCGCGAACCGCGAACTAGTTGCAAAGTCAAAACAGCGAATTCACAAAAATGCTAAATAGCATACGACATCTATTTGTACGTCTAGTGTTGCATTAATACCGCGTGCCAAAACTCTTTTGACCCTCCTTTTATATTGCTACGTGTTTTATATCCAGGGAAAGATCGCCGATGGAAGATCATTCCGCATCTTACATTATTTACCCTATTAATATCCCATAGGTAGATTAACCTCATTTTAAATTGTACAAAAATCTAAAGCAATATTTCTCCAAAGCGTTGAAGTAAAACGTTTTACAAAAAAAATTATAAAAAAGTCAGTGTTATTTTGTTATTCACTAAATGAAACTTTTCTTACTACGATATCTGCAGTAGAACCAGCGACCTTCGTTACCTAAAGTTAACGTAACGTAACCTAACGTCTGTTCCTCCAACATTTTTCATATTTCATTTGTCATACGATGGAAAATAATTTCCGATACCATGACCTCTAACATTATAATTCTTAAAAAAAAGGAAACTGTTTAAGAAAATAGGAAAAAATAAGTTCCTGTATATAATAAATAATAATAACACAATAACATAACTAACAATATGTAAGTAGTATTTTAAAAAAGAGCACGGACCCAGGAGTCTGTGGTAAAGTAGAATAAAAAAAAAAATTAATTAAAAATATGAAACTGAGTTTTTAAATACCTACATATTAGATCTAGTCTTCATGGTCATTCTGTAACATAATCATGCGTACAATCATGCCTTTTTATTACCTACTACCTACCCCACGGTTTCACCCGCGCTTAAAAAGTATTTTAGTTATTTGCTCATCCCACGGGAAAATGTCACTATTTCGGGATAAAATGTAGCCTATATATTAATCCAGTGTATAAGCTATCTTGGTACCGAATTTCATGCAAATCCATTCAGCCGTTTGAGCATGAAGGAGTAACAAACATATACACATACACACTTTCGACTTTATAATATTATGATGTGACTAATGAGACTAGTTGACTCGAGGCGATATTATATCACCATAATGTAGGTAAACATAGAAGGAAAAACGAAGGAATTTTGAACCGCATTGTTTTACCTGCGGCAAATAAGTAATAATAATAATAAATAAATAATAAAACCCAACGATCACATACACACATCACATTCTATTTGACAATCGCAATCGCTCAGCAAGTTGTCGGATCCTGGTTCAGCACCTAAACAATGCCCTAAGCAAAAATTTGTCACTGTTTAGTGGTCTAACACCGGTGTGATTAATCACAAATAAATAAATATGTGTGGTCATTTCACACAGCGCCATCTAGCCCCAAACTAAGCAAAGCTTGTACTATGGGAACATACTATGGAATCACAGATTACCAAACGGGATGAGCATAACTGCACATGTGTACTGTGAAGAACCGAATGATTGAGAAGCTCGCACGTCTCTAACCAGTGTTGTTTAATCGCTTGTCTCCGCTGCTCCTCCACCTGGTGGTGTACCTGGGGGCAGTATGAGATCGCGCGTGGTGGTCCACGCGTGATCTCATACTGCACAGCAGACTGTCTCCAAGTTACAACAGCTAGGTGCAACGTTAACCGCTAATTGAAACTTTGGCTCTAAAATCGAACCCGTAGCTAAGCTGGGTGTGAAAAGTTAGGAGTTATCGGAAAGGTCCGGTGGTTTTTCACCGCTTTTTAAACTTATATCGAGCACGAGTCCGATCTTGTATGGAATACTGCGGCCATCTCTGAGACGGTTCAATTAAACGCCAGCTTCACGTCTTGGGCTCAATTGAAAGGCGAGTGTAAAAACTCATAAGCAACGACACAATGGTGAAGGCTATGATCTTAGAGCACCGTCGTAAAGTTGCCAGTCTATCAATATACAGATTACATTTCGGTGATTGCGCTGCTGAGCTACACAATTTAATTCCACCATCTCCGGTGTCGCCATTGGACAAGACGTACAGCTATAGGCCATCCATTTATGTTTGATATTCCTTCAATTCATACAAAGCAGTATGACTCGAAATTCATAGTCATAGAATCACAGAGCGCATATAAAAAAACAAAGCAAACAGAGCAGCGAAGGAATCGAACACTTAGCCAGCGTCTTTGTTTCCCGATAAGTACTAAGTGCAGCTTGTTAAATCGCGAGTGATTAGATATCTGCTAGGCAAGCATGTACCATCGTAGGCCGCGACGTCACTTTCCACATTAATCAAAATAAAAATGTAAAATAAAAAACATCGTTAGTACTTTTTTCGACGACCAGGTTAGGTACATAGAGATGAGAATTATACTTCGGGATCTCAACCGAAGACGATGTAATATTACTATTGCAGCATACGTGAGTTGGTGCTATCTTCGTCACACTTTTAGAGTAAAGGCTAGTAAAAAAAAAAAACTATGTAATGCCCCGTCTCGCTTGCGCGCCGACAGCGACACCACCGGTGCGCGGTCTGGCGCGCGCGCCTGTAACTTGTCATTACGTGTTTTTGTGTTGTCGGAACCACACTGCGCTATTTGATTTTTTCGTGATTTAATAAAATTTTACTGTAATAAACACGGGTAAAAGGAAAATTTCGCGACTTGAGGACAATTATTATCAAAAAATGAAGAAACTTGAACGTGAGCTCGGGAAATACAGACACCAATTGTTCCAGATGAAGTGACGAGTCGTCTAATGATGAGGATTCTAGTGATCGTGGAGGTATGAATTTAAATATTTTAAACCTTATTTTGGTGTAATCACATCAGAACGTCAGGTTCATAAATCGATTTGGTAAAAATGCTTGGTTCATTGCTGCCTATGTGCTCACGTAAATAGGAATTCAGATACTGATATTTTACAAACAAATCATGTTGAGGCATCATAATATTCTCGACTTATATCGTGTTGAGACATCATATTCCTCACGTAAATTGTGTTGAAATATCATATTTCTCCACGCCCCTGAATCGTGTTGAGCATATTTCTCAACGTAAATCGTGTTTAGGCATAATAGTCCCCAAGTAAATCGTGTTGAGGCATAACATTATCCACGTAAATTATATTGAAGCATAACATTCTCCACGTAAATCGTGTTGAGGCATAACAGTGTACACGTAAATCGTGTTTAGGTATAACATTCTACGCGTAAATCGTGTTGAGGCATAACAGTGTACACGTAAATCGTGTTTAGGTATAACATTCTACGCGTAAATCGTGTTAAAGTATAACATTCTCCACGTAGATCGTGTTGAGGCATAGCATTATCAACGTATATCGTGTTGAAGCATAACATTCTCCACGTAAATCGTGTTGAGGCATAAAAATCTCCACGTATATCGTGTTGAGGCATAACATTATCCACGTAAATCGTGTTGAGGCATAACATTCTCCACGTATATCCTATTGAGGCATAACATTCTCCACGTAAATCGTGTTGAGGCATAAAATTCTCCACGTATATCGTATTGAGGCATAACATTCTCCACGTATATCTTGTTGAGCCATAATATTCTACACGTAAATCGTGTTGAGGCATAACATTATCCACGTAAATCATGTTGAGGCATACAATTCTCCACGTATATCGTATTGAGGCATAACATTCTCCACGTATATCGTGTTGAGGCATAATATTCTACACGTAAATCGTGTTGAGGCATAAAATTTCCACGTAAATCGTGTTGAGGCATAACATTATCCACGTAAATCGTGTTGAGGCATAAAATTCTCCACGTATATCGTGTTGAGGCATAAAATTCTCCACGTAAATCGTGTTGAGGCATAACATTATCCACGTAAATCGTGTTGAGCCATAATATTCTCCACATAAATCGTGTTGAAGCATAACATTATCCACGTAAATCGTGTTGAGACATAAAATTCTCCACGTTTATCGTGTTGTAGCATAATATTCTCCACGTAAATCGTGTTGAGGCATAACATTATCCACGTAAATCCTGTTGAGGCATAACATTATCCACGTAAATCGTGTTGAGGCATAACATTATCCACGTAAATCGTGTTGAGCCATAATATTCTCCACGTAAATCGTGTTGAAGCATAACATTCTCCACGTAAATCGTGTTGAGGCGTAACATTCTCCTCGTAAATCGTGTTGAGGCATCATATTCTCCAAGTAAATTGTGTTGATACTGCTACCTACCCTCAAAAATTTACTGTTTACGATTATGTTCACAATTTATAACTAATGTATTTAACTTGGGCTAATATTATATTACTACCCACATACACAAATGTGACTCAACAATAAAATATTTCTATTTTATATTTCTCATAAATAACATTTTTAATACTTCATCTTACGTAAATCGTAATAAGTCACTACATTCTTCACGTAAATCGTGTTAAGACTTTAAATAATCTGGAAATATCGATCGTATTACTTTAGTTATACCTATTTGCCAAAACCAAAACCTGTTAAAACCTAACATCTCTAACAGCACCAGGGTCATCAACAACGAAAAAGATTGACGATTGGTGTTTGACCTAGAAATTTTAATGATGCTTAGCGACAACCCTACAACTTAGAATTAATGGTGATAATTTGCACAAAAATATTACTGCTGGACTTATGCTCATACATTTTACTTAATGAGTTAAATAAAGAAAGCGAATTGGACCTACAAAAACAATATTTACCGGCAAAAACTGTGCTAATATGAAGACATTGGTACCTCAATTTAAATATTAAAGTGGCTTCATTGGTCATCATAAACGTCTTAAAATATCCATATAGCCAATATCCATATAGCTCGTTAGCTGCATTGGGCCAAGTCTTAATATTCTGGAAAAATTTAGCCGAGCATCTGAAGTCTTCGAATGCAGTTCGAGATCAGGCATAGAGATGAGGTGCACCGCATTCAACTTGCCTACAATCACACAAAACCACAGGGGAGCTTTAAACGTGAGGGGAAAGCCGTGAGTACCAGCCGCCATGCTGCGTCAGAAACCCTTCGGAGGCAAGCACCAGTATCGTGAGATCGCCGTCACGGCTCCAAATTTTGTCAGAACAATTCTGTGTGCCAGACGATCAGGAGGCAGTAACACCTATATTACAGGTACCTATTGCAGACAGACAATAATACCACAGACGATCATATATTGCTATCTTGGGTTACGAGGACATACCGTTGGCATACCGTTTAAAAACGGAACCTGTACAACCAATACTTCCTCAATATTTTTTTTGTAAACTGCCATCTTAAAATAATAATGATAAATAATAGTGGTAGAAAAAGGTTGCAATTCGAATGGAGCTCCCAGCTATAGCAGTTTAAAGTATTGCCATTTGGCCTTTGCACTGTCCCCTTCATTTTTACTAAGATATGGAAACCTGTGCTTAAATACTTGCGCTCTTATGGTTTTATATCAATTAATTACTTGGATGAATTTATATGTATAGCAGAAACTGATAACGAATGTGCTGACAAAAATTCCTATCCACATTAGTTTTTCATCCAATATTTTAAGAAAAGTAATTTCACGCTATTTACTAAAGGTAAATTCTTGGAATTTGTTATTAACACCATAGATATGACTATTTATTAACCTCTGGAGGAAAAGCAACGCATTGCATTATAAATATATATAATAAATGACATGATAAGACATTACAATTTAAAAGAAATATGGATGGGCACATACAAAATTAATGAATACATACAAAATAAGTGTTTTTTTTAGCATTGGGTAACCTTTGGTAAAATTATGACCCAACTTGAATCATCATCCCTAAAGCAAATTTTGAATGGGATAATATAATTGATTAATAAATAAATAATAAATAACGTATACGTAACTGGATAAAAGCAGAACTTAAGATGCTTATTAACACTTTAGATCTACAAGCAGCGTTTTACGAGTTAAAGATATTTGCCTCTACGCTTCAAGATTGCAAGATTGTAACAAGAATCGATAATATTACAGCAATTTGCTACATTTATCGAACAGGGGGCGTGCAACACTATATTTGAATGAAATAACTAGGAATATTTGGTCATGGTGTGAGCTTAAAAATATACATATATTTGCATCATATGTCAAATGATCAAAAAATATAGCTGAACACGAGTCCCGAAAAATTTACTTAATATAGAATGGGACCATACAAGGAATGAATCGGAAGGCATAATAGTGGTACCTTGTTGGCGTTCAAAACCTTGGTAATCACTGTGGACCAAATTAACAATATTAGAAAACTTATTCTTTGGGCCTCACAAATATTTATTGTATTCGCCCTTTAAAATATGTTATCTGCTACGCGCAGATCTTATTCTGGGAACCGCCAGATTATCAGGCCATCGGTAGATAAGTCAGCTTTGGATCAGTATAATTCATCCATAAAATCGTGGTGGACGTTTTGAGAAGATAATAATTATAATGTATTCAAGACAACTAGCATCCAAGTATGTTTTTTCCTTACGTTAAAATTTGAAAACGGCGCTAGCTACTGGAATACTAGCTACTATGGAACTCCATAAACACGCATAGGTTCGTTCTCTCAAAAATACACGGAAACAAAACTAAGTTAGACGATTGTGTTAACGGATGCATAAATGGTGTATATAGGTAAAAACCCCCCAATCCTAAATATGCCAATACCTGGGATACCAATAAGCCGTTAACTCATGCATTTAATATATATCCATATATATTTATACGTCTTGATGACTTGTCTCGATAATGTACCACTTTGTTGGCAATTGCTTCCGCACAAAGAATGCAAACATAATTTAATAAAACTAAAAATCATCTGCGTAAAAACCGATAAGATTGTAATTAAAGTACCAGATACAATTAAACATCCAGACCTGGAACCTTCTAACCCATTATCAAGTTACCTTTCCTTCAGAAAAACATTTCGATATGCTCAGCAACAGCAATAAAAGCATAATATTGAGAAAAGATTTAGGCAGATTTATGTAACTATCAGCTGGGCGATCACTTTTTTTACTGCCCTACGAAGAAATCACAAAAAAGTAGGTTCGTAAACTCATGGGCTTAAAAAAGTATTCAAAGATATAGATATGGTATAGATAGATATATCGGTGTATGGAGTTCAAAGCAGTCGCTATGCAATATACATCAGTGGCTCGCTGCCTGGAAGTGATTCGGAAGGCTGCAGGGTGGAGTGATAGTTCAGATATATATTTAGTATATTACAATTGAGAGATTACCAATACCGATAGTAACGAATTTCGTTAAGTTGTATGTAACCAGATCTGTTTTATGAAGTTATTTTGTTAAAACCGGGATCAGGTGCATTTATTATATTGACTAAACATTTAGTTCAAATAGAGATAAATGTTACTTGATTACCATAAATACTATTATCTATATATTGATTTAACGGTTCATATTATTGATACTCTTAAGCCTTACGATACATCAAAATAAATGGAAGATTAAATTATATACTACTTTTTCTAAATAATTAAATTATACACTTCCCTTTTTTCTTTCTACCATGCACTCTAAACATCTGCAATAGTAATATTACATCGTCTTCGGTTGAGATCCCGAAGTATAATTATGAATCAAACGAACTTACCTTGTGATGTTTGATTCCAATTATGCGAGGGATCTCAACCGAAGACGATGTGACTCCCACCCACCCAAAAATATACCCTTCATTGCGGTAGAACAGAAAAAGTGATAAGTGTAGATATACCTATTTGGCTCTAAAATTAATGACAAGTTACAGGCGCGCGCGCCAGACCGCGCACCGGTGGTGTCGCTGTCGGCGCGCAAGCGAGACGGGGCATTACATAGTTTTTTTTTTTTACTAGCCTTTACTCTAAAAGTGTGACGAAGATAGCACCAACTCACGTATGCTGCAATAGTAATATTACATCGTCTTCGGTTGAGATCCCTCGCATAATTGGAATCAAACATCACAAGGTAAGTTCGTTTGATTCATAATTCTAACACCAGTATTTAATTTCACAAAATAAAATGAACCTGTTAATTTATTTGTCTTTTATTTATGAAGTATTACTGTGAATTACTACGAATATATTATTAGAACAAACATCAAAGAACAAACGCAAAACAAACTTTATATACCTTTAAATTAAACACGGTGGTGTTTGCGCATGTAAGACGTCCCACCTGAAAAATTATGAAGTAATGTCAATAGCGGTCTTTTTAGATCCTGTTTTTGGATTTGTTTAGTGCACTCTAATACTGCCTAAAATTCTAAAGGTAGTTGTATTTTGCGTCAGTATTTTATACTTACACAATACCCAATAACAATGAAAACTTCGATCATCCCAGCACGTTGTTGGCTATACTGCCAATTTATAACCTACCTAACCTAAGTAGCAAAGTGACTCATAGTCTTAATGAGAAATCTAAGTATTAGATTAAATCTTAGATTTCTTTGATGCTTTGATTTGATTTTTGTTTTATATGATTAGACTTATACTTTGATTTTTTTATTAAGAGTTGGTAGCAACCGCCAACAGTGGTGCTATTGTAGATAGGGGCGTTTGAGTATAATCACTTAATTTTATAAATCTATCAATCTTGCGGCAAGCTTGCCTATTAGGTACCTTCCAAAATTTTACCGCAAGAGCAACTTACCAGTGCCTACATATAAGGCGTCGCGCTTTCATTGGAGGCCATCTCTTCTGCGCAAGTGCATTTCATCTTCCGTCTCTCAGCCTTGGAGACAGCCTCGTCAGCCGCGTGGTTCATCTCCCACCATATCGCACCACCAAGAACGTTGCGGAAGTAAGGGGGCACGTTGCCTTCGCGGAGAAGGTACCTACATGTTAAAAGCTGATGAAAACATGAGTAAACTATGCAAGTTGCATTTGGCTCTTGAATTTATCCACATATTTATCTATACATACGGATTATTTCTATTTCATCTAAAAAAAAACATATATTTTTTTGTTTTAAGTACCTAGTTATGGGACCAATATCATTTTTTATTTATTTATTTGTACAGATATAAGTACTATCAGTTTAAAAAACTCGTATATACGAGATAACGAACATAAAAGGAGAGAACCTCCGCTTTGAAGTCTGTTGAAAACACTGTACGATACAAGGTGAATTTTTCACCTGAGCGTAAATAGTGGAAATCGAAAATATCATAATATGCCCTAATTCGATCATAAAATTCGATCGGTCAAAACTTAGTACCTTACTAATGGTCTCTACGCTATTTTTTAAGTAATGATGTAAGTACATACTATTTACACACATACATTAGTACATTTTTTTCTTACATTCATGGATCTTCACCAACCAGGTAGGTACATTGTGTTTTTAAGGCGATTTAAAAGACCACGTACTTGAAGAACTCTTCTTCCTTTTGTTCTTCAGCACGACGACGCCAGTACTTTTTCAGGACGTCACTTATTTCCACTACATCCTCAACCTGTTTCACTAGGCTGTAGCTGTGCTCCTCCAGGGCCGTCAGCTCGTCCGTCTCCTCTGGCAGAAGTGTTAGCAGAGTGGTGGTTCAAATATAGACACAATTTTGATGAGGCTATTCTACTTCTCCATACCAGCGTATATCCTACAAGTGGGGAAAGAGTGTCTATATTTCCATCTATGCCTAAGGTTTATGCGTGCTGCTCTCAGAGCCCCCTTCCAGAGATAGCAGCTAAGCGCACTAAACTCAAGACAACCCGTCTCAAGACTTGGGTCCGCGTCAAACAAAGATTTTGAGCTTTTAACCTTACAGTTGATCGGGCGCGGCACTTTCTCTATAGCCCGCTTGGGTGAAATAACCTCAGCAAACTTATCTATTATAATTAACCTATTCATTGAGACCATATTTCATGAGTTTCAACTAATATTAACTAACATAGCTAACGTACGTAAAACGTAACGTAATGTAAAACGAATAATTATCGGTGCCTTTGCTTTAAGTTGATGAGGTGTTGGTTAGGTTATTCTGTAGATTCTAAATGGTGCTGCAGTATAAGGAGGTTACAATGTTCTTGCAATACCAGTTGAGTACCTGACCTGACATAGGTACTTGTAGGTTTAATTATTTTTATTTAGCGATTTGTTGTTTGCGTTTATTGTGCTATTTCTTTTTTGAGTATTAAAATGTTTTAAATATGTTCTAAGTTGTTTTGAATTCTCTGACGTTTGCGATGGACGATTGTGTGATGGAACACCTTACCAGCGTCATTATTTCCTGACAAATATAATCTGGGATAAATATAAGGTTAGAGTGAACCGCTAGTTTCTAGGCAAGTACCCTATGATCCATCGGCGACCGAGTCCACACTTACCATCAGGCGAGACCGTGGTCAAATGTAAACCAATCTATGATTTTTTTTAATGCCAGCAGTTATATATATTATATATACTAAACGGGACGCGTTCGACAAACGCCAATTTTACATATACGGAATGCTAGCTAACCATTTTTATTTCTTAAAAAAAAAACAGTTTTTTATAATACCTACTCATATATAAACTTTGATATCTTAACGTTTACCACAAATAGATACATAAACAAGGCTTAGACAGACGTCAAAGATGTGTTTAACAATACAAAACAGCAGTTTAACACTAGTTTTTAAGACTTGTTTAAATCTTTTGTGGTTAATCCGCATATCTAGTGAGGCAAGAGTTAAAAGACATCATCGTGTGGCGTGGAAAGCATTGCCGAATTTTATGCTTTATCTAACATCACTTATAAACAGGCGAAATATTTGATACTAGCTTCTGCCCGCGGCTTAGCCCGCGTGGCCTTTAGGAAACGAAGAAGAATTTTTTCATAGATAATTCAAACATCCATTTCAGCCTCATAGGGGTGGAATTTTGAAAAGCACACTTTACAAAGAACACACCTTTCACTAATCTCACACAGTCAGTCAGTCAGGACTTAGAATTATATATATATAAATAAATAAAGAACGGTTGTTACCTTTGACTTTACATATACTTACCTTCCTGCAGTTCTCCCTCAACCGATACTTCTTCTACTTCAGCAGTTGGCCTAACAGTAACATTAGCCTTTGCTCGACTCTGCACGTCTTCGGCGAGTCGGTACTTCAGATCTTCATATATTCTGTTAGGGGTCAGCGAACTTTAATCAGAACATCGACTCATACATGTGCTAGTTTTTTTGATTAACCGATTACATATGCGATCATTATATATATGATAGCTGTGTATATATAAATAGCAGTTCAATTTGAAAGGCTAATTATTTCAGATTGTCTCATCCAGCTTATTTCAACTAAGCCTAGAGCCGCTAAGAGTCTGTCCCACCCTAAAAAAGCCAACAGTGATCCATAACAGTTAACTTCAAAGTAGTTCCCTACCTGTCATCATAAACATAATTTGAGATAGCGGATCATCTCTCAGCTCAGTTATTGCAACATTGGCCAAAGTCGTATCGATGTGTCATTGGATTTTGTAGTTATTTTGTTCTTGTATCGTAACCACAGAATATATAGTAGTACTACATATCGCAACGTCGTAGCACATTTTTAATGTTAAGGGGTATTTCATACTGGCAGAATAAAAAGTAGAGTAACCTATGTGCCAAAGCCTGTAAAACGTCATCGGTGTGCCGCTCTTCCTCCGGCCGCAGGTCTACAATTGGAACGTGTAGGAGAGTTTCACTGTCTTCTTCAATGATGCGCCTATACCGGAATATAGCGTTAAGAAGTTCCTTGGCGCCCTTGTACGTGTCTCGCTCTGTCTCTTTCCATTGCTGCTCCACGGTCCTGAGATACGATATTATAGTAAACGCGCTTCCGTAGGTACATTGCAGGGGATCCGTAAGCTACCTGCAACTATCATTTGTATGAGATACCTACTGGCAAATAATATAATTAATAATAACACTTTTACTGGCTGGGCCACTAAATTTAACTTACACCGACGTGACTTCCAAGGTTTTGTCATAACATAAAATTACAGTCGCACAGTAGTTTAATAATAACATGGATGATACGTCCATGTAATTAACTCATCGCCATCGTCGAAACGGGAACTAGAAACCTCTTAAATATGTACGAACGAGGCTTGGACATACTTACAGAAGATATATTCTCTAAGGTACACCGGGAGTCTGATTTTTTTTCTGAATAAAATTCTGTCGTTGTACAACTGCTTGTAATGCCTACCTAGGTAAAAAATATTAAAACTTATAAATACCTCAGTATGAAAGCTCTGGGAAGTCTTGGTGGGAGTACGTTTTCCGGCTTCATAGGTTTGGGTTCAAACCTCTCATATGGTCGCATCCAGTGGTAGAAGCCTTTCCCACAGTCCTTTTTCAGATCTTTGTATGTTAAATATTTAGGCTTGCTAGCAAATTTCGACTCCATCAACCATTTCTATTGAGAGATATGGCAAAGTAACAAAAATAACTAAACTTCAAAAAATCTATTATTAGAGCATGATTAAATATATGAAAAAAAATAGACGGCTGCTACCTGTAGCACCTGTAGATCATTCCTGAATGATCACGAATAAGAGCGAACTTTACGCACTACGAAGTAATAATAGTATCTACTGAAGTACTAGAATGTAATTACTCAAGCATTTTCAATCATCGAATTAAATTCTACTAAGGTAATTATTTTCGTTCAGACCTCAGTCTCAGTAAGATGAACCGGAGTTAGCAAAGAGAGCAAGCTCCGATGGTCTCCAAACGTGTCGTACTGGTTGATAGAGCACCATGGTTGCCAGCGGCAATCTCGCTTGTACAGGTCTAGCAGCGATCTATGCAGCAACTCAGAGCACGTCAGGTCACTGGTAAAGTTACAATGAAATTCATAAAATTTTCTCTTCAACGACTTAAAACAATTTATATTAAAAAAATATTACCGCCGCATGATAAAAAACCGCATTGTTTTTGCAAGATACATCTCCCTACACTTCCCGTGGGATAAGAATGAGCTCTCAGATTTTCTTTCAGCTTGCCGCTCGTCTACACTTTCTGCCAACTCTTCAGCAAATACGGTTTCATCCGTATGTGAAGCTTCATCAGAATACGGTTCATCTACTAAACTAATACTTCCCTCTTCGTTTACTACAACCTTTTTGCAGAATGAATCTTTCAATGTTAACCAGTTCTGCTGAAATTTGGTAACACTGCTCAATTCGTCTGTTTTTACTTTTACGTCGCAGAAGGTGAACGCTTGGCATTCTGGACATGCCTCGTACTTAATATTTAAGCTTTCGCCGTTAAACTTAGCTGTCGTTGCGCTATCTAAAGTTATCTTGTAGTTATTGTCAGAATCTACAACCAAAACTGTTTCATTCGGTGATTCCACTGAAATGTTTCCATCAGCTTTGTTAATAGTGACGGTCGTGAAATTAGCGTGCTCAATAGTGTAAATAATTTGCACTGATATGTAACCGTCTACCCGTGGTACAGCTTTACTTTCTTCTAATACCTCGGATTCTTTAATATCTACTTTTTTATTATTAGAATTTGCTATGCTTGCTCGTGACACAGTATTACTTTTTTGAGATATAGAGCCTTTGTTGGATTTTATAGTATCTGTATCCACAGTGTCAGTATCCACAAGATCAAAAAACTCTATTTCTTCATCCGTCCATTCGGGATAGATTTCTTCGTCTTCGACAATATATTTTGTTATTATGCGTGTGTTATTGGGAAACGTCACTATATGAATGCCATCTTTATTTAACAAAATATGAGTACCATCCATACGCCTGGAGAATACTTCACCCAAACAAAAATCTGTAGCAGTTCGAATCAGTAATTTTTCTATAGTAAATGGATTTTCATTTATCCATTTTTGTCGAAGACCTGTAGTTTCTATTAATTCAAATTCTTCTACTACCAGTTCATATTCAGTCAGTGCTTCTTCTTCTTTAATATCACTAACTTCTTTAGATTTTGATGTGGACTTGGCAGGTTTCACCTTGGCTTTTTCTTTTCCTTTTCCTTTTTTGCTTTTATCAGAACTTGTATCGCTGGCTAAATCTGCAAGCTTTTCAGGAACAACAGTCCTTGTGTCATATTTCAGTATTTTTATAAAAGTTCCGTCTGGTTTTAGTACATCAATGTCTCCAGATGTTCTGAAAATTAGAACTTCACCGTTCAAGCTAATGCAGCGCATTTTCTCCTTTAGATTCGGTGTAGAAGAAGTATGATATTGCTTAATGTGTGAAATAGTAGACGAGTTATTTTCATAAACACTTTCTGTTATGAGGCCGTTGGGCCATGTCAGAAAAAAAGAATGATAAGTTTTAGTTTCAAATAACTTTAGGGTGTCAGAGGCCGAATCCGTCGTGGTCAAGGGCAGCGGTAGCGTATATGTCTGCTTTTTTATATACATCATAACCTGATCTTTGCTTGTTATTCGAAATGACTCACAAGAATCCATAACTTTAGGTGCTACAGTTTCTCCTAAGGCTCTGTACAGCCAAAATTGGTTGACACTGTTTCCGGGCACCACGTTCATTATAATGTATTCTACATTTGACGGTATCATTAACATATACATACTTTGCACACGAGTACCGTCACGAGAGAAGTATGTTGCATCTTTCCCAAATACTTCCACTCTCCGATCACATAAGTCGTACCCCAGAAACGGTTTAGGAGGAATTTCAAGGCTAGATTCTGAGGTATCAGTAGCAATAAATGACTGTTTAAGAGTCCTAGGCGTCGGCGTCGTTGGCTTTTGTTTTCTACTGCTTTTAGAGTCTATTTCATTCGAAATTGGAGACACCGATGATTTTTGAGAAGACACAGTCTGAGTATTTTGGTGATCTGGGACTGGCTCTTCTTCTACTTCGGCAAGCTCTTGAAACTTGAGAGAGCCTTCCATCAAAAGATCCAGTTCAACTTCTATATCATCGACGCACGTTTTATTTGCGTTTGGATCTACAACAACCTTTGATTCAGATTGCGATTTTAATTTGACGGCTTCATCGTAAAATTTTTCCTGGGTATGAATCCAGTCGTAATTTTCTTCCAATACAAAGTCAAAGAAATCTTGTAAGCATAGCGGCGTTGCCAAATGACGTCGCCATTCTTCTCGCGAAATACCATCTTTATCATGGCTATTGAAAAACATTAACACAAAGCTGTCTGTTACCTCACAATATTTGTAATCAACACAATTAAATTTATTAAACGCATCAAATAAGATTTGAAATGCACTAACTCCGGAAAAATCCTCAAAATACTCAAAGTCATCAATCAAATGGTTAATAGGCGTTTCATTCGCCAATTCAGAAGCCGAAACCAATTCACTTATATCAGGACAGTCAAAAATAAATTGTATTTGGCGAGCTTCAGTATCGTCTCCATACAATGGGTTAGAAATATTTTCACTTCTGGACATCGCAGGAAAATAAGGTACCGTAGAACTGAAGCTATGGTGTAGGGAACCAACTCTAGCAAGAGGCTCAGCGAGAGCACTACGTTTTAAAAAATTTTTTTTGAAATCCTTTATTGTTGATGGTGTCAGGTGTTTCTTTTTCAGTGAGCTTCTATTATTATATATTTTACGGCAAGCCAAAATATGTATCAATCTGTTAAGCTCAGATGTTTCAACGTCTTCTCTATGAAAACACGACAGCAGTACATTAATATGAAAATTAATTTTAGCTTCAAGCTCACCATGTGGTCTGGTCTGGTTGTCCCAAAATTTAAGGAGAGGCATGCCAATGAGTGAAGACCACACAATATTATCTAAATTAATGTTCCCTAAATGAAATGTAGAATACTTAACCAAATCTCCGTAATTTATTATCGTGGGATCTTTATGGTTTTCGTATTCTTCACCATAAGTAAGACGATATGCTTGTCTATTTACATCTGTTTTGCACAATGTGTTAAATACTTCTTTTACGAATGCCCCAGCTTTCTCTATCTTTTCTTCAGATGTTAAGCTTTTCCGATTTTGGTTTATTGTGACAGCAGCAGATAAAGATGTCCTGCTGCTGTCATTTAGTACATCTTGACTTCTGCAGACAGTGTCTAGAACGCTATCTAAAACTGAGTAAATAGATACACATTCCAGTGGCAAATCGACGATTTGCTGATGGTAGTATTTTTCATGACGTTCGCTTTCTATACTTTTAGGTACTTGTATAATATCCATATTTTCTAAATAGTGTTCATGTTGCCTAGTCAAGTCTTGACAATCATACATTAGAAAACATAGTTCATCATAAATTTTATCTGGATGACCAGACAAGCTTTCTGATTCCCAATATGGAGGCGAAAATACAATAAAAGCAGTATCCTTGAAATCATCTGCCGTGTTTTTGTTGATGCGCAATAACTGGAGGTCATCCCAAAATTTAAAAGACTTCTCCGTTAATATCTCTGTTTGACTTTGTCCTCTTTTTGTAGCTCTTTGTAGCCCAGAAGGCACTTTGGTGAGGCCTGGGTCAATCCTTATTTGAATTATAGCTGTTAAGGGTATTCCTATTTTGACAAGATTACTCGGGAGGAGAGGTTCTACAAATCCCGTCACCGCCACATATAAATTTGGACCATCTGTAGGAAAGTCATCCACATAGACCTTATCTCTCCATTCTTCGCCTCTTACTCTAAGAAGAGTATTATATTTTTTGCCTTCCTCAGGTTCAGGAGCTGGTGGCACAAGATTTAGATCTTCCTTCTTGCCTTTTCCCTTATTCGATGGTGGTGACGGGTCGATTGGTTCGGGTGGCTTCACATTAACTGTTCCTCTTACCTCGGCCCTATCAATCATAGTCTTTGACTCTCTGCGCATACCCTCTTTACACTCCAACCTTTGTCTTTTAATAAAAATATACTCTTCTTTCATTTTCAGAATCAAATGTTTTATTATGAGTGCTTGTATGTCAGGAGGTATATCCATCTTTTCTTTGAGATAAGCTTGTCCTTCTTCAAATACTCTCAGATTATCATCTTTTACCTTTTTTTCACCTCCAAGTTGATTGACCATGAAGATAGTTTCAGTTTTGCATATGTTCTTTACGACAAATCGTTTTTCTTCAGCTGCAAAGATTTCAAACTTGTTCATGTACATTCTATCTTGATCGCCACCTGCGGCTTCTATCATCACAACTTTAACCTTCCAATTTTCTTCATTCAAAGGAGTATTTTCAATGATCATCCGCCAATCTTCCACAACTTCTTTTCCTTTTTTAGGACCCATTATCTAGGATGCCTGTAGAAAACATAGTGGGTATTTTTATTTTTATTTTTTGTGGCTACTCTCTTTTTTAGATTTCTGCCTATTTGATGTTAAAATAAACGAAATAAATAAAGATTTATTTAATCACAATTTGCTAAAGTGTTAATGTCAAACAGATCCCTTAAGTATACAGGAACACCTCCAGCCCGAAGACCATAATTTCTTTAAATACAATCTGGATAGGGAAATGAGGTCTTGAGAGTAATCAGAAAACGAGACCTTATCATTCTCTAAGACATGTTCAGTCCTATAGATACAAATATGCCCAGCAATCCAAACTAGAACATCTTCAAAACCCTTCAATAAATATTCGGATAGAGATAGATTAGGATTTAGATCTCCAAAGCAGAGGAGAAGTTTAGGTAGAGAACTCGAAACAAATAAGATTTCGAAGAATGGGGATATATATATAAAAAAAACAACAGTGAAGTCATTTACGCGAACAGCCACCACTTCGAAGGCATCATAAAGAGTAGAAATAGTAATATTTGAATAAGATATATTACTTTTCAATAAAAGAGCTACACCAAATCCATCTTGGCGGTCCGATCTAACACTAACAAAGCCTGATATCTGAAACACAAATAAGGTCTAAGGCATGTTTCAGATACCAACAGGGTGAAAGGTTTATATTTATTAATCAAAAACTCACATTTGTTTTTTTACTAGTGTGATTTCGGTTATCCGATTGAAGGATCCTGTCTGTGGGATACATGCTGAAGAAGAGAAATAAGAGAATTCATGTTAAAGGTATACCGTCGGACGGTTGGTTGTTGGAACGAGAAGAGGATTATAAACTACCATAAAGAGGATAAGGAGGTAGGGCATGTGGAGATTTAGATACGAGACTTAGAATCCGTTAATGGATTTTCAGAGGTTCAAATAATACATTTTTAGAAGGGCGAGGTGGAAGGTGCACTGGCATAGAAGCAATATCGGTGTAAGACATTTTATTACAGTTCATTTTTTTTTAAGCTTCTAAATAAGAGATGCGCTCTCTTGAACTTACAATATTTGATGTTTTTTTTTATGTTCAATTTCTGGACAGATTTTATTTGCATAATAATTGCCCTCACACCACGTGACATCTTCTTATTCGATGATACAGGTATTAAACCAAAGTAATAAAAAGAGCACTTGTAAAATCTTGGATCCTGGACCTTTACTAGGATTCACTGTGTCTAGGGACTCAGGAGCTACGAGGACCATGGTCCCACATCACCCAGACCCGGAACTAGTATTTATATAGTTGGCCGTTAAGAAATATTTTAGTGGCTGACTATTTGGTAAAATTGACAAAAAGTTCAAGTCCACCGTCTGTGAAGCTTTTCATAAAACTATCAATAATACCAAAAAAAATGAAACGCTATGCTTTCAAGCTTTCTTTTGGTCCGCATTCATTTGAAACTTATTCTCAATAATTATATATACGCAGCCGGGGATGGCGGTTGAACCGAATTCAAACCCCCACCCTTGGGGTCGGGGCGATAATTCATAATGCTCTACGTTACAGCAACTCTACAACTTACAAAAATATTGAGTCAGCGCTTTTATAAACTACACAGAAACTAAACTGATCAACGAAAAACCAAAATATTTTTTTCCAGAAAAACGCATTACCACAGACCAAGTAAAGGATACTCACATCACAGACAAAGTAGAGGATACTAATTTACGCTTCAAGCAATAACAAGTATTGCTCGAAGAATTTACGTGAATGGAATGACAAGTATTGAACACAGACCAAGTAGAGGATACTGGTATTGAAGGAACCACCACAAACTAGAAACCACTAGCGTAGCAGACTAGCAGTTAAAGAGTATAATATAATACTACGGTCCGTATTACAGAACGATGCTCAGTCATCGATCGGTACTCAAGCAGAGATTTCATTCACCTCACTTTATGATTATTTTATGGATACATATTAAGATCACTTTATGGATGAAATTTCTGCTTGAGCACCGATCGATGACTGAGCATCTTTCTTTAATACGGACCTTAGTGAATGAAATCTCTGCTTGAGCACCGATCGATGACTGAGCATCGTTCTGTAATACAGACCTATGTCTATCATATGCTCTTTGGGAATCACAAATTAGTAATACGTTTTAGACACATAGGTCAGTATTACAGAACGATGCTCAGTCATCGATCGGAGCTCAAGCAGAGATTTCATTCACTAATTGATCACTTTATGAATGAAATCTCTGCTTGAGCACCAATCGATGACTGAGCATCGTTCTGTAATACGGACCATAAATATCAAGAGCGGAGATATAAACCACCGAACGAAGGTCATATCTTTTGCCTACCACTATAAATATAACTACCGATGGTGATAGCAGGGAAGTTTTTTAAAACATTCCCTGTCAAGTTAATAAACTTGACTTCGTAAATGGATAATAATCCATTTCTACGAGAATAGGTCAGTTATTCGGGATGGTAAGTATGTGTTAATCCAGGCTATACACTATCTCGGTGGCAAATTTCATCCAAATCCTTACTAGGTGGTAGGACTTTGTTGCAAAGTTCGTCTAGGTAGGTACCATCGCTTTGCCAGTTATTCTGCCGCTAAGCAGTAGTGTGCAAGCACTACTGTGTTCCGGTTTGAAGGGCACTGTAGCTAGTGAAATTACTGGGCAATTGAGACTTTATGATCTGATCTCACAGTCGAGTAATCTTATTACCAGACTGTGCTGATGTCTCAGGATGATGTGCGCAGTGCAGTGTCGCTTGAAACTCTATGTTTTTGGCTTCCAAGTGACACTGTTCTGTTATGGGCGGCCGTGGCGCTTAACATCAGGTGAACGACTAGCTCGTCACATCATTCAATAACATAAAAAAAAAAAAAAAAAAAAAACCCTTCAGCCGTTTGATTGTGAAGGAGCAACAAACATTCACACATAAGTATATAAGTATGTCGACTTCGACTAACTTTATCTTATTATTGGTGTTAGTATGACAATCGTTGCTGTGGCCAAGACAATATAGGTTACTAGATAGATACTATGACGATGTTTTTTGACTGCCTATTTAGAAAACTATGGTAAGTTGCCATAGTAACGATTATTAGACAAGTCAAAAAGCCTCTCCTATACTTTAATAAATAATAGCATTTATAAACGCTCCCCAAACAATTTTAAGCCGATTTCAGCTGCTGCCAGAATCAATATTAGATGGATCGTTTTAATAGTTCCCTCTATTAACTGCTCAATAACATGGTCACTCTATACACTACGGAAACTATGATATTATTAAGAAAAAGACAGATGACTATGTACAATCTCCTTAGGACCGCGTTTGTCCCTATAGATGATAGTCTAATATCGACTTTATACTTTCCGTTTAAGGTTTAGTTTTATATAATTTATGATACATTGAGCTTGATCCAGTTCGTATAGAATATACCATAAAATTTCCTTTGTCGATAGCAATATATAACAAAGCAAAGCGAATGTAACCTTCAATGAGTATATCGTAGGTATTATGTACTCCAAAGGGAGTATCTAACCGCTACGCTAGGAGACGAAACGACATATATTACTAATCTTTTTTTTTTTTTGAACGAGCTAATGCTGTTGGTCTCTAACGACCTTTACAGCGTCACCGGGCGGGAGGGCGGGCGCTTAAGGCGCCCAGCCGTCAAAAGTGGGAGGCAACTAGCTCAAGGGCACCCCTGGGGTGCGAGCCTCGGCTTGGGCCGTTGCCGGGATAAGAGGATCGAGAAGACTACGTCCACTGGAAGAGTGGACCCTATTGAAAGTCGCGACCGTTCTAGCTAACCTACGGGGGGTACGTCGACCTCGCCGGCGGGGTCGGTGTCTGATTGTGTTACGCTGGTATCCTATACCGGTGCCGAAAGCGGTACCTGAGCCAGAAGGGCTAGACTGGTCCGGTGATCCTAGCGCAGCCGATACTACGGCTGCTATAGGATCATCCGGGTCGCTCAAGACGTGTCTCGGGCGGCGACGACGGGGTGAGACTGTGATTACTAATCTGTGAATGAAACTACAAAGGGCCCTTATTACAGAGAGCTACGCTGTTGTGAATTCTGATTTACTGAATACAGTTGAAAATTCTAATGTATTCAGAACAAGATTTCATTTACCAAATTGTTCTGTAAGCAGGGCCTAATTATAAAATTAAAGTTCTGTATGAAATGTGTGATTAGGAAAATTTTTAACGGGTTTTTAACGATAATAGGATTTTACTTAATAGTAAAATATAACAGTATTAGTAGTATTCACTATTTATAAAGAACTAGCTGACCCGGCCAACTTCGTTCCGCCTAACAGTGAATGTATGTATACCTGTGTTCAGAATGCGAGATCAAAAATGTAAACAAAGAAATGGCAAAATATGTCAGTGTCAAAGCGATATTTCAGAGATAGTGTACATTTTTTCACCCGAAAAAATTCAAAATATTCTTAAATACTTTATATATTTCTACCTGCTATAAAATAAGTAGGTACTGGCACACATTATATAATAGGTACTATTCTAGTACTGGCATAGTTGCATTCATGGATATTTCTAGTATTTTTATGATGATTGCATTTATCTTGTGAAACGCAATTAATGTTTATAAGACCAACCTGAATTCCACGCACAGCACTTTTCAAATTCTTAAGATACGAAAATACCCATATAAGCTACCTAATAGATGAATTACATTCGAGTTCGAAGATTGAAGCACGAATCGAATAATAAAAGCGGCAACTGCACGAAATGTTGTAAGAAAAATAACTGCACGAGAAAAACTTTCGGTTAGTCTAAATTTGTTACAATAACCATGTAAAACTAAAAGATTTCAAATAATTTAATAATTCAATTGTATCATATTATGCTCTAAAAATAAGTAAAACTAAATTCGATCATCAAATTGTAGACTGCACAATTTTTTATCATTTTTTTGTGCTGTTATTCCCTTTGTTTACCTTTTGACCTCGAATTCTCAACACTAGTTACCTACTTGAATTTTATTACTTACTAGCTGCGCCCCGCGGTTTTACCCGCGTGGTGAAAAATTCCGCTTAACTTTCATATTTTTTTCATTCATAAGAGCCTTCTGATAGTAATAAATAACAAAAAAAGAATTGACGAAAATGTTCCATCGGTTCACGCGTGATGCGATGCCAAGAGAAATAGAGATTCATTTTTATATATGTATAGATTATCCTATTCCGGACGAAGACTAATCCTAAAACACTAAAAATTATAAAAATTAGTCCAGCCGTTCTTGAGTTAAAGTGGTGTAACTAACACGACTTGTATTTATATATACCAATAAAATATTTACAAAATTATATTCTTAATTTATTTTCAAAAACCATAATTAATTACAATGAAAAAACATCTCCATTTGTTTAGTTCTCAAGTACTATTGGTTTATGAATTTGCATCAGTTCTATATATTATTATTGAACTTACAAGTTTACATTTACAAATAGTTATTTGTGACAAGAGAGTAAAGTTAATTTTTGCTTAGAGTGCTGATGATGAATCCCGAGTAAGCTAAGGATTCTTGTATTGAATCACGAGCGTAGCGAGTGATCCTAATTTAAAAACGTCAGCGTAGCGAAGGATTCAACAAAAACGAGTGTGCTTTAGACCACATGCACGACTGAAGTAAAACTTCTTTAGCTGCGTCTCCTTGTAATATACGAAATACAGTAATATACGAAACGTAACTATTTCTTTCCATATTCACGTAGAGTATCTCTCAACCTAGTCCTCGCCAGCTTACTCTCAAGTCAAGCATGCGTAAAGAAGTTTAAGTTCAAAACAGTAAATGCGCAAAATTGTTATCGAATCACTTTACAAAATTTCGCGTAAATCGGTTTTTAGAGGAGAACAGCCGCCGGGCGCCGGACATACATACAAATTTTATAGCCAAAGCTGAAACGGAAACGCTCCGCTCGTGCTTCGCGCTCGCTCAGTCATTGAACCTATGTATAAAAACGCTTATAAACCATGTGATACTCAGTAACACTAAATGACCTAATCAATGAAAACGTATTAATACAGTACTTATGACCTAGCGAAATGAACGCAATAGCTTTTATCTGTGTTGTTCCCTGTTCCGGAAATTAGCTCGCCAGCATCACCGACCGGAGCTGAGTGTTATGAAAGTTCTGAGATGCAAGTGGGTTAATTTCTACACACCTATTTCCTCCAGAAGCTGCTTTTCAAAGAATTTTCTTTCTCCACCCGACGCGATGTAGCGAGCATGGTCTTTGGATCACGCACGCGCCAACATTAGAAGACTCTTAATTACGCTTTAGGTATCGAAAGTATCTATAAATAGCCTGATTGATTTTTTACTGAACTGTTTTAAGCTAGAGGTTTTCTGATTAAGACAAAATTTAGTACATATAAGCTATTTTAATATAATTTCTCATTTTTAAATCTACATTGACAACAATAAATAAAAACCAGTACCTATACAATCACAGAATCATGCATAATAATTCGACCAACCACAAGTATTTTAGTTAAACAATGACACTGGTTTTGAGAAACTTTTATCATTTTACAGCAGACAATATACCCTGATTTACACTGATGTATAGCAGAGACCCCACCGAACGGTCTAACGCGCTGTCATTATACACATCAGACAGCAGCGATTCCAAAGGATTCTGCTACCGCGCGCGATCGTAGCGCAGAGGATCGTCCAGTGTGGACACTGGACACGGCTAATAACAATTTTATTAATTATAGCTTGAAATACAACTATAAAAATAGTATAAAACATACAACATTCAGAAAGGAGAAACCATTGTGACCTATTAAAATTTTGTATGGGTATGGCAGCCATTACACGGCTGATCGAGATCACGATCTTAGAAGTTCAGATGCCGCGCGCGGTCGTAGTGCGGCGGATCGTCCTGTATCATAGAAATCTCAATAATAAGACACTATGGCAGTCTCTGTGATGAGTTGAGCAGGTCGGCTCATAGCCTGGAAGCCGCGGCTTCGATTCCCACGACAGAACAAGTACCTATTTGTGCACAAAAAGAGCAAATACATGTTCTGAGTATAGCTATTGTTGGCCCATGGTCCTCGTAGTTTTTGGGTCCCTTAACACAGGAAGGTAACCTACTTAGGGTCGAGGATCTATGTATGTGATCGTTGGGCGTTATTTATTTATTTATTATTTAGATTTCCATGTGCAGTATGGATCCGACTATTCAGTTTCGACTGTGTACGTTACACACGTAGGATTGACGGATTACAAACTTAAAATTAAAATTTAAAAGGTAGTTTGTAATCAATTTAATTTTAAATTTTATATCAATGATCTCGATCCATTGATCATAAATATTGTAATTTACGTCAGTTCAGCATTCGCACCGCGATGGAGTTGGCAAACAACAGAAACACATCTTCAGAGCACAAACAATAACTATTACTACATATACAGGCTTTTTATTATTCAGATCCATTTCGCGGTTGTGAACGCGTGTTCGCCTGAGAGTTTCGAACAGTAGACTGAATCTGGACAGACCATCATCAAATATCCCAACTTTCCGCACCAAGATAGGTACGTCAATCTACTGCGATCCGCGACCTTAGTCGGATGTCGATTACACGATCATCTATGATCGTGTAATGGCTGCCTATAAACATGGTATTTAATTATTTTAATGAAATATAAAGCGTTCCAACAAAATATATCTGTACTCTGTAGACATCTTTGGATAAAATTGACATTATTTTACCTACTTACCTATGATGCATTACATTTGGTAAGTACAATAGTATAACGAACATCATATTTGTTGAGGCACTATCATTTTGGTCAATAACTATTATTACACTCACTTGACTCCAGCTGTCAGAGTTCTGGTAAGTGTTTCTCAATGAAATCTTTGATAAGTAGCATGCCTCTTTTGTTAATAGAATGTCCTAGTTTGGGCATGACGTGGAACTCTCCTTGGACCCCAAGGGCCTTCAGCTCATTGAATGTGCTCTGACCCCACGAGATGTCCACCAAGTCGTCGCTGTCGCCGTGAATTTGCAGCAGCGGAGGCGCTGTAACAATAGTGCTGTACAGTTTGGAAGGATATACCCAACAGTAATAGATGTGATGAAGTGTTGGGCACAGAACAATGAATATCTAGGACAAGCTTAGGTAGCTTGCGCTGTTGCCTTGGTACCTTTGATTGTAGCTTATAACACCTCATACAAGGATAAATTTAAGTTTAATCTATAGAGCGGTAGGTCGTAGACACCATAGAAATCAATTGTGTTATTGCCAATATGAACCTTGCGCCACTCAAACTGTTAGAGCTTATATTTTCCAAGCACGTTTTCACCCGGGCTAAAAATTATCACCCATCCTATTCCACAGCCACTCGCGGCTTCACAAGTTCACACTAATGGTCTACTGTTTATCACGATAGGCATATGAAATGACATATCATACTCATCTATCTATTACCTTAACTATATTAGTACAATATTTGATCACAGTGCATAAGTATTTACAATGTCTGTCCTGTGATCAAATCGAACTACTGTTACACAAACAAATAAGTTAATTATTTTTTATAGTAATAAATAAATTATGTGTTATGCCATAAATTTTTAGCTACAGCGCCTCCAGCAGCGGAGCAAGGCTTAAGCCTAACCGGTGGTGACGGCTGCAGAGTGAGTGAAGAACCTTCCGACAATACGTATCACGTCAAGACTGATCTTCGATTTCGATTGATAAATCTGTGAATTTAGCGATTTAATACATTGTGTTGTAAATAAATTGTGTGTACTTCAAAAACCTACGTTGAAAACATTACTTACTCTGGACCCCTGATGCATTTTTAAGTTCTTCATACACAACAGAATTGTTGTTAAGAAAAGAGCTGAAGGCAAAAGTTGCAGCTAAGTTTCGGTCCCAACGGTATGCAGTGTGGAACGAGAGAGCACCTCCCATTGAAAATCCACCTGGAACCAGTTTACAATGTACTTTAGGAAAAAGTGTGGTGTTAAGAAATGGTATAACTCCAAACCATGTGATTCATCAAGTGAGTCAGCCCATACAAGTTCTTTTTGCTTTGATTTTTTAAATAGGTAACGCTGAACAATTACATACATAGATCCTTATCCCAAACTAGGACTCCCTGTATAATAGGAACTTGAGAAATACAAGGACCATGGTCCCACAACACCCAGATACTTACACAATAAATATTTGTGGACATTCCACACAACGCCATCTATCCCCAAACTAAGCAAAGCTATAGGAACCAGATAACTGATAGAAAACTTGGGTACTTTTTTCTTCTTCTAAATAACATAGCATACAATATAACATCCAGATACAGAACAAACACCTACATTCATCACACAAATGTTTGTCATGGGTGGAAAGAAAACCCACCACCTAGTTCAGAAGGCAGAGTTACTAACAACTGAGCTATCAGGCTAATCAAACACATAACAGGCATTTGACAGCCTCTGTGGTGTGGTGGTTGAGCAGGTCAGCTCATAACCCGGAGGTGACGGGTTCAATTCCCGTGGCAGAACAAATATTTAGAAAAAAAAGCGCAAATACTTGTTCCTAGTCTGGGTGTTGTGGGACCATAGTTCTCGTAGTTCATGGATCCCTTGACACGAGGAATTCTAGTTAGGGTCCAGGATCTATGTATGCGATTGTTGAACGTTAATATTATTTAAAAAATAAAATAAAATAATTTGCGCCTTTTTTCTTTTACACATTACCTCAAGATTATTATTTTATTTTATTATTATCATTTATTTATTTACAATCTTAAATTTAAGTTTTTTTACAATATTTTTATAAAAATAACATTACAAAAATACAATAAAAAACCTAATCCTAGTGTGCCGCCAGCAGCGGGGCAAGGCCCAAGCTACCGGTGGTTAGGGCTGCAGAGTGAGGAACCTCCTTATTATTAATTTTTTTTTCTCATTACATTACTTGTCCTAAAGCAGGAATCGAATCCACACAGCCGACCAGCGCGGCGGGTCGGACGTGCAGGTTCGATTAAACACCATGATACAGAGATTATCAATATATTCATGTCAGTAGAGTAACAATTACACATATTTACCTACAATAATTCTGTTGCTTGGTATACCAGCATCATTTTCCTGTTTTATAATATGTTTAACTTCCGCCTCAATTTTAGCTATAGAGGCGAGTTTTTCTGGAACAGCCTGTGAAACTCCAGCACGGTCAAACCAGACATTGCTCATGCCACCATCAGCAGGAGAATAAGGTTGTAGTGGAGCAGTCGGGTACATTACTTTAATATGTGGGAATGAAAAATTCTTGACCATTAATCTCACCCATTCTTTCATGTCTGCACCATTAGAACCTGAAAATTTCCAAAACAGTATGTGGAATGCTTCTGAGAACTTAATAAAATGACGCTATACAAAAAACCATTTAAACCATACAGAATTGAAACAGTTATTAGAAAGAAAGAACAGAAAGAAAATGCATTTATTCCAAACACACAATCAATAAAATTAAAAAAAAAGACAACAGATATAGTCCAAGAAAATTAGTCAAATCAGAGGAAGAATCTCGGAATGAGAGATAGTCAGCTACAAACTTGTATAAACCTTTATTTTGGCACCGCCGCCGCCGTGCCCGCGACTACAGACATTCCAAGGTCAAAAGTCAAACAATCGATTTTTTTACACATGTGGGTACCCACACTTTACAAAGAACACACTCTCCAAATTTCAAGTCTCTAGGACCAGCGGTTTAGGCTGTGCATTGATATAAGTCAGTCAGTCAGAACTTTAATTTTATATGTTTAAATTAAATTCTCTACAGTTCTTGTTTAAACATTTTTTATATCTTGGACCATTTCCGAGATAGAGCGCAGAGCGCACGCTGTGTTTATCTATTAAGAGTATTATTCT
This sequence comes from Ennomos fuscantarius, assembly GCA_905220475.3. Classification (NCBI taxonomy): domain Eukaryota; kingdom Metazoa; phylum Arthropoda; class Insecta; order Lepidoptera; family Geometridae; genus Ennomos; species Ennomos fuscantarius. The sequence continues at coordinate 8,541,753 of HG992023.1, read as the reverse complement.
AGGTCAACCTGTAGTCCCGATTAATAACGGGTAATTAGCTTGCCTTAATGCTTCACTATATCACTCCGAAACTTTTGATCGGGTCTACAGGTTGACCTCGAATTATACTCTAATAAAAAATATGAGCTCTAAAGGAAATTTACGTTGTAGGGTCGATTCAGTTAATTAAATGAAGTTTTATTGTTTGGCGTAGTCTGTATACTTATAATCGTGTAAACGAATTAATACGTGTTAAAATTCTCGCAATATCTGAAAGACATAGAATTCTTTAAGACCGATGTACACGGCCAAACAATAAATGGTCGGTAATAAAGACAAAGATTTTTTACTTTTTTAATTAAATAAAGTTACAAATGTAAAACCTAATAACGAGTGTGACCTCCTCCAAAAGTTTTAGGGTGTCAAAATAAAGGTTTATATTAGGTCTTTACCTATGAAATTGCCGTTTTGTTTGAAAAAAGTTAAAGTATTCTTTTTCCAAACTTATTTATTTCTTTTATTCAAAGTAATCACCCCTGCAATCAATGCATCTTTGCCAACGCTGTGGCAGTTTATGGATGCCCTTCTTGAAAAAATCAGCAGGACGGGAGACAACAAACTCTTCAAAGGCGTTTTGTACTGCCTCTCGGGAATTGAATTTTTTTCCCGCTAAAAAGTTGTCCAAATTTTGGAAAAAGTAATAGTCGGTAGGCGCAAGATCTGGTGAGTATGGCAGATGAGGGAGAGCTTCCAAACCCAACTCATGCAGCTTAGAGACGGTCTGTTGTGCAGTATGGGGTCGCGCGTTTTCGTGAAGTAGCAGTGGAGACGACCGATTGACCAAAGCTGGTTGCAGACGTGCGAGTTTCGCCATCATTGTGGTCAGTTCTTCAATGTACACATCTGCAGTAATGCTCTCGCCGTTTTGTAAAAAGCTATGATGAATCACACCAGCACTAGACCACCAAACTGTGACCATTACCTTTCTAGGGGTCATTTTTCGTTTTGCACATTGCTTTGGTACCGAAACAGGATCTAACCAACTTGCTGAGCGCTTTCGATTGTCAAAAAGAATCCATTTTTCGTCGCACGTAACAATTCGGTTCAAAATTCCTTCATTTCTGTGCCTGTTAAGTAGCGCAAGGCAAGTCTCGACGCGTACGTTGCGCTGGCGATCGTTAAGTTCGTGGGGCACCCATCTATCAAGCTTTTTTATCTTGCCAATCTGTCGCAAATGGACCAATATTGTTTTGATGCTAACATCAAAAGCTGCTGCCAGCTCAGCTGTAGATTGAGATTCATCAGCTTCCACAATCGCCTTTAATTCATCATTGTTGACCAAAGTTTCCGGACGACCACGAGGTTCACTTTTCAAGTCAAAATTCCCAGAACGAAACCGAGCAAACCAATAACGGGTTGTACGTTCGTTTGTACAGTTCTCTCCGTAAACGTCGTTGATGTTACGTGTCGTTTGTGCCGCGTTGGTGCCACGACGGAACTCATATTCCATAATTACACGAAATTTCAAAGTATCCATTATGAGGAAAAATGTTGAAATGTAATGAAAATACAACGCTAATCAATAAACAAAAGACTTATATTGTAAATAGAATGTCATATTTTTAAAACAAAATTAATTTGAATTTAGAATTCATAGCCAATCAAAACTTTTTTTTGTTTGAAAAAGTCTGTACTGCAATACGGCAATTTCATAGGTAAAGACCTATTACAAGTTTATAGCTGACTCTCTCTCATTCCGAGGTGAAACCCCTAATTTTTCTGGACTAATGTTGTATGAGGTCAGGAATAGGCTCCGCGTCAATATACAACTGAGTTGTGTGCAGACTAATACAGCCTGTTACTGGTTTTCAGTCGGGCCAACCGACAACACATCACGGACGCATATACAATAGTAATTAACAAAGTTAAAGCAACAGCAATTGAAAGTGAAAGTAAAAAAGCTTCTTCTTTTAACTTGGAAGCAGTAAGAATTAGGTGGAAGGTGTTTGACAAAATATAGATATCATAGAGAATAAGGCTTTTCGATAGTGGTTAGAAACATGGTTGCCGAGAAGGTACTGGTTCATTCTTGCCTTGAAAACTCCCGGATTTTACTTTACAGGAAACAGAGACGCTGGTAACTAGTTCCATTCCTTTGCCTTCCGCGCAAAGTTGAAATGTTGAAGTGTAACGCAAGAAATGAACTCAGTTTTGCAGTTTAAAATAACACGCCTGTCCAGAACGCATCGAATTTTATTACATTGGCATCGCTCCATGCGGAAACTGCCTGTAACGCCGAATTAATGCGCCCATTCATGGCTTCCCTTAGACTGGATAAGCTCGCCACCAGCACGCGCATCAGATACATCTCTCCACAACGGTGCTATCATCTGCATACCCAAAGTTCTGAACATGAGCATATCATTTATATGCAGCTCAGAACCCATCCCTGAGCGACACTGGCATTGATTGCCATTTGATCTGATGAGCAGCCATCAATGACTCCTCGTATCTATTGATCCCTTAGGAAGTCCGATATCCATACACATAGTCCAATGGATAAGCCTTATGATGGAAGCTGATTAAGCTGTCATGCCAAACTCTGTCAAAGTCCTGCTCCTTTGAGATATCTATGGAAACGGCGAGTGCTATACCATAGTTGATGCAGTTGAGCAGATGTGCATGGCATAAGCAATAAGGTCCCCGGTTGGCCGGTTTCACCGGAATCCACACTGAGAGGATATTATTAGATACATTCAGCCTATTTGACTGAAGCGCCAAATAATAATGGAATATTTTATTAAATAATTTTCATTAATTTTTTCCAAATTTATGATCTCTTATGGGAACTTATTCCAAGATGATCACAACACTCAGCAATTTTAATAGTTTCTAAATTATAACACACTTTAGACGCTTAATAAGTAGAATGCTGTATGATGATTTTTGTTCAACAGACACTACCAAATTATTGAGTGTCATAGGATGGGATTATGTCCGATAACTTATCTTGAAAAAAGGCAAGTAATTTAATAATAATATTAATAGTAAACATTATAAATGCCCAACAATCACATATATAGACCCTGGACTCTAACTAGGACTAACTGTATCTAGGGACACATGAACTACAAGGACCATGGTCCCACAACACCCAGACTCAGAACAAGTATTTGCGCTTTTTTTTCAGTGCACAAATACTTGTCTTGCCGCGGGAATCGAACCCACCTTCTCCGGTTTATGAGCCAACCTGCTCAACCACCACACCATAGAGTGAGGCTGTAAATGCATTCATGAATTAATATTAAATGCACAAATACTTAAAACACAACATTTTACTAGTTTCTAAGAAATGTTATCTTAATTTGTATTGAAATACATATTAGCAATTTTATAGGAAATGTTGGAACATTTCTACTTTATATAGTTGTATGTATTTTCTTCACAAAAAATTAAAAATAAATAATTTCAATTACAGTACATACATATTATCACATTTCAGGTTTTAAAGTACCTACACTGTAATAAATATGTGTGAGAAGCGGTTTTTTCTTTATTGGTTGCTATTGAGTTTTCTCGCAAGTTCGAATGAAATGAGACCTCTGGATGACTATGAGTAACTGTAACTATGTGTAGTCAAGTCATGCTCACTCACCTGACCCATGAAAAAATATAACGGTTGCGCTTTGCTTGGCGCCAGTGTGTTTGGTAATGTAAAAAGCACCTAATTTCGACATGTTTTGGCGAATCTCAAGAAATCTCTGAATCTCGATTTAATCCCAGAGTATGTAATGTAACGCTATGATCATATGATTTTTTTTTTTGTGGCACCTGTCTTTTTGACATTTTTGCCAGTTTCGCGTCAATAAGCGGAAGGAAACAACGAAATTTTGAAAAAATATTTGATTGGAAAAGTAAAAGAATAAAATACATATAAAAATAAACGTTAAAAACAACAAGAACTCAGATGAATTGATAAAATAAATAATATAAAAATAGAATGATAAATGAATGACGTAACATACTATAATACTATATAATATATACACTAAAGTTTAAGATTATTTAAAATGAGAAAATCGATGAGAACTAAGTATATATCAGGGTTAATGGAAGATAAGAGTTCATGTATATGGGTAGGAAATGAAATATGTAATTTGTGAAGAGAATAAAATAAAGGTGAATGATTTAAAAGAGGGCATGAGAAGAATATATGATTAAGATTTCCTTCGTCTATCCCACATTCACATAGGGAAGAATCTTTTACATGATTTTTTTTAAAATGAGATGGAGAAGAGCAATGACCTAGTCTTAAGCGAATTAATGTAGATGAAAAGCGTTTAGGAAAGTGCCACCGTGAGAACCAAGGCTTAGAAGGAATGTCCGGTTGGACTTTGGCAAATGTAGAACCTTTAAGTCTACTGGAAGATCTCCAGTCAAATGACCATGATTTTTTTAAAATAAAACTTGGGAAAGGAAATGAGGTCATGCGGGTAATTAACAAAAGGTACCTTATCACCACAAACAACTGCCTCTTTGGCCACACGGTCGACTCGTTCATTCCCATAAATACCAATATGCCCAGGAATCCAAACTAGTACGACTTCAAAGCCCTTTAATAAACATTCGGATAGAGATTTTTTAATTTGGAATATCAAAGGATTGTGAATAGTGGTTTTGGAAGAGAAAGGATTGGAAAGTAAAGATTCTAAAGAACTACGAGAATCAGAGAAGATGATAGAGTGACGTTATTTAAATAAGTGAATATATTTTACAGCCTCATAGATAGCTAAGCATTCACCAGTAAAGACTGAACATTCAGGGGGGCACTTGATTTTCTGAACAATATCATATTGAGTATGAAAAACACCACAACCAACACAACCAACAGGGGAAAGCTTTGATGCATCTGTAAATATGGTATGCCAACCACGCCATTCTCGGTGCAGAAGTTCCCGAAAATACTGATTGGCGAACATGTCACCTTTGCAGATATCAAAAATTAAAATAACTGTAGGTTGAAGTAAAATAATATCGAAGCCGAAACTGAAAATAGGAAGCATTGGAGACCGGAGTGTAGGATCTTTTATGGATTTAAAGCGAGCGAAACTTTTTAGAAGTAAGGGATGCTGTTTATGTATCCAAAACCGGGAAGAAATACAGTATTGTTGAAGAAGTTGAAGCTTAGGTACAAGAGGATGGTTAGAAAATTTAATAGACCGAAAAAAGAAACGATCGGCCAGAAACTGACGTCGAATAGAAAGAGGAGGATCAACGCACTCAACCTGAAGCGCGTTGATTGGGGATGATTTCATTGCACCCGCTATGATGCGAAGTGATTTAGACTGAATTAAATCTAGTTTCCTTAAACAGGCTTTGTTAGCAGGCTCAAGCAGAAACGTTCCATAGTCCAAGATACTCCGGATAAAGGCATTGTAAAAAATTTTGAGGTTAAAAGGGCACCCTACCATACACCGGATAAACACCTTAAGGCGTTAAGATTTTTCTCACACTTAGTAGCAATATAATCACAATGCAGATGACCATTTAGTTTACTGTTCAAAAGAAGTCCAAGAAATTTAACTGAATTTTTAACAGGAATTTTGGCCTCTTTTAACGCAATATCAATGTCAGGAGGGTTACGTTTGCGGGCAAAAAGAACAATGTTACTTTTAGCAGGGGAAAGCTCCAAACCATTCATAAGAAGCCAAGAATTAAGATGCTGAAGAGAGAGAGATAGACAATTCGAAGCTTCAGAAATTTTATTATGAGAAGTATAAAGTAAAATATCGTCAGCGTATTGAAGAATACGACAAAGGCCGACAGAAGATTCGAGATCAAATGTATATGTGTTGTAAAGAAGAGGGCTTAAGACTGAACCTTGGGGAAGCCCACGCCAAATAACTCTACTAGAAGAAATTGAAGGATCGTTACATCCCAACAAATTATCTTCTTCCCTGCAAAAAAAAGACAACGCGCAGCTGTGGAACATGAAAATGTAGGTCCAGCAAAAAAAACTATTGTAGACAAGGAGTCCGCGACAGCCTCTGTACAAACAGTCTATGTTCATCCGGAAATGTCCGTTTTGGGTATTAGGTCCTATGAAGATTCTGATGCAGGTCCATACATAGTGCATGTGTCCCGGATTGACCCAGATCCGTCTTCAGGAACTACAATCTGTCCAATGAAATTTGGTCAGTTCTTGTTCAATAACAAAATTGAAAATATCCACCAAGACGGTGTGAAGAAGGTTGGTAGGAATAGAATCTCCATCAATTTCAAATCTGCTTCTGGTGCAAATCAGTTCCTCTGTAACCCTGTGCTTAAGGTACATAATTATGAGGCGACAATTCCCACCTACAATGTCACTCGTATGCGTATAGTCCGCGGAGTCCCTGTTGATTGGTCAATGGATGAATTTGTTGAATCTCTACAAATCCCAGGCAATTCTATACGAGTATTCAAAGCGAGACGTCTTAACAGAAAGGTTAAAAATGATAATACTGTTAGCTGGGAACCAACCCAAACTGTTGTTCTAACATTCAGAGGACTGCAGTTACCCACAAAGGTCTTCTCATATTACTCATCACTGGCTGTAGAGACTTACCAATTCCCCACCATACAGTGTATGAAATGTTGCCGTTTTGGGCATATTAAGGCCCAATGCCGGTCAAGCCCGCGATGCTACAGATGTGCCCAACCACACTGTGGAGATGATTGTATTGTTCCTGAACAAAACTCTACATGTCTTTTCTGTTCAGCCCATCATTTTTCAACAAGTAGATCTGCCCTGAACAAGAACGTCAAAAAACTATAAAAATGATGATGTCTAGAGATGGCATATCATATGAAGAGGCTTCTTTACATTTCCCAAAAATAAGCAGAGCATATAACGACATCCTTAAGGAAACCCCACCCAATTCCGTACCCCATCCTCATCTTCCTCCCCCTTCTCAATCTCACCAAGCCCAATCTTACAAAAAAACTATTTACCGAAACCCCCAACCTCGGGCCCCAATGGGTAAATCTTATGACAAAGCAGCCCACCAGGCAATTGACTCTAATGAGGCATCTTCTCTACCCAATGGTTATTGCCTGCAAATGGCTCAAGCTCCATCACCCCAGTCTCTCTCCCAACCCCAAGACCAGCTTCTAGTCCAGCTATTGACCATTATTCTGAATATACTTACCCAGAACTCAATTAATATACCGTCCCACGTAGCACAAATGATCACCCAAATCTCATCTATATCAACTGTCAACAATCATGGATCAGTCCCTAACCATAATCCAGTGGAACTGCAAAAGTCTTCGTCCGAAAACTCATGATTTATACTTTCTTATTAGAAAGTATTCCCCCGTCCTGGTGGCCGTCTCAGAGACACGGTTTGTCCCCGGATCTCATTATAGAGTTTCGGGGTACGCCTGTCTTAGGGACGACCGCCAGGACGGGTATGCAGGATGTGCGCTACTGGTTAAGCGCTGCTTAACCTTTTCGCAGATAGTCCTGCCTGCTCACAGTCCAGATATTAATGCTGTGGCTGTACGAGCTTTTAATATATCGTTTTTATGTATATATATTCCCCATCCTAACTCCTCCCTGATAGCCGATATACTCTTTATTATTTCATCCGTTCCTTCTCCTGTTATTTTAATGGGTGACTTTAACGCACACCACTACTCTTGGGGCTCAGCTCATTGTGACTTGTTTGGATACTCTCTATTAGATGCTTTTGATGAGGCTAACTTATGTGTAATTAATGATGGGACTCCTACTCGTAGGGTTCTTCCAACCCAAAACCCAAAAAGTGCTGTAGATCTCACCATCTGCTCCCCCTCCCTGTCACCCATCCTCTCCTGGGAAGTACTCCCTTTGACATATGGTAGTGATCATTTTCCCATTGTAATTAAAATATCTCGTATGTCCCCTCCCCCAAATTCCCCAAATCCACTTTTAAAACATCAGCTTTCAAGAGCTGACTGGGACCAGTATATGTCCACCCTTGATAGAAAAATCAATACTGTTCCAAGCCCAAGTGATGACCCCATATCATGCTACTCCCAACTTGTAAAGTGTATTATCTCTTCAGCAGACGCCCACATTCCACGTAAAAAACAAAGAAGTAACAACAGCTCTCCTCCTTGGTGGGACCCTGAGTGTACAGCAATTGTTCGCTGCCGCAATGAAGCAGAACTTGAATATAACTCCGCTATGACTATGAGTAATTACTTAGTTTATCAAAAAACTGCAGCCAAATCTAGAAGAATCCTATCTACAAAGAAAAAACAAGGATGGTTTAAATGCTGTGAAAGTCTTTCCCCTAACACACCCGCATCAGTAGTATGGAAATTAATCAGAAGGTTCAGAGGATATTATAATTCAGTCAACATAACATCAAACGACACTTCTTCTTGGCTAGAAGGTTTTGCCGACAGGTTGGCTCCGCCCTTTGTTCATCTTGCTCTTTCGTTTAATAATATACCCAACCATAACCCCAATTTATTTAATAATATTGATGGCCCATTTTCAGCGGATAAATTAAATCTGGTCTTGAGTGGTTTGACTGATTCCTCTCCTGGAATAGATGGTATCACATATTCCTTTATAATAAAATCCACAGATAAAACTAAGAATGTCATACTTAACCTAATTAATGTTTTTTATGAACATGGTTTTATTCCAGAGGCCTGGAATACTCAGATAATTATACCATTACTTAAGCCTGGAAAAGACCCATCGGATCCTAACTCCAGACGCCCCATTGCCCTGTCATGTGTTTTAGCGAAAATAGCTGAACATCTTGTAAAAAACAGACTGGAATGGTTGGTGGAAAATAAAGGCCTCATTGCGAAGTCTCAATATGGTTTCAGGAAAGGTATGAGTACATATGACAGCCTCAGTATCCTAACTTCCGAAATCCATAATACATTTATCAACAAGGAATTCCTTGTTGGGGTATTCCTTGATATAGCCTCAGCATATGATAATGTCGACCTTCCAGTACTCAGGAATAAACTTCTTCAGCTGAGTATCCCTGAGAAGATTGTACGCTTTATTTGCTGTTTCCTATTACAGAGGACTATCTTAATTAGAACTCAAGACTCCTACCTACCACCTAGATCCATCTGGAAAGGCCTCCCACAAGGCTCAGTATTGAGCCCTTTGCTATACAGTTTATATACATATGACCTAGAGCTTACAGTCAATCCATTCTGCCAAGTACTACAATATGCAGATGATGTAGCTTTATACCGCTCAGCTAAATCCATGTCAGAAATCGAGCAAGGTTTAAATACAGCACTTGATTACTTGGGGGACTGGTTATTTGAACATGGTTTATCAATATCAACCTCTAAAAGCTGTTCTGTTATTTTTACTAAAAAGCGTAATATCCCTGAATTAAATTTACACTATAAAAACGAAATCATCCCCCAACAAGACTCAGTTAAATTTTTGGGAGTGTGGCTGGATATGAAACTAACTGGTATTCCCCACTTTAATCATGTCACAGCTAAATGTGAAAAGAACATTAACATTTTGCGAGCCCTATCTGGGGCATGGTGGGGATCCCACCCATTTAGTCAGAAGCTGTTATATAATGCTATAGTCCGCAGCCATCTTGATTATGGATCATTTCTCTTAGACCCTGCTAATAAAGCAGCTCTAGATAAGTTAAACAAAATAGAATCCAAATGTCTACGTATAATCCTTGGCGCTATGAAGTCCTCCCCGATTAATGCCATGCAGGTAGAATGCGGCGAACCCCCTCTCCATCTACGTAGACAATTTTTAGCAGATAAGTATTTATTTAAGCTTCTCCAGAATTATGAACACCCTCTTATATCTAAATTAGAAACCCTTCATAGAAATATCATATCCCAAGGCACCAGATCTGAGGAAAATTTCCCTTGCATCCTTCGTAGTTATATTAAATTCACTCAACTTCCTTGCCCAATAGCTCAGTTCCCATACAACCCCCTGTTTTCGACAAGTTAAAATGCCCTAATTTTCAATCCTAATATTGTCCTAGATTTCGGTATTGACAAAAATTCTATTGAACCGAATTTCCTGTTCAATGAAAAAATTAACAGGCTTGGTAATGAATGGTTGCTTATATATACAGATGCCTCTAAATTATCTAATGACAGTAATGTTGGTGCTGCTGTATGGATTCCCAGATACAGAATAATCCTGCAGTACAAATGCCCACCTATATCATCAGTCTTTACAGGAGAAGCTACTGCTATTCTGGAAGCGATTTTGTATATTTACTCGCACAACATTAACAAATCTATAATATTCTCCGATTCTAAAAGTTGTCTCGAAGCTATTAAATCTAACCAATTCAGGACGAAATCTCGATTTCCTATTATTTTAAAAATCAAAGAAGCTCTTTACAAATGCCACCAAAAAAATTTAAAAGTGTTTCTTGTCTGGATCCCTGGTCATGTAGGTATACCAGGAAATGAAAATGCTGACTCTGCTGCTAAACAAGCAGCACGGCTAGGTAACAACGACCATTATGTAGGCTATGCTCACGACCTAATATCGGTATGTCTACCTCAGCTACGACTCAAATGGGATACCACGTGGCAAAATACAAAAAACATAAAAGGTAAATTTTACGGCCAAATTCAAAATTGTATTCCTACCAAACCTTGGTTCTTCAAATTCAAAAAACTTGATAAAAGATCCACTTCTGTTATTTGCCGTATGAGATTGGGTCATTCCTGCACACCGGTCTTCCTTGCTAAAATCCGGATTCGTGACCACTCACTCTGTGAATGTGGATTAGACGAGGGTACGCTGGAACATATATTTTTCAACTGTGTGAGGCTTCGCGGCTCCTTGTATGACATACTTCCTCCTGAAATTCCACGTCCCACTAATTTTAGCTACCTCCTTTCTCTAGTATTTACACCTTTCCTCAACATCCTAAGTAAATTCATAATTGCCAACAAAATTAAGTTATGATTAATATGTACCTATCATCTCTCATTATCCTTAAATATTTGTATAAAATCCCTGCTTCCAATTTAATATATATATGCTTCTTTATATGTGAACTGTGACGTCTTGTGAATGTTTTGTGTTGTCCTATTTCAGTTGCAGAACTCAGAATTTAATATGTAACATATTTTAACCGAGCAAAATCTCCATCGCTTGTTCTCCGTTCTACCTACGCGACATTGGCGAAATTGTGGTAACCCGCAGAAGCTTTGAAATTTTATTATACTCTTGGATAGTATCCTCTTCTTAGTCTGTGGAGCCGAGCTGTGCCTACGTGAATCTTATTTTTGTGGTGTAGAATTTATTTTTAAAACTGAAAAATAATATAAGATATTAAAATATATCTTGTAGTGAAAGTCATGCCAAGTGGCAGCAGTATAGTACATATTATGTCAGCTTTGATATAACTATCACAGTATTAATTCGTAAATCGTAACCCATTGCACCGACCTAAATATTAAAAACAATAAATTACTATGGGCGATTTGTATATTGCAGTCGTCTGTTCATCCAACATGAATCGAAGCATGGAAGCCCATGCTTTTCTTGTTAAGAAAGGATTTAAAGTAAAATCTTTTGGTACAGGAGAAAAGGTTAAGTTGCCTGGGTCATCGGCTGATCGACCTAACTGCTACGAATTTGGCGTTCCTTACGACGACATTTACAATGATTTGTTGGAAAAGGATAAAATGTTTTACACCCAGAATGGTCTATTGCACATGTTGGATAGAAATCGGAGGATAAAACCAAGTCCAGAAAAGTTCCAGTCATCCAATGAACGGTTTGATGTTATAATTACATGTGAAGAGAGGGTATATGATCAAGTAATTGAATGGTTTGGTTCAAGGAGGTCTACTTTTAACCAGCCGGTGCATGTTGTGAATATAGACATACAGGATAACCATGAAGAAGCTACTATTGGCGCCTTCTTGATAAGTGACATGGTGACCAAGATGGCACAGACTGATGATTTGGATAATGATATTGATGAATTGTTACATGACTTTGAAACAAAATGTCAAAGAGCTATCTTGAACTGCATTATGTTTTATTGATATTATTTTCCCTTTACATAATATGGATACCTTATTTTTTAAAGATAATAAACATTATTATCTGACTTCCTTTGCAAACTGATAATTTTCCAAATTTTTTATAAATAATTTATGTTAATACAACCAGTATAGTGACTTGTGATCATCACATTTATAAATTTACATGTGAACTAAAAAAATGTTACAAAAATGATTGTTGACATCAGAAGTTGTATTAGCTAATAATGTTTTCATGGATAGATATTTTTGAAGATAATAAAATTTGTACTTACAAGATAAGATGAACTTAGCAACTCTGTTTGGTACAGTTAGTTAATATTTTTTCCTAGAAACCAGTTCACTCCACTACACAAGCTTAATGTAAGTATAGCGGATAAACAGTTACAAAATCAAAATATACTCACCGGCACAATTAGCGGAAAACAAAAAAAACATCGAGAACATCGTCATTGGGATTTGAATGAATGGCAGTAGGTTCTCTTTACTGATGAGTGCAGAGTTCTTTTAAAACAGATCGATGGGAGACAGCGAATATGGAGACGCACAGAAGGACGCCACATACAGTCTAATTTTGAACACACAGTGGCTTATGGTGGTGGCTCGATTATTGTTTGGGAGCTTGCACGGAGTTAGTGATAGTCACAGGAGGGACCATGACAGCAGATCGATACATCAGAGACATTTTAGAAGAATATGTTGTACCATTTGCCCTATTTATTGGTGACGACTTTATTCTAATGCAAGATAATGCTCGTGAGCCACGTAGGTATACCGGTGATGCAGTGGCCAGCAAATTCCCCTGATATGAATCCGATAGAGCATGTCTGGGACTTGCTAAAAAGAAGGGTTAAATCCAGAACGCCACCCCTCAACAATCTGAATGAACTCGGAAATGCATTACTTGAGGAGTGGGAGCGGTTGCCTCAAGAAATCATCGATAACATAATCTGTAGCATGCCCAGACGAATGGAAACCGTAATCAGAGCAAGAGGGGGAAAGACTCGTTATTAATTTTGCTTTTATTGTTAAATCATTTAATGCTTACTTTTTTTATTTTTTGTGATGGTTCATAATCATCTAAAAATTTCACTTATTTCAAATTTCTTTATTTTTCAATAAAAAATAATAAAGACTTTTCAAAGTCGTTGTTAAAAGATGTTAATCAATTTGTTATTTTGTGTCTAATTACATTTTCGTCAAATATATGCGTTATTATCTCATAGTCTCACTTTTTTTCTGTTCCGCAAATTGTTCCGGTATGTATATATATAGCCATACATAGTAGCCACTATTAGGTGAAGGAAATCCCTGCTAATTAGTAGATATTGCCATAAACCTGCTGATAAATCATGTAGGTAAAAAGAAAAGAGATCCTCTAATTTCAATAATTTAACATTTTATTACTTGGATTGTAGGAATTTACTTAAGGCATGAATTTATTTATTATAACATTTAAAACTGCCCTGGTCACTAACATTTCTGAAATTTTTAATATCATGATCAATACAAAATCCATTGTTATGATGACTACAGGCAGTATTCAATTATTTACTATATTTAGTGGCTTTATAGGAGATTGTAATTTCGGTTTCATTTTATAGAAAGATTTTGTTGTTACCCTGTCCCCTTTTTTTCTTAGCTAAAGTTAAATTGATTCATGAATAGTAGGTATATCCACAAATCATGCTTATAAAAAAACATGAAGATGTTATCTGGAGTTTTGGAACAATTTTATTAGCATTTCACTGCATAATCAAAACCTACAGGTTGCTTACTTTTGATTTAGAATCTAGGGTATGAACTTAAAATAATTGCGCTTTATTTTATTACGTCGATACAGACCCCTGATATATACGCGAGTCCGACTCGCAGATCTAAAACCTCCAAAAAAAATGATCAGTTCTCTATATATAATTCATATAAATCGCATAAGTAGTGCCTAATTTCTCTAAAGAAGTTTTACTTTAGTCGTGTGGTTTAAAGCACACTCATTTTTTTCCTGATTGTAGCGCACGTATGTAAATCGTCTATTTGAAATAGTACGTAATGACACATAGTATTTCGAAAGATTTCTTTATTCCAGCAACATGAACACAAGGATTTTTTTCTGTTGGAGAAATACGCTATCCAATTTGAACGCAAGGAAAACCCCTTTTCCCGGACCTCTTATTTACCCTAAAAACCTGGCTTAGCTGTATTTCTGTACAAAAAGCTTCTGAGTAGCTTGGCCTTAATTTTAGGCTCGGTAATAAGTTCTTGGCCAACATATTTTGAGTTAGTATCCCTTTCAACATTTAACAATGCTATAGATTTATGCAGTAGCATAGATTCTCGTTCTTCTAAAGACATTAGTTTTGGTTCCAGGGGAGGTTTCCAATGAAACTTGTGTTTGGTTTTTAAATTACTTTTCAATCTTTTATTATGTGTTCTTAGTATAGTTTCTACTCCTCTACCAACATTGTATTCATTAGGAGCAGGATTTTGATATCTCTTTGTAAGAAAACGTTCAGCCCTATATGTTGGTCCATGGCAAACAGCTGGCTGACATTTTGAATTTTTGAGATTATAATAACCAGGCCCTGGAGTTTCGAGTTTACCAAATATTGACATCCAACCGTACCAAGGTTGAAAGCGTCCTTCTGAAGAATAAAAAGGGGCAGTGTATTGCAATGGCTTTGACCTCTCAAGTGGAATACTTGACATAGCTAAATCAGCTGGACTCTGTTCAAATGGCTTTTTCTCAAGTGATTTCATGCGTATAGTTTTTGATTTAAATTCCCATGTTAGTGTGGGGCATCTTCGGTGGGTTACAACATCTTGGTCAGGTATATGTATTGTTTCAGCATCATAGTTCTCATCCTCGTCACCTAACATGTCTTTAAATCTCACAGAAGAAGAACCAAAAGCTGATGTTGTACGACAGTGACTATTTTGACACATTTTGTAGCTTGGACTATACGTAGCTGGACTAGGCCCTTCTTCTTTACGTGGCTTAAATCTTGCAGCTTTAGTTCCGAAAAATGAACTTTCTGGTAACCTTGCATGACAAGGAACCATCGGAGGATCTGTAGGGTCAAACTCTCTTTTTAACCAGTGATCAGCTGGTCCAGGACGCTGTTCTGTGAAGCTCTGAAATCTGTTTGATTTTGGACCAAAATGCTCTAAGGTTGTACCCTTTGGGTATTGTGGATTATAACTAGCTGGTCCAGGATGCCCTTCGAATAAATTCCTTTGTTGGATCATTTCAATAAATCGTAATTGTTTTGAATGTTTTCTTTTTTGCTCTCTAACCTTTTCATAACAAATTTCATCAGGTGTTAGTCGCGTCTCTATAGTGTAATCTGCTGGACCAGGTCGTAGTTCCTGCAATTTAGCTGTTCGTTTTGATTTCCACTGACTCCATTTACAGCCTTGATAATAAGCTGTGGATTCGATTACTTTAGCATCATAGAAAGGTGGACTTTCTTCTTTCTTGATAGTAAATATTCTTTTATTAGTCCCATCAGGCATTGGTTCAAAACCATGATCTCTTCGAGATGGAGCTGCCAAACCTTCTGATATATTTGATCTTGGAGGGTGACCTATAAAAAGCCTTCGGCGTTTATTAGTGTGGCAGTTTATATTAGGTTCTGCTTTATTTTCTTCTGTACATTCACATACAATTTGTGATTCACATCGGCAGAGAATGGCTTCTAAATCTTTTGTACTCAATGCTTCATAAGGAAAACGAGGGCGTTTCGACATTAATGAGGTACAGTTTAATATATGTGGATGTTGATCTGCATGATAGATAGAATGCGTCCAGATCCGAGCACCAGAATGGGTAACCCTTTCAGTATTTGAGAGGAACGGTGCTCTGTTGGGTTTAATTTTAAAGGGATCATTGTATTGATATGCCGTGGGCTCAAGGAGCCTGTAATTTTTTGCCGGTGGTGTAAACCGGTCACTTAAATTAAAAGCCATTGGTTAACTTTTATTATTGAAATGCTCTCAAATTGAATTTATTACACGGCAGCCAGCAGTGAAACAACGACTAGTTTATTAGTACCCAATGATATAATGGGCTGCCTAAAAGGCAGTCTAGAAGCATTATTTTCCTCCAAATGGTATATATTGGTTTATCACGAAGGAACTAGAAGTGTTCTTATTATTATACATAGGGCTCTATAGTGGTTTAGTGTAGGATATAATAATATGTATATTTACCAATTTATTAGTATATAGGTATAACCGCCTTAATTACAAATAAAATTTCTTTCTTAAAAACGTTTCTAATCGAGTGGTAGTCACAATGTCGATAAAATAAAAATACTACTAGTTTCAGAACCCTAGAAATAGTATAAAATGTTTTTTTTTTCTGGATCTTCATTGATTTGGATCCACACTTTTGAGTATTTAGCCAGTGTCAAGTAATTGATATTTTCTTCTAATTTGCCTTCGAGCAATAACAAGCAACAACAAGCTTGTTATTGCACAAAAGGAATTGCTTTTGAAAAAAATAATTTAATTGGCAAAGTTACAAATTATAAAGAAGGCAAACTGCCTGTATTCTTTCAACTAAAAATATAATTTTCTTTCATAATCTCAACAAACGGACAAAGGATGATGATCCTCTTGAAAAAACTCCAGACAAAGCTATTTGGATTTGTTTATAAAAGAAATGAAACGTATGAAGTAATATTCCAAAGTTCCTAACTCACGAAAGAAAATTTTCTACGAAAGTGTAGGTAGGCGGTACCACTTCAGCATGACATTACAATACAAACAGTAAAAATATTGACATCAAAGAGCATATAACCAATTGACATTAGTAGGCTCAAAAAAAAAAAACTATGTTTGTGTTTATATTATACTAATATAATATCCCAATTTATTTAATTCATGTTCGTGACCTTCCACTGTTTGTGACAAACTAATAATATTATTACAACTAGCTATAAACTGGAAACAGAAATGATATAAGAAGAGAAAATTTTTGTAAACATGGGGCTAACCCATCTTTTTTTTGGTGCTTTGTTGGGGTTAAGAATAATGGCATCAGTAATAGAAGACGAACAACTTCATGAGACGCCGCATTGTAATGCGACGGTTTCTGAAAAGGTCCAGTACGAGTACAAAACTGATGTCATCAACAGTGAACACATAGTATCATTCAAAGGATATTTTTCTAAATCTACGAGAGAAAAGTACGTGACTTCTGCGTTGAAAAACGCTGGGGTGAGTGGTGCTTCATCAGCTGTTGCTAATGTGTACCTATTGGTACTATAGAATAAATATATTTTGATTAAAATTCAAAATATTAAGGCATAGGCTATAATAATTTTATCCATACATTTATTCAAGATACATCCAGTCATCAAGTTCTATGACATGCACAATGTGTGTTTCTTTTCGTAATAACTGTATTGATATCCGATAACTGCATTTAGGGAGGGAAAACCCTAACCAATGTAAATGTTGAAGGGAAATTAACTAGTGTCCTAGGGAGATTAGTGCAGATAGGCATTAGGACTGTTTAACAATAATAAATTAACAAAACATACAAATAAAATATTGTGTCATAATATGCATAAAATAAATAATCATCATATAAAGGCAAGATATTCTAAAGCAGTGGTTAGCAACAGGTCTGGTTAACAACTATGGTCCCAATATGGATATTGAAGGTTGACTATTGGACTGCCAAATATTGTTAAATAACTTACTTACCTATAGATATAATAAAATAATAGTAAAAACTATGTTCCCTCTGCAGCCTCTTGGTGTGATATAATTACTTGTGGACCCCTGACTCAACATTTAGGTGAAATCAAAAAGTAATATTAGTATGACTTTTGTTGCTGCATATTAAATGATAAATAACTTGTTATTAGGGTTGCAAGATGTTACTTTTAGAATGCATGCTGAACTGGTAATTAAAAAAAAAAAAAACTCAAAAGCAAACCATTTCAATTGGTGCCATATTCAACATATTTTGTAACATGCCCTTAATGGCATGGCATGATTTAGATCTTCTTACTCAGAGGTCATTGACCCATGTATTGATGACTCTTAAGGCTTTGTTAACAATCTCTGATTATAGTCATAAGAAAAATTAACCACTCTTTGAGTAACACTAATCGAGAAGTAAGCAAGTGACTAAAAAAATTAGTGTGCACACCATAATTAAGTTATTTCTGTAGCCAACCCCTTAGTGGGTAAATTAAATATTCGGTGTTCTGAGAATTGTATTATAAAGTAGCTTTGCAGATATTTAGTGCCTTTCTGTTAAGGTACTACTACTCTAAAATGCTTTTAGGTCTCCAATTGGACGATTTTGCACCGCAAGAACCCAGCAGCAGATTATCCAAGTGACTTTGATATTGTAGTGTTGGAAAATGAACAAAAGAAAGCTTTGGATGCACTTAGAGACCATCCAGCTGTGCGCCGTGTCACTTCACAGAGGCAGGTCATGCGGACCATCAAATATGTTAAAGAGGTGAATTTTAATTTATGACAAATAAAATGAAAAATAATTTTAAACTTTACCATTATACAATATACTGTGGTAAGTATAAAAATTCTAACAAAAGTATTTAGTGGGCTTAGTCATTAAGGTCACTTATATGGGTTTTCATTCTTTATGATGTACCAGACCAGTTTGACATACCATTTTGTTTCCTCAAAATTATATGGCAGCTTTTAATGGGAATTATTAAATGAAGATTTGATATGAAAATATCATAGACAAGTCCTTAATAGTACAATATATATAATTTTTATTTGATTACCTTTTAAAATAGATCAAGAGACATAGGTAATTGCTAATAATAAGGGTTATGGTATCCATAGTCATGCCTGCGGAAAAGGTCTCCAGCCTATTGTGTGTGGTTATTAGCAACCAGGATCGTGGCTATTTAAAAACTATATTTTAATCCATTGTCTGTGCTAGGAATGCAGGACTTGTGTAAGCACTCCCCATCTAATATTTTTTCATCCCCTTGGAGTACCATGCGGGATCAATTTGATTTCATAGTGTTGTTGCAGGAATCTCTATTAAATTATTGAAATGTCTTTGCTAAGTGCATTTGGCCAATGCCTGTAATCATTACGCACAGGGCACAGAAATTCTCTCTATTCACGCGACATTGGTAAAATTGTAGTTGATTTATCTTATTGCACTTTATTTCTATTCTAGCTTGCAGAAGACTGTGGCTCCGCTGGATGCATGTATGAAGGGTGGCGCAATTACCGCGGCCGTGCATTACGATCTTTGAGACAACCTCGAGAGGTATTATATTTAGTTTGATATAAGTAAGCAAATATGAAAATTTAACAAAACATTTTCAATGCCGACATCGTGAATTGTATTTTATTATATAATCTGTATTTGTAGGGTTTCAACTAAACCTGAAAGATTTTATAGTATTAGGGACATAAATGTTATTATAAATGTAACAGAATTCGTTTTTTTCATTCAGAATGCTGATACAACATATCAACACAATACAACATGTATTGATTTTTTTTTATGTTTTGGCTCCACACATTTGTGTATTTAGCCAGTGTCAAGTAATTGATAATTTATCAAGTTAATGATACTTCACGCAAATATGTGACAAGTCATAGTCGAAGTCATCAAGTCAAGTCATAGTCTAGTCAAAGTCATACTCCTAGTAAAGTGGTGGCAACTTTACTTGAAGCTTCTACTTCTTGGAGTTTTGGAAACAACACGAAAATAAATGTTTCATCATCATTATACCATTTTCCCACACTCACGCCTGTAATCCAGCACTTAACGAATAGAATGCCACCAATTTTATGCACTAACACTGAAATTAACACTAGTTTTGGAAAATAATGCAATGCAGTGACGCAATCTTTTTCGCTTTCCCGCCAAAAAAACCCCATGTATTGAGTTATGTGCTTAATAATTGAAGGGGTGAGAATAAAAAGGGTTTAACTGATTTTTTTGACAAAATGACTTATGGGTATCGTTGGATTCAGCGTGAAATTATCTTCAGTAATACGTTCTCAGAATACCGAAATGAGGCTTAAATCTCGAGATTTTGAGTCTAAAAACGGTTTATCTGTCACAGGAATACAGTTCGCTTAGCATAAAAACATTGCTATATTTATTTTATTATATTATATTTTTACATTAATTGTATGCATTAGTACTATATTTAGTAATTTTAAATAGAATTAAACTATTTTCAAGCAACTGAAATTTACATAAACCCTTTCTATTACCTTGTAAGCACTACATTAAAATGACGCCCTTGACGTTTTAAGTCAATTTTCTCGAAACTGTCAATTTGACAGTTAAATTCTTTTTATTCTCAACCCTTCAATTGTTCTTGTTGTGTAACTAATCTGGCGATACTCCGACAGGTACATATAATATTTGCAACACTTTAAAAGCAATCTATTTTAATACATTAGTACCTACTGTATAATTTCCCTAATACACTTGTTACTTAATATTATATATTAATTGAATGTGACATTGACTAGAAAGTTTTGTTTTAGAATGGCTACTCATCCAGAAAGTTGTTAAGGACAGTTCCACGCCAAATCACGGCTGCTTTAAGGGCGGACGTTTTGTGGGCACTAGGACTTACGGGTGACTATTATGATAAAATTTAAATCTCAGATTCTCTTAAAAATCATTCCGTATTCATATATGCTTTGGTCATATGACACATAATGCCGCACATTCACCACACAAGTTTTTTATATTCATCGAATTTTCAAGCGAGCATGGATTGTGATGATTGAGTCATTGATTTCCTCCTTTCTTATTGTGTAGGCAAGTGGTAAGTCCTCTGAATGGTCTAGGTACCCAAGGTTTACTGTTTTGACTGTCATACAGCTAGAACCGACGATTTAATGGGCCCTCCGAACTTCTCTGAAGCACCGTCATAGTGCCCAACTGTAAATTGAATTGAATTTGAGACCGCACTCGACCGCGAACGAAAAATTGAGCTTTAAAATTTCAAACAATATTTAGTTGAAAACTGTATTTTTTTAAAAATGCGGGTAGATCACATTGCATCTGTAATTAAATGATTGATACAGCTTAGCTGTGCCTGGATTAAACTGACTTTCAAGTACTGGAACACACCGTTAAGTGCTTAGCAACAGAGTGGTAACTAGCCAGAGGAACACTACAAATACCTTACTATAGCTCGCGCAAAACTTTATGAGCTCTCGGAAGTTAGCGCTTAGAGTTAGATGGCTGCGCAGTACGCATATTATAGTTATTGTATGGCCGCTTTTATAATGCACTCAACTGTACCATGCGCAGTTTTGTATTCGGGCCTATCTTCCGAGAGCTCATAAAGTTTTGCGCGAGCTATACCATGCTATGTTTTGATAGGTACGATATATTAGTCTTTACCTATGAAATTGCCGTTTTGTTTGAAAAAAGTTAAAGTATTTTTTTTTCGAACTTATTTATTTCTTTTATTCAAAGTAATCACCCCTGCAATCAATGCATCTTTGCCAACGCTGTGGCAGTTTATGGATGCCCTTCTTGAAAAAATCCGCAGGATGGGAGACAACAAACTCTTCAAAGACGTTTTGTACTGCCTCTCGGGAATTGAATTTTTTTCCCGCTAAAAAGTTGTCCAAATTTTGGAAAAAGTAATAGTCGGTAGGCGCAAGATCTGGTGAGTATGGCGGATGAGGGAGAGCTTCCAAACCCAACTCATGCAGCTTAGAGACGGTCTGTTGTGCAGTATGGGGTCGCGCGTTGTCGTGAAGTAGCAGTGGAGACGACCGATTGACCAAAGCTGGTTGCAGACGTGCGAGTTTCGCCATCATTGTGGTCAGTTCTTCAATGTACACATCTGCAGTAATGCTCTCGCCGTTTTGTAAAAAGCTATGATGAATCACACCAGCACTAGACCACCAAACTGTGACCATCACCTTTCTAGGGGTCATTTTTCGTTTTGCACATTGCTTTGGTACCGAACCAGGATCTAACCAACTTGCTGAGCGCTTTCGATTGTCAAAAAGAATCCATTTTTCGTCGCACGTAACAATTCGGTTCAAAATTCCTTCATTTCTGTGCCTGTTAAGCAGCGCAAGGCAAGTCTCGACGCATACGTTGCGCTGGCGATCGTTAAGTTCGTGGGGCACCCATCTATCAAGCTTTTTTATCTTGCCAATCTGTCGCAAATGGACCAATATTGTTTTGATGCTAACATCAAAAGCTGCTGCCAGCTCAGCTGTAGATTGAGATTCATCAGCTTCCACAATCGCCTTTAATTCATCATTGTTGACCAAAGTTTCCGGACGACCACGAGGTTCATTTTTCAAGTCAAAATTCCCAGAACGGAACCGAGCAAACCAATAACGGGTTGTACGTTCGTTTGTACAGTTCTCTCCGTAAACGTCGTTGACGTTACGTGTCGTTTGTGCCGCGTTGGTGCCACGACGGAACTCATATTCCATAATTACACGAAATTTCAAAGTATCCATTATGAGGAAAAATGTTGAAATGTAATGAAAATACAACGCTAATCAATAAACAAAAGACTTATATTGTAAATAGAATGTCATATTTTTAAAACAAAATTAATTGGAAATTTGATATCATAGCCAATCAAAACTTTTTTTTGTTTGAAAAAGTCTGTACTGCAATACGGCAATTTCATAGGTAAAGACCTATTATATAGACGTATCACGATCCTTCACCAAAAGCTCAAGCTTAATGCAGGATTCAATCCCACGGCACAAACATTACAAAACGACTATATTTGTAGCTGAGCTATCATGCGTCGCTTTAAGCTTTTTGTATTATTGTGTCATTTGTGTTCTTAATATAGGCGAGGGTGTGAAGGTAGCAGTATTCGACACGGGGCTGGCTCGTAATCACCCTCACTTCAGCAAGATTCGCGAGCGCACCGACTGGACTGGCGAGAGCACGCTTGACGACGCACTTGGACACGGGACCTTTGTGGCGGGGGTCATAGCCTCGAGGAAGGACTGCTTAGGCTTCGCTCCCGATGCTGACTTGCACATTTTCCGCGTTTTCACCGACAACCAGGTGAGATACGCAACATCATAATACTTTACTACGTGAAATATACCACTTTGCTTAGTGAAAACGCTACTTTGATGAAGGAAAACGTCACTGTATGAAATAAAAGAAATAGGAGTACTACTTTTGAGATGAATTACGCAAATTTGCTAGACGAGATAGAGGTACCATTTTATGGAATGAAATACGCTATATTAGTGGGTGAGATACGGGCCCTACTTTATTGGGTGAAAATTTAAATGTGCTGTTTTACAGGGTGACATAGGGGTACCACTTTACGGGATCACATACGCTACTTTTCCTTTCTAGGTGAGAACACCATAGGTGGAAACACCACTTTACTGGGTGAGATACTCTACAGGCTGGGACATGCCACTACTGTTTAAGTTAATTGATATAATTCTCTGCATGAGCACATTCCACTTTTTTGGGTGGATATTCTGGCTTGAAGGTGATTTTGAGGACTATTTATAACATTACTAAAGTTTAGCATATTTTTTGCAGGTTTCATACACCTCCTGGTTTTTGGATGCATTTAACTACGCGATAATGCGAAAGATCGACATTCTGAACCTCAGCATCGGTGGCCCTGATTTTATGGACCATCCATTTGTTGACAAAGTTTGGGAACTGAGTGCCAATAAGGTAGGTATCTATAAAAAAGTAATAAATAAATATTTGTGGACATTTCACACAGCGTCATCTAACCTGAAACTAAGTAAAGCTTGTACTATGGTAACCAGTATGGTATGGTAATCCACAACCTACAGTTCAGAAAGCAGGTTACTACTAACTGTGCTATTGAGTCAGTCTAATATAGATTAATAACTAAACGACAAATTCAAATAGTTATTTTAATTACTAACTAATTCACCTGCCACTGATTCAGACGTCTCTATTTATGATAGAACGCAGTCCGCAAACGAAGTACAAAGTACCTTTCAATTATTTTATTTTACGAGTACTTCTGTTTCAGTCGTAATACATCGTACCGTACGTACTTCGCCGCTTTAGTTTATTCGCGGGATATTTTTTCTAGAATAAAAGAATCATATTCTATTCTCGGTCATGTAAGCATTCTTGATGCAAATTCTCATCTGAATCGTGGTATATTGTAGTGAATATATTCACTACAATATACCACGATTCAGGTGATTCTATGATTATTTACTATGATTTTTTGACATTACTATGATTCTAAGTTCGTGGTTATATTTTAGGTGATAATGGTCTCAGCTATCGGCAATGATGGACCTCTGTACGGGACTCTCAACAACCCAGCGGATCAAATGGACGTCATCGGAGTAGGTGGCATCGGGTTCGATGACCGGATAGCTAAATTCTCATCGAGAGGCATGACAACATGGGAACTGCCGCACGTAAGTTATATTATCAATTCGTGTGTTCGTCCATATGTTTACGAGCTTTGAAAATACAGACAGACATTCTTTAACAAACATTACATTTCGTTGTCGAGATTTAAAAAATGAAGTTAAAAGTAGGAAAACAAAGCATTTTGTAGCGTTGACCAAAATTTCCATTTGCTGTAATAGGGTCCGTATTACAGAACGATGCTCGGTCATCGATCGGTGCTCAAGCAGAGATTTCATTCAAAAATTGATCACTTTATGAATGAAATCACTGCTTGAGCACCGATCAATGACTGAGCATCGTTCTGTAATACGGACCTCAGAGTGTCTTTGTATGTATTTACATACATATTTTTAGGGTTACGGGCGCATGAAGCCTGACATAGTGACTTATGGTAGCGGTGTTCGCGGGTCCAGCGTCACTGGTGGTTGCCGCTCACTCAGCGGTAAGTGAAATATTAAGTACGTATTTCAAAGTTTTTCCTAACGGTATGGTTATTTTTATTAGAGGCGACTCGCATTAGATAGAATTGCGCCGTTTTATCAACGTAGGTGAACGTGTCAACGTAGGCTAATATAATGCTAATTAGCATTCTTATTAATATTAATCAATATACCCTTTTCTCTCAGGAATTTTTAGTTTTCTGGGATAAAAAATATATTGACTTTGGTAGTGCAAGCAATGTCTGTGCAATATATAATTCCATTCTATATACTATTTTATTTAATTTGATCTACAAATGTTTTCACAGTCATTTTCCTTTTTTTCTTCGCTTTATTAGTGGGCGATATTACTTAGTATTTTTTATTTCAGGAACGTCAGTCGCATCTCCGGTTGTTGCTGGAGCCATCGCGTTGCTAGCTAGCGGCATCCCGCGGCACCATTTGACGCCAGCTTCAGTCAAACAAGCTCTATGTGTCACGGCGATACGGCTACCCGGCCCGAACATGTTCGAACAGGGCCACGGGAAATTGGACCTAATTAGTGCTTATCAGGTACCAATTTGCTATGAACATGAGAGCTCAGTGTCTCATGTTTTTATTAAAAATTCAACCTAAGAAGCAATTGTGTTGCTGAGTGTCTTGAGATGCGTTTTACCACAACTGATAATTTGCTTTCGTCACTTTATATTATAACGAGCTTCTGCTCGCACCTTCGCCCGCGGCTTGGCCTATGGGAAAATAATTCAACCACCCACTTCACCCTCTTAAGGGTAGAATTTCGAAAAATCCTTTCTTAGCGGATGCCTACGTCATAACATCTACCTGCATGCAAAATTTCAGCCCGATCCGTCCAGTGGATTGGGCTGTGCGTTGATAGATCACTATGTGAGTCAGTCACCTTTGAGTTATATATATTTAGATATAACCATTGGTAACTATAAAAGTGCTATATTTAGCAGAAACTGTTCACTGTTATCCTACAATATTATTGCTGCAGCAAAGCTAAGTCTTCAACAGGGATGATGTGACCATACACATTGACAAGTCAACTCGTTGGGGGCTATAATTTTCATAGCAGTGCTAAAATACAGGTTAGATAACGCATTGTTACAGTTTCTAAGGAAATACGAGCCCCAGGTGACGCTAAGTCCGAATTACATCGATCTAACGGAGTGTCAGTACATGTGGCCATATTGCACGCAGCCGATCTACTACAGTGCTCAGCCAATTATAACCAACATCACCGTCATAAACGGACTGGGGGTCTCGGGACATGTCGTAAGTACACTTATAACTTAAGCATGCCCGCCTAATATATCTCTCACCTCTTATTTCTTTATTACTATCCAAGGTTTACTGTGGCTAGTGCATTCATGTAAAACTCATAATTAATGGGTCAAATGCATAAGAAGAATCGTAGAGGCGGCAAAACCCAACAATAAAGAAAAAAAAATACACATTGCATAGATAGTGTCGTACAGGAGGTGTTTAATATTGGATATTTAAAATAAAAAAATGAGTTTAATAAAAAAAAAATTCACAGAATTTTGACATCATTTGTCTTTGATCTATTTGAGCGGTAATTTTATCAACGGAAATCCGTTTCA
The DNA here is from genome assembly GCA_905220475.3 of Ennomos fuscantarius. Classification (NCBI taxonomy): domain Eukaryota; kingdom Metazoa; phylum Arthropoda; class Insecta; order Lepidoptera; family Geometridae; genus Ennomos; species Ennomos fuscantarius. The sequence goes on along the minus strand of HG992023.1, from coordinate 8,515,258 downwards.
CAAATTCGTCCAAGTATGTCGGTTAGTTACGATCTCGCTCTCCTTTCATTAGAGAAAATAATAGTCCACGCATGTGCTTCCATGCTGAAGTGGCAGTGGGCTGGTCATTCCTGCCGAAGAACCGATAACCGTTGGGGTAGACGTGTTCTGGAGTGGAGACCGCGAATCGGCAGACGTAGTGTAGGAAGCCCTGCGGCAAGATGGAGCGGTGATATACGCAAGCTAGCTGGCAGTAACTGTGCTTAGGGAGAGGCAAACATTAATATTGTTTTAAAGAAATTGAATGGAAATTATGGCAACCTTATCTATATTGGAGTTTCCTATATTATTCTGGATATTATGTTTCCAACAGACGGATGTGTCATGGCATCCTCACCTACCCAACGGCGGTCTTCTCGCCGTATCAGCAGACTACAGTGACGTCATCTGGCCGTGGGCGGGCTGGCTTGCTCTCAGCTTCACCGTGGTCGAGGGAGGCGCAGAGTTTGACGGCATTATTGAGGTACATTTTAGTCATCAGCCACCTATTACTGGTCTATACGATTAGGGTAAAAACACTTCAAATCAGTATCTTAATTTTATTAGTGAGTAACATATCCTAAATGTACATTTTATTATAGATAGGTAAAGAAAGATTAGAAGATTAAGAAAAAGATTATGTCAGAGTATCAAATATTACAGGGCCACGTCAATGTGACAGTTTCCAGCTATGACGACAGTGGCGATAGAATACTGAAGAATGCAACCCTCTCTTTGCCGATCAGGTAAGGAATATTATAAATACATATTTGCTACTGGAGGTACCCAGTAGTTCTACCCGCAATTTGGTAAATGGCCAAGTTGCAATACCATCAGTACCCTTCATTTTTTTTTAATCATTCTAAATGTTGATAACATTAATGTAAGCAATCTGTAATGCAAATGTAAAAAATCACCCCTATCGGTTTAGTTCGGAGTTGTGAAAGTCACATACAAATTACACATACAAACCGACAGACACCTTTTCACTTTTATATAATTACACGAAAGTACGTTGTCATGCATCCCGCGTAATACATAGCTATCATTCTTTGATTTATATTGTGCCGTGATCCATTGTTGTTATGCTTTGTTGTTATATTATGGTGTGCCTACTTATATCAGAGCCCGCGTGATCCCAGTTCCGGTTCGTTCCCGGCGTCTCCTTTGGGACCAGTTCCACAGCCTTCGCTATCCTGGTGGTTACTTCCCGAGGGATGACCTCCGAGCGAAGCACGACCCACTTGATTGGCATGCGGACCATATACATACCAACTTCAGAGATATGTACAAGCGGCTCAGAGAACATGGTTTCTATTTGGAAGTTATGGGTGAGTTTTTATGTTTTGTTTTGGGTTTTACCGTTTTGAAAGAGTGCGGTAAATAAGCGATCTTGCTGAGGTGCTTTTCACTTGCACAATACACGATTTATATACATTTCTACTACATTTTTATAAACTCTTTTTCTTGTTTATTTGTTTGTTTTTCTCTACTAATTTCCGAAAAACTCAACTCGTAACTAAACATACAGAGCTGAATGGCAATACAGCATAAACTCATTATCATGACTTTTTAAAATTGTCTGTTGGGTACGAATTATGCAATCTATTTATTTCAAAGTACCTTTATACCAATAAAACTTTAAACATCGCTGACAATGCAATATTTTTTATATTTAATCTCCAAATCAATGGCTGTAACAAATCAAATCTAATAATCACACTAAAATTATAAAAGCGAAAGTTTGTATGTGTGTTTGTTTGTTATTCCTTCACGCTTAAACGGCTGAATGGATTTGGATGAAATACGGTACCAAGATAGCTTATACACTAGTTTAACATAAAGGCTACATTTTATCCCGGAAAAGTATAATTTTCCCGTGGGATGAGCAAATAATTAAAATACTTTTTATCCGCGGGTGAAACCGCGGGGCGTAACTAGTTATTTATAAGTGTTGCGTATATTATAACAAGTCCACAGACTCCTCTCTCCTCTCCTCGCAGAATAGTTTTCGCAGATTAGTATCACATCATCAGCTTGAAGACTTCCACTGCTAAACATAGGCATTCCCTATAAAACGCTACTTTAGACGCTTATCATAGGGAGAGATTTGCCTTAATAGAAGTAAGAATTCGTAGAATTCGACATATCTCTTCTCCCGAGAAAGCGTTTGACGAATGAACGATCACGCGGATCACGTCATAAACATTTTGTAGCGTCGTCATTGGTCAACCGCTTTCTCGAGAGAAGAGGTATGTCGAATTCTACAGCTCATGCTGCCCTTGCAGGAACTCCGGTGACGTGTATCGACACGTCGCTCTACGGAGCGCTGCTGCTGGTTGACCCTGAAGACGAATACTTCCCGGAGGAAATGGCGGATTTGAAGAGAGCGGTTGATAATGGTCTTTCGCTGGTGGTCTTCGCGGATTGGTACAATGCATCACTGTTGCGCCATGTCAAGTTCTACGACGAGAATACTAGGCAGTGGTAAGGGTGTTAACTTCTGTGCACTATTTTTTTATAATATCGTTTTATTAAAATTGATTTCATACTACGGTTGTGTTACAAATTCCATGTACTTGTATCTTGAAAAGTTCCAATGCTAGGAATTTAGTACCTTTTTTTTTAATATTTGTGAAAAATTATAAATATAAACTCATTCACAGGTGGATACCGGAAACAGGTGGCGCTAACGTCCCTGCTCTCAATGATCTGCTTAGCATGTATCAGGTCAGTGAGTGCCTAAGGTAACGACCACATTCTACTGTCCAACATCACACACATATCACATCAACAGCTGGTATAAAACGCCACTTTGGACGATTGTCACCATAAATTGTTGCCATAATTACCACGCTTGGCGGGCGGCTTGGTGATCGCAGATTTTAATGTATATCCAGGAGAATGCTGCTGCCCATTCTCTGGATATTCCCTTAGCCGGCGCAAACATATTACAGTTGCTTCAGTGACATCTTTTCATCAGGAGCGCTGTTTTCTTCTTTTTTTTTGGCTCCACACTTTTGTGTATTTAGACAGTGTCAAGTAATTGATAATTTCTCAAGTTAATTAATATAATTATATATATATATGTGTGTCAAGTCAAGTCACAGTCCAAGTCATCAAGTCGTAGTCATAGTCTAGTCAAGTCATTCTCCTAGTGAAATGGTGGCAAATTTACTAGAAGCTTCTATGGAGTTTTGGAAACAATACGAAAACAAACGTTACACCATCATTATACCACTTTCCTACACTCATGCCTGTAATGCAGCACTTAACGAATAAAACGCCTCCAATTTTATGCACTAACACTGAAAATAATACAAGCGGTGACGCGATATTTTTCGTTTTCCTGCCAAAAAACATCATTATTTGATATCTATTGCATAAAAAAGTACGGTAGTATTTTTGACTTTATCGACATGTTTATGGTTCCGTTTCTCTTGTGCCAGGTGGCGCTAGGTGACCGCGTGTTCGAAGGCGCGTTCAAGCTGGGCGGCCATCCGATGTACTACGCGAGTGGTACGCACATCCACAGCTTCCCTGAACATGGTATACTGATCACCGCGCCACTTAGCGATCAAGGGCATCAGGTATAGTGCGCACGTGAGATTAATAAATTGATAAGAGTTTCATCCAAATGAATAGGGTATTTGACTTATATGTTTTTATTGCATAAATAAATTAAATTACTCAAAAAATAGGCAGTAGTGAAAACAAAAATTAAATATCTCAAATAATTACAAAAATACCAGCATCTTAAAGTATAAGAATAGGAATAAAAAGAGACATCTCAAACACGAAATAAATAAATATGTGTGGACATCTCACACAACGCCATCTAGCCCCCAACTAAGCGAAGCTTGTACTATGGGAACCAGATAACTGATACAATACTTATATACTTCTTGTTTGTAAATACATAGAATACAATACGTAGTACAGTAGTGACGTCATAAATTACTTATTCATCATCACCGACAGCCTGAAGACGTTCACTACTTTACATAGGCCTCCTCCATAGAGCGAGAATTTAAGCGACTGCTTATCTTTTGTATAAATCGGCTCCAGCTGTTCGTCTTCCGGTTCCTGGTCGCCACTCGAGAACCTTTCTCTCCATCTGTTGTCAATTTTACGATGGATGAGGCCTGCTTAAGACTCAGAGAAATATTATTTTATAACTTACTAGCTGACTCTGCCATCTCGTCCTAACTAACACTCAATGAATGTGCATGTTTAGGATTTTTTATTCATTGTCATCAATTTTATTACTTGAAGTAAAACTGTACGCATGATTGACTTGGGGAGTAAGCTGGTGAATGCGAGGCGAACGGAAGTTGAAGTTGGTTCACTTAGATCTCCATTGTCAACATAACAAAGTTAAAAATTTGTATTGTTATAACACTTTAAACTTTCGCGACTAGAACTCATATTGTAAAGATAAAACGGGTCTATTCGCGCACAAAATATATTCACAGTCAAAATTATATTTTGATAATTTTTGTGCGCGAATAGACCCGTTTTATCTTGTATTGTTATGTTGGTGTGTCCTGTAAAATGATAATTTACAATTGTCAAGATGGGGACATTAACTTTGAAGAAAACAAAAACAAAGTAATACCAGCCGATAGAAGAAGCTAAGTTATAGAAGTTTTACTTTAGTCGTGTAGTCTAAAGTATAATCGTTTTTTGTCCTATTCCGGGCGAAGATAAATCCAACAACACAAAAATGAATAAAATTGGATCAGCCATTCTTGAGTTCTACGTGATGTAACTATTACGACTTTGTTTATATACAGATATATCACCCGTGCGAAGTCATGGATAGGAGATAGTAGATAGTTGTTCCCTTGCAGTGAAAAAAGTTTTTAATAATAAAGTAGTTAATATACTTCTCTTACCTCCCCGATACTGCGTCATCAGATTAAGATCCTCGTAGCACGATGATGCAGCACTATTTTAAAATAATTTAAAATTTTTTTTAATTTAATCTGTTTTTAACTTTAACTTTAACTTAATAATAATATGTATCATGTTGTCTGAAATAAAATATATTTGATTTGATACTCTTTCCCGTGCAGATAATGTCAGGTGAGAAGCCAGGTGGTGGAGCGAGCGGCTCGCGGACCGTCGACGTGCCGATACTAGGATTACTGCAGACGGACAGCGGCACAAGTAGAGACTACGGAAACGATACCATTGACAAGCTGCCCAGGGTAAGGTATCGCACATATTACCGGGATATTATTATTATGTACATATATACTATTTATTTCTTTATTATGAAACACCAACAATATACACGGTGGCATTTAATTCACTCTTTTCCTTAAATGTATGTTCTCAGACCATGCTACAGAATATTCGTACAAGGTGCAATTTTAAAAAAAGTTCTGTTTTAGTATTTATTGCCTCCTAAAATAACTGCATGACAGCCGAAATGTCTATTTAACGGTACACACGGCGCGGGCACCAGCTGGGTGCTTTATAAATGTTTCGTAGGCAATAAAACACCTGATTTGTTCAATTTCACAAGGCTTTTCTTTAGAATTTAAATTTGATAATAGTTTAGTTATATGGGAGCGTTCTATAGCATGGACTGAATACATACATTAAAGGAAAAGAACGAATTAAATTCCAACTTGTATATTTGATATTATCTATAGTAAATACATCATAAACTATTAAAAAAAAATCTGATATATATATATACCCTTAACATGCTAACAACATACTATGTTATATTCTGTAAGTAAGTCATGTATTCCCTCTTTTTTATTATAACACCATAAAGAGGAAAATGGAATTTTTTCCCTCCCCTATCCTACCCCATTTTCCCCGTTCTTTCTATTACTTATTTCCTCTTCAGGGGCAGTTTCTTTACCCGCCAAATGCTTTAACGTTCACAACAATAGATGAACAATAAAAAGTCGTACGAGTGTCTACGTTTGATTTTCCTTGAATGGAAAATCATAGCATTACTCCCGGTTTAATAATAATAACAGTATCTAACAAAAAGTGACAGATCCATATTATTTCGGCCCTATTTACTTGTTAATTTATTTATTTATTTTTTACTGCAAACTTGTCTAGCATTTGACCACGCTCTCACCCGATGGGAAGTAACGATGCAATCGAAGAAAAGATTTGTTACAACATTTTTAGATCGAGTTCAATATTCTTATGATTAAAATAAGAGTAACTGCTGAATGGGAGCTGAAACACGACTCTACACGATTTGACTGATTCAATTGTGTGGTACATTGTGTGGTGGTACACAAATCGTATGGTAGATTGTGTGGTGCGTAGTTACTTAAGAGTTGTTGTGTTGTTACGAAGGCGGGTCGTCTAGTAGTGTACGGCGACTCGTCGTGCCTGGAAGGCGGCGCGGCGCGCAACTGCCACTGGCTGCTGCTGGCCGCGCTGCAGTACGCTCTAGTGGGGCACTTGCCCGCCTCGCTGCGGGAGGCGGCCACGCCGCGCCACCAGCGGCTCAAGGACGTGCATATCATACCGTCCGGTAAGAAGACATCTTTTTACTGATTTATCGGCCTAGGCGTAGTAAGTGACGATGCAGCCTACGGTCGAGCATGCTTGCCTAGAAGATACCTGTTCATTCGTGACTTAAGCTGATAGCTGTAAATAAGGACGATGTCAAGGTATTCATTGATATCGTCCTATAATCAGCTAAATCGGCCCAGCCGTTTTCAAGTATTAGCGAGACTAACGAACAGCAATTGATTTATATATATATATAGGAGGAACGAGCTGTGCGTAGGTTGCAACCTATATAACTATAGACGTTCAGCATGTCCACACCGCTCCGTGTCCGGAGCAAGAATGATCTGTAGTACACCGAGCGCTCCCTTTATATAGCCAGAAGGGTGGGAAGTGATGACAGTTGCCAGTGTTGCCACTGTAATAAATTTAAATGCCACCACAGGGTAAATTACGGTACTGCCCGCTGCGCATTGAGTTTACAACTGGAGGTTGCAGCCGTCATATATATATATAAATATAGAAGATAGATATCCGTTAGTTTCGGTTACGGAGCTCCATAACATAAGGTGTTGTTGGTGCAGAGCTGCCGCAGCGCGCGGGCGGCGGGCGGCTGCACGCGTACTCGCGCGTGCTGGCAGCGGACGGCAGCGGGCCGCGCGCGGCGCCCGCCTGCCCCGCGCCGCGCGCCCTCCGCGCACGCGCGGTGCGCGCCGCGCCCGCCGCGCGCACGCTCGCGCCGCGCCGGCACCCCACCGACCCCAACACTATAGGTACTACTACAACACCTTACACTACTCTAGCGAGCTCCGGCCGCGCGTGGCTGCGCCGCCACCCCGCCGTCCCCAACACTATAGGTACTACTACAACACCTTACACTACTCTAGCGAGCTCCGGCCGCGCGTGGCTGCGCCGCCACCCCGCCGTCCCCAACACTATAGGTACTACTACAACACCTTACACTACTCTAGCGAGCTCCGGCCGCGCGTGGCTGCGCCGCCACCCCGCCGTCCCCAACACTATAGGTACTACTACAACACCTTACACTACTCTAGCGAGCTCCGGCCGCGCGTGGCTGCGCCGCCACCCCGCCGTCCCCAACACTATAGGTACTACTACAACACCTTACACTACTCTAGCGAGCTCCGGCCGCGCGTGGCTGCGCCGCCACCCCGCCGTCCCCAACACTATAGGTACTACTACAACACCTTACACTACTCTAGCGAGCTCCACCCGCGCGTGGCTGCGCCGCCACCCCGCCGTCCCCAACACTATAGGTACTACTACAACACCTTACACTACTCTAGCGAGCTCCGGCCGCGCGTGGCTGCGCCGCCACCCCGCCGTCCCCAACACTATAGGTACTACTACAACACCTTACATTACTAGAGGGAGCCCGGGCCGCACGCATCACCAGCGTGGCTGCACCGGTACCTCCCCAACCCCAACAATATAGGTACTACTAGTCTACTACAACACCTACGTACGCACGAGTAGTGTAGTACTCGAGCTAGCTCGGGCCGTGAGTGGCCCCCGTGCGGCTGCACTGGCACCCCACCGACCCCATCTCTATAGGCACTACTACAACACCTTACATATTTTTGTTTGTTTTTGTTTTGGCACTAAACTTTTGTGTATTTAGCCAAGTCAAATAATTGTTAGGACTACCTGCGGCGAGATGGAGCGATGACATGTGCAAGGTAGCTGGCAGTGCCTGGAAAAATAGAGTCGAAGACCGGGCTCTGTGGCGTGCCTTGGGAGAGGCTTATGTCCAGCAGTGGACTAATATAGGCTGATGATGATGATGAAGTAATTGATAATTTCTCAAGTTAATCAATATTATATATACAAAGTTGTCTCGAAGAGATCGCTCTGAACGATAAGACCGCCCATTGTTACACTTCGGTTAAGTTTGACAATTTATTTTAAATTGTTTAAAATTGTTGTGGTGTTTCAATAAAGAGTTTATCTTTCTATCTATATATGTGTCATAGATAGAAAGATAAACTCATAGCTTAGTCAGTCAAGTCATAGCTTAGTCAAGATATACTCTTTGGCATGGCATGGCAACTTTACCAGAAGCTTCTATGGAGTTTTGGAACAACACGAAAAGAAACGTTTCACCAACATTATACCACTTTCCCACACTCATATCTGTAATCCAGCACTTAACGAACTAAACCATGGATTTATGTATGGTAGTCAAATCATCGAGACTGGAGATTGCAGCTATCTGATGACCTTTGTCATCGTGTGGATCCTTTCGAATTGACCGACGAAGAATTTAAGTATAAAACCCTGAAGTCCCATAAAACACTAAAGCTAACGATACACGTTATTTTATTGACAATATTCACATTATTATGTTATATTGTATTCTATGTGTGTATTTACAAACAAAAAAGTATTAAGTATTGTATCAGTTATCTGGTTCCCATACAAGCTTTGCTTAGTTTGGTACTAGATGGCGTTGTGTGAGGTGTGCACACATATTTATTTAGTTATTATTATTTATTGTCAATAATAATATAGCGTGTGCGGCTAGCTGTAGTAAATATTGGAAAAGACACTGCTCTTAAAGCCTTTTATTGATCAATATTACTGTCGGTGTGCATGTCTCTCTAACTCTGTTCTTCTCGCTGGCTCCACGAACAAATCATGCTGACGTTTTCTAATACTATTAGAAAGAAAAGGAAAGAAACAAATGACATTGTTGAATGTATGTTTCCAGGAGCTCCCGAGCTGGAGACGGAGGCGGCTCCGCGCGCGTGGCGAGGCGCGGGCGCGGCGCCCTCCCGAGGGCAGTCCCCTCCCGCCCCGCCGCCGCCCCTCTTCCACCGCGCGGCCACCGTCCTCCTCCTCGCCGGCGTGCTATACTCCGTGACGTTGCTGTGGAGACGGTTCGGGCGCAAGCTGCGCCGGCGCAGGCTCATCGCGCTAGCCACGTAACCACCAATCACCGGAGCAACTTTGGTCACATTCTATTTTGGTATTGTGTTGTGATATTTTGGACGCTAGCTGTGACTGCGCAGGCTCACCGTGCTAACCTGACCACCCTTCGTCAGGACGACTTTGGTCACATTTTATTTTAGATGAGGACATAATTCTTCGCTAAGTCTACTACAATGCGCTAACCTCATTCATACTCTGCGTATTTTTTAATATGAGTACTATTGTGACATTTCGAATGCAAGCTGTCACGGCGCAGGCTCATCGCGCTAGGCACGCATGCACCCATCCCTCGGTACAATTAATTACAGAAATTTACAGAACCAAGTAAAATTATATATCAGATGAATTTTGTAAAGTTATATTATCTACCTCTTTTATATTTTAACATCATTGGTCACTTCGAATGATAGTTTTTATTTTAAAACATTACTGCTGCGAATTTTGTTTGCTATTTTATGTTTGTATTGTTTGCAAAAGCCATTCAGGTTGTTCGAACAAACCAGATGGAGTGTGCTATTCTATTTTCATATTACCTACCGATTGCCACACTGAAATGAAAGCGAACACGCCGAACATGTATTTCGCATTTGAAAGGTAAACCGGCTCCATTTAACCTAACAATTTTTACAAATCGGAACAGTTTATGATAAATCACAATATAGCCAGCCATGGATCAGGAACTGGCTCTCAATTAATGTTGCTGAAACTCACCGTTAAGTGATTCGCGACAGATTCTAAACTTGAGGGTTGTAGCTAGCCAGATGAGCACTCAAAATGCCCTACCATCGTTTTGGTGCCCTCACGATGTTTTCCTTCACCGATAGTTTAAGCTCATTGCAGGATTGGATCCTAAGGATTATGGATCGCAAGGTGAATCAAAGCAAGTCGAATGAATGTTTAGTTTTGCTGTGGCCTGAATTTTATTTGCGTTCACTTCTTCTGGTTTGTTTCGTATTAATATTGAAAAAACAACTTGCAGTTCCTGTGTGTAATAGATTAGGACTGTGCTGGCGCTGTTTTTGATGGTGAATGGTTTATACAGATTATATTGTACTTGCTTATAATTTTCTTTTTGTTGCTAATACGTAACGGTACCTATATTAACTTGTACATTACTACAATAACAATACTGATTCATGGTTTTCTTTCTCGATCGATAACATAGCTTTTATTCTATGATTGATGTATATAAATAAACTGTTTATTCCTTTATGGGGCGATTAAGTGCGTATATATAGATCAGGGGTCGATTTCTCAATGGCTGTGTAAAGATTATCAGATCAATAAATTATGAACTGTGAATATCATGAAAATCATTATTTTTTTCATTTAATAATTGTTCTCTGATATTTATGTTATCCGATGATTAACTTATAACCAATATTTTAAAAACCTTATATCTAACAATTTTATAAGCTTTGAAACGCTGCAAATACAAAAATTTGCGGTGCCAAAAACAGACAAGCTACGAAGTTTAAATGAAATGCCTTAAATTTATTGTGATCTATTAATTAGCGCCTAGAACGAATGGATTGATTAAGTTAAGAGATTAGTTTAGGCGGTCGCCTGCGTGTTGCCAACGTGGGTAATGATTAATGAAGGAAATTATTGTTATGTAAATGCCGCTTTATTTATCTTTAATATAAGATGTTTTTGTGACTTTTCGCTTATTATTTATCTAATTGTCTTGATATTGTTATAAAATGTATGATAACATATTAAAAAATGGTAAATCGTTTTATACATGTACGCAACCATTTTAAAGACATTTAAATCTGAAAAAGCATTTGTCTATGTCTATGTCGTTTATGTCTAATATTATTCGAGGCTATCTATTATTATTACTTTGCAGGTTTTGAGGACAAATTATATGAATGAGTTGAAAATAAATGTTGAATATTTGAATAAGATTAATACTGGGTGTGAAGTTCGCATTGCGATTCATACAGAGAAAACACAAGCAGGTACTCAAATGTCGCATCCCCAGACTGGAAACTGATTACGTCACATCCATTGCTATGTCACTTTTATTAAGCCACGTAGGCGTAAACAATGTTATTTTAAATTTGAATTGTACTTAAGTAAAATGCTGGTATTATTTATATAATAACAGCTGCGAACATTTCGTCCCTTATAAGCGATATTGTGTAAGAACTTATTTTACAGTCTCCCATTCTCTAAAGCTAAACTAAACTTAAACTATTGCGGCTCTCGGAAAATGAAATAGTCGGAGATATATTAATTTAGTTTAGGTTTATCAAATGGTGTACAGAAATGACATTATATCGTCAGTGCGTAGGTACTTATTATTGTTATTATAACGATTCTGTGTCGCATACTCTAAAGCTAAACGAAATTAATATATTTCCGTCTTTTTCATTTCCCCTTTATCAGAAGACTTCCGCCATACTTTAAGTTTATTTTTAGAGAATGCGACACAGAATCGACACCGAGTGTAATAAAATTGTAAGAATGGTCTCATGTTACCATAAACTATTATTTTTTGTCTGGCTTCACACTATTGTGTATTTAGCCAGTGTCAAGTAATTGATAATTTTTCGAGTTAAGTAATATATATGTATGTCAAGTCACAGTCCAAGTCATCAAGTCAAGTCATAGTCTAGTCTAGTCAAGTCATACTCCTAGTAAAGTGGTGGCCACTTTACCAGAAGCTTCTATAGAGTTTTGGAAACAACACGAAAAGATACGTTTCACTATCATTATACCATCCATAATTTCCCACACTCATGCCTGTAATTCAGCACTTAACGAATAAAATGCCACCAATTTTATGCACTAACACTGAAAATAACACAAGTTTTGGAAAATAATACAATGCGGTGACACGATCTTTTTCGTTTTCCCGCCAAAACTCCATAAACTATTTAGTGTTAGTAAAACTATATTTTATTGATAAATAACATAAATAGATTCATATAATAGTCCATAATTATATTATTAACTTAAATAAACAAGTTTCACAATGTATGTGGTCGCATATTGAGATACCTTATCTATTTAGTTATGAATCCAAATTAATTCTGTTTTAATTTATTCATTTAAAGCTTGTAGGAAATAATAATTGTGTATGTTGATTGTCTTTTAGATAATATTGCGAGCGGTAAATATAATTCGTAAAGTCATATATTTTCCTCCTTAATATTCAACTAGACAAAAGTGACAAAACATGATAGCTATTTCAATTTTACTATGATTTCGTCAAATTACGTTGATGGACCTAAGTCCTACTGAAATATTGCCACAGAGTGAGTGTAAGACAATAAAACCCGTATAGTGACTAATGCTTAGACTGAAGAAATTATTTTGTATGTAAATTAAATAGTTAAAATTAAAATTTAATCAAATCTAAATTATATTCAATTATTGAAGAAAAAGTAATATTGTAGGTAAAAAGAGGTCATAAATAAAACACAGAATAATATAAATTTAATTAATTTCATAGTTAATTATTTCAAGTAACTTTGTACAGCGGCCTTATATTATGATGATGATATTATGTAACATTTTAGGCTATATTCATATTATTGTTCTATAATGGGGCACTGGTGTATAGGTGCATAATTATTTTAGTTACTTATACGTGCACAATGTATGTCGGTCTTTCGTGAGTCCATGATGCATAATATCATTATATAAATACAATTTTAACATAATAAACATTATTAAAATTATTACAAGGTTGTAGTCGTTATTGTCTAAGAAAGAAATATGATTATTATCTAAATTGTATAATACTAAGTGAAGTGCTTTAAATGTAGGCGATAAATGTAGGCGATAAATACATAAGATATTTAATAAAGTAAGTTTATATCGAACAAAAATAAATTATGCCCATGTTATTAAAACTGTAATGTTAAATTAAAATATTGTGATGTAGATGAGTTGCGTAGCGTGTATAGTTTTATATTATTTGTTAACGTTAAAAATATGATAGATAGGAAGACAATTTTGTAAATGTGTCGTTTTAGATACCGCATTTTTTCATAAGTTACCCAAATATATAATGGATTCACTCGGCTTTCATACTTGCAATCGCACATGTATGAGAGAGATTCACCACACGTGTCCAAAAGCGCAGAAAAAAATAGTAATGTTCGTGCTATTGTTTCGTGTCGTGCACGTGCGTTCGCTTATGCACGCGTGTGTGGATTCTATTATGCACCGAGGTTAATTATTTATAAAAAAAACTACATAGGAAATATTAATAAAATATCAAAACTCAAGATATGTGTACACAAATTGAATGAATTCACTTCTCATTAGATTCCTAGGTTCGTCCGTGTATGTGGTTTAAACAGGACGTAATTTTACAAAATAATTTTAGTATGTTTAATAATTTTGATATAGTCCGAATAAATTTGTTGATTATTTATTATGTTAAAATAAAATATTCATGTAAATTGATAGTTATTATTTTAAATACTTGGTACCCTATACTGACAAATTTAAATCATTTAGGAGGATTAATTTTCTACACTGTTTTCTAAAATGTAGAAGAGTGAAGCGGATTTGTTACCAAGCAACCTGATGTTTCCCGAAAGGCCTGATAAGATAAGTTATATGTTGCGTGGCCTTCGTTGAATCTCTACATGAATGCTGAGCGGCTGCGAATTATTTCCTTTCATTGCATTTGCAAATTCACCTTAGTGTTTAGGCGATCGCTACTAAATATCGCTAGTGTCACTGTTATTTCCAAACACCTTTTTGGTTATAAATCTTGCAGTTTCAGTAGGTACCGTAGATGGTCTGCACATTGGGTAAGTAAGATAACAGCTAAACGGTTTACAAAAAACAAAGGAATATAATTAAGCTATACTTGCACAAATGTGAATTAAACTCACACGTTCAAAAATGTATGCTGGAATAAACGGGGAACCCGTTTATAAACTGGATATAAACATGACTAAACTGAACGGGCTAAAACTTTTGGTATCTGCCGACCTTTACAGCGTCACCAGGTGGATACACCGAAGCTCTAATATTCATACAAACTAGTTTGAGATCGATATAATTTTAAAAAAAAGAACAAAATTACTTGCTAGCCAAGTGTGAAATTTACTGTTTGTCAAATTACACGCAGAAACGTCCCATCTTTTGATAATGGAAGAATATTTTTTCAAGTCTATGCTCCTGCGCATAGTATCAAGAAGAAGAACTCACGATGTAAGTAAATAAAAAATAATTCCAAAACATAATAAATAATTTCATTATGATATAATAAAAAAAGCTTTTGTGGGTAGTCAGAACACTTATGTTTATTATAAGTGGAGAAATAGGTATCTGTTTTTAAGAGATGGCACCACTTTAGTCACACAACAGAAGAGAAAAATGTTTTAATAAAAAATCGTATAAAACCAACAAATTTTTCATACTATTATGAAAAAAAATTATCGTCGATCCCATATAAATGATTTTCTTTCCATTGTTAGCACCATACACGTCTTTTTAGGAGCTATTTGGTGAATGTGCTGCATCGCGCAAACGATTTATTCACGCGTCTTTAGGCTATATGCGGCCACCAAACAACTTGTTTCGAGGGACAGGTGCTGCACAGTAAAGCCTGGTTGTACTTTCAGTACACCGGTTGTACGCTTCGCCTTGTAGGAAAATCCTACAGGCGTGACATGCTTAAAATGCTGCAATTATATATATCAACTAGATATATATAATTGGCAACGGCCAATTCACCAATCACCACTGTTGCAGCCACTTTTCCCTTATTTTGTCATTCTTATTGACATTAATAATTTAATTACATAATGGAAGACTTTTTAATGACTTTATTGTTAATACAAAACTAAACTATACCTAAGATATTAAAATAAATAAAAACTAAAAATTTAAAATAACCCGTTGGTGCAGGGGAAAGTGCTCAGAATGCTAACAACATTACCACGTTGATTGGCAATGCTTATTTTTTGTGCAAAATAAAAGCCAGCATTCTGATCACCTGATTGATACTTTCACCTATTGCGTATTTATATTCTAAGCTCTTGTTACATTATTATACCTTAATATCTATATACATATGTATATATTCTTATATAAGAATGAAACTATATTTCCTTTGGTCATCGCATCACGCGTGAACAGGTATTATAGTATTAAGGAAGTATGGAAAATTTTTACCCCACACACACACACACAGCACAGGGGCACAGCTAGTATTTAATATATCATTAATTTATGTGTAAAGTCATCTAGGTTTCTAAATTATTTGTTATTTTCAATGTATTCACACATTGAAAATAAATTATTATTTATATACATATTAATGTTTCTGTTGAATAAAGTATTCTCAAAGCTCACGATAAGAATGTTGTACTCACACATATATTTATTTTCAATGTGTGAGTACAACATTTGTTATTATTTATTTTGTCGATGTTTATTTGTTTTTATTTTCTTTATTTATTTACTCCACAGTTTAATTCCAACAATACATTTTGGTCGACTTCCAAAATCTTATAGTACTTTGTGGACAGGTCGTATCGCTCACAGAAAACCGACAATTGACGATGAAGAAAGGTACTCCGGGCAACATCATCGATTAGGTATAATCTATCCAAACAATTGATACATAAAACAAAAAGTTTTGTTAAGATTCAGAGGTTGAATACATTCATAAGTATTCATTTATTGATGAATATTATATTGTACTACATACAATAAAAATCAAAATTAAAAATTAAAGCTAATCAGTAGCATAACTTAATCTGGAAGAAATTGCCAGTAGGCCACGTGCCCAAAATGCTAGCGGCATTGCAACGTTGAATGGCAATGCTCATTCTTTGGGCTAAATAGAGACCAGCATATTAGTCACGGGTTGCCTCGATCAGTCGTTCCGAAAGATCTTTA
The DNA here is from genome assembly GCA_905220475.3 of Ennomos fuscantarius. Classification (NCBI taxonomy): domain Eukaryota; kingdom Metazoa; phylum Arthropoda; class Insecta; order Lepidoptera; family Geometridae; genus Ennomos; species Ennomos fuscantarius. The sequence goes on along the minus strand of HG992023.1, from coordinate 8,498,914 downwards.
TAAACTTTGCGTGCACACGGTCCCCCCGGCCCCAACGTCTCGTCACCAAAAGGCACACATGTAACCACTGCTTAGAGTATTATAGGTTGAAAACTTTTAAATGTAGATACACAACGCTAATATTAACATCATCAAATAATTACCACGATTTGCATGACGATTCCTACTTATTAGATACCTACACGGTTAGTACTCTCATGATTTTAATAGGTACGTAATTATTATATATACACCATTCGTCGCAAATATCCTTTTCCCTTCACATTAAGGATGAAAGAGACAAAGTGTAGATACCTTAGTAACCTTTCGTGGATTACAGTTTATCGTGATAAAAAGTATTCTTAGTCCTTCCCCAGGGCATAGAATAATACAAAATAATACTGTGTTCCCACTAAATAATCAAATTAAGTTTAAAATTAGTTAAGTTTTTAAAATAGGTACGTATGTACAATTGTAAGTACATAATAAATAATTTAATAATGCTCTAAGAAAATTAATTATTTTTTAAGCTTTTGTGGGTCATCGGAACACCGATGGATTTATAAGTCGAGAAATAGGTGACTGCTTTTAAGAGATGGCACCACTATGGTCATATGACAAATTACAACAGAATAGATTTTTTTTATAACAAATATTCGTATGATATCATAAAATTTTGCATTACATACAAAAAAAAATTATCGTGGAATTAAAAAAAACTGAAAATATAAATGATTTTCTTTCCATTGTTAGCACTACACACGTGTTTTTAAGAGTTATTTAACGAATGTGCTGCATCGCGCAAACGATATATTCACGCGTATTTAAGCTATATGCAGCCACCAAGCAACTTGTTTCGGGGGACAGGTGCTGCACAGTAAAGCCTGGCTGTGCTTCCAGTACACCGGTTAAATGCTTCGCCTTGTAGGAAAATCCTATAGGCGTGACATGCATAAAATGCTGCAATCATATATATATAGATGCCAGCTATCGCTCAGCGTTGGCTTCTAAACCCCACTGTTGCAGCCACTTTTCCCTCGCTTTTGTCATTATTATCAACATTAATAATTTAATTACGTTACAGTATTATATATTTAATACTTATTGATCATATCAATAATTTATGCGTAAAGTTATTCCTGCGTAACATATAATTATTTATTTTCAATGTATGAGTACAACAGAATATAGTTTTTTGTTATCTCTAAAGCCAATAACACCGTTTCTTAGAACATATTTTTCTGCGGCTCGGCCTTCAATGATACGAGGCAGGCAAACGCTAATTTAGCTTCCGATCTTAAATCTGGTGGAGTGCAGTCAATGTCCATTTCATTTTCACTTTCAGAATCATCAGAACTCATTTTAATTTATTTTTATTTACCAAATAACAACGACCTCCGCTTTGCCGCCAATTTTTTATTTATTTTACAGTTTGTGCCGAAAGGTAAACGCATCTGTGGCTATACAGCCACGAGAACGCAATGTGTAAGATAGATGAAAGAGTTCTAAATTCAAACAGCACACCGTTTCATACAACATTGCCGGTGCGCTCTTTGTTCCAAATTCAAAGTATGCGCCGGGAAGTGATTTTGGTTTTTAAGTCTACGTAAATATGATACTTCGCGTGTTCTTTATTCAAAAGTAATGATAATATTTCCGCGATTGTTTAAGAAAATTCCATAAATAGTACTTAGGTGCATAAATTTTAGGTGCATAAAAAGAAAACTTATTAAAATTATTCATTTTCAGACATGTTATTTACACATTGCACATTTTGTATTATTGATCAGCGACAAGTGCACAAACGGAAAAACACAAACTCACGGGTTTCCTTGTCGACAACAGTCACCGACGATGTACTCGTAGCTTTCAAAATTAGCAAATCGAAATCGCCCTTACGTCGTATTGTGAAAATGGCACTGGACAGGTCGTAGGTATCACTCGCAGAAAAACCGACAATTGATGATGGAGAAAGGTTCTCTGGGCAACATCATTGATTATAATCTATCCAAATAATTGAAACAAACAACCAAGTTTTGTGAAGATTCAGAGGTTGAAAACCGTTTTATAATAATAATAATATGTGTGGACATCTCACACAACGCCATCTAGCCCCAAACTAAGCAAAGCTCGTATTATGGGAACCAGATAACTGAAACAATACTTAGATACTTTTTGTTTGTAAATACATACATATAATACAATATAACACCCAGACACAACAAAAACCTATGTTCATCACACAAGTGTTTGTTCTGGGTGGGAATCGAACCCACAACCCACAGTTCAGAAGGTAGGGTTACTACCAACTGAGCTATCGGGTCAGTCAACCGTTTTGTCCCAAAAACACTAAAATGTAGATAGTATTAACATTTGCAAATACTTACCTAGCTTTAGGACGATTCTCTCCCGCGGTGTTCCTACTTATTAGACACATATACGGCAAGTACACACTTGTATGCTTTGAATCACGTAATATTATACATACAACATTCATCTCAATGGAAAGTTACGAGATTTCCACGTCTCCTTTTTCTTAAAATTAATGATGAAAGAGACGAATAGTGTAGATTCCTCACTAACCTTTCGTAGATTGCAGTTTATCCTGATAAAAAGTATTCTGTCCTTCCCCAGGGCATAGAATACATAATAATGTGTACTCACGGTTAAAACTAAATTTCATGAAAATTGATTTAGTCGGGAGAAAGATAAAGTTTAAATATAATAATAATAATAACACCCAACAATCACATACATAGATCATGTACCTAACTAGTATGCCCTGTATCCAGGGACCCAGGAACTACGAGGACCAGGGTCCCACAGCACTGAGACACTAGACACGCTTTTTTTCTGTGCACAAATACTGTCGTGGGAATCGAGCCCACCACCTCCGGGATATGTGCCAACCTGTACACCACAGAGGCTGGTACTTTTAGCCACTGTTTTGAATAAAAACCAATAGGCAGTATAGACACAAGTGTAATAAAAGTCAGTATTACCGATCAAATGTAAATTACTCTTGGTACACAAAATAGCACTCTCACTTAGTACAACTATAAGCGAAGTTACTCGTAGCTTCGCCAGGCAGCGACTGCTCGCCGTTGGCCATGCGTCTTCCCAGGAAAACCACGACTATCCCACTGCATTATTTTTACAACCCACCGTACTTCCGGCAGGTCAACTTCCGGCTACGTTATACAATTAAGACAAGTATGAATATCGAAACACTACACAACTTCCGTTGACACAATAATAATTAAAACTAGTTTTTCCGTTTATATTTAATATTTTACATAGTTAATCATAATAAGTGCTAATACTTGCATTTTGAGCGATTTCCGTTGATATAAATACAACTTCCGGTTCAATTAAATCAATAAAAAGTAATATAATTTGTAAAATCATCATGTAATTATTAAGATCACAACACAAGCAAACAGAGCTACTTTTGAATTAAATGTAAACTAGGTAGGTATACTTTAATATCAGTATATGGGTTTCGTGTATGTACTATTAACCAACACCACTCTGAAAAACGAATTATGCGGTTACGTAGAAATACAAAAACTACAAAGTATCTGGGCTATCAAGATCAACCTAGCTAAGATCTAGAATATGTACACAAAGCGACCAAAAACAAAAAACATGACGTTCCGAGACGTTTATAATATATAAACATTAGGTACTTCAGAACTTACGAGTAGGGTGTAATGCGTCAGTGAATTATCTGTAACAGAATCTCTAATCTGTAGCAGTCATGAAGATAAAGCAATGGAAATAAAAACTTTAAAATAAAAAAAAAAAATTTTTAAATGTTGAAGTTTTTTATATTATTTTTAATGTTCGAAACTGCTACGGCGTAGAAGGTGTTGGGATTTATATTATCCTCTACAGTGTACGCCTGCATCGGCGTAGATCCATCTTCTACATTCTACATCTATTACCACTCGGGATTTTTAGTTTTAGGTACACTTGAGCTAAACTCAATTCGCAGTTTCAATGAATATAACTTTTTCATTACTTTTTAATACACTTTATAAAGGTTGCAACACACAGGCACGGCTTGTGAAGAGATTTACGCGGTAGCCGTAAATCGCAACACGATCCGCCTGTATTATGAACTAGAATAGGCAATTAATGAAATTAATTTTGAATTTATATGAACTATGAACTTATAGTGAATGCTAAATACAAAATAGTTCATTGAAAAGCTGGCAAAATTATTGCTATGGCCAAAGTTTTAGCTGTATATAATTATATAGACTTGCAATTGTACTATATAGGTACTGTTTTTACTTTGGCATTATTAACGTTACAAGAACTCGACTTCAAAGAAGTATGCACTTGTAAGAGCTGAGGACATGTTCAGGCCAAGTGTTGAGTTATTATTATCTGCATTTCGTAAAGATTGATGCGGTGCCAGATAAATGAAGTTTTAAATCAGCTTGCGTCAGTATTCGATCATAATACCGTAGGTACACTTATCATGTGTATACCAAACTGAAACAAAGCAAAAAAATAAGTTAGTGTAGTTATTGACCGCGGGTATCGAACTTAACGAGGCAAGGGGCATGCGGTCGGCGGCGCGGCGGAGGGCGCGCACGCGCAGTTCACGCGTGCGTCACTTCGGCGCGCGACGCTCGTTTCGACGATCCCAATACTACCATTGCCAAGTGTGAGGCCGGCGCGAGAAGTTGCGCGACACAGCGACCGAGAACTGAGTCGCAGCGAATGCGCCTCGTCCTCAAAGCGCGAACTGTCTGAATGCGTGACATACAACCGGAACCCGTCGCGATGTCGCGTGTTTACCAGCCCTCCGAGTTCGTCGTGGCCAAGTCTCGTATACCAACGTTCGAACGGTATAAGGAGATCCATAAAAGCTCCATCGAGAACCCTGAAGAGTTCTGGAACGACATTGCGAATGAATTTTTTTGGCATTCCAACTACACGCCGGGAAATTTTTTCGAATATAATTTTGACATCACCAAGGGGAAGATTTTTGTGAAATGGATGGAGGGAGCCGTCACCAACGTGTGTTTCAACGTGTTGGACCGGCATGTGCGGAACGGGCACGGCGAAAAGGTCGCATTTTATTGGTGAGTTCTATGCTTCCATTGCTTGTTTTCAGGATCAATAGTCAGCTGAGCGATGCACAGAGGTTAAGCGCGAATTTATTGATTTTTCGGACTTTTCCGTTTCTTGTGTTTCTTCGTTATTATGTAATTTTCAGTTTATTTCTGAGATAGACCACTGAACTTGGGAACGTGGGTCATCTATCGATCGTCGAAATGACCTAGTTGTTTGAATTAAGTAACTCGAATTACATACGAATATAATCACAGCATAGTTGTATAGAAATAAGTTTTCGCGCTTTGGTTGCTAACTTTTACGTTTAGTTAAGTAACTTATCAAGGTTGTGATCAAGTACACAAGCCAAAGCGTGAAAACTGTTTTATACAGACTTTTTTAATTAGTATTGGTAAGGTACACCGTGATTTTTCGGTGTTCTACATAGATATCGACTCAATGGATGATTCCATAACGTAATGTATAGATTCAATTGAAACTGATTTGAATTTATAGAGTATATTTCTAGTTCTGTTGTGGGACCTTATATATGAAGAAAAATCTAAGTTAATTATTTTACTAGGTTCGGAGCAAGCTCATTTTCCATTCGGTACCTATGACGCAGTTTCCCGAGAGCCACCCCTCCCACTGACACACCGGTTACGTCCACACGGGGTGTAAACGGGTGGGTCAGTGGGTCGGGACAGGTACCTACCTACATATATAATATAGAAGTTACACTTTTAGCTTTTGGCAATATTGTTTTCAATGATAAATGAGCTCATTTATAATTAGTAATTAGGTACTCATATCGGAATGAGTGGAAAGAGTGAATTGAGGATTAGATGTTTTAGCGATTATATCATTCACAAATCACATCATGTTCTTAAGAAGTGGCTTAGTAGTGGTATGGGATGGGGATGTCATGTAATGACATAACGTCACGCTACAAATAGTGTTCGGATGTGTAATTGTTGACGTAGCAATAAAGAAGCCTAAAAATGTATGTTCAGTGTTGTTGTTGATTTTGTAATAATATTTTAATGTATCTCTATTATTTTCTATCAAAAGCCAAAAAACTGTAAATAAATTTTTAGGTGTTCTCTCCGCTTAAGTATTGATATTAATTGCTATCAAAATATATTATTTAATTCCTTCCAAGCAGATTTTGTTTTGATTGTATTTTGTTTTATTTTTTGATTATATTCTTGTGTCAATCAATTTAGAACTTTCCTTGGTTGGTTTGAACTATGTCGAACGTTTTGTTATTTTTTGTAGCGAATTATTATTTGCGTTTTATTTCTTCTACACATTTTTATCTGAATAATTTTAATAGGTAGGTATGTAGGTAGGTAGGTATTATAAAAGTTGCGTGACATAGTCCAAAATAATTTTTTAGTTCGAATATGTTTTTAATTTAATTATATCTGTTAAATGTTCACTATTTAGTTGTGATTCAAAATTATTATTGTCGCTATTGTGTATAATCTCCTCTCTATTATACGTGTTCGTGAATCTAGGGACCCAAGAACTAAAACTTGTCGTTTTAGTTCCTGTTCCAAAATACGAGCTCAATCAATATAATATAATAAATATATAGGTCTACTTGCAGTGTTCAGTTTTTACTTGTGCGAATTGAGTTTAGCTCAAGTGTACCTAAAACTAAAAATCCCGAGTGGTAATAGATGTAGAATGTAGAAGATGGATCTACGGCGATGCAGGCGTACACTGTAGAGGATAATATAAATCCCAACACCTTCTACGCCGTAGCAGTTTCGAACATTAAAAATAATATAAAAAGCTTCGATAAATAAAATATTTTTTTTTATTTTAAAGTTTTTATTTCCATTGCTTTATCTTCATGACTGCTACAGATTAGAGATTCTACTACAAATAATTCACTGACGCATTACACCCTACTCGTAAGTTCTGAAGTACCTAATGTTTATATAAACGTCTCGGAACGTCATGTGTTTAGTTTTTACTTGTGCAGTTCCTAAGTCGCAATGACAAGGTCAGCCTACATTACTATTTTGCTGTTTTCGTAGTAACGTAATCGTGACCCAATCACTTCACTCATCGCTCATACTCACCAATCACTGATATAATCTGGACCCAGTAACAGGTCGACTCTTTCCCTAATTGGCTACTGTTTAGAACAGTGGCGGCCTTCTTGTCTTTCAGGGGATGAGTCGTCTCGCATCAGTCCATTAGGTTCTAGGACTGCTGGGACACCGGCATTAACTAAAGCCCGACGGATGATATCGTTCAAGATGGCGTGTCGTGGTATTCATCCTGTACTTTTGATACAGGACAGTCCGTGGTGTCCGAGCCTACCCACCATTTCACCGCAGTGACGAGGGACTTGGCTAGATACATCAATTCGAAAAAATACAGCTTACCGGAAGGTATGGTTGTCTAAAAGATAACTGAAATTTCAGCCTAAGCCCCAACAAGTGACTGCAAGTAGGCGAGCACGCTCTGCCTAAGAACTTGATGTATTTAAAATGTCTTATATCCTAAAGCACACAGCGGTAGAAATGGGAATATGGGATGAATACATGGACTGGTTCTTGAATGCTACGTGGCGTACATACGAGTAGTAATGGACGTATCATTCCCTGATAAGTCCATCTACGTAGTCGATAATTATCTACGATATATAGAAACATCTTTTACGGATTACCTGCATGGAAGCTTAAAATTAATTATTCGTGTTCGGCATAGTTTCCTCATGTTCTGTTTGGCCGAATATTCGGTTGAAGTGCCAAATAATAACTGACATTTTAATATCTGTTAAATATACGATATTTTATAGGTACTTATTTATCAGATAATTTAGCACTTTATAATCGTTTTCTCTAAATAAAAAGCAGCAAAAACTATATGATGATTTTTGTTGAACGGGTAAACGTAAACTTATGTCCCAGTGTTGGATAGAAGCCACCAATGAATTATTTATTTTCATATAATCAATATGAAATCATACGTGACATCTTGCGCAGACGAAGACACTATTTGTGTCCAGTTGCTTCCACTTGATTGCCAACCAAAACGTATTCGGTGTAAGGTAATTGGAAACTAAAAGTCGTCACGCTACCGGACAAAGCAACTACGGTTAGTTACTTACTTACTTTTAACCAAAAATGCTCGAAGTGTATCCAACACAAGACACAAGTTTGCGTGCCTAAAGCGTCACAGGGTAGGATTATTCTTATGTCTAATCTATAAATGTTTATATAGTAAAATGCATAAAAAAAATGATTAACTATTTCTATGAAATTTGTTTATGTCATTTTGATTGAAATTAATTTACGTGCTTATTAGAAAACTTCATAGGAACTGATACGATAGATAGAAATTATGCATGTCAAAAATTATTTAAATTGTTTGAAACTTAGCTGAAGATTTTTGCAACTGAAATGTGCGGTAAAGTTGACGTGTTTCCTTCCACGTATATAATCTAAACGTATTCAAGAGCCGAGTGAATTAGTATCTTCTGGGTAAGCGTTATTAACTTTAGGCTTCAGCTTGATTTACTATAAAGTGAGATGTGGCCAAACGCTGAACCATGTCAATAAAAAACCCACTATTTATCCTGTACAGTCTAGCAAGTTTAGTGGCGAATTGAAAAAATGTGTAGTTCTTACTAAATTTTCATAGAAATTATATCGATTATTGACTTTATTTGCTTGAACATCTTCGACATAAATAAATTAGAGGTTTAGAAGCTTAACGTAACAATAAGTATAACCATCAGTGGCGTCATAGGCACGCCAACTTACGCTGCACTAGGGAGAGAAGGGAGAGGGAAAAAGATAGGGGAAAAGATGACTGTGAAAAGGCTTCCCTGTATGGAAGCCTTCAAAGAGTTTTTAATTTATACGAAATAAAAGTCGTCTTTAAGGGGTTGCATTTTTAGAGCTTCATAGTTAATTCGTTCATTGGTTCGTTCTACGTTTACTTATCTATGGCTTCTACTAATCACAATTGGAATGTTCTACAAAAAAGTAATTAGTGTTTAGTCGTCTATTTCACATGTAAGTACTAGTTGTAGTGTAGTAGTAGTTGAATGCAGGAGACTCAACGTACATTATTATTGATTCGTATCGTTCGTACTCAAAGACGAAGACGGAGGAGACGGGGAAATCTTGCACATGCGTTCTTGAACTAAAGGTGGTTTTATCGAATGGCATGAAATCCAACGCTATCGTACAATCTAAAAAGTTTATAATTTTGAAGTAAATAAAGCTCATGTTTGTATAGCCTAATTATAGTTGTATTTTAGTTTTCAAAATTCATGATAAATTCTCTTCCACGTTCATCGGCTGCGCATAGGCAGGTACATATTATTCGTTATACAATACTTCACGTAGGAAGTTAGGAAGTGATTGCCAGTTAGTTGCGAACGATTGCTATTTTCTTCACGCTCACCTTCGCCGATCTAGGGCTTTGAACTCGGCGATACTTTATGATTAGAGCCCTAGGTAATTTTTATAATAATTCATTGCAATCTATGTATTTACCTTGCACTGCCCTGAGTTAATAGAATAAAAATCAATAACTTATGCCCGCAGCTTCGCCCGCGTGGCCTATAGGAAAATAATTCAAGCACCCATTTCACCCTCTTAGGGATGGAATTTCGAAAAACCCTTTGTTAGGGGATACCTACACTTTACAAAGAACACACCCTCCAAATTTCAAATCTCTAGGACCAGCGGTTTAGGCTGTTCGTTCATATAAATCAGTCAGTCAGTCGGGACTTATATGTATAGATTTCTATAAAGGTATAATTGTAAGAAATATATTTTTTTTATTATGGTGCTTTACCACAGACTCCTGGATCTGTGCTCAATGTGAGAAATATTTGCAAGGTTTTAGTTTAGAAGTAACTAAGTTAGTTTAAAATGGTAGATATAAAGGGTTTCAAATTGCATACAGGTATTATAGGTTTCGTTTTTTATTGCACTGTTATTTATATGAACCCCACATTTGAATTTACATCATTGTAGCAAACTCTTTGTTTTTATATAAAACCTGTTTACTTAAGTTTTTATTCAAAATTTAAAAACTATATTTTTGTTCTCTTTTGGCATTAGATTTTGACAGATTGTCTTTGATTTTTCGCCTACGAAGTTGGTTGTATTTTTTTGCATAATTTTCTGCTTTTTAAATATACTACTATCATTTTACAAGTCCATTAAGGTTTTTATTATCATCTGCACCACGTAGTTCACTTCATTTTGGTCCTTCACCCTACATTTCCAGCACCTGAAATCGTAAGTAGATATTTTCCATTTTATCTATCATATTTCATTTTGATTCTGTCGTGTTTTAAAACATCGTATCAACCTATTTTCATTAAGTATATTAGAAAAATTTTAATGATCACCCGCAGTAAAAGTAGAATTATGTCAGCAAACCCTCCACCTAGTACACAGCCCAACAATGAGTCGTCTAGCGTTCATAATTCGCAGCCCGACATGCCTAAATTACAAGGCAGCAATGCCTCGAGTGCGCGAACCGCCCGATCCAGGTCATCGTCTACGATGAAAGCGCAAAAAGCAGCATTGGAAGCGCTTGCTTTGCGCCGCCGTCTGGAGCGCGAGCAAGAATTCGCTGCACGGGAGCGTGAGCGAGATAGAGAACTTGCCGCTTTACAGCAGCAGGTGGAGGACAGCGAGCTACAAGCCGAACTCGCTGCTCTTGATGCCGACGCTGAGGGCAGCTGTGGGAGCCGCGGCAGCTGTACCAGGGTGAGCTCAAATAGGACTTCTCAATGGGTAGAAAATCATTGCGATCCATCTCGTTACAACGTTAATAGAGGCATTTCCGCAGTAGGATGTGAACAACAGTGTTCTGTTCCACCCCCGGGCCAGTTGGTGCCACCGCCGGTCCTGCCGGTACCACGTCCGGTCCTGCCGGTACCATCACCGGTCCTACCGTCATCACAACCGGTCGAGTCGGTACCGCCACCAATGGCCACACGGGCTACTGCATCCCCTTTTAACCTTGTCGAGCGACAAAAACAATTGCCTAACATCAACAAGGTGTCCGAGGCGGCTGGCATCATGCCTCCGCTCGTTCCTGCGGATCACACTGTTCTTTTACAAGCCGTAGCCGACACCGCTGCTGCTGCAAAGGCTCTCGCTAGTAGCCCGAGTGAAAAAAAACTGGATTTGTTTCCATTTTCTGGCAACACGCTGCAATGGCTACATTTTAGACGTATTTACGACGTTACTAAAATACATTTTTCCTCTCTAGAAAATTTAAACCGACTACATAATGCAGTCCGCGGTCCGGCACGTGATGCTGTCGCCGCGCTGCTAATGTCAGCGGAGGACCCGGAAGAGATCATGCGCGCACTCGAAGATAACTTCGCGCGCCCCGAGCTCATCGTTTTCAAGGAAGTATCTTCTTTAAAAAATCTTCCACGTTTGGGTAACGATCTAAAAGAACTCGGAATTCTCTCAAATCGGGTACGTAGCTCCATCTCTACAATAAAATTGCTTAAACAAGTAGAGTATTTATACTCACCAGAATTGTTTCACGCGGTACTTAGTAAATTAAACCCTACCATGAAAGTTAGGTGGACCGATTTTGCTATAGTAGACAACACTGGGCGTCCTAAGCTAGAAATATTATCCGACTTTTTAAAGCGTGAGTTAGATCAACATATTCGGTTTGGTTTATCACCCGAGTCTAGCTCCGCACAAAACACGCAAACCTTTTTAATCGACAAACAATTTAAGCGTGAAAATATAAATATGGTCACACATAAGGCTGAATCTAAGGTTGGACCATGCTCATTTTGTAAAAAAGACCATAATATTAAGGTTTGTTCGGAATTTAAGTCTCTTACGGTCGATAATAGGTGGCAGTGGTTACGAGAAGCGAAAGTGTGTTACCGATGTCTTAGGGGTAGTTCACATCAATGGAAAACGTGCAAAGTTAGTCCATGCGGTATCGATGGATGTCAATTACGTCATCACCCACTTCTTCACAACAAATTATCTTCTACTTCTCTTGTCAACACACTCGATACTACGATTGAACTAAATACCGCTCCGACTTCTACTGTTACTAAACCGACCGAAGAAAAAGTAGTCGTGTCTACCACCTCTACAGGCGTTAAACAACCAAGCACTATTTTAGCTCTACGTCCTCGTGCCTATTTGAAGATTGTACCTGTCACCGTTTCCGGCCCTTCAGGAACCTGCGACGTGTACGCTCTTCTTGACGACGGGAGTACTGCTACGTTAATAGACTCTACTGTCGCTGCGCAGATAGGAGCTTCGGGGCCCCAACAGTTGATTACAGTTAACGGAATCGCAGGTTTCGAGCGTAGAACTACAGTGTCATATGTTGATTTTAATATTAAGGGCAGGTATACACAAGAAACATTTTTAGTCAAAAATGCTAGGGCCATGGAGTCTTTATCTTTGCGCCCACAAACTATTCAGCGTGAAACTATCGACTCTTTGTCACATCTGACAGATCTGGTTGACTTTTTGGTGTACGAAGATGCCAGGCCAATGGTTTTAATAGGAGCTGAACATTGGCACTTGTCCATTAACCGTGACGTACGTGTTGGTAGAAGAAACGAACCCGTAGCCTGCTGTACCGCACTAGGGTGGACTTTATACGGTGTAGCTTCTAGCAAAACGAAGTTGATTGACTTTGTAAATCATAGTACATTCACTGAGACGTGTATAGACGAAAACTTAGAATTCTTAATAAAAGAACAATATAAGATAGATTCTTTAGGTATCTGTAAGACCGAAACTTTACATAGCAAGCAGGATCAACGTGCAGTAGATATTCTTGATGCCACATCTAGGCGCTTACCCACTGGCCGATTTGAGGTAGGCATGCCATGGCGAGACAATATTCAGCGTGTTCCTGATAGTTATCCACAAGCAATGTCGCGATTTTTAAGCTTAGAAAGACGTATGGCCAAAGACGCCAATTTTGCTAAGGCATATGACGTCTTTATGACAAACATGTTACACAAAGGTTACGCAGAGGAGTGTGTTCTTGAGACGTATTATGCTAACCATAAAAATGTTAAAAGTGATACGGAATTGCGCCTTTATCTGCCACATTTTGGCGTTTATCATCCTCTAAAGTGTAAAATTCGCGTAGTACATGATGCCGCAGCCAGGAATGAAGGAGTTAGCCTGAATTCTTTATTGCTTTCTGGTCCTGACCTGCTTCAGTCTTTACTGAAGATTTTATTTGGTTTTCGGGAAGGCCGCATTGCCATTACAGCGGACATCAAGGAAATGTTTCCTCAGGTCCGGATCAGGGAGCAGGATAGAGACGCTCTCCGATATTTATGGAGACCTGAAAAAACACAACCCATAAAGGAATTCAGGATGACGGCCGTCATTTTTGGCGCGTGTTGTAGCCCTTTTATAGCGCATTATATAAAAAATAAAAACGCTCATGAGCACATAAACTCATATCCTAATGCCGTGGACGCGATCTTACACAAACACTATATGGATGATTATATAGACTCGTTAGATAGCGTCAATGAAGCAGCTCAGTTAGCAGCGGACATTGTCACAGTTCACAGATCTGCATGCTTTGAAATGAGGGGTTGGATTTCTAATGATCCAGCAGCACTCGATCTCGTCAGTGACGATTTACGGGCTGCTCGATCGTCGGAAATAGATCTCGGCGACTCGACTAATAACATACGCGCTCTAGGGATTGCGTGGAATCCCGCTACGGACGAGTTAGGGTTCCGCACCGGTCTAGTCACCCTTCCTAGCCCGCTTACAAAACGTGCTGTGCTTTCGCACCTCATGCGTTTATACGACCCTTTAGGTTTGTTGGCACCTATAGTTGTTAAGGGCCGCATTCTTTTTCAAAACGCATGGCGGTTAAGCATTGATTGGGATACCGAACTTCCCCCAACTGAAGCATTAAAGTGGTCAGACTGGTTCCAAGATCTTTTAACAGTCTGTACTCTGAAAATTCCTCGTTGGTATTCAAAAGTCAAAGACTCTGAACCGTCTTACAGAGAATTACATGTCTTAGCAGATGCAAGTGAGCTTGCTTATGCCTGTGTTGCTTATTGGCGTTTAGTATATCCGGATGGCAGCATCAACCTCACTCTCATTTCAAGTAAAGCAAGAGTCTCTCCGTTGAGACCAATATCTATACCACGCTTGGAACTTCAGGCCGCTCTAATTGCTTCTCGGCTCGCACTTACCATCAAGGACAGTCATCGCAAAAAACCTTCACGAACTTTTATTTGGACAGACTCGATGACAGTTCTGCAGTGGTTGCGTAGCGATGCACGGTCTTTTAAACCTTTTGTTGCCCATCGTTTAGGCGAAATCTTAGAAAATTCTTCTGTCAATGATTGGCGATGGGTACCAACAGATTTAAATGTAGCCGACGATGCGACTAGAATGAAATCTATTCGTTTGGATCTTTCACACAGGTGGTTTTGTGGTCCATCATTTCTTTTTAAGTCCCCGGAGGACTGGCCAACAGAGCCTATTAATGTCGCACCAGTTCGCGAGGAGCGCAAATGTTCTCTGAACGAATTGGTGGGATTGACGACTGTTAACTTAGATCTACCTACGCCAGTTGCTGCTAATTGTAATCGATTTAGTAACTGGTTACGATTATTACGTGCTACTGCTCGGGCACACCAAGCTGCGGACAGCTTTCGAAACATTTTGGCCTCCATTAGAAATTCCAAATTAAACGGCGATGTTCCTCGTCCGTCATTCCGCCACTCATCAACGTCTACTACTCTTAAGCCTTTAACAGCTGATCTGATTAAAGCCGCTGAAAGGCATATTTTGCAGCAAGCACAATTGGAAAGCTTTTTGGAAGAGTTTCGTTGCATCATCAATTCAAAGCCGATCCCTAAAAACAGTCGCCTTGCCAAACTGTCTCCCACATTAGGAGAAGATAAGTTATTGCGCTTAGCTGGAAGAATTAAAGCCGTAGATAGCATCGATCCTGACACACGATTCCCAGTTTTACTTGACGGCCGCCACCCAGCTGTACGTTTGTTAGTAGAGTCATATCATCGAAGAGCAGGCCACGCAAACCATGAGTTGGTGATTAATGAAATAAGGCAGAAATTCTGGCTCTTAAGACTTCGGGACACGGTGAGGACTACAGCAAAACGGTGCTTATTCTGCAGAATTAGGAAGACGCTACCAATGAACCCTATCACAGGAGATCTTCCACCACAAAGACTGGCTCACCATCAACGGCCATTTACCTACACTGGTGTTGATTACTTTGGTCCCGTCACTGTCACCATTGGCCGCCGCCACGAAAAGCGATATGTGGCTCTCTTTACTTGCCTCACTTCACGAGCACTCCATTTAGAAATTGTACATAACCTTTCCGCTGATTCCGCAATCATGGGCCTTAGGCGTTTCATAGCTAGACGTGGAACACCAAAGACGGTATACTCCGATAATGGCACAGCTTTCGTCGGTGCCAACCGCATCTTGAAGGAGTTTTATTCTACTGATATTTTGGAGTTCGCCGCTACAAAGAATATGACTTGGAGTTTTATTCCACCGGCTGCACCAAGCTTCGGAGGTTGTTGGGAGCGCTTAGTGCGGAGCGTAAAGGTGGCTTTGAAAGCGACACTTAATGAAAGAGCACCTAAAGAGGAAACTTTTAAGACTTTACTGGCAGAAGCCGAAGCATTAGTGAACTCTCGCCCATTGACTCACGTGTCCACAGATCCTGACGATCCCACGACATTGACGCCTTTCCATTTTCTCATCGGTTCATCTTCAAACGAATCGCTGCCTGCAAATTTAGATGACAGTGACCTGATCCGACGCGCGGAATGGAAAAAGGCCTTACGACTCGCTGATCATTTTTGGAATCGCTGGGTGCGCGAGGTCCTGCCAACCATGCAAATACGTGGACAAAGTAGTGGCAATCTTGGGAATGATCTACAAGTAGGGGATGTAGTCATAATTGTGGATGAGTCATTACCACGAGGGACATGGCCTCGAGGTCGAGTACAGAAGTTGTTTCCAGGGAAAGATGGCATAACAAGGGTAGTCGACGTTGCCACACAAGGGGGCTTGCTGCGCCGGCCCTTGAAAAAGCTGGTAAAGCTCGCCACCTAAGATCATTATCTGATCTTGGCAAGTTGAACCAGTTGGTGCATTGCTGCACGAGGGGCAGGATGTAGCAAACTCTTTGTTTTTATATAAAACCTGTTTACTTAAGTTTTTATTCAAAATTTAAAAACTATATTTTTGTTCTCTTTTGGCATTAGATTTTGACAGATTGTCTTTGATTTTTCGCCTACGAAGTTGGTTGTATTTTTTTGCATAATTTTCTGCTTTTTAAATATACTACTATCATTTTACAAGTCCATTAAGGTTTTTATTATCATCTGCACCACGTAGTTCACTTCATTTATTGAGTAATATATTTATTCGCATTAAAATGTAGTCTGCCAAAAGGTTTCATTAGCAAGACGCCTACTATGTTGAGAAGTATAAGTGAATATTTATAATAGTAAAGTGCGCTCAAGCCACTTCCAGGTACGCTTGATCTATGTAAGCAATTTGCTTATCGCTGTGTGCTAGCCGGTAACCAGTATTGAACAAAATTACACGTGAAATGACCAGTTTTCTTTAACTACTTACTACTAAAATATATCTATATTAATATCTGTTTTGTACGACAACAATAATTATTTTGTACGTTATGTTAGTTAGTTAGTTAGTTCTCATGTAAGTGAAATAAATTCTTATGAGAAATAAATATCTTTAACCTCAATACGGCTCAGTCTTTCATCTTTCTGTAGCCGTACCAAGACCTTATTTTGGAGATCACCATATTTGTAGGACAAGTTACCAAAACACGTGTACACTTATAATCTAATTTCATTCTCTTGTACTTACTATAAAGTCCATAATATTAAATCCATCATAGACGTAGACCCTTTGTATATAAACATCGGGCGCGCGCCGAAATCATTTCAATTCAGGGACAAGGTCAGAAGGGTGGCTGCGGCTGGGATGATGGAGGCGGCTTTACGCAATCGTTATGAGATGTTTACTTTTTAGATAATACCAATTATGTATATTCGATTCCGTCGTAATATTATAACATTTGATATGTCATAAATAATGTTATGAAATCATTTTATAATCGTTAATACTGCAAAACCTAATAAACCTATACCTGAGAACTTAACATAAATAAAAACTAAAAATGTAATATAACCCGTTGGTGCAGGGGAAAGTGCTCAGAATGCTGGCAATATACCACGTTGAATGCCAATGCTTATTTTTTGTGCAAAATATAAGCCAGCATTCTGGTCACCTGATGCTTCCACTAAACGATTGGCCAAGTCCCTATTTCAAATATTATTTCCCTTGCGATTCTACTGCTAGCGACGACTACGCCCTCAGCAAGTATACAAACGCATACATAAGCGCTATTCGCTTATGTATGCGTCTGTATACTTGCGGTAATAATTTCATATTTTTTTGTTGTGTTACTGTTTATACTCACCACATATACATACATACATTAAGTCCCGAGGCAATAAACAGAGCAAGCTGTTAACACCTATGGGATATGTACCATCGAGTATTTTAAAACGAGTTTCGATACGCCTACATATTTGCGTGGTCAAATGCTAGAAAAGTTAGAAGATAAAAAATAATTATGATTTAGCATACTTTATGAATTTTCTTTTTTATCCCGATGCATAACTTTGTAATATACCACGTTTTTACAAGCAGTAGGTATGTAGGTATTGTTAAAAGATGGAATGGTCTGTAGGAAAGTCTTGACTTCCATATAGGAATAGCGAGAAGCCGAGCACGATCTGCGACGCTATACGTATCTAAAATAAATGTCCGTTCTAGTTCGCAGACCAGTCACAGCTATAGGAAATTAGAATTCAGGCAAAACACCAAAGCTTTATTGGCCTAAGACAAATACAGCTCAAATATACCTAAAAATGGGGCAAAAACTTTTCCCAGCAAAGGCAATTTGTTGAATATATTGAATCGTATATTCTAATTTTTCTATTATAACTTTGATGGCTTCGTAACTACGATTTTTTTGAAAGAATTACAGCAGTAGTTAATCTTCGTCGGATTCACGTGCTATGTTGATCTCAACGGCTTTTCTTGTCGTAGGGAGGGGAACCAGCCAGATGACTACAGCCGTTGCACGTATCGAAAACTCTTGGACCTGGTCTGCCAGTTCGCGAACGGGCTACGGGACTGTGGCGTAGCTCGCGGCGACCGCGTCGGCATATACATGCCTATGATCCTCGAGACCGTCGTCTGCATGCTGGCGTGCGCCAGAATCGGAGCTGTGCACACTGTCGTGGTAATCTTTCATTCTAATTCTGGAATTATATAATACATCATTTTTATTTACCTATACTGAATCCGTGTTTTGTCAATGATATTACCTACTTTACTACTAATACACCCCTTTTCACTCACCGTGGAACATGTCTCCATGTCGGTTATAAGAGTCCATTCAGTTACATGTCTACCCAACAGTATAGTTATTAGTTCTGTCAGCTCACTGTCACTTTAGCGTTCTAATATTGTATTTATTGTCTGATGATCCTCACTTCATTACAGATTTCATTAGAATGAGAAGATTTTTCATGTTTTCCTTTTAATATTTATTTTTTTACGCTTGAGCTAACTTTTTATTGAAGCGCGGACAAACAATAGTTTAACACCAACCATATGTGCATGTATTTATTTAGCAAAAAATGTAGTGTGGAAGATGAAGCAACGCAAAGAATCTTATTTAAGCTTATATAGCTTAATAAATAGCGAAGTTGTAAAATGATGTCGACTCTTATCGGTTAGTCTTTTCGATGTAATGAAGTGGTCAAATTTTTAGTTCGCAGGCTTTTCATCGGACTCTCTGGCCGAACGACTAGCTGACAGCAACACCAAGCTAGTGGTGACCGTTGACGGCGCGTGGCGCGGAGAGAAGATGCTGTACCTAAAGAATACCGTGGATGAGGCCATCCGCAAGGCGCAGATCAAGTTCAACCACTCCGTGAACCTGTGCATCTGTGTCGCGCATCTGGCCAGGGTCACCCCGGGCGCTGATCAGGCCCCCGATGAATGCCCTGTAGGTTTACTACAAATTTGATATCCTCTGGCAAATAAACAGTCGTGAAGCGTTTAAATTAATTTACCTACACAAATATCAAAGTGTATAAAGTTATTGTACAAATATTTTGCTTTATCTGACACATAGGAGCTGCACAAGCTGCTGTTTAATGTAATCATTCTTGGTTCAACCAACAGTACAGCTGGGATGATGAGCATGACATCTGGTGGCACGAGCTCATGGAAGATCAGTCTTCGATCTGCCCACCAGCTTGGATGGGTGCTGAAGACCCACTCTTCATGCTGTACACCAGGTAGGAGTACCTCTTGGGGAGCTACATAGGTGTTGTGTGGCTTTTCAGGCGAGCTTGTCCAACCGCCGACGGATAACTATGATTATTTTCAAATTAGATCGATTTCTGTAGAATAGTATGGGTAGCCACTTTTCGACTTCTGCTTATAGAAATGGCTTACGACATTACTGTCACTAATGTTTTAATATAATAGTGTCTTGTAGTGCGTTTGATCTTCAACTGACCTCTGTCTTATCTTGTTTCTATTATCTCCCTTCAAAATGCGTTAGTTTCTGTCGCATAATCGTCGGTGTTGTGACATCGGCCTGAAATGGAATGAATAGACTGCTTGAACCAGTTTTCAAAACCACTGATTGTGATGCGTTATAATTCATCACAAAGTAGGGGCAATTTAGTAAAACAAAAACAGCTGTTCAACAGCTCATACTCAGGAGAACTTAAGCTATGCCGGTTAGCATCTTCGAGTAGGTATGTTACCGGTATTCAAGGAGTCCGTACATTCTTCGCATAAATAAACCGCTGGAGGAGATTCGGTTCGCTCGTAGTTCAAGAATGTAGCTAAGGGAAGGTTTTCCTCCGACAGCGGGTCGACCGGGAAGCCAAAAGGGGTGGTCCATACTACTGCAGGGTACATGTTATATGCGGCCGCTACCTTCCGCTACGTGTTCGACTACCGTGACCGCGACGTCTACTGGTGCACCGCTGATGTCGGCTGGATCACAGGACACACTTACGTCGTGTACGCGCCGCTGGCCAACGCGGCCACTTCGGTCTTGGTGAGTGGAATAAAACTAAAGATAACGTATTAGAATCTCGCGTTATAAAAAAGTGTGCCTTAGACCACACGACTGAAGTAAAACTTCTTTAGCTCCATCTATCGGTCGGTATAACTTTGTTTTTGCTTTGTTTAATGTTAACTATACCCGCTCGGGCTTCGCACGGGTATAAAATATACAGTCTATGTCATTCACTGAACCTACGCTATTTATAGGCACGTTCCCGCCCCGGTCGGCCGGAACCGCCGCAAACGCTACGTCCCGCAATTTTTAAATCTGTAATATCTTCGAAAATATTCATTTAAATCATATGATGTAAAGGGCCATATAGATATATATTAAATCAACAATGTATTTAAGGTATTTAATTAGATAAGGATTAATGCTGTATTGGTTAAAATCGCTTCGAAAATTAGCCATTATTTGTCGTAAAAAGTAAATGACAAAAAATGTTATTGTGGGATATCCATAAGAGATAGACATATAACATATGCACCTTTTCAATGTGTACAATACTTAGTACATCATTTTGATAAATTTCGTAGGGTTAAGCCTTCGTTTGCAATGTAAGCGGAAAAAATGTAATTATTTACGACATCACATTAGAAACCTCAAAAATACCAATATTTCTCCACTATTTAATGGATGTTATTATTATACATATAAACCTTCCTCTTTAATCACTCTATCTATTAAAAAAGACCGCATCAAAATCCGTTGCGTAGTTTTAAGGATTTAAGCATAGGTACATGGGACAGAGAAAGCTACTTTGTTTTATACTATGTAGTGATAGTGATAGTGATGTCGCTATCTTGACAGTTGTAAATTGTTATTTTAACGGACATACCATCATAATAATACAAATTTTAATTTTAACTTTGTTATGTTGACAATGGAGATCTACGGGAAGTAAAAACTTTCAACTTCCGTTCGCCTCGTTACGCATTGATTAGCTTACTCGCCAAGTCAAGCGTGCGTAAAGAAATTTCACTTCAAAAAGAACCTGCAATTTGAGCATTGAATCAGGGCGTTGGTGCGACTGACGACTAAAATTGGCTCAGGGCTTGGTACTGATTAATACACACGTGACGTTTTTTCAAGAATGAACGCCTTAGTATTACTTGCACAATCATTGGTGTCGATTCTGTGTCGCATTCTCTAAAACTAAAGTAAACTTAAAGTATGTCGGGTATTCTTCTGATAAAGGGGAAATGAAAAAGACGAAAATATGTTAATTTCGTTTACCCTTAGAGTATGCGACACAGAATCGACACCATTCTATCCTTAATTTATAAAAGCGAAACTTTAATTTGTTTTTATGTTTGTTTGTGTGGTTTTCAAACATAAACTACATAATAGGCTAGGCTTCGTTAATTTGGATGTGATTTTGCATGCTTATATTTATCTCGTCAATATACAAATAGGTACATATCTATTTGTATGCAAACACTTATTATTCATGTACTACATCTATTGTCATTGTGATTAAGGTGAACGAGACTTAGTAAATACCTCCTTCGCTGCGAGATTTATCTCGGCCGCCTCAATTTGCTTCACAATATGGGGTCATGACGAACTGAAGCCATGTTTCGGTTTATTTTGAAAGTATATTTTGCTGTGTATTTATATCTATGAAGTTAGTATGTATTATTTATCATTCCGTAGTATTTTAGAAATGGTTACCTACAGATTTTAAAACGCGTCCTTATTTCTCGGTGAATGAATGTCAATTACGCTTTGAATGCTAAATATAATATAAATATTCTAAATGTAATATATATATAAATATAACTCAAAGGTGACTGACATAGTGATCTATCAACGCACAGCCCAAACCAGTAGACGGATAGGGCTGAAATTTGGCATGCAGGTAGATGTTATGACGTAGGCATCCGTTAAGAATGGATTTTTAGAAATTACACCCTTAAGAGGGTGAAATGGGTGGTGGAATTATTTTCCCATAGGCCACGCCACGGGCGAAGCTGCGGCCAGAAGCTCGTATAAATTAAAATAACTTGCAAATTGTAAAGGTATAATAATCTTTATCTCAGCATAGCGAATTAGTAGTTACACCTAACTAGAACGAACTGTTAAGTCCTTGTTTACCTTCTATAAATCTAACTTATATACGTAACATTACAACTAGCTAGGTTTAGACTACAATCTCTGCTTAACCTTAAGTTATTTTGATACATATGACAAGCAATCGATTTGACCTTCACCTGAAAGTATGACATGAAAGTTGTTATCCTAGGCCAAGGCCTACCTAATTATTGCGTCATTGCAGCTTAGATACAAGATCATAGCTGCGGTTCTCATAACCTAATCACGATCTTACCTATTATTAGAGTATGTTTATGAACCGAATGGGTTAAGATAACATAAGTTATGCGATTATATCACACTAATATTATAAATGCGAAAGTTTGTATGTGTGTATGTTTGTTACTCCTTTACGCTGAAACGGGTGAATGGATTTGGATGAAATTCGGTACCAAAATAGCTTATAGATTAACATATAGGCTACATTTTATCCCGGAGAAGTGTAATTTTCCCGTGGGATCAGCAAATAATTAAAATACTTTTTTCCGCGAGTGAAACCGCGGGGCGCAACTAGTATAGAATAAATTGTTCAATTTATCAGCCAATAATTCATCAAAATCTGTATTTAGTCATTAAAGCAGATATATACTTTCGAAGTTACGTTCTCTGTGTCTAAAGTCAGTTAAATAATAAATACAAAGGTATTGTTAATCATTACGGCACAGAATAGACCTTAGTACATGACATAACGAAGGTCGAGCTCGTGACCCAGCAATGCTATTAGCCGGCTTGCAAGCCGAGGGCAGAACCTTTTACTTAATTATTATTATTATTTTATTTGCCGTGTCGTTTAATATCAGGCGAACGGCTAGCACGTCACGTCATTCCTTAACATAAAAAAATATAAATAATAATAATAATTATAATTACATAAGACGTATTTAATAATAATAACAAGTGTGGACATCTCAACGCCATCTAGCCCCAAACTAAGCATAGCTCGTATTATGGGAACCAGATAACTGATACAATACTTTAATACTTTTTTTGTTTGTAAATACATACATATAATACAATATAACACCCAGACACAGAACAAACACCTATGTTCATCACACCAATGTTTGTCCTGGGTGGGAATCGAACCCGCAACCCACAGTTCAGAAGGCAGGGTTACTACCAACTGAGCTATCGGGCCAGTCCACACACATATTGATTTAATTATAATGCCATAAATAATAAACTTTATGACGCTCTTATGACATACTTATTTCTTGTTTTGTATCTACTTTTCTGCCTACTATCAAAAATTCGGTTCGGAACACAAGATGTATCGGTGCTTTTACGGGAATCCATATTTATTTATTTATAGAAGAGATCGCTATTAGCCGTCCATCGCTGCACTAGTACGTAAGATGTATTCATTCCTGTATTATGTGAATTTCATTGGTGATACAATAAAGAGCTATCTATCTATCTATATTTCATGTATACACCAATATAAATTGGAAAGTGATTCTTTCTCACCATTTCGCGACTGAACGATGAATATTTTGATGTAATTTGGTATACATATAAATAATTAGAACCCTGTGTGGAAGTTTCTACATAGACTGTAGACCGCGCGTGCGAAGCCATAGGCTCCAAAATATTAGAAATTTAAGTTCTTTTCCAAAAGAACACCTACAATTTCATAGTAGGTACATATATTACATATATTGACAGCCTCTGTGGCGTGGTGGTTGAGCAGGTCGGCTCATAGCCCGGAGGCGGCGGGTTCGATTACTGCGCCAGGACAAGTAGTTGTGCACAGAAAAAAAAACGCAAATACTAGTTCTGAGTCTGGGTGTTGTGGGACCATGGTCCTCGTAGTTCCTGGGTCCCTAGTCACAGGGAATCCTAGTTAGGGTCCAGGATCTATGTATGTGATCGTTGGGAGTTATTATTATTATTATTATATATTATTATATGTGTAGTATATTGTGAGTGATGAGGTCTGAATAAATTCAAGTTTTAAAAAGTCTTTATTATTAATATAAATACACATCTTATACGCAATTACGCACAAGCGTCCATATTATTCTATTGATATGAGAATCTGAATCGCGTAATCCTATCTCCATACTGTGTGTTCAAAATATACAATATATTAAAATTGCTAAATGGTAAATTCGGATGTTTAGACGTGACGATGTATTATGACCGGAGACCAGCTGCAGCAGACTGGTACATATTTTTGCAAGTGCGTTATCTAGCAACTTTTACTAGGTGGTAGGACTTTACTGCAAAGTTCGTCTAGGTAGGTACCACCGCTTTGCCAGTTATTCTGCCGCCAAGCAGTAGTGCGCAAGCACTGCTGTGTTCCGGTTTGAAGGGCACTGTAGCTAGTGAAATTACTGGGCAAATGAGACTTTATGATCTGATCTCACAGTTTAGTAATCTTATTACTAGATTGTGCTAATGTCTCTGGATGACGTGCGCAGTGCAGTGTCACGCGAACCTCTATACTTTAGAGTTCCGAGTGACACTGCAGCTGATATGGGCAGCCGTGTATTTTAACATCAGGCGAACGGCTAGCTCGTCACGTCAT
Organism: Ennomos fuscantarius; assembly: GCA_905220475.3. NCBI lineage: Eukaryota > Metazoa > Arthropoda > Insecta > Lepidoptera > Geometridae > Ennomos > Ennomos fuscantarius. Next base: position 8,474,028 of record HG992023.1, on the reverse strand, counting down.
TCCGTAACATAAAAAAAAAAAACTATTGGCACACCACTTGATAAACTACCTCCTGCATATCATATAAGTAAACCGTTAACGAAACCCTGATACACCTAAAACTACTAGCTTAGGTACGTAACAGATAACGAGACCCCTGCATAACTGCCTCCATATATTGCACAAGGGTTCTTGATCACTGGACCCCTTGTTCTAGTTCGAAGGCACACCGTTCTTCCCGGACGCCGACCGCTACTGGGAGATCATCAACAAGTACAAGGTGTCGCAGTTCTATACCGCACCCACCGCCATACGGTCCCTCATGAAGTTTGGCGAAAGCTTTACACAGCGGTAAGTTGTACCGTAACTATATACACACGTAATAAATAGTATTACTACCGTACTATGTCTACATATATGCATGTTTTGCTTATAGCTAATTATAGTGCACCAGAATGGCAAATAGTTTAGTATAGTCAATGAGGTAGGTACATTCGTGTGCTAACGCAGACATACCTAAGCTGTACATTAATCATGATTATAAATATGATATAGTTATTGATCTTTGTTTGAATGTATTTTTGTAAGTATACATGCTATAGAGAACGGAAGGAATTTCATTAGTATATCCTCTCAAGAATTGAAGATATAACCTTCTTGATTCTGATAGTATACAATGTACTATAGTACTTCCTTGGATGTAGCTTCATCTGTCACGTTGAACAAATCATAGATAGTGTATAGGTAGTCGCAAAGTATTACAGAAAAGCTGAATTTCAATAAACGATTTTTATATGAAACTAGGTTGTAGTTTCATAATCGCGCAGCTTGGTGACGCTTGGATAGTCGCGCAATATTACTTACATCGCATCCACGTATATTTACTGTACATTCTGCATGAATACTTGTATGAGAGTTCTGCTGAACTTTTGACTCCCCCTTTATCGCAGATAACTGAATCTTTGTGTTCTCACCAGACAAGTAAAGGATGGGGACAAACCGGCGCGGTAGGCCGCGGTTGAGGTTTCGATTGCATCAGTATGTGTCAAACTTACAGTCGAGCGATAGCTGCATATAAAACCATACTTGATGAAGATTATTTTATTGCGGGTATAAAAATCGATCATCGTCACTGTTGTTGAATCCAGTTGAGCTATGATTGCGTTGGCTGAAACGTAATCTTTTTTCAAGGCATGACCTTTCATCGCTGCGAGTGTTGGGCAGCGTTGGAGAGCCGATCAACCCCGAGGCTTGGCACTGGTACTATCAGAACGTCGGGAGCAGCCGTGCGTCCATTGTGGACACCTTCTGGCAGACCGAGACCGGCGGTCACGTACTCTCCAGCCTGCCTGGCGCCACACCCATGAAGCCGGGCGCTGCCGTGAGTACTACCCTAGCATTGATTACTTTATCTAGAAAGAATATCTAAAATAGACATTCTTATGTTTATGTTCACATTAAGAAATATGGATGAAATTTAAAAAATACACTAATGATCGATCGTTTAAAATCGGGTGCATATTACGTCATTATAGTGCACGGCTAGCTGTGCCCCGTGGTTTCACCCGCGTGGTGAAAATTTTCCATACTTTCTTAACTCTTTCTTTCATAAGAACCTTCTGAAATAATAAACACAATAAAACAAGAATTGGCGAAAGTGTTCTATCCATTCATCCGTGATGCGATGACCAAGGGAAATAGAGATTCATTTATATATATGAAGATGATGCACTATCATAATTTTATTAAATGTACTACTAGCTGACTCGCCTCGTCTCCGTACGGGCTAATTAATTTTACGCCTAAATGCCCTCTTCCCTTTCTAAAATACAGGGTCGTAGGTATTATCTGAAACACATTACCTTTTTTTATTATTAGATAGGCTTGCGCTTGACCACTATCGCACCTGATGGTAAATAACGATGCGGTCTAGGATGTAACACGCTTGCCTAGAAGATACCTACCTATTTACTCTCCATTTGAAGACTCGAGTTGTGTAGTTGTGTGGTGTGATACGTCTTGACGCTTCTGCCGATCAACGAGAATTGACTGCTATTTCGTCCTTTTTATCGCGCCTCAACTTCCCCCACCAAACCCAATTTTACTGAGCCGAAACCATCCATGGTTGACTGATAATATCAACCAATCCCTTCCGGCAGTGCTGCCAACCAAAGCACTATATTTTTTTCATTATTTTTTTTTCATTCATTTCCAGTAATCGATTTATAAAAATTTAAAAGAAAAATGTATTGGCCTCCCTTTTCACTTAGGGGTATAAAAATAGTTTACGTCCTATTCTCAGGCCTACTGAATACAAACAAAATTTAATACCAATCGGTCAAGAAGATTCAGAGTATTTTTGTTACAAACACTGACACAAGAATTTTATAAATTAGATATCAATGAATAAAGCTGAAGTGAACTGCAGAATAGGTATTTAGTACATACTTGAGTACATATATGTATACTACCTTAACCGAAACAAACCATACATTTTAAATAGATTTCTCATCAGAATTCTATATTAATTTATGTGACTACCCTAAATAAAGTTAAACATTTTAAAGTATAATACAACCGCTTGTTCACACGAATAAAATCAATGTTTACTGAATATTCATTACCTACTTATGCACAAAACAATGAAGCAAACGCTTGCATATACGTGATTATTCTAGTCACAAAGATTTAAAACATTCAATGTTTTCCCCATACAATAACTTTCCTTGGATGCTACGTAATACTACGTGCGGGCCACATTTCTACATAGCCTATAATATTTTTTGTTTTGTCCCCTTCGTTCTCGTTTGAGGACAATATTAATAGAAAAGATGCATATTTTTATATCTTGGGGCAAAAGGCAAAAATTTATATTTGCATGTTGCAGAAGATAAATCGAATGTATGCAAATAAACCATGCAAGTTTCCCTATACGAAAAACGGGACGTGATATTGGGAACCGATTCCATTTCTGCGATCACTACACACTCAATGCAGCTTTAGGTTCAAGGCAATCCCTTGTTCGCGGCTGGCTTGTGAAATAATTAGAGACTACACTAAACAAACTTGTCATAGTTAATACATGGAATATATACGTAACTAGTATGTGGCCTGGAGGTTCAGTTTTACTTCAGTATTTACCGCACTAAAAGTTTTACCTACCTACCAAGTTTTAGCTGTTGATTATCGTGCGAATCTCCTTTGATTTTAAAGTCTAGGGAGATCAAATAATCACAATTGAGGTGGGGCAGCATTGGTTGCAGGCAGGGCGGAAGTAAAAAAATATATCATGATTGGTCTACCCTCGAAGCACGGGCTCCTAAATCAAATCTTAGTATTTGGTATTTTTAAGGTAGGGCATTGTAGTGCTTACATTATCTAGTTTTGATTTTGGATTCCATGTGACTTCATCTGTTTCGTAGGGATTCCCATTTTTCGGAGTGGAGCCAATTTTGTTAGACGAAGGAGGAAACGTGATCGAGGGTCCAGGCGAGGGCTACCTTGTCTTCAGCCGGCCCTGGCCCGGCATGATGCGCACTCTCTATGGAGACCACGAGCGCTTCGAGAAGGTTTATTTCACAAAGTTTCCGGGGTATTACTGCACTGGAGACGGTAAGCAGCGTGGCGACATTATATTACATATCCTCATTGATTTAGTTCCTATATAGGCGATCACGTAACTTCATTGCAACCAATTTTTCAAGAAAATTTGTATGTATTTGACAGTTTCAACACGCAGTTTATAGTTACTATTGACATTTTCAAATTAGGAATGTATTTTCTGTTGCAATTCAATCAAAGTTCCGTGATCACATCCCCCTGGGCTCTGAAACCTTTTGAGTCGGAAGAGTCAATAATTAGAATTTACAACCATTTCAAATTTTATTAAGAGTTAAAATTTTATTTCTTGCCTCCAATAAATAGTACTTGCGTAATGTGTACTTTTAAATAAAATAAATAACATTTACGTATGGAACTAAAGAACCGCAGGTTGCTGACCCTTGATTTAGTTCAATTATAGTTATAGTGTAAACACTTTTAAATATACTTTTATAATTTAAGATTATTAAAATAGCTATTTTGAAAAAAATTAAAATCCGAGACCCACCTGGCCCAAAAAATGCTGGCGCATTGGCCTTTATTGTTTTTAACAATAAAGTATTACTTTAACACTTGCATGCAATTTCACATTAGAGCAAGTTCTCTTTTATGTAGATGAAATTTAATTTTGATGTTGGTACAGGCGCCCGTCGCGACGAGGACGGACTGCTTTGGGTGACTGGCCGCATCGATGACATGTTGAACGTGTCGGGGCACCTGATGTCAACAGCCGAGGTAGAAGGCGTGCTGACGGAGCACCCTCAAGTGAACGAAGCTGCCGTGGTCGCGCGGCCGCACCCCGTCAAAGGCGAGTCCCTCTACTGCTTCGTCACTCTCGCTGATAATGTCGCCTTTTCCGATAGTCTCGTTGACTCGCTCAAGAAACTTGTTCGCCGCAAAATTGGCGCGTTCGCCGCCCCCGACGTCATCCAATACGCACCCGGCCTGCCCAAGACTCGCTCCGGCAAGATCATGCGCCGGATCCTGAGGAAAATCGCAATGGGCGACCGCGACATCGGCGACACGTCGACTCTCGCCGACCCCGGCGTTATTGACGACCTGTTCAAGAACCGACCAAAGTAAAGCGGTCATACAACCACGGGTGATTTTAATTTTTTAATCTACCAAGTAATTTGGTGCCAAAACATTTCAATATGAACTGTTTATTTTTCATCATGTGCTTAATAATTAATTTAAACTTTTGTGCCTGTATGTTGCCCGTGTGGCATTATATTATTTATTTAAACGTAGTATAAAATATGCTGTATCAGAACTACACACCATCACATAATGGCTGCTTCTACTCGTAACTATACTACAGTTACAGATTACATAAACCTAAGCGGAAAAGCTATCCGATAGTTTATGAGACTGTTTTCATATGTTGTATTATGTTTCATATGTCTTTGCTGCATTTAAAAAACCCGTTGACAATGCTTATCCCATTTTAAAAGGTCCGTCCTCAGCATGTCAAAATTTACCTAATTATACCTAAAATTAACAAGGGCTAGGTGTGGCAACCCAATTTGTTTTGGCATCACAAGGAGGTATACAATATACCTATACTTGGGAAAATTTACGAAATTTTTGGATTTACTTACTATTTTCATCTATATCAAACGTTAATTAACTTAATGTATACACTGCTGACGGTCACATCAACAGCCGGAAAACGGTCCACTGCTGAACACAGACCTCCTCCATAAAACGTCACGCTGGTTGGACGCTGATCAATTTGTTTTCCATAACCACCACGATTGGGAGGCGGCTTGCTGATTGCAGAACATTATTAAATATACCGAGGAGAAACTGCTGCCCATTCCCTAGATATTCCCTTAGCCGGCTCTTATACGTCACCCGCGGAAAGATCAACGCCCAAGCTGTTGACGGTAACGACCATGAAATATTATTTTCTGGTAAGACAACTGTTTATTGTATTCCAAAGACGTAAATAGTCAATAATAAACAAATTGGAATATTATTTTGCTGCTTATTTTATTTCTGCCACACAGAAATATCTAAATGTTAGTAAATTGATTAAATATTATGTACACTTTACCTAAATGTTTAGAGAAGTAAATCAACGTAATATTAAAACTAGGCATTAGATCATAAGGCACATTCGTAACCTATATAAATTATTGTTCGGAGGTTTTCGTCTCATTCTGTATGTTTGGAACAATGACAAGGCTCTTAATTAATGCTAATTATTGCATGTAGTTCAATGGCAAAACAAAACACCTGCTTAACAAAGGTAAGATTTATCGTTCTTCCGAACAGGCGCTGTGACGATGTAGCGTAATTGCATTGTCTGCGAAGATACTACATAATTTTAAGGGTACATGCTGTGAATGAGATATAAATCTCTGTTAAATTTTATTTATTTTTACATATTAATTACTTACCCTAATATATATCTGTATAAAAGCTTTTGTTGTTTATTAAAATAGAGTAACGTACAACAGTGCGGTGGAATATTTTCAAACATAGGTTTGGTTTGAAATAATTGTACCTTCTGTTGTTAATATAATTAATTATTATTCTACCTATTTAAATTATGTTGGTGTTGATTGTAATTGTAGAATGTGACCATTCCATTCTAGAGTAGGCATCGTTTGTTTGTGACAGTATGAGAGTGGGCGATAACGCACATGGACGATTTTAGCAACAACTGTGATTGAATATTTAATTGTAAGTGTAAAGAGAGACTATCGTCAGCCCGTGTTCCACGCTGGCTGAGGTGTGTGTGGCGCGTTGTATATTTTAGTATTATTTACTCGGCATTCTTCATCCAAATATTTACTAGTTTTGACATGTATCTATTTTATTTACTACAATTAGTAATCTTATTTTTTTTTATTGTAATCATTTTTTAGTTATTGTTATTTAACATTGACGCCGCTGTAAATAAACGTCTAGTGGTGTAACCCTATTAACACGTAAAATTTCCACGCGAAGTGTACGAGCCGCTGCTGGCGACATTAGTGAGCACTATAAGTGCACTAGGTATCTCCGCTTTTTGTTATGAGCTATTTTAGTTGTTTGTGATATTATTTTGTTCATGCACAATATATCGAATTAAAATTTATATGTAGATAAAATACTTAGGTGTCTGTGATGGCTGCCACCCATTGGTTAACTTATTACCAGCTATATTATGCGACCAATCATCAATCAAAACATCGAATAAAATCATTATTCCTCATAAATCTGGATACTTACGTACCAATACCGTCGTACATCAATCGTCGATCGCTATGGAAATAAAAACCTCGTCGTGTCGCATCGAGTCGCCCGTGTGTGACAGCCCTTAGCTTGTGTTATCTTTATGATGTAACCAATTTACGTGTCTAAATAATAATGTTTGGTGTATAACTTTTAGCTGATAAGTGTACTATAGTTTTAAGAAGTGACAAGCGCATGCAATTCGCTTGGATTTGCGTGATTCGATGGACATAAGTTATCTTTCGTTGCGATGACACACATTTATATGACCTCTCGTCATTTTCTAATAGGTATTTTATTATGTTCCCACACAGATTAAACAGATATTAAATATAGTAACAGTTATGACATCTATATTTGTTATCAGTTGTGTGATTGTGTGTCACGAATAAATGTTATTTCTTTCTTTCTTTTTATATTCTTAATTAGATATTGATGCCACGTACATTTCAAGCGGAGTGCATAGCGGGCCGGATGACTTGTCGAAACTGATAAAGTGCGTTCTCAAGAAACGAAGAATACAATGTTGACTGATATTTTGTCTTTAACTAGGTACCTACAAATGACCAACATCCACAGTGACCGTTGATTATTCACTAACTACATAATAAAAACGAGCTACAACACAAAAAATATGCGTAGTTATTTTTAACTTCTTACATATCACGAAGGCTGATGGACCATCTTAGAAAAATCTCTTGAGCACGTACACTTGGCGCTGTATCTTTTAAATAAGAATAAATAAGTATAGATGTTGTTGACGTATTAAATCGCACTTATTTGTAATGCACAACGTAATAACTACTAAATTATAAATTTTAGTAGGTCTATTTCGCTGTTATTTCATTTTAACGAAATGACGTCATATTATATCTCGGGTACCATGACTATAATGTACCCACTTGTTATTCTTACCAATGAAAGTTTCATGCGATTTGAAAATCTATGCTTTTAACATTCAATAATATGACATCATTTCAAGACGCGTTTGCCTTAAGGTAAATTAAAAACAAATATATTTATTTTAATTAAATTAAAATAAAAATCTCAGTCACATCAGATGTCGCATACTTAAGTAATCCAGTATTAATTATGCAATCATTGTGTGTTTAATTTGAAATAAACGATTAAACATCATTAATTATTTTATAATTTAAGAAGTACCTACCCACCAAGCTCTATACATACAAATATATATATAAATTATCAGCTTTCGGACGCTCCTTGATGCTCAATGCGAATAAAGCGCTACAATATATTTTGCAAGAATATACCTATAATACTTTATAATTTGTATGAACAGAGCTACACTAACCTCAAACAATTTGATTCTCATGGTTACACGCAGCGCGATCTCTGTAGGTAGGTAGGTACTTAGAACTTCTACCTATAAGATGCTAAATTCTATAGTTAGCTTATTTATTAAAAGTAGCGTTAAAACAATATATGTACCTTCGGTGTGGAAACGAACATATCATAATAAACGTGATTAAATAAAAACAGTGGTTAATCATTATCTTTCCTGAGTCCTGATAGGTAGGTATATCGCCAGGAAATATACACAATCGGAAATATATAAACAGCTGTTTTTTTTTAATTTAATAGAGCTCTCACAAAATTTAACGAAAATCGGTTCAGGAATTTGACTTGTAGAGGAGAAAAGCCGGACATCCTCCGGACGTAACTAAGTACCTACAAAAGCGTGAAGCCAAGACAAAAAAAAAATTATAGGTACGTAAATATAAGCTATAATATAGCTATAAGCTAGACGAAATTAACATATTTCCATCTTTTGCATTTCCTCTTTATCAGAAGAGTACCGCCATACTTTAAGTTTAGTTTTAGAGAATGCGACACAGAATCGACACCAATAACATTATTTGTTATTGATTAAAGTATATGATATAAACCTTACACGGGTATTAAAATAAATCAAGGATTATTCCCACAAAAACGGTGGCGGTGGCTATCTAATTATTTTTAACAACCTAGGCTTACATTAAAGTTATCCCATGACCAGCCCAATATGTTCCCACTGCTGGGACACGGGCTTACTCTCACACGGAGAGAATTTACATCACATTCCACCAAGCTGGCTAAGCGCGGGTTGGTAAATGCCACATGTTCCCGAATTTTTTGTGATTCTTTAAATGACGGTTTCCTCACGATGTTTTTCCTTTACCGTGGTCAGAACGAGTGGAAAATCCACACCTATCTTAAAAAACCATTATTGGTGCAGGACCAAGCGGGACTTGAACCTGGGTGCGTTGGTTTGAAAGTCGCACTGCCTACTGCTGATACTCGCTCACTCCCCACACATGCACTCCGACACCAATCGGCTCCAATAGTGGCAGCTGGGAAAATATTTTATTTTTATTCCAAAGACCCTAGTTACATGGAACTGCGTAACGTAAAAAAATGAAAACACTGTGAAGAAGGACGCTACAGAGAATATTCGAGGAAATAATACCCCATTTGAAATAACAACATATTTCGAATGACGTCCATGAAACATTAAAGCTCTCTTATTGTTTATCATTATAAACAATCTCAAGCACAATAAACTGTGGGTTGTGGGTTCGATTCCCACCCAGGACAAACATTTGTGTGATGAACATAGGTGTTTGTTCTGTGTCTGGGTGTTATATTGTATTATATGTATGTATTTACAAACAAAAAAAGTATTTAAGTATTGTATCAGTTATCTGGTTCCCATAATACGAGCTTTGCTTAGTTTGGGGCTAGATGGCGATGTGTGAGATGTCCAACACATATATTTTATATTATTATACTTACGGGAATATTCAGAGTTTTATCATAAGGTTATATTAAAAAAAAGTAAAAGTAATTTAAACAAACTTTATTTAATTATAAGTATACTTTTAACACTTGCAATCATACTAGACACAAACCGTATTTTGTATCAGACTTCTTATAATCCTCTCTCGTCGTTGACATTGATTTTGAGTTGAAAAAACGATAAAACAGGACAATTAAAACTAATAAAATTAAGTACTCTCGACACAAGAGATAAAACCATAAGTAGTCTAACTAATAATAAAAAAGGATTAACTCGCGGCATTAAAAAAGATAAAAATCTAGCAAGAACAACAAAAGAAAGAGAAAAATATTTCACAACAACGATAATTAAGTATAATATTAGTAACAGTAGTATGTATAGTAGTAACAATAGTTAGTAAGAAAGTCACGAGGAATAAGTACCTGTACTCATTGTCATGTAAGAATCAAGATATCCATGTCATAAAATATTATAAACTTTATTACCGCGAGTTACAAAATATCAATAAAACATTAGGTACATTAAAAACACGTTCATATCATAACACAGTTTTGGTGAGAGGAGTTATTACCCGATTACTGCAAAGAGAGTTATAATTTTGACTGTCTATCTATACTCACTCACATAGTACTCGGCCGAGTGATTCTTAAATCGGTTCATCCGTTTGTCTACGATGCCGCGGACAAGACACACGTGAAAATTATAACACACCTCTATTTGGTAGACTGCTGCTTTCTACTTAGTCGGGATTTAAGTTTTTAACTCCATCCTACTTTTATAAAATACAGAAATATCTTAACATTATGATTTAAATATTATAAACATTCAGAACTTTACAGAACTATGCTCAATCAATTGATGCTCAAGTATAGATTTCATTCACTATTTCATCATTTTGGTAATGAAATCACGTCTTGAGTAGAGACTCAAGACCGAGCGTAGTTCTGTAATAAGAGCCTCAGATATGTTGAAAGGAATGATTGATTTATTTGTTTATTTAGTTTTGATTTTCTTCGATGGAGCTGGTGCGGGAAGTTGGATGGTCTTAAAGTATAGACCGTAGAACACGGAGAAAGCTAACACCAAGATGGTGGAAATTATAGTGATATACTCCGCGCGATTTCTGAAATGAAAGAAAAAATATCATAACATATCGGTATCATAAAGTATATAAATAAATAAATGGTACCTAAATTGTGATAATGATACATAATGATTTTCTTGTAACGCAGTGTCTCCGCGGCAGGAGGCAGTTTTTATTTTATGATTTAGATAAGTTACTAAAATATAATGATTATAAATCCTGTAAAATATAATTATTTATTATATAATTATAAAATAATACACTATGTAATACTTTGAAAACATAATTATATAAGAAAATATGTACACTTGTAACTATGTACACTTTGATGCTCAATTGAAAATAGTACGAAAAAAATAAAATTCACTCCTGTATCGATTTTGTTAGAAAAAAATATAATAAACAAATAAGTAATATATTTAAAAAGAGCACTGAGCCAGGAGTCTGTGTAAAGCAACATTAAAAAATATATAATATAACACTTTTTTTAAAAATTGGTCATCGACGAATGTCTGGAGTACAAGGCCTATTTAGATAATAATCATAATAACGCCCAACGATCACATACATAGACTTTGGATCCTAACTAGGATTCCCTGTATCTAGGGACTCAGGAACTACGAGAACCATGCTCCTACAACACCCAGACAGAACAAATATTTGCGCTTTTTTTCTGTACCCAAATACTTGTCCTACCGCGGGAATCGAACCGGCCGCCTCCGGGTTCGCCGCCACACAAAAGCGGCTGTCAGCGCAAGGCCACGAATCTAGGGATCAAAGCTCGTTCTTTTTTACTATAGTATTATGGATGAGTAATAGACCCCATGCTTGGAACTTCAATCTGAAAGAATGATAGGTTTGCACGGATGGATACTTACACATAATTATATTGTGTATTACTATTATGTAATTAAACAACCGCTAACACCGGTATCTTAAATCAAATATTTTCAGAATATTATATATATGGTGAATATTATCTTACTCGAATGGCGTCCCACAGATCGTGTACCAGGTCGCTCCGGCCTGCGGCAACTTGCTGACGCAATGGAAATCGAAGTAACGCTCATCATACTTTTCTAGGCACAAATATTTATGCTTGTATAATGTCTGAAAAAAAATTGTTATTTAATATTATATATATAAACGAGCTTCTGCCCGCAGCTTCGCCCGCGGCGTGGCCTATGGGAAAATAATTCAACCACCCATTACACCATCTTAGGGGTGGAATTTCGAAAAATCCTTTCTTAGCAAATGCCTACGTCATAACATCTACCTGCATGCAAAATTTCAGCCCGACCCGTCCAGTGGCTTGGGCTGTGAGTTGATAGATCACTATGTCAGTCAGTCACCTTTGAGTTATATATATTTAGTTTTCGTTTTAAGTAAATTAATACATTATCTGTTTATTTATATGTTAGATAAATTTCGAAATACCCATGAGTTAATTAACTATCTAATCCCCTTTTTCGAGGCGGTGTCAAGTAGTTACTTAATGGTAATTTCATCATTTGACACATTTACTATCTCTGACTATTCATGGTTTGAATAGTCAATTATCGTTGTCAAAGTTGAAACAAAATAATGCGCCATAATTATTATGACTTCTATGATCAAAATTCACAACGCGGGTAGAAATGAATGGTATGCCAGTCGACTCGCAAAGGGACTCTCGTATTACAATGATAAAGCAAAGATACGCGCAAAACCTCCCAGTCTACCAGCTGATTATAATGAGAATGAGATGGTAAGTGTTAGTGTCACCTGTCCGAATGGCGTGGTTAGCGTGGCAACCTCGTTGCAAGGCCCGACTGGCTCATGCAGCCCCACGGACACCTCGTTCTCCGGGTTGAAGAAAACCACCAGCACCCAGTATAATACGTAGTGCACTATCAACTGCAGGATCAGGGCGTAGTCGATGAAGGTCAGCCTAGAATAAAATACTTTTTTGAATCTATTTTCAAAGAGAAAGTACAGATTGTAGGTATAAACTATATATAATAAAAAATAAATTGTAGCAAATATAGTAATCTCGGTAGATGTTACATATTTAAGCAGTTTGGTGTCGAGACCCTGGGTCCGTGGGGGACCGGGAGCTCATCGCGTTTTCCAAAGTTTATCAGAGCGCCTGGACGATACGACGCATGACCAAAATACTGACACATATTATGGCACTACGAATCTGCTTGGTCAACGCGGTTCTTTTCATGTTGGCAAGTGGTCAGCCCCAGTGTTAGAATTTTTAGGCCGCCTAAAAGCTTCTGACTTCGCTTAACCGCTTATCGTCTTACGACAACAGCCGGGACCAAAGCACGGCTTGTACCTATACAATCCTATAATAATTTTAGTAGTAGTTGGTATAACTATATAAAAATGAAGGCACTTTGCTAGTTTAAAAAAAATACATTAATAAAATAATTGTCTTTTTTGTACCTTATTTTATTCTTTTCTCTATCACTGAGAATGCCTTGAATGATAAAGGCGGCGTAAATGGCGAATAACACGAAGAAGGTGACTTCGGAGTGAATCTTCAAATAGTCATGGAGAGGATGGTAGATCGGCACGAACAGCAGCACGCCACCCGGCATACCCAGGAGGGAGGCGGTGATTAGAGATTTCAACTCAGCGCCTTTACTGGTAAATGAAAGGAAATATTTAAAAATTGTAGGGCCCTTTAGACGGCAATACAAAACTAAACAAACAAGTGACCTAAGCAATAACATTACATTTCGATGCGGTAATTCTGTTAATGTTAACCATTAATGATATCGTTTAACACACATACATTACATATTCACGACACACACACACACAAACACACACACACACTACCCAAGATTTTTTTCTCTGAAACATATTTTTAATCATTCACAATGTCATCTCCGCGTATTCACTTACCAACAACTGAACCGATTTATTTATATTTTACGAGCTTCTGCCCGCAGCTTCGCCCGCGGCGTGGCCTATGGGAAAATAATTCAACCACCCATTTCACCCTCTTAAGGGTAGAATTTCGAAAAATCCTTTCTTAGCGGATGCCTACGTTATAATATCTACCTGCATGCCAAATTTCAGCCCGATCCGTCCAGTAGTTTGGGCTGTGCGTTGATAGATCACTATGTCAGTCAGTCACCTTTGAGTTATATATATTTAGATATCTATCTATATAATTAGACAGATATACTTATACTTAATAAAATATCTAAACACAAACCACTTTCTACCTAATTAATTTCAATTTCAATGAAAACTTACCCAGCAGATTCCCACTGGTTGACCTTAGGCGCGAACCAGTTTCGACTCGCGTGGAAGATATAGCAGAAGCTAGCTGTGAAGGTGGCGTGGAAGTAGTAGGAGTTCCAAGGCACCCAGTAGTGCCTGTCTAAAATGTTTGGGTCGGTGTCATGCCAAGTCCAGTGGACGAACTTGACGGCGGTGATATCGTAAGGAATGTCGATCAAGACTACTAGCAGACCAACTGCGAACGACTCGGCGTAGCGCGGCAAGTTCAATTTGGATATGGCATACGCCGCCTGATACATGAACGCTGGATCTGTAAATGAAATAGTATATACATACGGGTAAAGCCAAAGAAAATAAGGTTACGATTTTATTTGTTGGCTTCAATATTTTCGATGTCAATTAAGTTATACGTACATAAAAAGATTATGTGCAAAGGCAACCTTGCCCCCAGTAGCATTACTGGAGTTTGGGAATGCCAGAAGTTGTCATATTCCGGCAGAACGAAGTGCCAAAAGTTATCAACGAAAAGACCGTGCAGGACTGTTCCCAACCAGAAGTATGGCCATCTTCCGCCCTTTCTAAAAGCTGAAAAACACATCCAATTTAAGTTTTATAATTATAATTTATAATTATGTTAAAAAGAATAAATTTTCGTTCTACTCGTATCTATGTACATTGTACAAACATATTGACATATCGATTTCAAAAGGGAATCGCGTGGATTGACTATTTGGTAAAAACTTAACCTTAAAGGTACTTTGAACACTTTAAATACCCTGTATACTTTGAATAGATTGAAATCCGTCAGAGATGATTTTTATTTAATTGTTAAATCTGCGGGTGCATCTCTCTACCAACGGGTAAAGATTTGTCCACATCTATATGAACTTAACTACGTACAAATAAATATGTACCTATATAAAATAGTGTTTCCTACCTACCGATTATACAGTTACTTAATACAGGTGCGTATGTAGGTATACATAATAGCGATACCACAATGAGACATTTGATTTACACAGGTGTAGCCGCGTAGTCAGGAAAAATAAGCATGTTTGTTCAATACGTTAATTTCTATTCTGTGTTACCGATCCATCTTACCATGAATGAGGGTGACAACGCCCGCGAGTATGTATATCGCTTGCGACAGGAGGTAGGAGGGCTGCGCTGCCCACAGCTGTTCCACGTCATTGGTACGTACCAGCCACTGCCACCACTGCGAACAATTCTACCATTGACAATTTGATGACACTACATACATATTTACTAAATTATTCTATAGGCCTGGGTGCTTATAGAACAATTCAGTAAAAAAAATTTTTTTTTGACAAGCAACAGCTTTCTTCCAAAATAATATGAGAACAGTAATATATTATATACTTGTATATATAATAATGTTTAAAATAGTATCAAAACAAACAAACTAAACAAAATACACAGGCGAAGCCACTGAAGAAAAATTCCGCTGTACCTACCTACTTTGCGAGAAATTACGAAACTATTTCAGTTTCGTGGTCTACTCGTGACCACGGCCAAAATAACTTGGTCGAATTATTCTAAATAAAAATATGTTTTAGCGTCATTATGTCCTATATCAACAAATAATTATTTAAATAGGTATTATAATATATATTTAATCGTTTTGGAATAATTTGTGTACACAAATAACTACATCTATTCTTTCCGAAGATAATTGATTAACAGCACCTGTTCTGATAAAATTCTGAACGACACTATTTCTTAATCTGTATTGATAACAGCACTTTGCGCTATCGAATACAAAATAATAAATAGGTTTTATACCTTCGTTCTAACATTAGCAGCCTTATTAATAAACTAGCTTTAGACTAGTTACACCATCTTTTGTCTCTTTCGATCCAGCTAAATATTCCAGTAGAAAAAAAAGGACAAAAGCTGAAGTTACCCGCTTATTATTAAGGCTGTAGCAGCCTTATTAATAAACGGGTATTAGTCTCGAATTAGTACTTCCATTATTTTTTTCCTTCTTTCCTTCCGTTTATTTTTTTTATTAGGAGAAATGTACACAACAATCACCATCAAGCCAGATCGAGTGGGAGAAAATCGCACGTATCGCCACGGCATGCGTCGCCACGCCAGAAATCGGTATTACGTGCGTACGTACGTGTTGCTCAATGGAGCAACACGGGTAATCCCGACCAATGGGTCACTCACGCTTTCACAATATATTAATACTGCAATAACAATGTTAGACCACATGTCAAAAGAAAAATCAAAATCAGCGGACACGTCGCTCGTGCCCTTGTATGACCTCTATCAACTGAGAAGAGTTTATGCTGTCTTCTGCCACCACGCCTACTTGACGGGACCTCAATTTCGTCTGGGACGTACAGCACACACAGTAGATTGTGCAAGAGCAAACAGTATTATATGATAGTTATCATTATCACACAGCACTGCCGAAAATTATTACTTACAGCCATCTTGTTCCGATGCAGTTAATACAAAATTTTTGGGGGTATTTATAATTAATTAATTAAAGAGGTGTTAAAGGTATAATATGTATCGGTAAAACATCATTTATGTGATAATGATAATTATGAAAAAAGAAATTATAACAACTTTTGATAAATTACGAGGAAATATATTGCAGACTGGTCGTAGGTTACTAGTAGTTGACTAGAACAAACTACCCACATTTGAAAAAAAAAACGGGCAATAATGAGCAGTTTTATCCAAAAAATATCGCCAATTATTTAAACTTAAGTAAGTAGACGTCGCGTTGTTTGAACTATATTTAACATACATTTATTGCGGTTAAAATCAAGTTCGCGATTTAGCTGTACATGGACATAATAGGTATTTAGGTGTAAAAACATATATGCTTATAAAGTTAAAATACAAATTATTATCTATTTTAGTTAGATAAGTGGGTCTATCGCTTCGAAATATTAATGATAGTAGAAATATATTCACTGTTCAAAAATACTATGCTGAGTATTTTCTATAGACGCTTAAAGTGAAAAGTATCAAATCATTAAAAAAAAAATATTACTAACCGTTGCTCTCGAGTCAGCCATCGCACGCCGTGTAATTGCACCGAAGCAGCTTATTTGATTGTAAATTTGAGTACGACTAATCTAAACGAATTTTAATCTGATCTAACTGCCACCAGCATGCCACGCGTCTGTAGAAGTGTTACCAGCTTTAGCTCATTAAAATCCCCACTCCACCGTTGGTGTAGTCTCCCCAGACAGCAATTCGTGTACATGTAGGTATGGATCAAAATGAATCTCTGAAGGTAAAGGACTCGCATTACAGAACCATGCTCAGTCGTCGATTGATGCTCAAGTTTCTACTTGAGTTCATTCATTTTATCATTTTGTGAATGAAATCTCTTCTTAAGCAGAGATTCACGACTGAGCGTAGTTCTGTAATACGGACGTAACTGAGCTATGTACCAAAATAACCGCTATGTTTGAGGATACACAATATCTATCGACTTTCGTTCTTCCGATTATTTCTTGTATAATACAGGTGTGAGTAATGCAAATTGATAAGTGGATCAACGAAAGCCAAGCGATAAGCTCACAAGCACAATAATGCCCGTAAAAATCCACAAGTAAGTAATGCCTGAAATAATGTCCCTAGATCATATATAATAAAATTGAGCAACATTAAAGTTGATCGATGGATGGTACACATGCATAAGCCATTCATACCGCTTATTAATTTTATGAGTTTTTTTAGTTGCGGATCATGTATTCAGTTCGTGCGCACAGTATATTTGGTGAAAGGAATAATTTTTTTTTATTTTATTAACCCATTTCGGTATGTAGTGAAGTTATTAATCTTCTATTATATAAAAGCTTTGTCCTGACTGACTGACAGACAACGCACAGCCCAAACCGCTGGACGTATAGACTTGAAATTTGGAGGGTGACTACCTTTTATGATGTGAGCGCGTGATAAGAAAAGATTTTTGAAAATTAACCCCCTAAGTGGGTGAAAAGTAAAAAACGTTTGTATGAAAAACCTACATTTCGTGACGTATCGTTTTGAAACTTAACACACACAAACAAGTATAAAAATAAAAGAAACGGTATTTTTTAATTTTTTAATATTCAATATTTAAGGGGGTTAAAAAATTGTTAAATTTTGTATGAATATTTCAAATAAAATTATTGATAAATATAATATGAATATTTCAAATGAAATTAGATTCTGTAAAGAACATAATTATGAAATAAATAAAAACCGGTCGCGGCGTTTTTTGAATTACATCCAGGCGTAATTTGAATTAAATTACGTTTTTTGAAACTAAATCTAAATTATGTAATTGTTTTATTTTATAAATTAAATGCAAAAACGTATTTTATCTCAATGTATCGATAATTTTAGTGCATCACTAAAGTATCGATTTTATTTTATCGACTATAGCAATCACTATGGACTGCAGAGCCCCTACTTAGGCTCGTATTATAGAACGTGCCTCAAGTGACGTTTGATCTACAATCACGTAATCATTACTTGGATTAGAATCTATGCTCAGTTATCGTTCTTATTATAGAACAGTGCTTGAGCGCTACTTACCTGAATTTAGATTTGAATCGAACCTCAGGCAGAGTGTGTTTTTTGTCTATGAATCAGCCTGTTTTCATTTACATTTCGATAGTTTTAACAATTCCGTTCCACGTAACGCATAGTCAAGGTGTTAGTCATCGCTCATAGAAATAGAAAGAGATCTTTAAAACACACATTTTAATAATAAAAAAATAACATTTATTTGTAAAGGATCCTATGAAACTATTTGAAATAAAAAATATGCTTTTTGGATCAGAACAGTGCTCAGTCGTAAATCTCGACCACATCACGACCTGAGAGTAGATTTGAGTTGAGATTTTATTATAGAACAGTGCTTGAGTCGCAATACAGTGATCAGATCTGATCATGGTTCACTTGAGTATTTTCTTTTACAGAAAGTCGCTCAGACGGTAATCGATGCTCAAGCACAGATTTAATCTCTGATTTCCCAAGTGTGGTCGCGACCACGCTTGAGTAATGATTTCATTGCATTAGAACATTGTTTGTTACATTTTTGTAGCTCTATGGTACTACTACTTTTCCGCTCCATGCCGTGTGATTAATACTGACTATTATATGAGAGAGACTAATTCAACATAAATTATTTTTCAATAGCATGTGTCGAATCTGGTTAATTACATTGGCAAAATGGTTGCTACCAGTACCAGTACCAATAAAGAGAACCACAGAGTTAAAGTTGAAAGTCAAAACATAATTTTATACAAATAATTAAAACCTAAACGAAATAGCCACAAACCAAGTAGATGATACAACGGAAACAGCTGTGAGGTGAGGATCGACATTTTTATTTTTACGTTCTGTTGTAGTTATATCAATTTTTTTGTATATTAAAGTAAAATATTACTAAAACACAAATGTTGATCTAAAAAGCATATTTTTAATTTCACATATTTTCATAGGATCTGTTACAAATAAATGTTAATTTTTTATTATTAAAATGTGTGTTTTTAAGATCTCTTTCTATTTCTATGAGCGATGACTAACACCTTGACTATGCGTTACGTGGAACGGAACTGTTAAAACTATAGAAATGTAAATGAAAACAGGCTGATTCATAGACAAAAAACACACTCTGCCTTAGGTTCGATTCAAATCTACATTCAGGTAAGTAGCGCTCAAGCACTGTTCTATAATAAGAACGATAGCTGAGCATAGATTCTAATCTCAAGTAATGATTACGTGATTGTAGATCACACGTCACTTGAGGCACGTTCTTTAATACGAGCCTAAGATTTTTAAGCTGGACATTTATTTTCTTTTTTTTTTTTGTTTAATAGATGTAATAATTGTTTATAGTTCAACGGGTTTAAAACTAACGTTGTGAATCCCCCAACGTTAAGCATAGTTGAGGCGTCTAATAGACGATAAGTTTTGACATCAGTCATGTCAAGGTTAAGGTTATACGCCGCTTTCATGCGAAAATAATTCGCAAAGGGCTATCCCTTATCCATTTTTGAGTTTCGTATTTTACTTAACATATTAAGAGGGATATAAAAAACCCTTATTAAAGGCCAATCTTTTATCTAGTGCTTTTTTAACACATTTTATGCCCAAAATCAAAATAATACACTTTAGTACAAAATCATAATACAGGCTTTGCTTATATGAATATCTATCTTGACGATTGGAAACGTGTTCTCTGTACAATTTTGGGTATGACTGACCGCATAAATGTCGATTTGATTCCTTCAGTCCCCATTTTTATCAGTCTTTGTTGATGGAAGTGACTGTCAGCTGCATGAGCGTGTAAATCACTGCTCTGAATCTTCATAGAGAAGATCTAGCCCGTTCTTTTGTCCATAGACAAGGCCTAACAAATAGAAAGTTAACAACTAGAACGAGATAGATGAACAATGAACAAACATGAAATATTGTGCTCTGACTTTAGTTCATTCACTATGACTGATTTATCAAAGAGCATATAACCACTACGTTTTGATTCATAACAAAGTAGTCTGTGATTGTATTGTTTGTTACATCGTGGTCTAATGGTTTAATTAAAATAAAAAAGGAATTTGTTTATATAATTGAATGATCGACGACCGTTTATTGTATTAGTTTGTGCCCATTACCATGCGGAACCATTGCTGCGCTCCGAATTGTGAAAGCAAACGGGCAGAATATTAAATTTCATATCTTTGCAAAACATGAGAGCAGTCAGCAGACAGAAAAATTGGACACAAAAAATTAATTGTCCTAAATTAAATGAGCTAAGTTCGCAAGACTTACGCAAACGTTTTGTTTGCGACAAACATTTCAAAAAATTGCTACTACCAAAGATCGCCTGCACGTATCTGCGTATCCCACCTTGTTTACTGCTGAGTAGCCTTGTGTAGGTCGCGAACGACCTAGTTCAAAAGAGCGCTCCTTTGAGCGAACGACGCAAACTAGGTGTCGGTTGCGTCTGATTTTAGTTCGTTCGATCTTTGACCGACCGACTTGCGGCGAGCGGCGGCGAGAGAGCCGCGCTCCCCAGCGCGCCGCGGCGCCGCACAGTGGTCCCATTTTGAAAAAAGGTGGACTTAGGACCGAAAGTCGGAATTTCGGGCTGTTTTTTTTTTATAGAATAGGTCTTAACTATCCTAACAACATCTATTCTATAAAGAAAATCCGTAGGATGCATAGTTTTCGAGAAAAAAAATAATCTTTTTTTTCTTGTATGGAGAAAAACATACTTTATTATTTTTCTCAAGTTGGGTGAAATAGTGACGGCTTTTGTTGATATTTTATGAAAGCCCTAGTGGTATTGTATCCAGAAAAAAATAAAACCAATGCGGTCACCTGCGGCCGCGGGAATAATCAGATGTCAAAAATTGATTAATTTTTTTTGCGTATTTTGCAAACATTGTTCGTTTCTGGCCAATTATTTATGTATTTTAGGTTAGCGCTCCATACTTTAATTCGAACTATTATATAACATTTCAAAAAAATTAATCAAAATCGAGTTTTTTTTTTATAATTGCTGTTTCATTCATGAAAATGCACGCATACATGGTTAATTCAAAATGCAAATCCTATATTACTCAGTATAATGTACAAAATAAACATGCACGTACCTAAAACGTAAAAAAAAAAAAAAAAAATATTTTAGTTTTTCGTTTATGCTTACTAAAAGTCACCGGTAATGGTTACCGACATTACTTACCTACCACTGGCGGGCATTATCTGCATAATCGATTTGTTGCTTTGTATTTTCAAAACTGGTTTTGCGACAGCATTTTCACAACCGCGGTTGTTGAATGCGAGGCAGGATATAAACAAACGAGTCACATCTGATACTAGCTATGACTGGTCGCTAGCTGGTCGCTTTGTTCCTGACAAATCCTGACAACAGGATAACTCGTATATGCATGCAAGTAACTACCCCCTAAACATAAAAGTGATATAGCTCATCAATAATAATTGGCGTATGTTATACACCAATAATGTTTGTTATTGGTGTGTGTTTTAATCTTATGTAGTTGTGTACGTATGATTTTCTACCAGAAACATAAGATAAATGTGTAGCCTTGAAAAGGGCTGTTTTATATGTAGTTTTTTAAAGGATAAAATAAATAAAAAATTATAGCATTGGATCTGGTATATTTTCATTTTCTACTCTTCTTCCACGTATACGCACTCCGAGTCTATTTCGAGCAACTGAATTGCCTCAGGAAGCATCTCTAGATGATTAGGCTTTGAAAATTTTGGTCTAAGCCATGATATGTGGGGGTCTGAACTTATTAAAAGCCCGTGTAGTATGTCCTCGTTTGTTTGGATCCTTCCTGTCTTTCTCGTGTTCTTCTCTCTTACGTTCCGGAAGTCTTTATTACGAGCCTCGGAAGCTTCCTCCGACAAGGACCCTAAAAATAATAAAAAATATGCTATAATTATACGTTGAAGTTGACATTGAAACTATTATTTTAGTGTTTATAGATTTACAGTTAGTTAACTGCTTTATATTTCATTTGTCTTGATCTATTATTACTTACCAATAGGCAGAACTGAAAAATGACTGCAAATATCTGCTCCGTGCATCAGAAGTTTGTGGACACTAACAGGCATGTAGTACCACGGATAGAGATGCACATACAGTTCTGCTGTTTCTTTGCAATAACGTCTGAAGTTCGCAATATTGACGTTCTTTCCTGAAGATATAACTTGCAGAATGACAGAAAATCGGAGTAACAAATCTTCATCAACTCCAGTGATTCTCGATGATCTTTTATAATCTCGGAAAAAACGTCTTGCAGTGTTTCCATCGTTAGTTGTTCCAAAGCCCTGCAAAGAAGAAATTAAGTTAGTAGGGCATACAAAAACAGACGAGTATATAATATAAAGGAAGCAAATTAAAGGAAAAATTACCTGTTTTACAATATCGATGAGTATTCCAGTCTGTTCCCGAAACTCTTGTTGTGTGGCATTTTTCTTTGCTTGCTTCAATTCCTTGTGATCGCCACGAGCACTCCAGCGCTGGAAGTCCATATTATAAGATATATGAAGTAGACACTCCATACATCTTATCTTCATATGTAACGATGAAATTCCATATTGGTACAAATCCTGTCGAAGCGGTCTCGTGGCCAAAAGCTCCAAGTTATTCATTTCACTTGGTTTCGCCAAGCAAATGGGGCACGTTGCTGATGAAGGTACATCTGCAATAATATTCGCCACTTTCCCATCGATCATAGTCATGTGCAGTTCGTGGGCTATCTCCACATCACCACAATTTGTTGGTACCAATTTTGTAATTTCGCGCTGCATTTCTAAGTGTTCCCCTTTTATGAACTCCGCAGTCTCTGAAGTAAACGTGAATTTCACTGGCCGACAGTAATGTGGTGAGCAAGGATTTGGGTTTTCCCAAATAATCATTTCTCCCCCATCAACTAGTCGGAGTGGGACGATGCTGATCAATACAACAGAGGAATCGTCAAACTCAGGAGCTGAGACTTGTTTGTAATTACTCTGTGACGATGCTCCGTCAAGGCCCCATTTCCATATCAACTTCAGTCCTTCTTTGGTTGAACTTGTGATTGGTCTTAAGTCTAGCAAAATTCTTTCCACTGTGTGGTTAAGAAGTCCTTGCAACCTGAAAAATAAAATAAATTAATAAAAGTAAGCTAATGAAGCTTAAAAATTTTAAAACAACATATAGTATAATTTTATAAATACCTTATGCGAGCTCCCATTTCCGTTACTTCCACGTGTTCTTCAGATGGGTAACATCTCTTTTTAGCGTCAAGTAACTTGTGATAAGACGGAAAGGCAGCTGAACAATTTTCATCCTTCAGAAACATTCTCAAGGATAAGTATTGCCATTTGGATAGGCTAAGGGCTGTGTACAAAGCCAAAGATGTATCCTCTGCTATACTGACTACTTTTTCTTCCTTGAAAAGGAGTTTTGTTACATCTGATACAACTTCGGGAGTCTCGCACAG
The DNA here is from genome assembly GCA_905220475.3 of Ennomos fuscantarius. Lineage (NCBI taxonomy): Eukaryota > Metazoa > Arthropoda > Insecta > Lepidoptera > Geometridae > Ennomos > Ennomos fuscantarius. The sequence continues at coordinate 8,450,096 of HG992023.1, read as the reverse complement.
ATATTCCACAATCTTCGCTAAAGCATATTTTCCATTTTCTTTTAACTTGGAAATAAAATAATACTGTAGTTCTTCTTCAGAGTTATCGTTAACAAAGACACTGGAACGTCTTTTCTTTTGTTTGTTGCCCAAATCGGCAAAGGGCACTCTAACTTCTTTTACAGTAGAGGTACCTGCTTCCGCAGTGCAGACAGATGGAATAGCAACCGGCAGTAATTCCGGCTCTTCAACTAAGTCCTCTGGCATTCTCATTGTAGTAACAAGATCAACCGTATTGCAAGTAGGCCAATTAATATTGGTCTCTAACCACTTGCGGTTGTTTTCCCGATTCATAAATGTCTTCAAGTTTCTGCTTGCATCTTTCCACTTCTTAGTTACAAGATTGGTGAATAGCCGACAAAACTCCTTAATTGTTTGATGGTCATCTTCAGATATTTCACATGGTATTTTGGAAACTATAAATTCACACAATTTATTGTAATCCTTAAGATTTCCACTATCTTTAAGAATCAAGAACATATCAAAATATGTGCCTAAGCCAGCCATTGCAAATTCAAAATAGTAATTTTTAGTACTTCACAGTTAGCGATGAATCAATTTAAATTAACATTGCTCTGTATTTAATACGCCATAACAGATAGGTCATTAGTCACTATGTGCAAGAGCAAGGTAATAGTAAACGACCAATCACAGCCATTTATCAAAAATGACTCATTTGTTTGTATAGATAAAGTCCGCCAATGGGAGCTAAGTAACGTGTAATAAGTAATCAGGAATCTGCACAAACAAATGAGTCATTTTTTCTGGTAGAAAATCATACGTATACAGATGACAGAAAGATTAAAACACACCAATAACAAACATTATTGGTGTATAACATACGCCAATTATTATTGATGTAGCTATATCACTTTTATTTTTAGGGGGTAGTTACTTGCATGCATATACGAGTTATCCTGTTGTCAGGATTTGTCAGGAACAAAGCGACCAGCTAGCGACCAGTCATAGCTAGTATCAGATGTGACTCGTTTGTTTATATCCTGCCTCGCATTCAACAACCGCGGTTGTGAAAATGCTGTCGCAAAACCAGTTTTGAAAATACAAAGCAACAAATCGATTATGCAGATAATGCCCGCCAGTGGTAGGTAAGTAATGTCGGTAACCATTACCGGTGACTTTTAGTAAGCATAAACGAAAAACTAAAATATTTTTTTTTTTTTTTTTTACGTTTTAGGTACGTGCATGTTTATTTTGTACATTATACTGAGTAATATAGGATTTGCATTTTGAACTAACCATGTATGCGTGCAATTTCATGAGTAAAACAGCAATTATAAAAAAAAATTACTCGATTTTGATTAACTTTTTTGAAATGTTATATAATAGTTCGAATTAAAGTATGGAGCGCTAACCTAAAATACATAAATAATTGGCCAGAAACGAACAATGTTTGCAAAATACGCAAAAAAAATTAATCAATTTTTGACATCTGATTATTCCCGCGGCCGCAGGTGACCGCATTGGTTTTATTTTTTTCTGGATACAATACCACTAGGGCTTTCATAAAATATCAACAAAAGCCGTCACTATTTCACCCAACTTGAGAAAAATAATAAAGTATGTTTTTCTCCATACAAGAAAAAAAAGATTATTTTTTTTCTCGAAAACTATGCATCCTACGGATTTTCTTTATAGAATAGATGTTGTTAGGATAGTTAAGACCTATTCTATAAAAAAAAAACAGCCCGAAATTCCGACTTTCGGTCCTAAGTCCACCTTTTTTCAAAATGGGACCACTGTGCGCCGTGCTCCGAGGCGCGTGTCGCGAGCGGGAGAGAGCGATGATCGTACATATCATTCTTAGAATATTTTAAATATTGATTACATAAATGATGGTTAATTTTAAGGTCTTTTTTTCTTTAACAAACATTAAGAATACCTACATAGTTTTAATAAATACTTAATATGTTCATCGAAACTAAGTCCCTAGGTATATCATATTTTTAGTAGGTACTTACCTAGTATAATATTTTTATGTCATTACCCAAGTAGACTGAGTACCTATAGGTACTAATAAAAAAATGTTTTTTTCTTAAATACCATGCAATGGCATTAAATTAATAAATTAATATGCAATTGTACCTATTTAGTAGTTATTACAACAGAAGCTATAACAATTTATAAACAAAATAGAGCGTAGTAGTAGATATAACTACAGCTCTTTGGCTGTTGCGAACTAAGTAGATCGCTCTTGCGGGACCAGGCAAGAGATCGCTGAGGGCGTCTTACCCGCTCTCGGTCCTGCCGCAAACTAGTGAACTAGAAGAACGACCTAGTTCACCGACGACCTGCGAACTAAAAGGAGCGCTCCCTATCGCGAACTAAAATGCGCAAGGCTACTGCTGAGATTCTGCAGCACCAGCACATGATGATTCTGGCAAGTATTTTTTGTTTTATGTACAAAACGATTATTTACATTCACTGTTATTGTTACAAAGTGAGTGAAAGTCTGCTTCAACTCGCCTTTGCTTTTATCTGTCTGGATGTACATACTCGCGTACGGATCGCATTTTTCAACGATTATTGCCTACATACACATTATATTATATTACTATATCATCATCATCACCAAAAGACTGAAGACGTCCACCGCTGAACATAGGCCTATGTTATATTACCTACTATGTACTAAGTGTTAAAGTAAGTACACCAATTTCATGCGATTACTAACTAAAGCACCTGAATAAGTGTTTATTTTAAGCGTTCTACTATTTGCTAACTGGTTGAATTCTTACTTACTTTAACATTTTTGACTTTTTTTGTAAGTTTTACAGATAGTCACTAAACATTAATAAAATTATATATTTATTTTGTAGCTTGCTACAACAACGGAGAAAAGTTGAGCCCATTACTAATCGACACTGGGAAGACAGCTGTTGCTTTGATTTTTAACGGCGATGTCACCAATTTAATGGTATGGTCACCGTTAAGGTTTTCAGGTTTCAATAAATGTTGAATTGAGTGTGTCTTGTTTTTTCTGGTTATCCTGGTAATCCTGGTAATGGTATTGAGGTAAATGTGGTTCTTTTGGTATCCCGGTAATCTGGTAATTGGTTTGAGGTATGGTATGTGCAGAAGGTAAGTATCGGTAACTGTTGCGACGCAGGCGCTACATGATTCACCCCCTAGCGAAAGCGTACCGGCAGTTTCACGGTGCGCCCCCGTCGTGTCTTCAGTATTGGCTTTGGTAAAGCATCTTGTTGATTCGGTGAGGTAATACTGTAGTCTGATGACGAGGTAACAGGTGGTGATGAGGTAATTTGCTTGTCCGGTACTGATGATGGTAAGTTAAATGAATTATCTTCGTCTTCGTTTATGATATAGGCAGGCTTGAGTCGGTCGATAGAAATAGTAGATGACCGTCGTTCTGGTAGCTGTAGTACAAAAGTCTTATTGTTTCGCTGTAGTACTTTGTAAGGACCATCGTAGGGAGGTTGAAGTGGCTTCTTTACTGCGTCATTTCGTAGAAAAACATATTCACACTTCTGAAGATCTTGATGCACGAACAAAGGTCGTTTGTTTCCGTGGCTTGATGTTTGGGTGGGCTTCAAAGTGTTTATGGTCTCACGCAGTTTGTTTACAAAATCATAACCGGAGTCACTGTTCGACTCAAGTGGGGCGTTGAAAAAATCTCCTGGGAGACGTAAACATTGCCCGTAGGTAAGTTCGGCGGCACTTACGCCATTATCGGTGCGCACAGCTGCACGTAGGCCCATTAAGACGGTTGGTAGCTCGTCGATCCACGTTTTATGTTCTGATAGACGAGTTTTCAGTGCTGTCTTGAGCTCGATGCCACCTATATTTAAGGGAAACAGCGCGCCATGCTCACCTTCTGAAGATCTTGATGCACGAACAAAGGTCGTTTGTTTCCGTGGCTTGATGTTTGGGTGGGCTTCAAAGTGTTTATGGTCTCACGCAGTTTGTTTACAAAATCATAACCGGAGTCACTGTTCGACTCAAGTGGGGCGTTGAAAAAATCTCCTGGGAGACGTAAACATTGCCCGTAGGTAAGTTCGGCGGCACTTACGCCATTATCGGTGCGCACAGCTGCACGTAGGCCCATTAAGACGGTTGGTAGCTCGTCGATCCACGTTTTATGTTCTGATAGACGAGTTTTCAGTGCTGTCTTGAGCGATCGGTGCCATCTTTCAATCATGCCGTTCGATTGAGGGTGATACGGTGTCGTATGAATGCGCTTTATTCCCATTGCATTGGTGAGTTTGGCAAATAATTGACTCTCGAAAGTTCTGCCTTGGTCAGTTGTTAGGTATTTGCATATACCGAAGCGAGTAATCCAATGTTCATAGACTATCTTCGCGACGGCTTCAGCGGATATGTCGTCAGTAGGTATTGCTTCAGGCCATCTCGTTACTCGGTCGATCATGGTTACCAGATAGCGATAACCTTGAGGAGTGGTGCTGAGAGGTCCAACCAGATCTAGGTGTAGGTGGCTGAATCTTTCCGAAGTAGGTGGAAAAGTTGATACGCTGCTCATTGTATGTCGTTGAACTTTGCATTGTTGACAGCGTATGCAATGTTTTGCCCATTTTCCAACATCGGTATTCATTGAAGGCCAGAAATACTTTTGAGTCATAAGCTTGCGTGTTGTGCGTACACCTGGGTGGCTTATGTTATGTACAGCGTCGAATGCGAGTCGTCGGAATTCTTCAGGTAGGTAGGGTCGCATGTGTGACGTCGATGTTTCGCAGTAGATTGAAGTATGTGCGTCGGGCATAGTAACTTTTTTTATTGTTAAGTTACTTTGTTGTGCGAGTTGCTGGATGATATTGCTGTCTCTTTCTTGCGCTTCAGCAATTTTTTGATAGTTGAGTGACGTTGGGCATGTGATACTGTCTACGTTTGTTCGGCTGAGGGCGTCGGCGACTTGATTTTGATCCCCAGAGATGTGACGAATATCTGTTGTGAATTCGCTTATGAAGATAAGTTGTCTTGCACGGCGAGGTGTTTCAGTCGCTGACGGTGGCTTTTGCAGCACATAGGTCAGTGGCTTGTGGTCAGTGAATACAATGAGGTGGCGTCCTTCAAATGTTTTCCGGAAGTACTTTATTGCCATGTAGATTGCAAGTAGCTCTCTGTCGAAAGTACTGTAGTTGCGTTGAGTGTCGGAAAATTTTTTTGAAAAATAACCAAGTGGTTGCCATTTTCCATCGATGAATTGTTGTAGGACGGCTCCAGCACATTGGTCTGATGCGTCAGTGAATACTGCGAGGGCAGCGTCATGTACAGGATGAGCGAGTAAAGCTGCATTTTGAATCGCAACTTTACAAGCTTCAAATGCTTCAAGTGCTTCGTCATTCCATTGAATTAATGTTTTATCCTTTTTTTTCGTGTTATGAAGAAATGCATGAAGTGGTGCTTGCATTTCGGCTGCTTTAGGTAGGTGGTCACGGTAGAAATTGATCATTCCGAGAAAACGTCTTAATTCTTCGATTGTATTTGGTTTCGGAAAATCTTGAATTGCAGCGACTTTTTCAACAGGCGGCTTGATTCCATCTTTGCTGACGGTATAGCCGAGAAACTTGACTTCCGGTTGGCCGAATACGCATTTGGCAGGGTTAATAGTGATGCCATTTTCTTCTAGTCTTCTTAGTACTTCACGAAGATGTTTTCTGTGTGAAGTTTCGCACGGGCTTGCGATTAAAATATCATCAATAAATGCGTAGGCGTAATCGAGACCACGCAGTACATCGTGAATAAATCGTTGGAATGTTTGTCCTGCGTTCATAAGTCCTGGGCACATTCGCGGAAATTCGAATAAACCCATCGGTGTTATGATTGCAGTTTTTTCTATATCTTCTTCTCGGATCTTCAGTTGTTGGTAAGCTCGGTTGAGATCGATTGTAGAGTAGATAGTCTTGTCTGATAATTGGAATGTGAAATCTTTGATTCTAGGTATTGGATAGCGGTCAGGTATCGTGACAGCGTTAAGTCGTCTGTAGTCGCCACATACTCGTAGATCTCCGTTTTTCTTTGGTACGACATGTAAAGGAGATGACCAGGGACTTTTGCTTGGACGGCAGAGACCCTGTTCAATCATATTTTCAAACTCCTTTTTTACGAGTTCGTATCGATGTGGTGCTATTGGTCGAGCGCGGCAGTGTAGTGGTTGTCCGGTTGTCTCAATAAAATGTTCAACGTTGTGTTTCGGGTTCAATTGCATCGCAGTTAGTCGAGTAATTCCGGGAAATTCGGCTAGGATATCATGATATGAATTGTCGACGTCGATACTGCGGATCGTAGGTATGTTTGTGGCTTGCACGAATGAAGTTGACGTTAGTTTCGTGATTCCGTCGATTAGTCTTCTATTCTTGATATCGACTATCAGTTGGTGATGTTTGAGAAAGTCGGCCCCGATTATAGGTTTGCTGACTTCCGCAACGATAAACTTCCACTTGAAAGGTCGACGGAGGTTCAAATCTAGCTCCAATGTTTTTTCACCGTAGGTCGGGATGATAGTATTATTAGCAGCGTAGAGTTGAAAGTTAAGTGGTTTCGGCGAGTCGCCTTTTTTCTTTGGTATGACAGATATGTTGGCGCCTGTATCGATGAGAAAAGTTAACTTCGATTTCTTGTCTGTGACAAATAGGCGGTATGAATGTTCTTTTACGCCAGACTCCGCCGCGGCCAGCGTAATTTTCAGTTTTCCGTCTTCTTATTCATGTTTTCATTTTTGTATGAACAAGGCGTCGTGCAGTGAATTGCTTCGGATCCAAATCGTCGGTGATAATAGCAGTACGGCGACGGCGTTTGGCTTCGTGAGCGATTGTTGTTATCTGTGTTTCGACGTAACGAACGGTTTCTTCTAAAGAATGGTCGCTGTTGTTGATACGGTTGACGCTGGTATTGTGGTTGCCCGTATTGATGTGATGTCTTGAGAGCGGCGATTTCAAGCGACAAACGCCTTATTTCTTCAGCGAGAAATTGTGTCCCAGAATGATGTGGCTGTTGAGGACGAGGTATTGTTGCAACAGCAGAGATTTCAGAGCTGCTGTTCTCCAGCATCTTGTCAGCCAGAAGTGCAAATTCGTCCAATGCGGTTTGCGTTTTGAATGATTCGCTGACGGCAAGAATGGAGCGGATGTGAGACGGTAAGTGGTTCGTCCACATCAGGCGTAGAGTTGTATCCGGTACTTTATCACGTGCCAGACTGCGCATACGTCTGAGCAGCTGTGATGGCTTCTGGTCTCCAAGTTCCATGTCGGAGAGTAGCTTCTGGAACTGGCGGTTGTCGGATTCTTCATATACGGTGATGAGACGCTCTTTGAGTATTTTATACATGTCGGTCTCTGGCGGGTTGTATAGTAGATCGCTGACTTGTTCGACGTCCGTTTTATCTAGTTGTGCAATAACCATTTGCGCCAACTGAGCCTGGCTTCTCTTCTGGTCGCTGGTAGCGGCTTCAAAGCTGATAAACCATAAGCGCGGCTTGTCGCGCCAGAATGGTGGTATGCGCATAGACAATGCAATACCGGTGAGTTCTTGCTGCGAGCTCTTGGTAGAAGTAAAGGCAGAGGTGTCCGTGGTCGAAGAATCTTGCATCTTCACGTGTTCTTTCTTCCTTGTAGTAAGGCTGGAGAGAGGGTCACCAGTTTAACGGCGATGTCACCAATTTAATGGTATGGTCACCGTTAAGGTTTTCAGGTTTCAATAAATGTTGAATTGAGTGTGTCTTGTTTTTTCTGGTTATCCTGGTAATCCTGGTAATGGTATTGAGGTAAATGTGGTTCTTTTGGTATCCCGGTAATCTGGTAATTGGTTTGAGGTATGGTATGTGCAGAAGGTAAGTATCGGTAACTGTTGCGACGCAGGCGCTACAGATTCTTGTATTGAGGCTACACTAAAAAGAGTAACCAAAGAAAACCACTACAACAAGCGTTTACAAGAACGTCGCCGCACGATCAATTTTGGAAGAACGCCATCAAAAATTTGGAAGAAATGAGATTCATATATAAAACGGGTAAATAGTCCATGGTGCCTTCGCAAAATAATTTTATCACCATGTTAAAGAACCTTTTGCGCATATGGCATTTTTTTTCCAAAAAAGGGATATTAAGTATTACAGCCACGATACTTTAATTCCGATCCTGTGGAATTTTTTTCAGGGCAGATGAGAGTGTATATTTTTCGAAACAATGATCCGAGTTGCCATTCATTTAAACAAATTTTCCGCTCGCTATTGGAGACCTGTTTTATAAATTTTCATTCCGAAAAATATAACAAATAAAATCACATTCGTTTTATTTTTTATTGAACCTTTCATTATTATAGTAATTATGATAATTACATAATATATAGGATGTATTTAAAAGGCATTTTTTTTCTGCCACGGAGCGTAATACTATTTATGGCATAAGCCAATATAGAGTGCAGGTAAATTTAAAAAAAAAGAAATGTCATGTGGGTTGTGATACGTCGTTTATTGGCTGTTCTAAGATTCCTGTCTGATACATAGTATCCTCTACTTGGTCTGTGGTGTAAATGATGCTTAATTATTAGGGAATTTTCCATATTATTTTGCTTTTTATTTTTCATAATTTGGTACAAATATATAGATTTTAAGAGGTGGAGTGGAGTGGGCAATTCTACCGATTTTGCACTTTGATGTTCGAGACCACTAGTGGTCTGTGACAGCACTGCCGAGATCTAATATTGTTCTGTTATCTCTTACCTCACTTCGCTGCTTTGCTGTTTAATGTTATGTATGTTTATTGTTTTTTTATGTTCTGCATGCAGCAGTTCTTGTTGCTGGATGTGGATTCTTTCTTCTACTTGATTTATGTGCTGGAACTGCACTCTGTGAGCTCCATCCGTCAACGGCTTAACTTTAGATTAGCTCCATTCGTACTTCGTTGGAGGTTCTTATTTATTTTTCATAGTATAGGAGAATTTCTAGTGAAGTTTTAATTTACAGAAATAAACACTTATCGAGTAACACATTTTTGAAATTTCGTAAATTCACTTGCGCAGACAGCCGTGATAGGTTAGAAGCTTAGAAGGCTAAGGTTGGAGCGAACCGTTTAGAACTACGTTTTAGAACCGTCATTGAAACCGTGATGTTTTTTTATGCAAAGCAAAACTATACATCCTGGAAAACATCCATAAATCTAGTGAAAATTTTAACTGTATTTATAAACTTTCTAGTACTTAACCTATAAGTTCAATAAAGGTCTAAAACTCTCAATTTATACATTCTCAATTTATACATTAGACTAGGAGGTTGGTGTTAGGAGCTTTCCCTTACTCCCCTTCACTTTTCCTCCCTATCCCCCAAATCAGGTACTGGATTTCAATACATGCCAAAAAACTAAAAAAACACCTCCAAGAGATGAAATCATGTTTTCCTTTCAAGAGGGGCGTTATCTTCGTCCCACCTCTCCACCCCTTTTCACCCTTTTTTTCACACCCATTGGTTCTAATCTAAAGTCCTACTTATTTTCATGACCACAGTCTTTGATTTTAGATTTTGATGCATCATTCTCAAGTGACCAAAGAAAACATAATACCAGTAAATTAGAATTGGACCAGAAGATAATTGAAAAAATACTATAAATGCCCTTAATATTTTAATGGTCTCAAATCTACACCCGAAATGTCAACAATACTCCAGAACATCAGTAAACTTTCACGGAGTTTGAGAAATGCCACATCTATTTCACCAAAAATCTTACAAAGTCCTGTCAGGTGGAATTTTAATGTTGCAAATGCATTGAAATCAACCAAAGCTAAAACTCGACAAGAGCCACAGGAATATTTCAAATGGATACTACTGGTGAGGTTATTGATCTGTTTACTTACTATTAACAATACTGTAACATATTGATTTACATACATATAAATATGCAGTTTATAAGTTATAGAAATTTTCAAATTAGGAATGTAAATTCTCCTGTGGCATTGCAATCTAAAGTTCCGTGATCACCTTATAGATGTGAAATTTTGTTTTGGTAGTTTATCAATTATTCTTATAATGAAAAAGCAATTTCGAAGTAGAAGATGGTGATGGAGAAAAATAGAGTTGGAATTGTTTGTGCTATTTAAAGAGAAAGAAATTATTTTATATGCTAAATCTAGCAAGATTAATGACTATAAATTCTCTTTTGTCAACAAATTTTTCAGTATGATACATGGAACAAAATAACAAATAAACTTATCCATCATTCTCAATGAAACATAATATGCAACTTATCTCTTCAGATGATACCTGTGACTTCACTCGGACTTGGTAGCTGGCAGGTTTATCGACTGCAATGGAAACTTGGACTTATTGACATGTTACATGCTAAATCAAACGCAACACCTGTTGAGATACCCTCTGAGTGAGTATAACAAGCAGCATAAATTATAACAGTTAATTTATTTACCTATGTAGTAAGTTATTTTAGAGACCTTGGGTAGCTTAGAGTAGAGTAGCTTGAAGTAGTAGAATCCAAAAATATCGTTTTTTTTAATTGATCAGAAAATAACTGAATTAATTATTTTGATGCTGTTTGCAAAGTAGTTTGAGACATTTTTATACTAGGGTGCCCAAAACAAAACTATATTATATAGTTATATGTAATATATATATATAATATAGTTTTGTTATAGTTATATATAATATATAACATACATATATTATATTACTACTTTTATTATTCAAAACAGTGGCTAAAAATCCTCCGTGGTGTGGTGGTTGAGCAGGTTGGCTCATATTCTGGAGGTGGCGGATAAGACAGATAAAAATGCATAGAAAAAAAACCCCAGATACTTGTTCTGAGTCTGGGTGTTGTGGCCCACATAGTTCCTTGATCCCTAGACACGGAATCCTAGTTAAGGTCCAGGATCTTTGTATGTCATCGTTGGGCGTTATTATTATTATTCACCTGGTAATACATTATACTAGTGCTTGTTGGCCTGATGCTTATTATAGGCTCGTATAACTTTAAAACAGAGCTCTCTAGAGAGATTTTTTACACTAACAGAGTAAATTCCGGTCAACTACAAATTAAATCAGCAGCCCACCCTAACGGAACAATACAGCAACATCCTTATAGGAGAGGGAGAAGCCTTGGCTCCTGAAATACAGTGTACTCACTACTTCGGGAGTCTATGGACTCATTAACATGTATGAAACCCTTTTATGTCAATAAATGATTATTTGATTTTATAGCTAGTCCAGTAGGATGTATAATCGTGGAGTAATATCTGTCGAAAATCATAGAATAGCCAAGTCCATAATTTCCTTTTGCTAGTCTTATTGTTTTGTTAACCCTAATCCCGACCCATGCAGTGTTGCAAATGTCCAGAACTAGTTAGTTTAAAAATTAGAAATACTCTTGACAATGGAGATATTGTAATACACGTAGTTCCTAAGCTAATAAATATAATTAAGAATAGTATCAACATTATGTGATAAGTTTACTGTATTAGGTACTTCTAAGCTGCAGCTCACCGGCTTTTAGTTTTAATATAAAATTTCTCTGTAAGTGAATTTGTAAATTCTTATGAGAAATAAATTCTTTAACCATACAATCTTACGTCATATAAAAAACACCAATGTACCCAAATATTGTATTAATATAACACGTCTAAGCGAACTAAACGTATATGTATTGTCGAAAGTATATTTTAAATGCTATCATGCTACTGCGAGGTAGACGAAAAAATCTCAATTTATAGGTATATAATAAACCTACCTACCTTATATATTTTCAGTTTCTCACAATTAGAGCAAATGGAATACTATCCAGTGAAGGTGCGAGGCAAGTTCGTACATGACAAAGAGATACTGATTGGACCCCGTGCACTCATAGATGAAACTGAGGGTGCTGAAAGAGTGGGCTCACTCATGTCTGACCCCAAGAAAAATCAGGGCTGGCTGGTTGTCACACCATTTATGCTAGCTGACACTGGGTACGGTGGTTTTTGTTTTTATGATACATTATTTATAAACAATATTTAAACTAATTGACTCAGGCATGACCTCGCGGAAGTTCATCTTAAATACAAATTGATACAAGAATTTCTAGTTCCTTCAGATACAAATAAAAAGCATACCTATACCTATTATTGGGGCAATTGTAACCAATTGTTGTAGGAACTGTTTTTAGCGATTAATAGCGATAGCGAATAATTAAAATCATAATCATTATTTTGTTATTAGGGAAGTGATCTTAGTGAATCGCGGTTGGGTGCATCAAAGCATGAAACCAAAAGAAAAGCGGCTTCCTTCATTGATCAACAATGAAGTGGAGCTGACAGGTGTGGTAAGACTGACTGAGAAAAGGGCTCCATTCATGCCCAAGAACCACCCTGAAAAGGGATCATGGTTTTACAGGTAAATAGATTTTGTAACCAAATGTATACGAATTCATATGTTAGCCCTTGAGGGTCAAGTTCTATAGTTTCCATGGTCTTATATATGTAGTTATATAGTTTCCATTCTAAGGTCCGTATTACAGAACAAAGCTCAAGCAGAGTTTTCTTTCATCAAGTGATTAATTAGTGAATGAAATCTCTGCTTGAGCACCGATCGATGACTGAGCATCTGTAATATGGACCTAAGAGTCAAAAAACTTGATATAGAGAGCCAGAAAAAGTAGAGGTAATAAGTTTATAGGCGAGTTTTGGCGGGTAAGCGAAAAACATCGCGTCATTGCATTGTATTATTTTCCAAAACTTGTGTTGAGTTATTTTCAGTGTTAATGCATAAAATTGGTGGCATTTTATTGATTAAGTGCTGGAATAAGGCATGAGTGTGGGAAAGTGGTAATGATAGTGATTATAGCTAAGAACACTCTTGATCGAGTCACGTTTTTAAACAAAATAATGGTGTTGAATGTCCATGTCATATTTTATGAAGGCAATTAATGTTGTTTTTGATTTTTCAGGGATCTGGAACAGATGAGCAGTCACATTGGCTGCAACCCTGTGTGGCTGGATGCAAGAGGCATCCCAGATCCACCAGAAGGTTGGCCCATTCCCAACCAGACCAGAGTCACAGTCAGAAATGAACATTTCTCCTATATTGTCACCTGGTACTCACTGTCAGCATTCACAGCCCTAATGTGGCATCGCTACTTCATTAGGAAACTTCCTCTGTTGTGATTTGTTACTACTTTTATCTGTAAATCCAAAACATTAACTGTCTTCTAGTACCTATTATCTACCATAACAGAAATATACAAGTATGTCATCTCAAGGCCAAGTAGGATTCAAATAAAATAGGTATCCGAAACTAGCATCTCAACTCTCTAGTTAATATGAAGAGTTTTGCCTATCTCTTAAGTTATATATTTATTTCTTAATTATCCTTGTATTAGTGTACCTATTATTGGATAGGGATTGTACATTTTTAAATTCATTTATTTTCTTGTAATTACAAAACCATTTCTAGGAATACTGATCACTAGGTACCTACAACTTAAAAATCGAATACTTGTACGGATTATTAGTATTTCAGGCATTAATTGAATAAACTTAGTATCTTATGATGCCGTCGTCGTCGTCGATACTCGTGGCTAATTGAAAAAGAAATGCCTGAGCCTATGAACAAATATATTTTATGTATTAAAATATTATTAGAAGCCAAGTATAACGTCAACAGCCACGGGAAAGTAAAATCAGATTATTTTCTAAAATTTAAAGTTAATAACTAATGAAATCATTGCTAGAAATTTACACATAACCCAAAATAAAAATGAAGGCCGAGAAATTTTGTACATCCCCATTAGTGCCAGATTGTAGTACGACTATATTATTCTGTAATATTCAAATTAAAAGTATAATACGAGTAAACTCGTACTCTCGCCCAAGATCACAGAATATATATAATATATATCAAGCTTAAGACGATACCTAGTGTTGAAACTGTTGAATGAGATATATGTGTCCTTGTGTGCGTGCGTACTCGTTCTCATTTAATACCACTAAGATACTAGTCTGTTTTTTTCTACTACTGTACTAAGCACCTACTATCTAAGTGATCAATCGACCGTTCAGCAGCATTTTTGACTAATACTAGATTGTTATTGAGATTAAATTAATCAACCAAAACTGAGTGTTTGTATACAAAATGACTCTAAGGCTGGGTTGCACCATAATCCCAGTTAAAGTTACTGTTATCGTCTAAATTAACTATGACTTTAACCTTAACCATGAAGTTTAGCCAGCATGTGTTGCACCATCATTATTGTTGATTTGACTGGCCCGATAGCTCAGTTGGTAGTAGCCCTGCCTTCTGAACTGTGGGTTGTGGGTTCGATTCCCACTCAGGACAAACATTTGTGTGATGTACATAGGTGTTTGTTCTGTATCTGGGTGTCATATTGTATTCTATGTATGTATTTACAAACAAAAAAGTATCTAAGTATTGTATCAGTTATCTGGTTCCCATAGCACAAGCTTTGCTTAGTTTGGGGCTAGATGGCACTGTGAGATGTCTTCACATATTATTATTGTTGTTATAGTTACGGTTAACTAAGTTGCTAATCTGAAGATGTGCCATTTTCCCTATAGTATTTGAAAATAATATTTTAGTTTATGGCAATACTGCAAAAGTCCCGTTAATCAGTATCAAAGAATATAGTTACTCTCATCAAATAGTGTCATGCATGTCAGTCAGTGTCACTAACATCCCAAAGAGCATATAACCACTATGTAACTTCCTTTGTCGTGGTAATTGTTTTGAAAATAGGTATCGTTTGTTGTAATTTAATATTCTATATTGTATTGGGGTACTAAATACTACTAGGTCATTTATAATAATTGTAATACACTGGATGTTGATTTGCATTGTCTTCACATTTATAGATTTATAGATGTAGTTATGCTACACTTATGGAACACGAATCAATGAAAAAATAAACATAAAAATTATTCTTTGTAACAGGATTTGTGTGTGATCTGATTTAACAAACAACATAGTTCTTGTGAAATTCTTTTTAGAATTTAAATTTTATTATAACATTATTAGATGTAAACGTTACAATGGATTCTACTAATTCTCCATCTGTGATTGGGTTACTCCAACGCTCTAGCTATTGTTTTGGTTACTCGGAAACTCCCTAAAACGAGTCATCGCCCCCTCTTGGCGAATCGATCAATTCTAGGAAGATGCAGTTTTTTCTTTTTAATCTCCACTTACTCTTCATCATTTCAACTGTCGGAGGAACTTTCCCACTAAATTTCTCGCAGTAGAGACAGGATTGATTACAAGTTTTACAAGGAAATGGTAAGGTAGGTGATGGTAAGTTGGTAAAGTTATGTTGAGGTTGGAGGCTCTGTTTGACAGCTTTTGACTATAACGTTTACTTTAACCAGCCAATCTTGCGTAGTTATAGTTACCGTTAAGTTATGACGTCATTGTGACCAGTGCGCCTTAAATGCATATTCAAGCTTTGGTTAACCAACGAATATTTATATTTATATTGCATTTTTACGGTGAATTCTTTACAGAGGGTTATTATTCCATAATGGGTGTGTGAGGTAAAGTAAATAAAAAGTATTTTAGTTTCGAATGAGATCTGTAATTTGACTCTCAAATCATACAAGAAGCATTCACGCAAGATGCACAAGTGGGCTAAAAAGGAAAATTGATTATTTTTTTAAATGTCTTTTGTAAATAATAATGTCAACAATAATTATAATTCATTCAATCATATTTAGGTCCTGCCCGAATTTATATATTCCTTCACGAAAGGTCTTATCCTTCACTATGTTACCCGTTTTCAATACACAAGTGCATAAATCCAACAAACACATGATAAAACCTTTCAATTTTTAACTGTAAGTATAACATAAATAATTTTACTCATACTGTAATTATCATAATTTGAATATTGATTAAACAATTTTAATATAGGTATTTCTGTTAACAGTTTGTAGAATCTATAATGAACAATATATTTCTGTGTGGTTAATTTAATCATGATCTTACTGATTTTTAAAGCCTACCTACCACACATTACACACCTTTATCACACATTCGAGTAGTCTTAACATCCATGCACACAGAGTCAAAAAGCTTATTTCGCAATGTTTTTGCTAGTCTAACATTTACTATGATGTGACCTAGAATGCTACTAGCGACAAGCTTTACATTGTATGCTTTAAATATTCCACTTAGATGTCGGGTGTTACTCCTCGCATCATTACGAAGCCGCCAGTCGCTAGTAACACTAAAATTACACATTTGTCTATTAAATAACGAAGATTTCATTATACAAAAAAACCAGTGAACGGCAATGAACGCAAACCATCTTGTTACAATTTTCGATTTACATCCCAAGTTTCACGACAGTGTAGCATAAAATGTATACATAATATATTCGTAACTCAAATCGCGATTTTACGTCTAGAAGTAATGTCATAGGTGTCCATTTCATTTACCGATATTACATATTCCCGATATGTAAAAGAACATTAGTCATTAAGTTAATAGATTTCCGTAAAGCAAAGCATGATAAATAGTTTCAAAACCATCTGTACTTATTTTAAAATAATATTCATTTGAAAAGTGAAGATAAACACTTCATGATTCTTCAGTCACGATTTTTAACCTAAAAATATATTAATGCAAGTTCTTCTTTGTATACTTAAAAAGCTTGTATTGTGTAAATATAAAATACAAATTAAAATATATGTACATAGAATGACCAAAACCCATACAATAATTATTACTTAAATTTACAAGCAGTAAATACAGCATTATATACATATAAACATAATCCCATAGTTACACTTTCTATATTGCGAATTACAAATCAAATGAGTAAAATAATAATTCATGTAAGCTTTTTACTAAATAAAATGCTAAATAAAAATAATGTCAGATTAATAATTATTAAAATCACTTCATAAAATACTCATTCATAAGCAAACACGAACACAAATACTTTCTCTAGAAAAGTAGACAGTCTCTAGTCAGATCACAATAACAAGTTAAATATAAAACGGTTTCGGCCGTTCCTCATCAAAAGCATAACTCATGTGAAGAAAACCTTCGTCACAAAGTACGGAATCAAGTCGCCGAACAAGGTAAGGAACGCGGGAGAGTCCTTAGAAGACTCAACATAGTTGAAGAATTTAGAGATTATATAAAATCCAATTTTGTAGCTCCGCTTGATTCTCATTACCAATCGATGTTATAACATGCTAGATAGTAAGATTAAACGAAAGTGCCGCCGCGGCGCGCCGTGGCTCGCTGCGGGGGCGTGACATGAACTCAGGCAATATCAACTTAAATTCAAGCGGGCAAGTCAAAATTTGACACATGTATTTGTGGAACATGCGTCATGTCTATCTTCGGCGTCGTCTTATAGTCACATATACCGAGCTCCTTGAGTTTCCACTCCCACCCCATGGATTGCACTGCGTGAAGAGTTTGTGCCTCCGTGTGCTGACGTCGAAGCATACCTTCCTGTAAATGATATGTTTCAATTCAATACAACATACTGCTTGGTGCGCGCATTGGTCCACTAGGAACAATGTCCACAAGAAAAGTCAGCAGCCCTTCAATAATACAACATAATACTATTATTGCCATCATCGTGGAAAGGCTGAGATGAAAGTTCGCTACTTGGCTCTGTTCTGACACATGACATCTCTAGATTCTAATGCAAAAAATATAGTTAAAAAAATGCGCTGACTAACATGAGCCTAATGTTTTGTTTCGTATAATTAACAAAATGCATTTAACTGGAAGCAAATTTATGAACTATAAAAAAAATGACTGCTCGAATTGACGATGTAATTATATTGCAAAATTCAATTGTGATTGTGATTGTCCTATTAGGTGCCAGCAATAATCGCCCTATGCCGACAAATTAATACAAAGCTATCAAAATCGATGAAAAACGGATTCTGGCTACATTTCTAGCTACATTTATACGCGTTCCTACCACTATGCACGATGCGAAAGTGCATATGAGACTAATAAAAAAAGTGCATTGTTTTTAGAATTTTTATTAAATGGTGCATGCGAATATCACCTTAATTTTCTCCCATTTGTCGTCGACTTCTTGCAGCCATGAGTTGATCTGCCTGCCGTTACACCGGGAACGTTGCGCGTTGCGTTTCTCCTCTTGATCTGGAGCCAACACGTTGTAAACTTCCTTGTCACGCAGCATAGTGCACACAGAGAAAGGAAGAGCCTGTTGGAAAAAACCACGAATGTATAAGAATGCTTAAAATAGTTGGTTGAAATAGTGTCGTGATAATTACTTGGTTAGCCACAGCGCGTTCAGCGCGCCCGTGTACCCTCAGTATTTCCTGTTCGACGGCCAGCACGAGCTTCTCTTTTTCAACCAGGTGTTGTATGCGCAACCGAGTCCTGTGATGAAAACCCAATAACCAAGATTGAATTACATTGACAATGCCATCAGTCAATACTTCAATTCTATTTCAGCCCTAATGGACCAAATTAAAAGATCATTAAAAAAAATGTTGTATTGAAATTCTGTGCAAGTTTTCCCATGGATTCATTGATCATAATTAAGTGAAGAAGGGCGTTATAAAAGTTAATTCCTCACGAGCTTATGACATCAATGCAATTAATTTTGAGTCGAGTCATGATGAGTCGTCATAAGAGATATTGCAAAGAAAATAAGGAATTGACAGAAAGCACAGTTATAAACAAAATATTACAACAATGCGTAAAGAAGTCAGTATTTTCAGATTACTAACGTAATCTGAAAATACTGACTTCTTGCCACATATCTTAGCGGACTCGACTGTGACCTACGACGCATTAACATATCGCGTTCACGTTTTGTCGAAATTCATTTTTATTTTATATGTAAATTCGTTTCATTTTTTGTTGAACTGTTTTCCGTTGTATCACGTGTGGCGCGGTCTAATGTGCGTCTGGGTTAAATAATAATAATAACGCACAACGATCATATACGCCTTGGACCCTAACTAGGATTCCCTGTGTCTAGGGACCCAGGAACTACGAGGACCATGGTCACACAACACCCAGACTCAGAAAAAGTGTTTGCGTTTTTTTCTTGCTGTTCACAAATACTTGTCCTGACGCGGGAATCGAGCCCGCCGCATCCAGACTATGAGCCGACCTGCTCAACTAACACACCACAGAGGCTGTAATTGTCACAAGAAAAACGAACCTCAAAAATGTATATCGTGTAAAATTTACAAGATAAACTTTTTGATGTAAATGTACCTCACAAAGTCATTGATGTGCCGGCGTTGTTTCTTCATCAAACCAACCAACGACCGCAAGGTAAATCCTTTCGCTTACCTTTCCTTTTCCTGCATTAAGAACTCTGAGACCATTTGCGAAGGCATAGTGTGGGGTATTTCCACTTGGGGCTCCGGGTTGACATTACTCTGAAGGGTGTACGTGCATCTGTTCATCAGATACTTGTTGAAATCCTTCGGCGGTTTCGGTTTGACGGGAAACAGACCCTTTTGTCGACGGTCGATCTGAATGGAACGACGGTTTAATTAGCATGCAAGTTGGTCAACGGTATAGCTCGTGCGAAACTTCATGAGCTCTCGGAAGTTAGGCCCGAGTACCAAACTGCGCATGGTACAGTTGAGTGCACTATGAATATTGTTAAAGCGGCCATACAGTAACTATAATATGCTTACTGCGTAGCCATCCGCGCTAAGTTCCGAGAGCTCAAAGTTTTGCGCAAGCTTATAGCTTGTGCGACTTTCACTTAGTCAACGAATTTTCAGTATTGTGCTGTGGTTATGTCAGAGGGACTGCGCTAAGAATTTCATATATATATATATATATATAGAAAAACCGAGTCGTTACCAACATGATGTTACAGAAATACTAGTTACACCCCGCGGTTTCACCCACGTGGTGATGCATAATGGTGATTATGATGATAAAAAACATATAACAACCTATTCTCAGACCTACCAAGTGTAAATATAAAATTTCATCAAAATCGGTTCAACTGTTTCGGAGGAGTATATAATAAGCACTGTGACTCGAAATTTTTATATACATATTATATAGTTACATAATTATTTTTACGCATGAGTAGTAAGTATAATAATAAGAATGTATCTCTGAATGTACCTGTTTTCGTATGTGGATGTACATCTGGTAAGGGTTGCAATGTGTGATGTTATGTGCGGTGTTGGAATCCTGATGAGACTCGTTCTTGGCGTCGCGGTGGCTGTCCTTGGACGCCTTTATCTTCCGCTTCCTCGGGTGCAATTCTGCAGTCACAATAAGCACCATTACTTGGTATAAAGGTGGAAATTCAAAATATTAACCACTTTTTGAAGTAAAACTTCTTTACGCACGCTTGAATGATAATTTACAATTGTCAAGATGGCGACATTAACATTAAACAAAGCAAAACAAAGTTATACCGGCTAATAGATGGAGCTAAACTACAGAAGTTTTAATTCAGTCATGTGGAGCACACTCGTTTTTTTTTCTTTAGTACTCAGCTAAGGTATTTTTTTATTTCGTGCTTCTGACTGGACCATAAAAATTAAAACAACTTCCATTCGTAGATGTAAGGCATTTTAAGGAGTTTTCTTTCTTTCATTTTGGACACGTTGCCTACTGGTAGCAGCTTCTTAGATAAAGTTTTGCTAATGCATAGTTTTAATTTTATTTTTATTGTTTAAAAACTTATTGAAATACATATTAAAATTAATTGTTCCAATTGAAATCTCAGCTAAAATATTTTCATCTTATGTATGTATTTTATTGGTGTTTTTTGCTTACCAATCTTACCTGGATCGTGCCTAGAATTCGGAACATGATCACCGTCATGCCCCTGTAACAACAACGGAGTGTTTCATTAGTTATGTTACATGTAAATTTGTTCAATCACATTATAGTATATAATGGAAAAAAAATCCTTACACATGGCGTGGGACTTTTGTTTGAATTCAACGCGTTTGTTGCGTTGTCCTTATCTTTGTCGTCATTCGTTTTGTGCGATCGCAGCACCCTCTGCCCGGGCTGTAAACGCAGAAAACAATGACTTAGCATTTAACCAAAATTCAATAAACAAATCATATAATAGAAAATAATAAAATAAATAAAGCATACTAAATTGGCTACGGGCCCTGTAGCTGTTTCTAATTTATATGTATCAACATATTGAAACTGGCAACAAGTAGGTACTTACTACCTATGTTACTGATGAAGCGAGGACGCAGCGCTTTAATCGCGCAGAAAGCTTTTAAGATGTCTCTTATAATAAAAACCTCTTCTACAGAGGTTAAATTACTGATGCCAAAGCTTGAGGTACCCTAAATACTAAATAAAGAAATTATAATTCAAACTAAATAACAAATCATAATGATAACACAAATTATATGAAATCAATCAAATTATATTATAAATCATATGAAAAAATTGTAAATAAAAACGGTTACGTAAAGCCTACATCGCGATTTCTATCTACCAATGTAACCGATCTACTGAATGGAAAACAATAGAATGGAAATGAATAAAAGAGACATGTTATACAAGTGCTGTACAACATACCTTAGGTGTACGTACCTTCCCGCCTTCCCCGACCCTCTTATCATCAGAATTACCGTCCGAACTGTCCGAAGTCTGTCCGGTGTCGGCCGTGCAAGGTATCACGTAGGGCAGCGTGGCTGCGCTGCCGCGCCCCTTGCCGCTTCCTCTCTGACCTGATCCACCTACACACGACCCATTGTAATAAAACAGCCACAGACAAACACCGGTTGACACACATCTAACACACAGTTTCAATACTAACGGCGGCGGTGCTTCCTTAAGCTCCCTGACGAGGCACGCGTTATTTGCGAAAAGAAGAAACATAATATCAATAAAAATCTGTATATTTCAGGCATAGGAGAAACAGAAGAGTATGTTATTTTTAAGTGGCAGGAGTTTTGGAGCTTATACAAAAAATTGTTACTTGTCAACAAATTATTGTAGATAAAGGTGCTCTAGACGGGCCATGTTTTACTGCAACTTGTGGCTGCACTATTGGCACGTAAATGCCCGGCCATCACAAAAATATTTTATTGCACTTGATGTTCGAGCAATCTATGGCTGGGCCATGTGTTGCGATATGTCTGCATGAATGCGGATGGCACGCGATGCAGACTCCTTTTTTTAAAATATGTTTTTCTTTTAAAAGTATCATATTTAGTTGAAAACTATATCTAATATAAGCCACTAGCATAAGATTGTTATTTACTTATTGGCAAATATTACATACTCCTATAGTATTCCTATATTATTAAATAGTCTATTACTAGACTCCTAAACGGGCTACACAAACCAGCAACAATGGCTAACGAAATCACACTTGTCGCAGTGGCTTATATTGATTTAAAATAAAATAATAAAAAAAGGAGATTGTATATTCGACTTTACTTAAACAGGCGTGAAACTTCATATAATTTAAGTCAAGAAATAAGCCTTCATAAAAAAACAACCATGAAAACAACATGACAACAGACATGCACATTAAAACAAAGCACAGAATGTAGCAATTATTCACGGCGTCACTCATAATAAACTTCATGTCGCGTATAAAAGGATACACTATGCCAGAGAGACTGAAACAACAATAGAACTAGCCGGGCAATATTGCAGTAATATCGATAGCTCAGAGATCGTCTGGCAATCTATCAAAACAATATCGACCATATATGGCCACACCAAACATGTTTGGCTATTATGGCCGGTAAATTACTGCAATATTGCATAGTCTGGCTGGTAATGCTTGCAATGTTGCCAGCCACTGTGTTGCAGCCACATATTGCAGAAAAACATTGCCCGTTTAGAAGTACCTTAATAAAAACAAGTTGTGTTTAATAATGCAAAATCAGCACCAAGTAATTTTTCGCCCGCCAAAGCTCTTTCAGTTTACTCTTAGACAACTTACATCGATGGCGTCATAGAACGCAATATAAGCCAACTTGACTTTTCTAAATAATTTTATTAATTAAATTATTTCTTTTTTCTTGTTCCTATGCATAATATTTTTCACAAAGCTATAAATTTAAAAACAAAACAATCAGTACAGTGTATAATCCTTATTTGTTACTTCTGTTATTATTTTATGGTAAAACTTATCTAGGTTAGAGACGTTAAGAGTACTTTATTTGAATCCCACAAGGGCTTCAAGTTGATATACTTTTCTGTTTCTACTATGGTTTATGTGACAACCAAAAAAATTATTGCCTTCTCGCCCAGCCTTTGGTGGTTACCCTTTTGGCTTACTGAAAACTGCAGTAATGTTTGTCAAGCATCTAACTACAATGACATAATTCTCACAAAATTTCATCAATCAAATGGAAAAGCTAGGCCAATCTTTCTATTGTAGGATAAAATATGTTATTGATCAGATATCCGTTTTAAAACTCTTAGGATAAGAACATTGGTGATGATTCTGTGATTCTGTGTCGCGTTTTCTATAAACAAAATATAGCTAAAATACATTTAATAATTTCCGTCTTTATCAGAAGAGTGCCACTATGCTTTAAGTTTAGTTTGGCTAGCAGAATGCGACACAGAATCGACATTTTTATCAGACCATCAAAAGATTGGCCCAAAATGATTTAAGAATTAGTGTTCTGTTTAGAGAACTGAAACTTACTTGTGTCATTCATAATTCATAGGTAACCAACCCACCAACCGGAATATTATATTGGCTGAGCGGTAGGTATCGAATATTAATCAAGTTCGATGAGATACACACCTTCGCCTTCTTGTTCATTGCGACTGCTGGATCCTCCTCCAGGGATGACAATCTTGAGGGGCGGGACCTTCGGCGCACTGGACTCTTGGCTTTTCTGATCGTCGTTGTCGCCGTCACCCGTCTCCTTGTGAGATTTTGGACTTGCCACAGGACTTTTTCGGTCTTTATTGCTCGAGTTAGAACCTTTCGTACCGCC
Organism: Ennomos fuscantarius; assembly: GCA_905220475.3. Lineage (NCBI taxonomy): Eukaryota > Metazoa > Arthropoda > Insecta > Lepidoptera > Geometridae > Ennomos > Ennomos fuscantarius. The sequence goes on along the minus strand of HG992023.1, from coordinate 8,426,153 downwards.
GGACGATTTACCCTTGTGAGAAGACCGCTATTAATCACCCAATATCACTATCTGTTACTAACTTAACCAAGAACATTGCGAAGCAATTCACTCCATGCAAAAGCTGAAGCCAAATGTAGTATTACAACATCAACGTGTACATCAGCTACATCTAAATCACATAATTCTCGAGATTTTATTGCTAATGACTTGTATTTGTTGATTAAGGCCAGCTAGGCTAGCATAAATGCCACACGCTACTATAACTCCACGAGGTAATTTTGTATTCTTATAATTTATTATCTCGTGCTGAAACTTCAAATTTCTTTTAGATTTGAAGTTTCTACGCGAGATAATATGGCGCCTAACGTATTCCAGGTGGTTAAATAATAATTAGACACACAAACATTTGTTTGAAAATCATGGTGTAAATATTGCTTACAAAATTTATGATTTTCTTTTTAATCGAAATATTTACTTCAGGAAAAAAACCTCAATCGTTATATGAATATCTAAGTGGTGTTGTTATAAAAAAAATGTTATTGGTGATATTCACCATCATGTTATAAAACTGTTATTAACCAATTTTAAAGTTCTAATCAGGTTTTCTTTAATCTATTATTTACGCCACACTCCGAGGGTCAAACTGAAAGTTCTTAGAACTGGCCGCTTGTAAACAATATACTAATTACTTAAACTTAAATTTTGAAAATAGAACTCTGCCAATAAATTAACGTGTACGTTTTTATTTATTAGTCATTCGTTTTACGATTTAGCGGTAAATCGAATATTGTATTTGTCACGTCAGCATGAATTTAATGCGAGAGAATTTTTGTGCAATGATTTTTAATGACTTTCGATGTCATCTAAGTCAACAATAAAGTTATGATAGACTAATATTGGCCTTGACGATGAAGCCTAATTTAGTGCTACTCTTTACAACTGGTTTAGAGTTTAATCGACCACGAATTAATCTCACCGATGATCTGTGAGGGACGGCCTTCTACAGCGACGGTTATCACATCAATGTTGTGCGGCGTATAATAAATAGACTATGATAAAAGAGAGACAGATACGGACGGAAGCTTAAGCATCGGTATGAGTCAAGTGCACAAAATCCTTCGTGATCATTTAGCGGTCACGACGCTTTGTGCCCGGTGGTTACCTCATAATTTGACCGAGGCCCAAAAACTCCGTCGTGTTGATTGGTGATGTGAAACGGTTGAAAGATTTAACTGAGGTGACTCAAATGCTGTGTTCGACATACTTACTGGTGACATAAGCTGGATTTACTGTTATGATCTCGAAACTAAAAGACTGAGCAAAACAGTTACTGATGAGTGGTAAAACTAACAATTGTTTTGCCGCTTTGCTTGGAAAAAGTTCGGGAGAAACGTCCTCGCAGTAGGATCCTTTTACACCACGCGCCTCGTGTACACCGCTAGGCGAACGATCGATTATTTGGCGACGCCGAGGCTGCTATGGTTGCTTTTCAAAAGGCCATCGAAGGACCCCCTAAGGACGAGTGGGCAAAGTTCTTTTCTCAATGGTTTCATAAGATGCAGCTCTGTATTGACGTGAATGGAGCTTATTTTGAAAATATATAATAAAACTAATCAGTTTTTCATTTTGGAAGAACTCTCAGTTTGACCCTCGTGTGTTGAAGGATTTTAAGGTAGAAACTTAATGAAATAATGAAAACTTTGATTAACCGATGATTTTGGCCTTAATGACAACAACAAAATTAATACAATTTTTTTATTACAATCATTCTACGTTTTAAAATAGATTGGTTTTATTATTCCAGTATGGAAACTAAAATGAAAATATCGAACTTACCGCATGGGAGCCTTTTTCTCCTCCCTTCCCGCTTGAGCCACCCTTGCCTTGCGCTTGGTGCCCCTTGCTGGAGGAACTTTTGCCACCTCCCGTAGAATTCTTGAGAGGCGCCGCGCCGGTTTTGCTCGCCGGCCCAGGCGGCTTGCTGCCGGTCAACACGCTGTTTGTTAACAAACAACTCTTGTAACACCAACCCACTCATTCATTGGGTAATCCTCAATTTACAATGCAACCACAGTGAAGAAAGTCTATTCTATATAAATATGGGCATAGAAAGATGAAATCAAAGTCACAGCACATATGTTCAGTGCTGCATGGTAGGTAACATACATATGAAATAATTATTATGTATGTTGGTTACCACTAGCCCCGAATTTCCGCCTAGGCATACAAATACATTTTTATGTCAGTCATTTCTTTAACATTGGAAGCTCTAATTTTGAGTGTAGCTGAAATTTTTATAAAGATTTTTTAAAGTGAATATGAATTCAAAATTTTATTTAAAACTACCATAGTTCTTACGGATGGGTCATGAGCCTTTATTCGCCCGTGTTGAAGTACAAAAAAGCCATTGATGGGCCTTGGAAAACTGCTTTAAATACGCCAATAATAGTGCAGAATCAAAACCCACTTCGAAAAATTACTCATAGTGTTCAATGGCTTCGGAATGGGAGGCCTCAAATGTCGAAGGCCTAAGGACCCTACATTTCCAAGTTCCAGGCTGATTACCACACAGCGCTGGTTTAACGGATTTTGATGTAATTTGGTTTGTAGATACTTTGGTTGCAGAATAACAGTTAGGAAACTTTTTTGTCCCATAAAATGGTGGTTTCTGTGGAATAATGTGATTAGTGTCCAAGCAGGTCAAACTGCAAGGCACAACCATTACCATTATAAAACTGTGATAGATAATCACACTATCACATCACACTAATATTATAAAGGCGAAAGTTTTTATGTGTTTGTGTGTATGTTTGTTACTCCTTTACGTTCTAAAGGCTGCATGAATTTGGATGAAATTCGGTACCAAGATAGCTTATAACCTGGATTAACATATAGGCTACATTTTATCCCGGAAAAGTGAAATGTTCCCATGGGATGAGCAAATAATTAAAATACTTTTTATCCGCGAGTGAAAACGCGGGGCGCAACTATTGTAGTATCTTCAATAAACCAACTGGAAGCCACTCTTTAGACTAGTCATTGAAATTAAATGTACATTTTCATATATTTATTATATTTGTATAGTATGTATAGGCTCGGAAACCGCTGGACCGATTTGTATGCAATTTCACGTTTTTGTTAGCTTAGCGTACGTGTCATCGCGTTGTGTATTGGTGCAAATTAATTATGGATAATAAAGAATATGAGGGTCGCGCTGAAAATGGTACAAAAAAGGTCTTGTATGGTGCATGCCATAATGGAGTCAACATGGACAGAGCCATAGACCAATACTGGCCACGGCAATAATTTTGGCTCCATCTGCTTACCGTCCACCGGCATTGCGTGAGACCGGCGCAGGTTTACCCATCAGCTCTTTTTCTTCATTGCGCTTCTTCCTCTTGGCGATTTCATCGTCAAGGACATCAGATTCATGACTATCCTCCGGATATGGACGTTTATTATTGCCACAGTTTTCATCCTGAGTCGATGACACGACGCTACTACTCACGTGGGTCGCTTCTGGAATTAATCATATGACGTTAAATATTGCTACTGTATGATCACTCACACACTGCAGGTAATGTTATGTTTAGAGGAGTTTCATTTTAATATCTGAACTATTTATATCCAGCTAAAGCACTAGGCGCGCTTTTTCAATAATCAGATAAAAGCTATTCATTTGATAAAACGAATACACACAACACAGTGAATATAAGAGAATAATTTTGTATAGTGAACACTGAAGTAACAATGGTACTTTTATTTTATTTAGATTATAATTTGTTATTAGAAATTTATTTATTCAGCTGTATAAAAATTGCCCCTGAGGGCAATTTTGCTATCTGCAACTATAACTTGATTTAGCAGTTTCAGAATTATTAATGGTTCGTAAACCTTTTTCCTGTGTGGTGGAGTCCTTGCCATCGAAGTGTTCGCCCTGCGCTAGGGTCTCCATGTTGTTCCTCTTACTGCAATCTGTGGTAGCACTAGCATTGCCTTTCTTGGTGCTGTCATCCCTCGAACGGCCGACGTTGTTTGCTCTCGCGTTATTATCTGCAGAATTAAATTGCCATTCTTTATTCTTCTGGTTCTGCTTGTTTTGTAGAAAGTTGCCAGTTAGTGGTTAATTGTTTGTAGCATTGTTTAAGCACATTTTAAAAAATCAGCATCTCAAGGAAATTGTTTCATAAATATTGGTGTAAAAATAGGGTGATTATATTTATATTCTGTAATGTTTTTGTGGGTAAAGTGTTTTTGTAAAATACAGCTACTTATTGATTACTAGTTAACCCACCCGTTTTTCACAGGTATGTACGCTTGAGAAATATGGTTCACCAAAGTAGCCTGCCTATCATTCTCTGCATTGATAAACTTTAGTATGTAAAACTAATTTGAGCCATTGTGATAATATTTTTTTGTAAGATAAGCAGAGTTTGTTAATTACTTAAGACATCTTAATTCAATGTTTATTTGGTTATTGACCTTAGAGAATAGTCTCAGCAAACAATGCTCCTTTTGTAGTTTTCTGTTTATCATTTTTAATTAAAGGTATGACATACATGTGTATCAATGGCTGATTCATTATTGTCTAATGTCGTTAAATGTTTTAGTTTATCTTAGTTACAGCTAGATACAAGTATAGATGATAGATTGTAATATTTATGACTGCTTTAAGTTAGTGTTATAAATATTATAATGCGAGTGATTTCATAAAAAATAAAAAAGTTAATAAAGCCACATTGATGTTCTTTTTTTTATCAATTTTATATATATTTATAAAACTGTGTGTACAGTACTGTTCATTTTCAATGATATCCTTATGAGTCTATTAAAATGTTTTATTTTTTTATAATAATAAGCATAGAGCTAAATATGGGCTGTTGACCATATATGTAATTTTATACAAAGTTTAATGCTATCAAAAGTATAGCATTGTTATAACAGTATCCAAAAATTTTGTTTGTACATTTTGGTGAATATATTATATTGGGATTACAATGTTTCATGGATCTAAATACACATCATTTATTAAAGTTTACCATAGTTTTAATAAATAATATTAACTTTTATTTGGACAGCAAAATCTATTACAACTATTATTAGACAAAAAGAAACAAAAATTACATAAAAATTGCACTTCCTGGCTGTCACTTAAAACACTTTATGATATAATATATTCACTCATTAAGTCTCTATCAAGACTTGACAACTATACATAAAACATAAATGATTAAATACATATAAAAAGCTAAGCAGGAATGAGTATACGTAATAAGATCTATATCTAGGTCTATATAATAATAAGTTGTGATTTAATGATAGAATAGCATATGGCAATGTGCCCAATACAGATTATATCAAAACAAACACATTTTGAGAACATATTCAGCTACATTTTGCCACTTTGTGAAATTTGGAAGTAGTAGTTTCTTTAATAAACACAATATAAGTTAACAAACTACACTTACCACAATAACCAACTAGACCGAGATTATGAGAAGTGAACAAGTGTGGGCAACCAAATTGTTAAGTGTTTTGTTTTAACAGGCATATTTGGGCAGAATATGAAGTTCTCAGGCAAATTAATAATACTATATACAATTTTTCAAATTTCGTCTATCAGTAGTTCCTATTTTAAAGTAACAGAAATAACTATAAGTCACATAAAATTAGCATGCAATAGACTAAACAAAATATGAAATCTGTACTTGATTAAAATATTTAAAAGTAAGCTATTATATATATCAGAGTTCCTATTATTAACATTAAAACGAAGATGGCATAATCAGTCAGCTAATTGATACATTATGTTTTCACTGGTATTGTAGATGTTATACTTTTTGACTTGGATACAGAATGGCATTGCATACATTATGATGGATATGCAGATGAGGAAAGTAAATTCGCGAAATAATAAGACAGTGAGCAAGAGTTGTTCTCAGCTGTACAAAGACTACATAACATTATACGTACCTACATACGTAGGTGCACACCTACTGTAATCTAGTCACATACTCACCCCTGCATTATTATCAGTATTTGCGCAATGAAGTCAAAACATCACTACGCCTACCCATGAACATCTAATAACATTCAGTGCGCACAAACTGTATTGTATACATTAGATCTTGCAAAATAACCACATTGTCATGTCAGTCAGGCAGGTCACTAGTAGAAGTTTACACAGGGGTCATAGCACGATCATGAGCTGTGTGCGGCGTGCATCTTCATTAACACGTACTTGTACTCTATTAATAAAAACAAGTTAATTAAAACTCCCCTTGTTTGTGCGAGAGCGTCCTCCTTTGCATTTCACGTTGTCGGCCCCTATTTTGTTGCTTTCTACGTGTCCTTCCACTTTAATAATCCACATAAAACTTATGCTAAATCGGTCCGTGTGACCGTCGAGAAGTTGCCATCTGTCAAAGAGCGGGCGGCCATCATTCGACAGCCCACCCAACACGCCCCAAAGCGTTCCAATTCACGTAATAGTTAACACGTAAGGAAATAAGAGTACGATATTTACCGAAGTTATTGTGGAATTTCGACATTTCCATACTTGTGTAATTTCGAGTGTTAATGTAATTCGAAATAAGGGTGGGTTATTGATAATTAGTGCTTAAGAATAAAAATTAAGAGTCCATGATATGATTAGTATTCTATCTCGCTCGCACATGTTGACATTATCTGAGATGTGACTACATGTACTTATGAAAAATCAGGCTAGCAACATAATACACATATGGATTTATGGCTATATAATAACAGATGATTTCAACATATATAAAAGGTGGAATTTATTGTGTTCTTTTCCTTTAATGTATGTATTCAGTCCATGCTATAGAACGTTCCCATATAACTAAATGAAAAAGTACGTATGAAATAAAACTTAAATCCAGGTATTATCAAATTACTGCAAATTTAAATTCTAAAGAAAAGCCTAGCGACATTGAATAAAGCAGGTGTTTTATTGCCTACGAAATTTACAAAGCCCTCAGCTGGTGCCCGCGCTGTGTGTACCGTTAAATAGACATTTCGGCTGTCATGCAGTTATTTTAGGAGGCACTAAATAAAAATAAAACACTAAATAAAAATAAAAGACCTATTTTTTATTTCAATATTTGTACCTTGTACGAATATTTTATAGCATGGTCTGAGTACATACATTTAAGGAAAAGATTGAATTAAATTCCACCATGTATAGACTACAAATATAAAATAAAACTACTACTAAATAAGACTAGCTAGCACAGACGTTAAAAAAAATAGTAACAGTAAAATGTAAAAAAACAGTGTGTGCTTTAGACCACACGACTGAAGTATAATTTCTTTAGGTCCATCTATCGGCCGGTATAGCTTTGTTTTTGCTTTGTAAAGTCGCTATATAATGTCACTTTCCCGATATATTTGGAGACAAAGATCGTCAGACCACTGAAAATGTGAAGTATCTACTCTAAGAAAGATTGTCTTTGATGCGGTTGTTAGGCATTGCCATGGTTACGTGTTGCTTTTTGCTTGTACTCCCGACATGGTCGTTATATTATAAAGTATCTTTATAAAGCCTCGCTTTTTATTAAACCAGCTGGTAGTTTTCTGTGCACTGCGTTAGGCGTCTTTCCATCCACTGACGCACAGGTTATGGGCCTACTGCCACACCTTCTTTTTGCATAATGGAGTCAACGAATTTTTCGGTCGGTACTACGAATGTACTACGTCTAGAAGGGTCACAAAATTGGAATATTTGGAAGTTCCAAGTAAGGATAATTTTGAACAGCTTGGGATTGTTAGAGGTTACATGCGGGACTATAAAGAAGCCAATGGAAAATGACACCACACTTACAAAATGGTTAGAAAAAGATGCTAAAGCTCAATCAGTATTAGTAACTCGTATGTCAGAGAGCGTTATGGTACACGTAGTTAATTGTAACTCGGCATGCGAAATTTGGAGCAAACTACATAGCGTCTATGAGTTGAAATCAACAGCTAGCATTCATATGCTTCAGCAAACATTCTTTAGTTACGAGTATGCAGGAGGCACGATGGCTGAACATATTTCAAAACTACAAGATATACGTAGCAAGTTACTAGAGCTGGGACAGAATATTGATGATAAAATGCTGTTGACGAAAATTTTGATGTCATTACCAGATGAGTTTAAACATTTTGTGAGTGCTTGGGAATCAGTCGATGAACAAAAACAAAACATAAATGACCTGACAGCTAGATTACTGATGGAAGAGGAAAGACTGAGCAGCAGGAAAGATACAACAGTACAGTCAGGGTCGGCAGCTTTTACAGCTAAGGAAAGAAATAACTACAGAAAGAATTCTAGCCGAAGTGAACAACAAAATAATAATGAGAGGTTGTGTTATTTTTGCAAGAAACCTGGACATTATATACGGCAATGCAAGTTCAGAATAAACAAGGAGCAGTCGAAGAGTAATAATGCTTTCTTGGCTAATGCATTCATCGGTTCGTGTAAGAGCGACGACTGGGTAATGGATAGTGGAGCTACTGAACATATTTGTAAGAACAAAGACTGGTTTTTAAATTATGTTGAATTTGATGTACCTAGGCTTATTACTTTAGGTGATGGTAAGACTATTTCAGCTAAAGGTCACGGAAATATTGAGGTAGAAGCGCATAATCGTAAGAACTGGAATAAAACATCATTGAATAACGTATTGTATGTGCCAGAAATTAAATTTAACTTGTTTTTAGTTTCATGTGCTTTAGATAGGAACTATATACTGATGTCCAACAACAACAAATGTTATTTCATGAAACAGGGTGGCTCAGTTGCAGCATATGCAGTGAGGGAAGGTAAACTGTTTAACATGAGGTTCAGGTTAGTAAATAAACCTACTGCTTGTGTAGGGGTCAAAGCCACAACACTGAAAGATTGGCATGAGGTGCTCGCGCATCAACATTTCAGTCATGTGCGTAAATTACTGGACTCTCAAAACATCAAGTATACTGATGGTAAGAATAATATTTGTGTAGACTGTATTAAGGGCAAGCAGCATAAGTTCCCGTTCGAAAGAAGTTCAACTAAAACTAGTAGACCACTTGAACTTGTTCATATTGACCTGTGTGGTCCTATGGAGGAAAAATCCTTAGGGGGAGCTCGCTATTATTTGTTGATTAAAGATGATTACTCACATTACAGAACTGTTTACTTCGTGAAAGAAAAAGTTGAAGTTTGTCAAAAAGTGCGCAATTTTATAGCATTAGCGGAGAATGAGACTGGACAGACCGTGAGCAAAATACGAACAGACGGAGGAACTGAGTTTCTGAAGTTAAAAAGTTATTTTGAAGAGAAAGGTATAAAACATGAAACTACGGCAAGTTATACACCACAACAGAATGGTAAAATTGAGAGAGAGATGCGAACAGTTACAAAAGCAGCAAGGACGATGTTGCGGGCAACATCGTTATCGAAACATTTTTGGGCTGAGGCTGTTGCGAATGCTGTATATGTGCTTAACCGTACTGGTACAAGCACAGTGGAAGGAATGTCACCATTTCGAGTCTGGACTGGTAAGGAATTTGAAGGATTATCTCAATTGAAGGTGTTTGGTAGTGAGTGCTATGTACATGTACCTGATCAATTACGTAGGAAATGGGATGCCAAAGGAGAGCTTGGATTATTTATGGGATACGGAGATAGTACTAAAGGTTACAGAGTATACCTAAAACAAAAAAATCGTAGTCATCAAAAAAGATGTTATATTCACGGGAAAGGAGAAGATTAACGAGTTAGTAAATCGGAAAGGTGATTTTACAGTTACCATGAATCAAGAAAAAGAAGATATTATTTGTGAAATAATAGGAGAGGGAAATAATACGGAAAATGAAATTGAAAATATTATACCTGAAGCTGTAGTAGATAGTATAGAAGAAGAAAAAGATGATTATGAAAGTGCAAAAAGTACTGATACAGAAAGTCAAGAAGAAGAACTGGGGAGAGGAAAAAGGATACGAAAGGTTCCAGAAAAGTTCAAAGATTATCTGTTACTTACATATGAAGAAGCAATGAGATCGCACGAGAAAAATAAATGGAAACAAGCAATTGATGAAGAAATGATGTCAATACGCGAAAATCATGTATGGGAATTGGTTGATAAAGAGGAAGCTAAAGGTCATAAAATACTAACGAACAGATGGGTTTTTCGTATAAAAGATAATGGAACGTATAAAGCTCGTTTAGTTGCGAGAGGAAATGAACAGCGCGACATAGATTATGAAGAAATATTTAGTCCAGTAGCATGTATGTCAGCTATTAGAACGTTATTTGCGATAGCTGCGGCGAAAAATTATAAAATAATGACTTTTGATGTTAAAACTGCATTTCTTCATGGAGAACTGAAAGAAAATGAAATTATGTATATGAAATTACCATTAGGTTTAAGTATGGGAGATGACAGTAATAAGATTTGTAAGCTGAAGAAGTCTTTATATGGATTAAGACAATCGCCCAGAAGATGGAATGAAAAATTTCTCATGACTATGAAAGACCTTGGGTTTGTGCAAACCAGAAATGAACCTTGTGTTTTCAAGAATGTAGAATCATCAGTCATACTAGCAATATATGTTAATGATGGATTGATGATAGGTGAGAAAAGTGAAGAAATTAAAAAGATATTGGAAGAATTAACTTGTAGATTTGAGATCAAAATTTGTGAAGAACCAAAAACATATTTGGGTATGGAAATTGTACAAAAGACTGAAGGGATATATTTGACTCAAACTGCGTATACAAAGTCTATATTGGAAAAGTATAACATGCAGTCTTGCAAGCCTGTCGAAATACCTTGCTTAGCAGACAACATGGAAGAAACACAATATAGGAAAGAATCAAAGTTTCCTTACAGAGAGGCTGTGGGAAGTCTATTATATTTGACTAGGACAAGACCAGACATAGCATATGCTGTAGGTATTGCTGCCAGAAATATGGAAGAGCCGGAGCAGCGGCATATTACGGCTGTTAAAAGGATTTTTAAGTATTTAGCTGGAACTTTGAACGAGGGTTTGTTTTACAAACCAACTGACGATATATGTCTTATGTCATATAGTGATTCTGATTACGCAGGAGATCTCAAGACTAGGAGGAGTAGTACATCGGGGTACTTAATCACACTTAGTGATGGACCAATTTCGTGGGCCTCAAGAAGACAACCTATAGTGGCTTTGTCTTCTACAGAAGCTGAATTTATCTCAGCAGCAGAGTGTTGTAAAGAAACAATATTTTTAAAATCGCTGTTGTTGGACCTCAATATTGAAGTGAATGTTGTGTTAAAAGTAGATAATCAAAGTGCCATTCAGTTAATTAAAACGGGAGTTTTTAACAAACGTTCGAAGCATATTGATGTTAGATTTCATTACATTCACGAGTTATATCTTAACGAAGATTTTATTATTGAGTTTTATCCAACTGCCATGCAAATTGCGGATGTGTTTACGAAACCGTTGTCTAAAAATAAGTTTGAGTTTCATAAAAATAAAATCGTAAGGGAAGTACATGACTATAGTAGGTATGCTGATAAAGTGAGTCGTTGACATTATGTCATATAGAGGATTGTTTAATAAATGACAGGTCAACCAAGTTATGTCAAAGATGTCTTGTAGATATGTCAAAGAGATGTTAAGTTATTTTGTAAATCTCTTTGTAACGTAGGAAGCTGCCTACCTAATAATTAGGAGTTGATTAAGTTGTTTAGTTTATATTAATTTGTGAAATTAGGAGAGGGTGTGAAGTATCTACTCTAAGAAAGATTGTCTTTGATGCGGTTGTTAGGCGTTGCCATGGTTACGTGTTGCTTTTTGCTTGTACTCCCGACATGGTCGTTATATTATAAAGTATCTTTATAAAGCCTCGCTTTTTATTAAACCAGCTGGTAGTTTTCTGTGCACTGCGTTAGGCGTCTTTCCATCCACTGACGCACAGAAAATCATTATAATTGCAGTAATTTTATATGTATACTCATTCAATTGTATTCAAATTATAGTACGCAGGTTGATTCAATTATTTAGTAGAAGGCAGTATAAATACTACTAAATAGCATTATGACAAAATAAAATATATTGTATAAATAAGTTAAACTAAAAAACGTGCTTTATATAGAAAACCAAACTTAAAAAAAAAAATACATTTTGATAAATTTGAATTAAGAATTGTTTTTTTTTAATAAATATAAATTAATAATAGTGTAAACAAGAATTTAAGATAGCGTGGCTGGCGTAAGTGAAGCCAATATAAAGCCTGAAAAAATTAAATGCATTTGCGATCTATTATCTGAATACAATGGAATGCGTATACGTAGTTACATTTTAAATGGCTTTCATAGTCCCCGTGTGTCGCTCCTCCAAATAATAATAAGTAATAATAATAAGTAACCTATAACTTATTACTTTTTGTTTGTATTTATGTCTACCCTTATACTAAATTATTTTACTATGTCTTTAAAATCAAAATGGCGGTGGGTAGCATTTTTCATAGAAAAATATGCAAACTCCTTTGTTCCAATTATCACTGGTACCTGGCGCCAACGCCCCGACTGCTTCTCTGAGTTTATTTTATCAAATTTGCCGCAAATTAGGTGGAAAGGAACGTAACAGCAACATGTAGGTAAACGGTAACACGGAGGAACTTCGTATCGGACTCGAAACTCGATTTTACACTTTACAAGATTAACTTTTTTGGGTAGGTATGTACCAGAATAGACTAATTTTAAAGATACCATGGATCTTATACATACGTGGCCTAGATTAAGCAATGCGATTCGTTCTATAGTCTATACTTCACCAAGACTACATTTTTTAGTGCGTAGCGTTTTTGTATTTTATCCCGAATAGGGAACATTTATTCCCATCTGTACTAAACTTTGACAGCTCCTAAGTTCGCACTTATCGCTCTAGGACTTACTTGGCAATATAAAATGTGTTGCCCCATACTTGTGCAGTTTAAGCAACTGCACAAGTATGGGGCACTATGACATGTCGTAACTTTATAACACCGATTTTCAGTCTTAATGCTGAGTAAGCGCTTGTTAAGCGCCAAACGAGTGATGGTGTCATGTCAACTAAATACTAACCAGAGTTTATAAATTCCTTGGAAACAACCTTTCTGATGTACCTATGCTATTTATAAAATACAAAAAATATGTATTCATGTATATGGAAATAATTTCGCCTATTATGATTTTATAATGTTTCTTGAACACCCAAGTTCTATAAGAAAAATGGATTTTTGAATGAGAACTGCACCCGACACGTCTTGAATTAATAATGATAGTACATATTGCATTTTTGTTATAAAAAATGAACAACCACTTTCCTCTTCCGAGAAATTGACTGTTCTTTCTGTTTTCTGGCACCTGGTGAATATTATTTTAACACTGCAGTTATAAATAATCACTAGTTTTTTTAAATATATCGATTACCCATTGTTGTTTCGCGCCATTTCTTTTTCACTGTCCTACAAGCCATACGTAAGTACTTAGTAGGTACAATTAGTATATTGGCTGGTCACGCTTTAATAAATCAACCAGTAATGCTTGCACACTATTTATTACCTGGCGACAGCCGGGGCAGCATACCTTTCCGTAAAAGCCGGTGGTACCTACCTAGACGAACTCTTTCAGAAAAGTCTTACCATATAAGTACCTAACGTAGTGGATATTATATTTTGTTTTATTCCCTTAATTATCAATCGTCAGCTTTAGGGGTGATTTTGGTGCAGAGGAAGTTAGTCTGACTTTGTTTAGGTGTTGGTAAGCTACGCCCGTCTGTACTAAAGTCTATTAAAATACAGCTTAGTTAAGCAACACTTTGGCTCCGGGTTATCGTATACGATCGTTGCATCCGCGGCAACTTGGCAAACCAATTACTGAAGGCGCATTGGTTATCTGTTGATAATTGGCTAATTCAACCAATGAGCGTACAATACTTGATATATCGACTTGACACGAGTTTGTCAAACGTACGAGAAACCGGGGGCTAGGAAATAAGTGCTAACTTAGGAACTGTCCAACTTAAGTACAGACGGGCATAAGTTGTATTTTAAGACTAATGCTAACGGGCATTAGTCCCCAAGGTCAACGACGTGATCTGTTCTATGGATTTTGGAAATGGTATGTAAAGTTTACGCTATCATGTTATTCAATACACGTTGCCCCTGACTTATGGTGATGCGCAGAGTGATGAAGTACAAGATAATAATATGTATCCTTTTTTTAAAAGGGGTTAAAGCGACTTCCTCTTCCAACATAACCTCCTAGTGTCATACTAAGAAATGCTTGGATGATATAATTGTTGAAGATCGCAATATATTTTTAACTTAGAAACGTTACTTAAATATTATCAATCAATCCATTTAATCAATACCTTGCCTTGTTTTCACTTCAGTGAAAAATGCCAGAAACACTTTAAATGGGCATTGGTTAAATTTAAGTAACGTTTATAATTATAAGTAAGGCTGTTAATTTATACCTACTTCTTTTACGATAAGACTAGGCGGTTTAGGGCTACTTTTCTATAGCTGCGATCTAATTTTATCGTTTGAGTAACGGATATCCTGAGAAAAGTATTTTAAATGAAAGCTAATCAAGAGAACAAAATTAATAATGAGACCGGACCGTTTTATTAAAATTGCACAACGAATCTAGAACAAATAAACATGGCGTTCGTTATGATTAGTAGGTACGTAATCTAAATATGACTTAGGTATTGTATTTGTAATGAGCTATTATCTACCTAACGGTTCAACATATTATTATGTTATTGTTCACACTATCTTATCAAAGTAAAGGTATTATGAATGTACTTTGATTATACAGTAAATGCATCAGCAAACATAAAGCATAGACTTCTAGGTTATATTATAAATAAGCTAAGCTGTTACTATTAGGGAGTGAAATCTCAATCTATTTATCTTTGTAATTCAAGACAAGCCCAATCTCGATGAATGCACAAAACTACAGCTGCCTACTTAATTACTTTACCTCAAGTCTCAACACTAGCAAAAAAGCTAACGCAACTGCGATGAAATATTCGTCAATTGTTTTGCAGATATTTTTAGCATTCAGAAAAAAAAACCGACTCCATTAAAGGATAATTTTGTTGTCTGTAATCAATTTTCTTAGGCGTAGGTATTTGAAGGTTTTAAATGGAATTTCAGAACAAATACGACCCTGCGTATTTATATCAGACTACTTTTCCGAAGAATATTTTATTGAAGACGGGTTTCAAGGTACCTGCTCAGTTTGTTTAAAAGGATCTATAATTATAAAGGAAGTTTTTGCTTAGAAAAACCACTAGCCGTGTCCACGGCAATTGGGGATTCAAAGGAATTGCTGCTGCCATTGTTGCCTCGTGCGATCGGAGCAAGGTGGATCGTCCAGTGTAGATAGAGCTATTGATTCTACTGCATAATACCATGTTAACTAGCTAGGTAACATTTTAACGGAGTCTAGATAAATTAAATAATATTCATAGTATTTATTAGTCCCTTACTAATGAATACTGTATAACAATGACTGAGAAACGTTTGCTTTTTTTATGGACAAGAAGGGTCTTGTCCATACAAAAAACGCCAACGTTTCTCTACCCCTAAATGTTATCTGAGATCGATGATTTTTTTATATGTTTTCTACACAGTTAAAAACTAAGCTTGTACGCCTTCCTTTTTTGAGTTTTTACAATATTTTTAGCTTATAGCCACCTAAAGTGACAAATTTTGACGTTTAAATTATAACGAAGATAAGTAGTTGTAATTAGAATAAAATAATTCACACGATCGAGCGAAACGCCACGTCTGATCAGTTTCTGAAAAATTCCGTTCATATGTTCAGATCCAATATACCCAAACAAATAATAGGTAACCTAGGGGGTTGAAATAACAAAATTATGATTATACATGGGAGATGCGGATGCGGATGCATTTTAAATGGCGGAAGAAAGAGGGAAGAAGGAAGGTATTACGAAAAAAAAGGAAAATAGGTGAAGAAATGGACGGGTGAATGATTAACGGATTAATAAGAGTAGGAGTTGAAAGACATAAGATCAATTAGCAACGTATCGGCTAGTATAGTATACAATAAAACAAATCATCAGCTCTTTTAATATTTTGCTGCAAACTACCTAATTACACACACTTCAGCACTTAGATTAGAATGGTTAGGTACAATTTCATCACAGTTGCATTGCGCGTCTAATCAAATTAGGGCAAATCGTCATTTGTTATTGTTACAGATCCCAAAGTAATGAAATGATTAAACTACGTACCTTTAAGTGACTGCAGATACTCGAAAATATCCGCTGCTGCATAATCAGATGGCATTTTGCCTTTTGTGTTTCTGACGAAAGGTTCAGCGCCATGCTCAACGAGAAATTTAACCATCTTGAGGTTTCCCGAAGTGGTAGCATCATGCAATGGTGTATCATCATCCAACCCTTTCGCATTGGGGTTGGCACCACCATTTACAAGTAGTTCTACTACTTCATGCCACCCATAGCTGCAAGCTTCATGTAATGGTGTCCACCCTAGAATTTTGAGGCTTAACGATTAATGAGGATTTAAATATTTTTTTAAGCATATTATTAGCATTAAATATTATCGTTAGGCATTTACGATATCTTTTTATATAATGAGTGTATTGTTTTAGTAATTAACATTGCTGTTTAGTGTTAATCGATTGTGCCTACCTATAATAAATAATTACTCAAACTTATTGATATCACTTACAGATTTTACAGATGCATTTGTTTATAAAAATATATCTTGTTTTGTGAAATTGTAAAGGTACTAGAAGTATATAATACTTTCAAATGTTACGGTTATCCGTTATAAGAAAAATACGCTGTGGAATAAGGTATATTAGGCTAAGGTTAAATTGTAACGTACCAGACATATTTTCCAACTACTTTTACTCTCCGAGGGACATATTTTTATTAGTTATTATTTTACATCAATTTTATAATAACTAGCATTAGCCCGCGGTTCGCAGCGTGGACGACAAGATTATAATGCAAAACCTTCCTTGTAGTATTTTCAACACAACCTTTAGTTATTGAAATTGCTATTGAAGTCAAATCTCAGCAGTTTTTTTTTTCAAAGATATGGCTCCATTACTATTCATAACTATCATACAATGGAAATAAAAATTGGTGCAAAATATATTTTTTGTGAGAGTATCTTGAATGAGATTGATTCCATCCATTTTATCCGTGTCTTATATACCCCAGTAAATAGTAAATACACTTGATCCATATAACGGTCAGTAGTTATTACGTTAAATGAGCTTTCAACCGATTACACAAAAATCAAAATGAAAAGAAAAATTAAGTGGATAGATTTGCTTGCTTTTATAAAGTGCGCTTTCTGGTTGTTACACTGTGTTGCGGGACAGAATATTATAGATTCTATACTGACAATGGAGGTCATGGCCAAATAAATTTAAATGTTGACTGATGCACAACCAATTTTTCCCTCCATGTCTACAAAAAGATTCTGGATATACTTCGTTTTTTTATGTTAATGGATGACGTGATGAGCTAGTTGTTCGCCTGATGTTAAACGTCACGGCCACTCATAATACTTGCAGTGGCACTCGAAATACAGTTTAACAGTAATACAGTTTGACGTGACACTGTACTGCAAAACTTTATATTTAAGGACGTCATCCTGAGAAATCAGCACAGTCTAGCAATAAACTACTAGACTGAGAGATCAGGTCAGTCTCATTTGCCTAGTTATTTCACTAGCTACAATGCTTTTGAAACCAGAACACTGTAGTGTTTGCACACTACAACTTAGCGGAAGAATAACTTCTCAAAACGGTAGCGCCTACGTAGACGAACTTTGCAGAAAAGTCCTACCACCTAGTAAACTAAAAGATAAAGTTCAGGCTATAGTCGAGACTCGAATTGGTTTTAATGATTCTACATCTGCAACAAACTATTACCATTTAATAAATCCATATCAATAAACAAATGGTTGGGAAAGTAACTCTTTTGTTACATTTTCATAACTGCCAGCTACTTTTGATGCTTGTGCATCTTACCTTAGAGAAGATCATAATGTTGTGTATTGGCATATAATTTTTTATCTGTACCTTGGTTTTCAGTGGCGAAGCCGCGGGCGCAGCTAGATCTCTATAAATTACAATCTTATGTATCTACTTAGTGTTTTATAAATTAATATACTATAAACAATATAAAACTGTGAAAAAACTCAATTGGGAAAACTTTGGTATCATAGAACTTTGAACTTATTTTTATTATTAATCTACCTACAATAATATCCTAAAATAAACCTTTTAGCAAGGGAAAAGAGCATTTATTTAATTAATTTAATACATATTTCAACAAAATTATGCACTGATACTATGTAACATTAAAAAATAATATTTCAACTGTATATCCTCCCATAAAACTCTCTTATTCTTCTCGTATTGGTATGATTCTTGTAACGCATAAATCTCCTCAGTCAATTACTTCATTGGGCCATATAGACCATTTGTTTTAATGTTGTACATTACCGACATAAATAAAATAATTTAAGTGTACACCTTGCAAATTTAAATAGGTTTTTAGTATAACATCATGTAACCAATATTTTAATTCGATGTTAACAATTTTGTTATATCAAAGTGTAAGATTCACAATTGTTTATTATGTTACTTTGCTGACACCACAACAATATACTACAACAATAATAAGTAGATGAGTGAACTAGACTTCAGTGCATGATAAACATCAAATAAATATGCAACAATCCATGTACAGATGCCCCTTGAATGATAATGTATATCTCACTCTTTTAAATAGACTATTTTGCAAGCAAGACAGTTTATCATAACCATCTGCTAGGAGTATATAGCTTTTCAGTTTGCAAATTGATTTGTTTAATGTGTCAAGAGCACATGTTACCTTTTCAAACTGCTACAGAATGAACCTTTGCATGGAAACCCAAGTTCCGATTCACTCAGATTTAAATCTTTTGATTTTTTATCTTATAAAGATAATTTAATTTTGACTTACCTACTGCAATGCATTTGGGTATGTGTAAGAGTGTGAAATTAAGTTTTAGTGCAACTGGGATTAGCTTGTACTAGCAACAGTAGGATTTAACTTTTTATCCCCCATATATGGAATAGGTACAAAAATTATAAACACTTTCAATTACCATATGAATGAAGCATCTTGCTTAAAATTATAAATGTGAAAGTTTGTTTCTAAGGATTATTTATGTATCACTTCAAGTTTATATTATGGCTCCTGCAGAGTTGCCACAATTTTGCCAGTATGGCGTGCCCACACGGTGGCGCTATAAGGTCAGTAGAGACCAACAGCATTAGTCCCTTCAAAAAAGCAAGTAGTGTGTGGATATGGATAAAAAAACCAGTGGAGATTGATTGTTAGAGTGAAATATTTGTACAGTGAAATATGTTGTTGGTTACCACTTACTATATACAACAGAAATGACTGAATGCATTTTGATGTGAATTAGTGTGTAAATACTTAAGATCAACACTTAAGAGAACACTCTTAATCATTGGTAACTATTATAAGCCTGACGGAGTTCACCCAAGCTACTTACAGGGAGCAAGACAACAAAAAAGATCACATGGCTGCAGGCATGCCTATGGTTTTGTAAATAAAATCTATTATGGAATAACTAACTAAACTGAAATTATCTTGATAAGTGAAGAGAAATTTTCATCTATTCATTATCAACTTATTTACAATAGACTTAAAAAATTTGCAACTCTCAATAACCACTCAGCGCACAAGTGATTGTTGACTGTGATTTTGCAGTATATTTAAATAACATAGGTTGATTATATTGATAGACCTGTGGAACTTTCATACTCTCAATACCCTAAAATAATGGACAATTTTATGCTATTTTATTCAATACTAATCCATATGAGTTGCCGGGAAAAATCTTATCCTAGATTCCAATTCAAGCAACTCTTCTATTACTTATTTTGTTACAATATGTAATGATTCAAGTGGCTTTAATATATTGGGATGCATGAGAATCAAGTCATGGTGCATACTGTCTGTCAAATGTCTTTGCTGAAAAAACTAATAATTAAATTATATATTTGATCCCAATACTATTAAATTCTAGCTTTAAAAAAGATTCTGTAATTTCAATACAAATTTAAACCCAAAGCTATTTGTACTAGGGAAATATACTGCAATGATATACCTTGTTTCAATTTTTGGCTCATGAAGGTACATACATAATTAAAATACAATAGTAAAATTTTGTAACGTAATGTAAATGAATTTGGGAATATTATGTAATAGTAGCTAAGATTCATCTGCTTTTGGATTGTTACATAGTTATATTAGCAAGTATTACCTAAATGCAAGGATAGACAGGTCATGCGCAAAAGTTGCTTACAGACATCACTGTGGTCTACACATGGAACATTTTGCAGCGCAGGTTACATTGCCAGACTAAATGCTTCATCAGTATAATGCATTTTTGAAGTTACAGAAGAATAAGAAAAATCATCAAATCTCATTTATAATATAGGCACAGGTTGGGTGTAATGCTGCAAAAGCTGAATAGATTTACTGAAATTTGGCACAGAAACACACACCAAATTAACACATGGACACTTGTAATCAACGAGTCTGAAACCTTGGAGTGCAGCTAATGCATATGTGTATCAGTAAGTCAGTATCATTTCCACAACTGATTACAAAACACAACTTCCAGTAACATCACCATCCATATCATTTCTGAATTTAACATGGATTTAGTTTAAGAACTCACCTGCAAAATCAGGGACATTGGGATCTAACCCTTGGTCAAGCAGCTTTTTAACTTGCTCATGATCACCCCTGATGGCTGCTACATGCAAGGGGGTTTCTCCTCGTTCATTGCGTTGGTGTCTCTTCTTTTTCCTCTCTTCAGCTGGGGTCGGAACGGCTGAGTATGAAAAAAGCGGGAATCGGTATATTGATTCACATCCACATAGAACACCAGTATTGCAAGCGCTCGTTTACCTGGAGGGGCATTTTGTGATGAGATTTGCATCACTAGAGCCAGCTGTTGCCGTTCCGACATGGGCGCTAGGACTTGGGGCCGCGGCGTACCGTCCGGTCCGCGGCCGGAGCCCCTCGACCGCGACGTCGATGGCATGCTTTTAGCATAACCACTTTTCTATAAACGAAACAACAGCATTTATCGCCACGCCACAAAAAAAAACCAGTAAAATATATTGTATACCCCAATAACGCGCCAATACTCAAGACGTGAAAAAGAATAAAACTTACCTTACTTATGGCGCCTGTTATTTAATGCACTTAATAAGTATCTAGTTACATGCCGCACTTTAACAACAGTAACGATTTTTTTAATTATAACACATCAATTCTACAATCAAAAGTACACAAAAAGTCTTTTGTAAAAGCAATCAAAATGATAGACAGAAGACAGACCAAAGAGTAGACAAACAGACATTAGACATTAATTCTAACATTTCGTAACAGGACAGATCACTGATACAAAAAAAACGCGGTCTGAAAGAGACTTATATAGATTTGTGTTTCTTTCTAAAATACGCTGGCGCCAATCGGTGCTGCCAGCTTTATTGCCATCACATTACTCCTGTTTGAATAAGTTTTATCAAAAAGTTGAATTTTTTGTATATAATATGGGATAAATTCTAAATTGCCTATCTATATCCATATTATGATCTATATAAGTCTATATATATATATATATATCTATATCTATGTCCGTTGTAGCTGTCAGGTTAAGGAATTCCTTGCCTAAGGAATTAAAAATGATTACGTCTAAAGATGTGTTTAAAAAGCGAGTTCCCAACTATTATGTTAAAAATTATTATGCCGATTAAACCTCCAACTAATCATAATAAATAAATAATAATAATAATAACCGTTGTTGATTCTCACAGCTATCATAATATGAACTCTTCAATCTCGACGCTATATAAGTAAGTATAGTTAGTTTTATATATGTAAGTAATTGTATTCATTATAATTATGTAAGTAGGTATATTATATTATTTTTTATATAATTACTATATTATACGTAATATATATTTCTTAATATTATATACATAGACGTATTTTATTCTAATATCAATTTTACTGCACCGCTACCATTTCTTTTCTTGCACATCCAGGTTGACTGGTAGATAATGCTTCATAGCATTAAGTCCTCCTTGTACATTATTTTGTGCTTAAGTATAAATACATAAAATATATAACGATATTTGTGGCATTTTAGTGAAATTATGTGATTCCCAATGTTCCTAGTTATTTCTACTATGAACTTTAATTTAAGGCTAGAAATCGTGTGAAAAGGACACAGCCACTTATGAGTAAATCTCTCTTACACAGTTTTATTTAAAAAAAAAATCGTTAAACACAGTCATGACTGTACCCTCACCTCAAAGACAAAGTTGCACCTGCATCAACATCATCTGGACAGATGATAGTGTTGCAAGTTAAAGCAGAAATTCACTCGCTTTGCTCGCTCGGTCAAATGATAGATATCTATTTATACATAAAATGTCTGTTCTGCAGTACTGGTCATTTCAAATATTTCAATTAAAAAACTTAAAACGTAATGATAATACTTTAAAATAGGCTTAGAATATTTTGCGGCATCTAAATCGCTTTACAACTGCGAGCTATAAATAAGACATTGTATTCATTTTTTTAATTCAGTTCGTTGTCAGTTTAAATGAAAATAACTTTTCTTTAAATGTTGTGACCAATGATTAATTTACTATTTTAGAGTTACTAATTTATATTTAATACTCAATACGTACGTGTATCAAAAAATTACCTTCTAACAACACTGTATGTACTGCCAAATTGCCAAATACAGTGACCAATCGAGTCGCCCGTCGCTCCGTCGAATCGTGATGATTGCTGGCTGTGCTTAGTTTCAACCGTCACAGTGACGTCACACACATAACGTAGCATTGATTTTACCGGCAGGTACGGAATCATTTTTATTAATTAATATTGGTTAATATGTTCATAATTAAGGTCCGATTTTAATAATTCAAAAAGGTATATCATCCTTATGTCATAAAAAATAACGTGGATCTAGTTCTATTGAGTTTGCTATAACTTTACTGATCCTCGTTATCGCTAAAAAGCGATAGCAAGTCATTAAACGAAGAGAAGATAAATTACTTGAAACTGGCTAAATACATAAAGTGTGTGTGTACATAAAATAAGTGTGTGAGCTAAAACAAAAAAAAAATTGACAACTGACATTTCACTCCGTCTGATATTGTCTTAGATACTCTTTGGTTTGTTCGTTCGAGAAAATAAAGTATAGTAGGAAAATAAATGGTTTTATTTTTTAATTGAAGTGAAGTACATATATATGTAAATCGTGATTTTATTAAACGCAAACTTTCTTGTAATTTTTCTATCATCAAAATGTGGCGTCCTACGTTCACGATAATACGTAAAGTTGTGTATCCTGCGCTTAAGGAGAACATTAATATGGGTAGAATATATTTTTCTACTAAAAGCCGGCCCAGGTCGACTGCGAGACTCACTTTAGTCTCCGCCAGTATTGGAGTTCTGGTTGGCGCTGGATATGGAGGATATACTCATTACAAGGTTAATTCCAAGACGAAAGTTTCGCCGACAGAAAAAGAAGAATATGCGTTCCTGAAGGAGCCTCCAAACTATAAACCTCACTACAAAGTAAGTTAATCTGGAATAATAGTAAAATAATGAATCATGCAGATTTTAATTTGTTTAGTTTCAATAGTTTAATAATATCAACTATACCATTTTCCATTTTTGTAAAGGTTATGATTACTGCGGCCATGTGTACCTAGGTACCAGTACAATTTATTTTTTGAGTGTAAGTCTTAATTAAGTGATAGTGAATATTTGTAAAATTTATCTGATATTTTAAAATCGCAACAATGTAAAAAATCAATATTATGTAATGTCTAGGTTATGAAAGCAAAAATATTGGATGAAAGTAAAATATTACATTGAACTAGTGTTGACTTGCAGCTCTGCCTGTGTGGGCTACAGAATAATTAAACATCAGATATTCAAAGTAGTATTATCATTGTGACCTTACTGTATTGGTTATAAACCATGAAATATAAAGTGCAAACGTCAGTGTGATAGATGAGATATAATATAAAGTCTACCTATTTTCAACATCAAAAACAATACCTAAATATTATATGTCCAGTAGATTCAGGATCAAGTAGTAGTTAGATAGTTTCCAATAGTTTAGAAACAAGTATAAATGGACATAAATTCTAAAGAAAATATTCATACTCATTATTAAATGTATAGTGCTTGCACACTACTGTTTGATGGCAGAATAATGGACAAAGTAGTGTGGTGGCGGGTAAGTTTATCTAACTTTGCAGAAAACTCTTACCACCTAGTAAATTCATGTGCAAAGGTTTAAACAAACAAATAATTTCCTCAGATAATAAGTAATTTACTTTGATAAAGTTTAATTGATCTTGATAGATAGAGATTGATAGATATTGACACCAATGACATATACAAGCTGACTATTCTACTGAGCATATTTCTGATTATGTTCTGATTCTAATTACAGACTATTCATTTTAAACCAAACATCAAAGTTTCAAATAATAAAGCATACTAGAGATGATTTACATCTGTATCCAATAAAAAGCGATATTGTGTTTGTGTATATAATCCTAAGACTAGGAAGTTTACATAGTTAGGAAGTTTATATAGTAGAAGTGTATATAAAATATATTTTATTTTATTATACAAGGTATATATATACATATAACAATCTTGGTGTAATATTTAAACTGTGTTCAAAATCATTATCAATGTTTATACTTTACTTTTTTCTACTTAGTTTGTAAAACAACTTTTTCTTCAATATTTAATCAAGAGGTTATCTGAGTTGTTGATATTTTATCTACAAATCAGTGTGTACTGAAAAAGTATACTTTTTCTGTTAATGATTACTGAGAATAGTCCCTACTATAATGAAGTACTTAGTATACTGATATATATAGTGAAATATTGACTGTTGATTTGTGGTGATTTTACATTATGGCTGATCAACTTAGATGATATTTTGCCACAGCATAACAGTATTCTGGTTATGATAGCAGGTAGACTAAATTGCCTTTACATTAATCACTGTTGCAGCCTACACAGTACACACTGCACATATTAAGATAAATTTTCTGTCATTACCAACCCACCTGTCAAGTATGGTGAATGTGGCACGTCCCTCCTATAATAAGTGTACAAAAGTAGCATTTCATATGGCCTATATTTAGCAGTGGATGTCACCTAGCTGATGATGTATGACATCATCTGGATTCAGAATGAAGTTTTCTGTTCTGAATTGTGCCAGATAGCTTGCACTAGTAGTGAGAAAGAGAACTTCTTTTTTTTTCAAACTCATATATTGTAATAGGCTTGCTATATAATATTTGACAATAAGCACTTTGTAATTCTATATGCTTAGAACAATAACTTAATTTTAAGTACCCAATATAATTTTGACTTGTAAAAGCGCTAAAAGTAGCCTATAACTCTTTTGACTTTGTCTTTGAAACTGTCATAAACTAGATGTGGAATGGATGTCTTAAGATAGGGCCTTAAGACATCCATTCCAAAGGTACCTCATTTAAATAGTACCTCACTAAATATTCAGAAATACAAGAAAAGAATGGTGGTGTTAATTCCAGCAAAGATGATTCCTGAGGATGGTTGGCTTTAAACAGGCAAACAATCCTAAAACAAGCCAAACATTTTTAGTGG
Source organism: Ennomos fuscantarius (assembly GCA_905220475.3). Lineage (NCBI taxonomy): Eukaryota > Metazoa > Arthropoda > Insecta > Lepidoptera > Geometridae > Ennomos > Ennomos fuscantarius. The sequence continues at coordinate 8,400,365 of HG992023.1, read as the reverse complement.
TAATTTTAAGGGAAAGCGGATGATGATGATGGTGGCAATAATGGTTTTGTATATTTGTTTCCAGATCATTGGCGACAATGATCCGAGTGACATGCACATTGTCCTGTTCCAATACAGAACCTGTCCCTTTTGCTGTAAGGTACGGGCCTACTTGGACTCCAAAGGTATCAGTTACGAGATCGTGGAGGTTGATGCAGTCCTCCGGCAGGCTATCAAGTGGTCGGGTTATAAAAAAGTGCCTATAATGCTGGTCAAAGTCGATGGTGGTTATCAGGTATGAAATAAATGTACATAGTAAGTATCTCGATGGTTAATTAGGCAGTACATATAAAATATTTGCATTGAAGACGCGCTACAGTTTCACACGGAATCTACTCCGTTTATTTTTATATATATGTGTGTCTTAGCAATAATGGGACTATGAAATAAATTCACTGCTACAAAATTTGAACATGGGTAAATAGTTTTCGGCATTTGCATTTAGCTGGCATTATTTGTCAATTAAAATCGTCATTTTCCTTGTTTTACAATAATGGAACATAAGATTTTGAAATTCTCTTTGATACTTCAATGAGAATTTTATCAAACAATTATTTCTTAATCTGATGACAGCTGTGGTATGAAGTTCACATGATTGAAATTCACTTGATATTACAGCAACTGATGGACAGCACAGCGATCATATCTATCCTGGAGACATACTTACTGGATAAAACCTACTCTATCCGGGACATCATCAAGTTCTATCCCGCAAACAAGATACTTGATAACTCCGGGAAGTCTACAACTGAAATCGCCAACAGATACTTTGTAATGAGCCACACTCCCCAGACCGATGGGAAGGTTCATGATGATGAAATGTAAGTTTTCTAAGCATATTCAATAGATATAAATTTCTGTTAAACCAAATATAAAACCGTTAAGTGCGCCCGTGGTGTCGCACATAGGCTCCAATACCTTTCACAATGTGCCTCCCAATCTCTTTGTCCTTGTCACAAAAACCGGCAGCGTGGTTTGAAATTGGAATTAGACCCAATCTTGCAATGTCCGTCCCTCGTTCAATACCAATACAGACGCTATTTTGGGTCCTATACATTAATTGGTGGACATACGGGTTGCAATAGAGTGTTGATTAAGGCTGCTGGAAATCTTATTTGCAGGGAAGAGCGCAAATGGAGACAGTGGGCTGACAGGGTATTAGTTCACACTCTCTCTCCTAACGTGTACCGGACAACAGCTGAGTCACTGGAGACTTTCAATTGGTTCGCTGAAGCCGGAGGCTGGAGGCAAGCATTCCCAGCGTGGGAGTGCGCTCTAATGGTCTATGGAGGCGCTACTGCTATGTACTTCATCGCTAAGAGACTCAAGAAAAGGTATGTAGAAGTTTGGTTGCTGAGTGAATTCTTTCTACTGCTTTTGCTGTAATGCTTGCATAGCGAAAACATTCAATGTAGGGTGATTTGCGAAAGTTATTTGAGTTGAGTGGCTAATATTTGTCTTGTGCCCTATCAAAGATATGTGATAACAACAGACATGTGACATTTTCTTTCACAAATGAGTTTTCTGTCCCCAAAATAGAGTGATAATACAAGCTTTGTCTCAGAAACTGGTGTATATGTGATCGTTATAATGTTTGTATATATTTATTGTGAAATAAATTATGTTGATATTACCTAACACTACCATCTCTAATCAGGCATCACATCAAGGAAGACGCGCGACAGTCTTTGTACGACGCCGCTCGGGAATGGTCCAATGCTGTAAAAAAGAAGGGCACTCCTTTCCTTGGTGGAGAGACCCCCAACATCGCTGACGTCACAGTTTACGGCGTCCTTAGCAGCATCGAAGGCTGCACCGCCTTCCAAGATTTGAGAAATAACACTGACATAGGAGTATGGTATGATAACATCAAAAACGCTATAGAAACTAAATCAGGCAAAGTCGTCATGACTCACGCGATTACCGCTTAACTAGCGTCATTGCTATGTATGTATGGTATAAATACCAAAATAGCTAGTACTATCGGTCGCATACTATGATGTACCCATAGTCCAGTCAAAGTTCAACCTCGGAATAAAAGATAATAATCTGTAAACAGGTAGGTACAAGTCTCTGGTTTGGCTTTTAAAAATTAGCCTAATTGCGTACGATAATCAGGAGACTCAAGGTCCGAGGTCAGTATAGCGTTTTTTGAAGATTTTATCTTGTTTTTTTTTGGCTTAACTAAACTTAGATAAGTGTCCAGCTTATCTTTCATTCCGAGGTTTTTCGCCTTATTTGACTGGAATATAAAATATTATTTAGAAATACAAATGGGATATTTGAACCGATAGCCTACAGTATGGATAATATGGTGATATACTGTAGTGTTTACAATATATTACCAGTTTCTAAGTTCAAGGAAAATATTATTATTGCGATACAAAATCATTGATTATGTTTAACAATATCAAATCAATACACACTTCAATTGTATAAACAATGTTTAAATTGTGCACTTTTTAACTGATACTGTTAAGAGCTTTGTTAACGCATTTTTTATATCATATTCACTGATTAGTTATCGATCACTCACTGTTCATTTTAGCTGTTGAAATTATATAAAAATAATTAAATACATATTTATTATGTAAACCGAAACCTAATTTATTATTATACTCTCATGATCATTATATATTCCATTTAAATTAAATAAAATATTTATTGATGACGTTAACATTATATATTGGTAGGAGTTACGCGTCATTGAAAACGATCCGTAAATGGCGGCCGGTCCATCGTTTACTCGCTCTAACCATATTTCTTTATGTACTCGCATATGAATTTATGGTGCGCATTATGAATTTAAGGGGTCATGTCTTTTTTTTTGCCAAAAAGCAAGGTGTAGTCAGAACTACGCCTTGATAGACGTTTATTAAACTATTTTTTTCAAATGAGGAGTCCAACCTTTTTTAATTTAAATATAATCTTAGCAAATTGAGAATGAGATCCTAAACTTATTACCTTTCTTAGTATTGAAATACAAGTATTTACAAATTGTTAAAGCGCCGCCATTTACAGATCACTTCCATTGGCAGAGTGTTATTTATTGATCAATGATTATTATTATATTCTGATTATGATAGTTTATATGCTGATTAGAACACATAATTAAATCATTTGAAACACGTCTACACACTTATAATGTATTCAAATAAATATCGTGAGACACAATTAGCTTAAAAAATTATGAATATTCATTTTATTGCTGAATAGTAAAGAACAAAACTTCCAATGTTTCAGTTGAATTTCATCGACGGGCGCTTTCACATTAGACCATAACGACATGCGAACCGACATGTCGGCAGCTGTACCAACTACGACATAATATCGGCTTAACATAATTGAAGGGTTCAGAATAAAAAGGGTTTAACTGTCAAATTGATAGTTTCGAGAAAATTTACTTTAAACTTCATCGGCTCCATTTTAATGTAGAGTGCTTATAAGGTAATAGAAGGTTTATGTAAGTTTCAGTTGCTTGAAAATGTATTAATTCTATTTTAAAATACTAAATATAGTATTAATTCATACAGTTACTGTAAAAATATAACATAATAAAATAAATATAATAATGTTTTTGTGCTAAACAAACTGTATTCCTATGACAGATAAACCGTTTTTAGACTCAAAATCTCGAGATTGAATCCTCATTTTGGTATTTTGAGAATGTATTATTGTAGATAATTTCACGCTGAATCCAACGATACCCATAAGTCATTTTGTGAAAAAAATCAGTTAAACCCTTTTTGTTCTCACCCCTTCAATTATGCGACGTCATCCGAGCACGAGATGACGTCGCCAAGGTAGCGGTACATTTACTATAGCTGTATTTTTGCCGGTGACGTGACGGTAACGATAGTGTGAAAGCGTTTAGTAGCAAATGTACGTACCTGTACCTATGTTACGAGATTATTTAGATTAATGTACTCGCTATTGGGTATAGTAGAATATTTATATGGAATTCAAAACAGTGCCGCTAGTGGTAAATGTATTTTTTTTTACGGTTCTCGATAACATTTGAATAAACTTATGATAAGTGGTACTGACCGCGGATCGATAAGGTGTTATCATCTAATATAAAAGTCCTATTATGCAATACGGATACTATTAGATAGAATATTCCGAAACTTGCCGGCGCCCTTGTTACCAGTTAACCTTGTTACCAATTAACCTGGGAGTTTTCAAGTCTAGAGTGAACAGGTATCTTTTAGGCAAGCACGCCCCATCTTAGCATTCCCATTGCTTAACATCAGTCTTTATCTACAGACGTGGCGGAGCCTAGTTTTTTATAATCTTAATGTTAGAACTAGAAGAAGTGTTATATAAAATAATAGTATAAATATAATTCTACAAGTGTCACTTTAACATTGCGCTACCTAATTACTTATTAGAATTTGATCGACCTCGAACCCTGTTTGTTGAAAGTAGTTTATTAATTATTGTTATCTAATACTAGGGCTCATTAGATTAATGTCATTATGATTTCTTGTTTTGAAATAAAAACTATTAAAATTATTAATATTTTTTTATTGCCATAATATTACTAATTTGTTGTACTATTGAAATTCAACGGGGCAATACTGCCAGCATGTTGGGTACGCTACCTACCGGTAGTGGGCTGGAGCATTTGGACTGTCTATAGGTCATCGCGGCCAGTATAAAGTCCAAATTTTTTTTGTAGTAGTTATAGTGTTTAGTATTAGTTATTACATTATTGTAGTATTTAGTTGTAACACCGATGTATAAATAATTGTACTATTCAATATTAGAATTTTTTAAAATGTTTTACAGAGGTACGTGGCTACTGTACAACGTAAGGTTATTTTATTATTGGAAAAACAATTATACACAACCAGTACACCCACTCACATGATCGACGTTTAAAAATGTAATTCTATTCGAGGTGTGTTTTTAAATTAAGTAGACAGTATATCATGTCCATACAAAAAAGCGCCAACAAAATATATTTTCTACACAGTGAAAGTATTGAATATCGTATTGAAACAGTCAAATCCATACAAATTTGTGTTTCTAAGGGTTGCATTCAAGTTAGTGTTCGCCTAGCTGAGTGACCAATTTTTGGTGCCAAAATTAAAACGAAGTATAGTTAGTTGTATGTACGTATGGTTATAGATTACAATCTATTTAAACGATTGCCCCACAAAGGTTTTTAAGATTTAGAGGGCGAAACATTTTTCCCCCTTTCAATCACGGGCTCTATTTTTTTTTGTAAAAAAGGGCAGATATCAAAGTGACGACAATAAAATATTCAAATACCAAGAGGGTGATCACGAAACTTCAATTGAAATTCATAAGAACGACACTGAACGTTTTTATAGGATTTTGCCAGACTTCTGTACATTACGAGTACCTATATCATAATGATCATAATCTTTGTTCAGTCCCGGAGGTCCCCTCAATCCCAGCAGCCCTATAAGGGGGGATACTCACGGGAGCACGATATCATAAACGGGAAAATGCAGGAATAGATGAAAATAAAACTGAAGTCTTCGGGAAGACAGTATATTTGTTAACAATTGGCATTAACAATAATTTTAATTGTCGGTAAACTGAAAATTGCTAAAAGTAATTATAATAAACATTTCCCATTAACCCTACTTTGTACATTAATTTATGTAAACAATTCAGTTAAAATTATATATCAACGGTTAAAATAAAAGTCACACAGATTACAGTTGACACATTATCGGTAATAGTCCTGTTTTAAGAGTAAGACGATGGAAAAGGATCGACAGCTCCAGTATGGAGTATCAAAAACAAGAAGAAAGCGCCAGTGGGAAAACAGTTTACCATTAACCACTATTATACCACTATTTTTTAAACATTCGATATTCCATCGTCTTAATTAGCTGTCAAAACGGGTCTATGACATTAAGATTTCATCTCCCAGGTACCACCGATGATGATAATTGAAGGGGTGAGAACAAAAAGGGTTTAACTGATTTTAGTCACAAATTGACTTATAGGTATCGTTGGATTTAGCGTGAAATTATCTACAATAATACATTCTCAACATACTGAAATGAGGCTTAAATCTCGAGATTTTAAGTCTAAAAACGGTTTATCTGTCAAAGGAATACAGTTTTCTTAGCTTAAAAACATTAATATATTTATTTCATTATATTATATTTTTACAGTAATTGTATGAATTAGTACTATATTTAGTATTTTAAAATAGAATAAAACATTTTCAAGCAACTGAAACTTACATAAACCTTTTCTATAACTTAATAAGTACTCTACATTAAAATGAAGCCGTTAAAGTTTAAAGTAAATTTTCTCGAAACTATCTATTTGACAGTTAAACCCTTTTTATTCTCAGCCCTTCAATTACGATGAGAGAGTATCCTAACATGCGACTTGTGTGTATGTGAGAGAGAACCCGCGGTTGGCGATGTCAGGAGGGGTGGCTGCAGTGGCGCCCTCACTAGCATCGGTTACGACGTAAATGACGAACGGCTTAGCTCCCGCTGTAGAAAGAAGACAATGTCTATTAAAGTCGGAATGCATTTTCGTACGTGACTTCTACTCTGTGACAAGCAAGTATTATATTTTTAATTTATTTATTATTTATGTTAAGAAATGACGTGACGAGCTAACCGTTCGCATGATGTTAAGCGAAACGGCTGTCCATGTCATTTGCAGTGTCACTCAGAACTCTAAAGTAGAGTTTCCCGTGACATTGCACTGCGCACGTCTTTCTGAGACATTAGCACAATCTAGTAATAAGATTACTAGACTGCGAGATCAGATCATAAAGTCTCATTTGCCCAGTAATTTCACTAGCTACGGTGCCCTTCAAACCGAAACACAGCAGTGCTGCGCACTACTGCTTGGCGGCAGAATAACTGGCAAAGCGGTGGTACCTACCTTAATGAACTTTGCAGAAAAGTCCTACCACCTAGTTTACATACAGGTGTCCCAGAAAACTACAAAGAATCGTGGAAAATACATGGGTCATAAAAGATCGATAGGTATTGGTCATAAAAGATCTTCGCTGGTACATTTTTCCTGAAATCCATACACGAGAATCTTAGTCCCGATTTTATTTTAGTATGACCGATATAGGTTTCCTTCCGAACCGCAAAAGCGCAAAAGTGACCTTGACATTATTATATGAATATGATATTCATTTTCTCAACTGTAATGAATTATATACATTATAAAAGACAGTAGAAAGAAGAAAAAAAAATACATCACTGTAAAGTTTCTTGTAGCTTCTTCTTTACAGTTGTAATCGAAGCTTCTGATCAAAGTTTTCAATTCTGCATTGTGCCGGATTGCTTGCACCAGTAGTGAGAAAAGAACTGCTTTTTTTTCAAACTCATATATTGTAATGGGCTTGCTATATATTATTTGACAATAAGCACTTTGTAATTTTATATGCTTAGTGAAATAACTTAATTTTAAGTACCTAATATAATTTTGACTTGTAAAAATGCTAAAATTAGCCTATTTGCAATAAATCTTTTGACTTTGACTTTAAAGAGTTCGCTATAAGTACTGTTTATTGGCATTGACATGTGAAGTTATGAGCATCTAAACTTTACCTGACTGAATATAGATTTATTTCATTAATTATTTGTTCTGGTTGAAATACTAACATTGTACCGGGACGAAGCCGAGGCCGCAGAAGCGGTCGGTGCCTACGGCGACGCCCGTAGCGGTCACAACTGGATTCGGTATGACCACGAAGTCGGTGAGACACTGGCCATCGTTGACGGCGCCCAGCGCTGTTCCTAGTACGGTGTTATCGGCTCCCTCCACATCTCCCGTCACCGTGAATGAGAATACGTCGTTGGCGGTCTGTAGCGACAATAATAACACAGAATAATAATAATTATAGGTATGTACGTACCAAAGTGTTAAGTTGTCATTTTTAACAACTACATATAGGTATTTACAGACATAAACTGATGCGTAGATAGATAAACTCTTTATTGACACCAAGGCAAAAAATACAAAAACAGGAAATAACCAATGAGTAGGTAACAATGGGCGGTCTGATCGCTAAAAAGCGATCTCTTCCAGATAACCTTTGGATGGACAGAGATAGATCAACGAGCAAGGACGGTGGTGCTAAAAAGTTACTGTGTACTGTGTGCGTAGGTACTCCAACTAACAGCTATTCTAGATAAGTCGCTTTGGACATTACTCGAAACGGTTTTTTATATATATCGGGCCTTTATTTTCTTATTTGGCTTGCATCTTCAATTTGATTCGATGAATTGTATATTTGAAAGTGTGACTTCTTTACTTTACCTTATCACTTTATGTACACTTTGGGCAAATAAAAAAGAAAGTAGTTCACATTAGGATTATGCTGAAGGCTTTAAATAATTATTATGATGATATAAATGGATTTATAGATTTATAAGATACTGTAAGAATTTAATAAGTTTATAACGAAATTATTTAAAAATGTGTTTTATGATTTCACAATCCCAGAAGTAAAAGCTCTTTCAAGAGCTCGATCTACAACAACAACAATACTGGCATAACGCATTAAATCAATTGCCATTAGTAATTTAGTACGTCATAAGTATGGCTATTGTATACAACAGTAGATTTATAACAAAATAGTTTTCTTACCTGAGCGTACTGTATTGTACAATATCCTGCCTCCATCCGTATACAGATGCCGTAATTCGTATTGACGATCTGTCGCGTGCCAGTTACCAGGGAAGCAGAAAGAACAGTGTTGGCGGCCGTCCCGTAGTTGAAGCTTGTGATAGTGCCAGTCAGCCCCCTGTAGTACTGCAGGCAGCCGTTGGGCGCTGAAAAATAGAGGCTTAGAATAAAATTGCTTTCTGCGTGGTGGCTGACTTTGGAGGAAGGCGTTGTTACACCAAACGTTAAATTCAGAAAACTGAGGTTTTATATCAATAATCTAACAGAAATTAGCTAACAGTACACCAAGTGTCAGTGTATATCCCATAATACAAGCTTTGCTTAGTTTGGGGCTAGATGACGCTGTTTGAAATGTCCACAAATATTTATTCATTTATTTATTTACATATTTATAAAAGTATATATATATACTTTTATAAATAGTATTAGTAGTAGTATATATATTACTACTACTAATACTATATATATATATATATGGATGAATATATATATATATATATATATATATTTTACAATACTTAGCTAAGTACTTCTTTTTGTTTGTAAATACATACATAGAATAAAATATAACACCCAGATACAGAGCAAACGTCGACGTTCAGAACACAAATGTTTGTCCCGGATGGGAATCGAACCCACAACATACAGCTCAGAAGGCAGGAAAACTACCAACTGAGCTATTGGGCCAGTCCAAATATTACATTTCTCATAGCTGGTTGCTGTAACTCACCTATTCCTGGACAATCGCAACCCAACTGTGTCAGCCTAATGTTCCACCGTCGAGAGAAGGTAGTGGCCAGAGTTGCAGTGACTGCTATTGTGATGGCTGTATTCCCGTTGAAGTCCACGTATATGGTCTGGCCAGTAAGATCACCACAAAGTGTGGGGACAATTGTATTGCCGCCTGTCACGGTGATAGAGTCCGTCAAACAGTTGCCGTCTCCGTCTGGCTGTGCCGTCACGAAGTCCAGAAAGTCTATACGGAGCTGTAAAACATGATGTGTAATGAAGAGCAAAATTAGAGGAAGCCTTATTTTGTTTTTTGTTTATGTTAAGGAATGACGTGACGAGCCTGATGTTAAACGACACGGCTGCCCATATCAGCTGCAGTGTCACTCGGAACTCTAAAGTATAGAGTTTCGCGTGACAGTGCACCGCGCAAGTCATCCTGAGACATCAGCACAATCTAGTAATAAGATTACTAAACTGCGAGATCAGATCATAAAGTCTCATTTGCCCAGTAATTTCACTAGCTACAGTGCCCTTTAAACCGGAACACAGCATGCTTGCACACTACTGCTTGGCGGCAGAATAACTGGCAAAGCGGTGGTACCTACCTAGACGAACTTTGCAGTAAAGTCCTACCACCTACTTATATTTTTAGGTAGAAAAATAGTTTTATTTTTTGTGGGTGATGAGATAAGTTGTGTTCACCTGACAGATATTGCTGTTACACCTGTTGACGATCATGGAGCAGACGGGTCCTCCGGCGTATGCTGCAGGGTACCCAGGGCTGGTGAAGTATGTGTTGTTCACGTTCGTCGTACTACCGCACGTTCGCGACACTGTCGGATGAATGATTCTTATGATTTAAAAAATATATTTAAATATTTAACAAATGCAAAGCGTAAAAACCGACTTGAGACTTATATGGTTTTCTTATGGATGCCGATGACAGAAGTGAACCAAATTAAAATGGGAAGCACCAGCTTTTAAATAATTAAAAACACCATCAAAATCAGTTCACCCGGTCGAAAGTTCTGAGGTAACAAACATTAAAAAAACACCGTCGAATTGTGAACCTCTTCCTTTTTGAAGTCGGTTGAAAAGTAGTGTACACTGCTATATCTGCTTTTGTTTCTATAGAGCCAGGTCTTACCTTTTTGATTACTTCAAGATTCATATACCAAAATTTCATTATAAGTAGCTAGCTACACATCCTGACGCTTACCTATATGATAGGGGTTTTGCGATAATCACCACTGTTGGCATACTTAGCCGGTTCTGCCACGGGAAGCGATGGGTGGTCCTATTTCACACTGCCGGGACCACACGGCTTGTTAGGTACACGGAAAAAGAGGAAACCAACATGTAGGGTAGGTAGTTGCTTCTTTTTCACAAAAAACTTTTAACTTAATTGAACACAGATTTATTGTCTGTGGTTGGAACGTACGAAAATAATAACTTACCAATGGAGTTTATAAAGATCACTCATTGAATTATATTATTTTCCAAAACTTATGCTATTTTCAGTGTTACTTGACACTGGCTAAATACACAAAAGTGTGGAGCCAAAACAAAAACAAAAAACTTACCAATGCAGCATCTTCCCCTCCTAGAAGCGCAGGTGCCAGTGATGGTTCCGTTGAGGTTGTTGCATTCCCGCCGAGCCAAGCAGGTGCCGTTCATAGTGTTGGCGGTGGAGCAATCCGTGTTTTGGAACCGGACGATACTCACGAATGGAAATACTGAAATGTGTTTTTGTTTTTGGATGAACTAAAACGTTTGCGTAGGGTATTTAGAAAATGATGCGTAAGTAACACACCGCCCCCGAAAAGGAGTCTTTATGGCTACATAAATACACTAATATATACTCGTATTTATTACCTCGTGAGTCTATTTTTGCATACAGCTTAACCCTTTCAACCACCAAAGCTGTGGCATTTTTTTAAATGTCAAAAATCTGAATCGATAAAAAAATCTATGAAATGATTTTAATTATTGATCCTGCTTATAAAAATTTCACATACCTACACAATTATTTATGTCGAAGCTGAAACTAAACCGATTACAGATCAATTAGGGTAAGTACCCTTATTATTGTCACGACGACGCGACGGCGCGTTTCAGGGATTGAATCCGCAGTCCATGCCCAATCTGACGGCCACCTGTAGTGGTTGAGCAGGTGGGAGGCGCAGGTTCGATTCCCGCGGCAAGACAAGTACTTATGCACAGAAAAAAGCTCAAATTCTTTTTCTGAGTCTGGGTGTTGTAGGACCATAATCCCCGCAGGTCCTGGGTCCCTAGGGACCCTAGTTAGGGTCCAGGATCTATGTATGTAATTGTTGGGCGTTATTATTGTTAATCTAGGGTCAAGTTTAACGTAAGGGGTAAGTGTTACCATGTGTTACATCTTTATTTTTGTCGTTATTTTTGATTAAATGTTTCAATATTTGACAGCTTTTTATTAACCAACACCAACTTTAATCGGCCAAAAGTTAAATTGTGTATGTTACAAAAGTACTTGTAAAATATTGTTTTTTGTTTAGCCGACTGATTCAAAAGTCAAACATTTCGCTATGTACTGACTGAATTATTCGTTCATAATGTTAAAACCCAGTTTTCAATGCAAGCATGCCCTGATTTTCACTTTAGTTCAGATTTAGGTCAAATATCCATCGGCAGGTGATCTTGGATATAATACTTAGGTATATATCATTGACATTGGTCTGTTGTGAGATGTACGTACATCAGATCAGCAAGTACATAATGCAAAAAAGTCACTTAGTATGTATCTTCTAATATATAAAAGGCTTTGTCCTGACTGACTGACAGACAACGTACAGGTCAAACCGCTGGACGTATAGACTTGAAATTTGCTTGTGCTAACAAAGGAATTTTGAAAATTCAACCACTAAGTAGGTAAAAAAGGTTTTTTTTTTTTACTTCAAACTTGTCTAGCCTTTGACCACGCTCTCACCTGATGGGAAGTGACGATGTGATCGAAGGTGTAGCATGCTAGCCAAGTAAATACCTATTCACTCTTCTCTTGAACACGCCCGGGTCATATTTCGCCGGAAACACAGACGCTGGCAAGACATTCCATTCCTTAGCCGTTCTAATAGGTAAAAAACGTTTGTATGAACAACCTACATTTCATGACATATCGTTTTGAAACTTAACACATACAAATAAGTATACAAATAAAGGAAATGGTATTTTTAAGTTTATTGGAATTCAATATTTAAGGGGGTAAAAATAATTTGTTAATGTTTGTATAAAAAGTTCAAATAAAATCACGTATCATACTGAAATTTGGAATCTGTAAAGAACATATAAAATAAATAATACGCGTCGCGGCGTTTTTGAATTACATCCTCTAAAGTGTTTTTAGCAAGGTTTAATTTAAGAGGTGAAAATGGGAAGAAAAGTTTGTGAACACAATTATTTTCAAAGTCACGTTCGGGAACCCGGTTATTTATATATATATATTTTGTATGTTATTTACGGTCGAAGTAGGTAAAAAAGAGGTAATCTATGATTAGATCTAGGGTTTTATTAAGTTCAATTTTTTATACAAATTAAAAACTTAAGTAATGATTCTTTATTGTTCATGCATTTTGGTGCATAGATTTGTGAACAAAACGGGATAAAATGTATCCTATGACCGTCTCCTGGTTCTAATCTACCTCCCCACCAATTCACAGCCAAATCGGTTGAGCCGTTCTTGAGTTATAAATAGTAACTAACACGACTTTCGCTGACGCCGTTTGCGATTTGCAATATTTGCCAAACTATTCTCCGAGCTGCGGCGTTATTGAATTTCAGATCTACATAGTATAGATTTCTGAGCTATATAATATAGAGAAATAGGATTTTATGTATATACTAGCTTCTGCCCGCGGCCTCGCCCGCGTGAGCTATCCCTCAGAAACCATTAATTTATCGGGATAAATATAACTTAACCCTCTTAAATTAATAAATGGCTTAAATCTCGTGCGTGCATTCATCTATCAGAGCGGCATTGTTAGACTTACCATTTATTTACTATAATTTTATTAGCTTTGTGTAAAATTCTGCATAAATTACGAAGAAAAATCTAGAAACACAACCACGCCAATCTAGAAAAATCACAAACTAAACCATTAAAACCTAAAAATACAAATATTACATAATGTTAATAAGCAAAGTAATGATCGTGAATATTACAAAAAGATTTTAAGTCACCAAAAGAACCGTACCATGGTACAAAGGTACACCATGGTCCTGAATGATGTAACTTAATAATCGATATGTTTTTAAGAAAAATAAATGAATTTGCTACAGAATCCTTATTTTAATCATTTTAACATATGTATTTTATAACTTCTTAAACTTCCATAAATATTACTTACTTGTTGTTGTTGTTAGTGACAACAACAACAACAACAACAAACTCAACTACCAAATAACGGCAACTCGAAACAAATAAATTACATGGTAAATATTCCGTTAGTAAACAATATTTTAGTAAGTAATATTTATTTCATTTTTAAGCATACAACATATAAATATACAACATATTTTATACGTTTTAGTGATTCACGTGTGAATCGTGTGGGGAGGGTCAACTAGTGATATAATAAACTTAATTCTTTGTTTAAATTTTTGTGGGTAGTCAGTACACTTATGTATATTATAAGTGGAGAAATAGGTTCTGCTTTTAAGAGATGGCACCACTATGCCATATGACGAATTACAAAAGAAGAAATTTGTTTTTTAGCAAAAGTTCGTATGAAACCATCAATTTTTTCATACTATTATGGATACTTTTTTATCGTCGAACCTAAATATTTGATTTTATTTCCATCGTTAGCACTACACACGTGTTTTTGGTGAATGTGCTGCATCGCGCAAACGATATATTCACACGTCTTTAGGCTATATGCAGCCATCAAACAACTTGTTTCGAGGGACAGGTGCTGCACAGTAAAGCCTGGTTGTACTTTCAGTACACCGGTTGTACGCTTCGCCTTGTAGGAAAATCCTACAGGCTTGACATGCATAAAATGCTGCAATTATATATATCAACTAGATATATATAATTGGCAACGGCCGATTCACCAATCACCACTGTTGCAGCCACTTTTCCCTTATTTTTGTCATTCTTATTGACATTAATAATGTAATTACGTAATTATATTCTAAGCTGTTGTTCTTTTTATATTTTGGCTCCACACTTTTGTGTATTTAGCCAGTGTCAAGTAATTGATAATTTATCAAGTTAATGATATTTCACGCAAATATGTGTGAAGTCATAGTCGAAGTCATCAAGTCAAGTCATAGTCAAGTCATAGTCTAGTCAAAGTCATACTCCTAGTGAAGTGGTGGCAACTTTACTTGAAGCTTCTATGGAGTTTTGGAAACAACACGAAAAGAAACGTTTCACCATCATTATACCATTTTCCCACACTCACGCCTGTAATCCAGCACTTAACGAATAGAATGCCACCAATTTTATGCACTAACACTGTAAATAACATAGTTTTTGGAAAATAATACAATGCGGTGACGCAATCTTTTTCGCTTTCCCGCCAAACTCCCTAAGCTCTTGTTAAATTATTATATCTTAATATCTATATACTTACATATAAAAATGAACTCCTATTTTCCTTGATCATCGCATCACTCGTGAACCGATGGAATATTTTCGCTAATTCTTTTTTAGTAGTGTTTATTATTACCAGGAGAAGGTTCTCATGAAAGAAAAAGTTAAGAATGTATGGAAAATTTTCACCACGCGTGTAATACCGCGGGGCACAGCAAGTAGTCTTTAATCTAAATTTCTTATAATGTTATTACAATTCACAATAGATTTTTTTAAATACGAATATATTCACTTTATTATATTTTAATAATAGCTGCAAGTCGATTTTGCTTGGCGCCTTTGGTTGGTGTTTAGTCTAGTTTAGTAACTAATATTATATGTGTTCTCGCCCAAATTTAATACACCTGCAGTTAATCCAGTTATCGAATCGCACGATACCAGGCAAATAAAGAATGCAAAGATTTTCCACGGAACCCTCAAAATATGCTCATGGTAATTTTGTTGTTGACAATTTTCTGTGGTACTTAATGAATTTACTTTCTACTACTAAACCTATACTCAATCTCTGCAAGTTTTTAATATTATGTATAACGACATGTTTGTAGTGACGTGAATGAAATGAATGAAAAGAATATACCCATGTAAAAAGTGCTCTGTCCTAGCGGGCGGCTTGGTAATCGCAGAAGATTTAGATGTAACGAGGAGAATGCTGCCCATTCCCTGGATGTTCCCTTAGCCGGCGCTTACGGCCGCTGGTCTTATTCCCACTCCGCCGTGCCGGGCTGCACGGCCAACACGGCGGTTTTTATAATAACCGACTTCAATCGCCCAGTCATCATCCATCTTAGAATATTGCCATGTTGTCTCTAAAGTTTCATAAGGTCACGTAAGAGTGTAGATGTTAAAAGTCAATGGTCACAAAATAATATATTTTATGTATCACTATTCAAAATCCTAAGCGGACACTTCAGACTACAAAATGTAAGCTAAGAATTTGTTATCGAAACGGATTTCGCAACTAGTTGCGACGGAAGAATACGCTACTGGTTGCGGTAAAAGAGCTTGTCAATTTGTTCTCAAATGCTGTTGCGACACTTTTTGTAAATAATGATGTGTTCTGCAAAGTCGTAGTATTGATAGACAAAAGAGATATCTATCAGGATTTCCCGAAAACGCAGTGAACTCGAACAAAGCGTTACCTTCTCATGCAATAGTACTCAGGCAGTATTGTTTTTTACCTTCGTAACAACCAATCGAATAAACAATCGACTTGCTTGGGAATAGATTCAAAAAACTAAAAAATGGGGCCTCTCCACTCTCGGATATGCATCGGATATGCTCGAAACCTGGTCGAGAAATTGACATACTATTCGTGTGTAACAGTCGGGAATATATTTACCTATGAAATTGCCGTTTTGTTTGAAAAAGTTAAAGTATTTTTTTTTTCGAACTTATTTATTTCTTTTATTCAAAGTAATCACCCCTGCAATCAATGCATCTTTGCCAACGCTGTGGCAGTTTATGGATGCCCTTCTTGAAAAAATCAGCAGGACGGGAGACAACAAACTCTTCAAAGGCGTTTTGTACTGCCTCTCGGGAATTGAATTTTTTTCCCGCTAAAAAGTTGTCCAAATTTTGGAAAAAGTAATAGTCGGTAGGCGCAAGATCTGGTGAGTATGGCGGATGAGGGAGAGCTTCCAAACCCAACTCATGCAGCTTAGAGACGGTCTGTTGTGCAGTATGGGGTCGCGCGTTGTCGTGAAGTAGCAGTGGAGACGACCGATTGACCAAAGCTGGTTGCAGACGTGCGAGTTTCGCCATCATTGTGGTCAGTTCTTCAATGTACACATCTCCAGTAATGCTCTCGCCGTTTTGTAAAAAGCTATGATGAATCACACCAGCACTAGACCACCACCTTTTCTAGGGGTCATTTTTCGTTTTGCACATTGCTTTGGTACCGAACCAGGATCTAACCAACTTGCTAAGCGCTTTCGATTGTCAAAAAGAATCCATTTTTCGTCGCACGTAACAATTCGGTTCAAAATTCCTTCATTTCTGTGCCTGTTAAGCAGCGCAAGGCAAGTCTCGACGCGTACGTTGCGCTGGCGATCGTTAAGTTCGTGGGGCACCCATCTATCAAGCTTTTTTATCTTGCCAATCTGTCGCAAATGGACCAATATTGTTTTGATGCTAACATCAAAAGCTGCTGCCAGCTCAGCTGTAGATTGAGATTCATCAGCTTCCACAATCGCCTTTAATTCATCATTGTTGACCAAAGTTTCCGGACGACCACGAGGTTCATTTTTCAAGTCAAAATTCCCAGAACGGAACCGAGCAAACCAATAACGGGTGGTACGTTCGTTTGTACAGTTCTCTCCGTAAACGTCGTTGATGTTACGTGTCGTTTGTGCCGCGTTGGTGCCACGACGGAACTCATATTCCATAATTACACGAAATTTCAAAGTATCCATTATGAGGAAAAATGGTGAAATGTAATGAAAATACAACGCTAATCAATAAACAAAAGACTTATATTGTAAATAGAATGTCATATTTTTAAAACAAAATTAATTTGAATTTAGAATTCATAGCCAATCAAAACTTTTTTTTGTTTGAAAAAGTCTGTACTGCAATACGGCAATTTCATAGGTAAAGACCTATTATTAATTCACAAAGAGATCCTTGAATAACTTTAATATTGTTTTCTAAGTGTTGTACATGTTTTATAAGTAAGGATAAATAAAGGGCTATATATATATATATATATTGTATACGTATATGTGTCAAGTCATAGTCTAGAAAGAAATTCGTGTTACTTACACTATTTATAACTAAGGAACGCCTTAGAGCCAGGGGGCGGACATAGAATACTTTTTATCCCGTTCAACCGCGTTTTACTAACTTTCCCGTGCGAAGCCGGGGCGGGTCAGCTAGTATACAAATAAAAGAACTAAATCTGTATATCGTACCTTATATAGAAATTATGTACTTACAAATTTTTCCTTTCCTATGTTCATGTTCTTCGTCGAATTCTTCATCATCAAATTCGTCTTCACCTTCAAAATCTTCATGATCTTCTTTGTATAACGAATTTGCTGCTACTGCTACAATCAGCACAGCTATTATAATCCAATACGCCTTTGAGTTCATAATATAGGTATTGAACACAGTTTGAAGGTTTTCAAAGCACTCGGTCACCAAATATGGGTCATTAAAGAAAGGCTTGGGCTGGTCCTAATCGCGTTGTGTATGGTCACTAAATGCGAGTGGACCTGCCAATGATGTATAAATAATGTGGGTGATAACGGTAGTCTGTTTGTGCAAGCTGTAAAGGGTGTTACCGTTTACCACTTAGCGTTCTCTGACAACCTGGCCGCTTCAGTGGCGGTATCATAGAAACAGATAAACATTGCTTTCCACGGTGCTCACCTACTGACTTCGATATTGATGGTTGTCTAGGTCATCTTTTCAGTAAGATAATTTGTAAGTAGGATACATATTTTGTCTATTATTGGGCGGATGTATGGTCTATGCGTCAATTTTTATAAGGTCAGATAATTCTCATACTAAACTTAATAAGATTTTTACTAAGGAGCTATCAGTCGCGTCAGGTCACTTTGTAAAATTATCCTTTAATTTCTAGAAGTTAAAAATAAATATTACGAATTACCTACGTTTATTTGTGTCTTATCTATTATAGTCTTATATGCCTAGCGTACTACGCCTTTGATCGCATCGTCACTTCTATCAGATGTGAGAGCGGTCAAACGCTGTAGCACGTACAAAAAAAAAATTGGTTTGTGTGGCTTTCTCGTTAATATGGTTAATATGGCAATCGCGATCCCTTCTAGCCCCGGTACGGCGGACGAGGGCTCACAGGGGGGTTTTAGTGGGTTCGAGTCCCACATACCCCCTGCCACCACCCCTGTGGTGGCAGGGAAGTGCGAGCGCATATCCCGCTCTCAAAAAAAAAAAAAAAAAAATTTGTATGAAATATTACACACGTAGTGTATTTTCAGATCAACTTAGAATAATTCGTCTCGGAAAAATTAGGGTTAAAACTGTTGCATAGGGTCTCGTATAATACCTACTTACGAGTAACAAGTCCTAAATATTCCAAATAAATGAATTGAATGTATAAACCAAGATCGTTTTAATTACCATGTTACTTTAATCAACAGGGTATAAGGAAAAATAACGGGTCAAATCATAGGGTAGATCATAGCTTTAGTGTGCATAGTTAGATTTTTTTGTTGAGAAATATTAGGTAGGTTCCTCCCTAGATATATATTATTAAATATTGAAAAAAAATCAGGTACGTTAAAACCACCCAACCCACAGAATAAATAACAGTACAAGTACCTATACGTTCCGCCGAGCGGTGGTGGCGTGGTCGTAGATAATATTTTTCCCCATTCTGCATCACTGATCATATAATCGACGCGTCAGCATAATGTACAGTAAACTTACCTACCTACTACCTACTAAATCAACCCTATTATTACAAAAAAATCAAAATTCTGAGATTCCACTACCTACCTACGAATACCAACGGATATTACTACCAGTTAGGCGATGACGTAACTTGATTGCAATACATGGAATGGGAAATTTTGACAGTTTCAACGAACAGTTCATATGCATAGACTGACCCGATAGCTCAGTTGGTAGTATCCTGACTTCTGAACTACAGGTTGTGGGTTCGATTTCCACCCAGGACAAACATTTGTATGATGAGCATCGATGTTTGTTCTGTGTAAGGGTGTTTATATTGTATTCTATGTATGTATTTACAAACAAAAAGTATATATGTATTGTATCAGTTATCTGGTTCCCATAGAACAAGCTTTGCTTAGCTTTTGCAACGTCTTGTATACACGTCTGTTCATGCACAAAAATAATTTCAATACTAACTTATAATATGCTTCCTTTATCAGAACGCTATTATACCTTACCTATATTGCAGTCAAGGTATAAAACGGATTATTCCCAACGGGCTCCACCTTAACAGCCCTCACGGGGGCGGGATGGCACTATAATTGAAGGGGTGAGAACAAAAAGAGTTTAACTGTCAAATTGATAGTTTCGAGAAAATTGACTTTAAACGTCAACGGCTTCATTTTAATGTAGAGTGCTTAAAAGGTAATAGAAAAGGTTTATGTATGTTTCAGTTGCTTGAACATGTATTAATTCTATTTTAAAATACAAAATATAGTACTAATTCGTACAATTACTGTAAAAATATAATATAATATATAATATAAATTTATATGCTAAGCGAACTGTATTCTAGTGTCAGATAAACCGTTTTTAGACTGACAATCTCAAGATTTAAGCCCACCCCTTCAATTAAGAAATGGTATCAACGGCCGGTGCGGGGGTATCCCTCACAGACTAGCTTTTGATATCGGAATAGACCTTATAGGTAGGTACCTATAAGGTCTATTCTAGATTCTAGAGTAATGTTTAGGTAACTACGCATATAGCTATCTAAGATACGGGATCATATACAAACTTCGTGTTGCAATTATAATTTTAATGATCAAATGTTGAACGCTTACAATTAAAACGGATTGGGAAGATGCAGGTTGTAAAAAATATACATCGCAATGAAGGTGACTAATTTAATTTGTTTTCAAATGTGAACATCGCATAGGTACTAATTTGTGGCAATTTATTTTACAGTAACGATAGTAAAGTATTAACTTGTACCTTTACTAATAGAACATATCTAAAACATCAACAAAACATAGTTAAAAAATTAAGATTCAATTTCATTTACATACAATTTGCTAAGTACTTTGAATAAACCATTAACGGTTAAAAATAAATCAACTAAAATAATGGTACAAGCTAAGTTACAAGCAGCCATCATTGGATTTTAGCAGTTTTTAAACGTAGGCAAATAATTGACAAATACGTAAATAAACTGTCACATGGTATTATTATAATAATACTATTACATATATCACTTGAACTCATATTATTACCTACAAGTGATTCTTGGCGTTTGATACGAGTATATTCATATTATTTATCAAATAAATTATTTCTTAAGTTTGGAGATGTTTTATGACTTGTGCTTGCGAGAAATGGTATATGTTCCTACGAACTGTAGAGGTCAGCTATGCGATCATGTAACTTGATTGCAATAGATAGAAACTCAAAATTGTATGAATTTGATAGTTTCAATACGCAGCTTATGTGCATAGTTAGCAGGAAAATTCTCCTGTTGCATTGCAATCAAAGTTTCGTGATCACCCCCTGATGTGTGTGCTCTTTGGGTATCTTTTGTTCTATAATTTAGTAGCTTTGGTTTGCATTACATAATCAGCTACCTGTTTGAGATGGTGAGATTGCCCACTATCAAATGCAAGCCTTTGTAAAGCATAATTAATACATATCGGAGTGAAATATTTCGTTTTATTTGACAATTTATTAAGAGTCTGCGTGAATTAATTTGAACTTTGTAAAAGTTTAACTTGTGCAACAAATGAATGAGCTCTGCTGCATATGCTGTGCGTAAAATCAGACAGTTTACTGATGAAGCCACTGCAAGATTAGTATACTTTAGTTACTTCCACAGTATTATGTCATACGGCATCTTACTGTGGGGTAAAGCCGCGGACATACAATCAATTTTTGTCTTACAGAAAAGAGCAATTCGTTCCATTTATAACATGAAATCCCGCGACTCTCTCAGGGAACGATTTAAGGAGATAAATATTCTTACAGTGGCTTGTCAATACATTTACGACAATTTGATGTACACTCGCAAAAACATTAGCTCTTTTCCCAGATATTGCGATATTCATAACTTTAATACTAGGAACAAAAATAAATTGAAAGTTCCAAGATTCAGACTGCAGAAAGTTAATGGTTCATTTATGGGAAACTGTATACGCTTTTATAACAAGTTGCCCGACGGTATCGAACAATTGTCAATGCGTAAATTTAAATTATTCATAAAGTCAAACTTAATGAAAAAAGCCTATTACACAATAAATGATTATGTGTCGGACAAAAAAGCTTGGCCTGAATATCCCAAGCTTAACGGTATGAAATTCTTGGGTACTTTGCCTATTGCCTATTCCTATCTATAAATTCAGTTTCTATTTGTAATGTTTATAATAAGATAATCACGGTATTTTTCTTGCACCGGTGTGACGTGGTGGTTATTTTTGTAACATATTCATTATCTCAACTGTAATGAATTATATACATTGTAAAAGACAGTAGAAAGAAGACAAAAAAAAATACATCACTGTAAAGTTTCTTGTAGCTTCTTCTTTACAGTTGTAATCGAAGCTTCGGATCAAAGTTTTCAATTCTGCATTGTGCCGGATTGCTTGCACCAGTAGTGAGAAAGAGAACTGCTTTTTTTTTTCAAACTCATATATTGTAATGGGCTTGCTATATTATTTGACAATAAGCACTTTGTAATTTTATATGCTTAGTGAAATAACTTAATTTTAAGTACCTAGTATAATTTTGACTTGTAAAAGTGCTAAAATTAGCCTATTTGCAATAAATCTTTTGACTTTGACTTTGACTTTGACTTTGATTTATTTACATATTTGCAACATGAGACACATGGACAAATGAGACACTATTGGTATAAATATATAAGTACTTACAAAAAACGTGATAAATAGCAGAATTTGAAATCGTTACACATTGAATTAAACAATATTATTCTTTGTATTTACGTGACAATTGCATTTTAAATTGGGTGTAATCGTTTTAGTTCCGAAATAATTTTAGTGTCCGTATGGTCACAGGAAAAACAATTTAAAATATACCTTTACGAGATAAAATATGGACATCGTTTAATTCAATAAATAACAAAATATGTTAGTAAATCACACTTCTGGCAACATCTACAAACTATACAGTTACTTAATCAAACACATAATGACAATATTATTTGTCATCAATATAATATCTCAACTTTTTACACACAATTATAAAAATAGGTAGTATAATATAAAAAAAGAATTTAAAAACATGTCATTGGTAATAACTTATCTTGTGACTTAGTCAACATACTTACATTTCTACAATGTATTACAAAAGTAAATATTACAAATAAAAAATGAACTCAATCAAAATAAGTTTAGGCTAAGAAAAGTAAGCAAGACTGAAACATAGTGAGGTATGCCGTATGCAGAAAGACGAACTTATGACTACTGTCTTTTAAAAAAAACTAAACTAAATTAAGTATTTAATTATAACATAATTATATGGCATCTACAGACACGATTATTATTATGGCATTATTCGGTCGAATAAGACTCAAGAGTACATTAAAAGCTACCACTAGGTTTAAATAATTTTTAAGGTTTATGTCATAGATCAGATAGGTACGGATAGGTACGAGAATGTTAAAATTCGTCTTTTCAACGACTTGGATTGGAAGGGTCGGTTAACTCCAGGTGGTCGAAGGCACATTCAATATCTCCGACACGCCACACCCTATAGTCAATAAACAATACATTCAAACATTTTATACAAAAAATATCGGACTAGAGAATGTGGAAATGTCATTTTGCAGTCTCTTTTCTATGATATTAAAGTTTTAATAATCTAAAATAAGACTCAGTTTAAAATACCAAATTAAATGCAAGAAAGTGTGGCAAGATTTATAGTTACAATGTATAGGTAATAATTGTTACGGCAAAATTGTGAACGCTTTATCTACATCTATAAAAAATCTTGTGAAAATATAATCTATTGAAAAATGTTGAACAGACATAACTCACAATATAAAAACTCCATACGATAGATAGTTTATAATCAAATGGTCCAATTTGCCATATTGTGTGTTTTCTATAAGTAGGAAAATATGATATTGAAAAATCAATGCATTTTTCCGTCTAGGTAAATATAGATATAATATAAATATTATATAATAAATACATAAAGGTATATCTAGAATAATCACAGAGGCATATGTTCTTCTTACACATATATAATATATCTAAGTTGGATCTCCAAATAAGAATTGCTGAACTAGTTTATCTTACGTCAGAGAGTGCTAGTTTAAATATATAAAAAATGCGCACTTAGCTTTATATAACTGTAAATTCCCAATATGACGGTAAGTACTCATGTTGGGTTTTTATCCAGCATGTTATTATAATTACATTTGTCGGTGTCAGTGAAGCTGATGTTTCGAGAAGTGGAACGTCTGGTAGGGCTTTAACTAACTATATATGTAATATTGTGATACTTTTTACTAGGTGGTAGGACTTTACTGCAAACTTCGTCTAGGTAGGTACCACCGCTTTGCCAGTTATTCTGCCGCCAAGCAGTAGTTCTTAAGCACTGCTGTGTTCCGGTTTGAAGGGTACTGTAGCTAGTGAAATTACTGGGCAATGAGACTTTATGAGCTGATCTCACAGTTTAGTAATCTTATTACTAGATTGTGCTGATGTCTCTGGATGACGTGCGCAGTGCAGTGTCACGCGAACCTCTATACTTTAGAGTTTTAAAGTGACACTGCAGCTGATATGGGCCGTGTCGTTTAACACCAGGCGAACGGCTAGCTCGTCACGTCATTCCTTAACATAAAAAAAAAAACCTAAAAGGGAAATGAAATGACGACTATGTATGTATCATATCCTAGATATTTTATTACGTTTATTACTTGAGAATGGATGGACATATTTGGCTATTTTATAAAATGTCATGATAATCTAAAAATCCGTTAATAGAATAATCGAAAAGATCTGCAACTACGCAAAAGACCCGGGCAATAGTATATAAGTATATATTTATGGTGATGGCTCCTTTTATGGTCGATAGGTATAGGACCTATTTCTACCGTAACAGGAGGTTCGCCCATCGTGCATCAGTTCAAAACATTTAATTTCATCTGTAACACAAATAACGTGACGTTAATCGACAGATTTTTAATTTTATTGTTTGAAAGTTCTATATTGAATTGCTGGCATAGGTACCTAGTACCATTGAAGTCTCTAGTTCTGCACTACATAGATAATGGAGAATTATTGGGATATACCCCACAATAAATACAAAGAAGTACAAGTCATTCATGGACCTATAGATTAGTGTACCTATAGATTTTTAGCAATGATAGAATTTTCTAAATTGAATTAATAGTTTCAGTAGTAGTAGTTTTGATTTAAATAAGGGTCCGAGAGCTTTTCTGCTATAAACATTTGTACATATACATAATATTAATATATTATGCAGTCACAACTACAATACTGACAAACAACTTTTTATAATAGCTACCATATATTTATATAGCATTATGTGGGATTATGTGCCATGCACAGATCAAACATTGGATTATTATGGCATGAAGCTGTTGCTTGCGACTTTGCATGACTGTAGACTAGTGATTATCGCTATACAAAGTTTAGTATTGCCTCTCGTTTCACAGGGTTCAAACATACATACTAAATTATGCATCAAGGCCAATCCAGCCGTTATTGTATGGAATAGTTAGTATGGATCATCTTTGTTCGCAATATGATAAGATAATTTTGACGTGATAACGTCTTATAAATCGATGAACGTCGGCTGCACGCACGAAAAATTATCACGTTCCGCCAGAGCCGAGCGCGCAAGCGAGAGCGCGGAACTAGCGATAGAGAGGCACGATCGGCCTAAGTGTTTTCTTATGACGTTATCACGTAAAATTATCGAGTTTTGGCGGGAACGTGAAAAAGTCACCGCATTGTATTATTTTCCAAAACTTGTGTTATTTTCAGTGTTAGTGCATAAAATTGGTGGCATTCTATTCGTTAAGTGCTGGATTACAGGCCTGAGTGTGGGAAAATGGTATAATGATGGTGAAACGTTTCTTTTCGTGTTGTTTCCAAAACTCCATAGAAGCTTCAAGTAAAGTTGTCACCACTTTACTAGGAGTATGACTTTGACTAGACTATGACTTGACTTGATGACTTCGACTGTGACTTGACACATATTTGCGTGAAATATCATTAACTTGATAAATTATTAATTACTTGACACTGGCTAAATACACAATAGTGTGGAGCCTAAACACAAAAAAAATATCCGACTTTACAGGCAACCATTTTTTAGAACTGGCAGGTTTGTTTTTTTATTAATGCAAAAGAGTTCACAATATTACCGTGACTTAAATACTTCACAATTATGTTGATTAATGAATATAAATATTACTAGCGGTAAAATATCGATCTTATACACGTATTTGAGGTTTATTGTTGAATGATGGTTATTATTATGACGATAGGAGCATGACATAAAAGATGGCTGTGTAGTGAATTGTGAGTAGTAGGGAGTTAGGTATTAAAAACTTTCCAATCTTGCAGTTTGGATAAGTTTCTCGTTTTTTACATTAGTGCATGCTCTACATAAATCAGCGTGTTGTGTTTATAAAATTTACATAAGGTTTTTTAAAGTTGTAGCTGGTATAGTATATTGATTTAAATTATACGTTCACAGTTGATGTACATAGGTATTCCTTTCATGTTTACATAAAAGGTTGTTCATGAAACCACCTCTACCGCATTATTACCATCAGTATATTTGCAGCATGTTCCAAAATATATAAAGTACTGTAATTTAGTTATTATTCTATAATGAGTAGAGGCTTGTTGCTGCCGAAACATATAATAAGTACATTTATTCATATTATTTTTATGTTTGGTATATTGATGAGACTGAATGTAATGGTAAAGATTTCAGTGCATGAAAAAGCTTTTAAGTGTAGTCATATTTTAAATATATATAATGCATTATATTACGTATGTCAAACGTAACTTATAGTAGCACAAAATACTAGTGACTATAACAATCATGGCAATATATTTATTTTTTGTTATGAATTGGCATTTTTGTTGATATGAATACAATATTTTAAATCAATTGGAATAGCACACTGACAAAACACAAGACATTAGGTATGCAATGTGTGCCATAAAAACCTACCAAACAGTTAAGAATTCATAACTACAACTATTACACGGCTAACACTCACGAGATACAGTGGAATAACTCGACCGGTGTTCGGGCAATATAGATGCCCATCCTCAAGGAGTACGCGCGGCGATAGTTGTAGTTATGAGTACTACTCACGTCAGTTTCTATAATATTATAGTTAAGAATTCGTGTATACTTACTTTATATAAGACACTGGTACGCTCATTTTACATAAGGACGGAGATAATAAGGCTGTTAAAATTTAATAATCAATTTCATAATTGCATTTAGGTATTTTACTACCTTATAACTACTATGTATGATACAATACAGTAATTATTGTAAAACATTTTTTGTACAATTTACATAATATATAAGTTTAATGACGATAATTTAAATAAGTACTTAGGTAATAACTACATATAATTAAAGAATCTGATAATAATTTTTGCGATACATTCAGGCAAGGGATAAATTATAATAATGGGTAAACTGTTATTGGCTTGATAAAGTAAAAAATCTTCATTAAATCGAGACTAGAAAGTGTAAAACACATATTTGGATAAAACTACCTGAGCTTACTATCTGAGCTATGTACCTAATTAGTTTATTGATTTTTGAATCACAAAATCTTCATAACTATCAAAATCTTTATAACAAAGCAATTTAAGTTGAGGACAAAAGTTCATGTGAAACATCAAGTGGGCCGGCCGTATGTTCGACGGTTGTGATGGTAGCAATGGAAACCATGATAAGCGTCCAAATTGCATGGTGTTTTCTTAATGATGATTCGATCAAGCGGGTAAAAGTACACTCTATACAAACAATAAATAAGCGCAGTAGTCGCGATTCATATACACAAAAAGATTACACTCTCAAATGAAGCACCCAGGAGCATCGACGACTGACATATTTTAGTCTAAATAAAAACGTTACTTTACTCACACTAATCACGCTATTTTTTGGAGGAAATGATTTTTACAAATTTTATTAAAATGTTTGCACTTATAATTTGATTTTTTCCCTCTAATTTGTAGTAGATTGCCGATTTAATATTGAATTAGAGTTTTTGCAAAGCTAGCTTGCGATAAATGTAACCACAAATAAAATTGACTATAGCTGACCCGCCCCGGCTTCATACGGGTTTGCGCGGTAATCCTTTTCAAGGGAAGAGGAAAACGAGAAGGGAAAACATAAGGGAATAGAACGAATGTGTGGAACAACGAAGGGAGGCAGGCGCCCTTCGTCCCTCCCCTCTTCCCTTCGACAGAATAAGTACTTAGTGGCTTTATCTTCAAATATTCTCCACAAAAATACTTCCTTATTGCTTTGTGCAACCTGCACTTGGCCGTTTACGAAAACAAAGTATCTCCAAAGTTATTCTGAATTTTTCCTATAATCGTATTAAGGTTCATCGAAATCTGTTTAGTTATTTTAAAATAGTTTTAGCGTTTAAAAGACCGATAGATAAATAATAAAATATAAATTGTTTTGATTTATACGGAATAAAGGAAGGATAATACAAGGAATTTTGAAAAGATGTTCAATGTACCTACAGTTATACCTACTAGGACGAAGTGTATCCCTAACTAGGATAGGTATTTTATATTATATTTACTAAAAGCAACCAGGTAGTTTTATCCACACAGTTTCTGTACGTAAAGACTACATCTAACTACTTAATGATTTTTATTCCATCATAATATTATAATGATATCTTGGATATTCCTTGCTCTCTTATAAATTACCTTAAAATAAATTAACTAATCATATCTAATGAATACTTAGAGCTTCTTTGCGTAGCTTGAAAACGACATCGCTGCTCTGCGGTGAGCAAATCGAGAGTTACAATTTTCATGAGTAGGTACTTAGTAATATATATTATATGAAACTGAACACTTAAGTTAAACTTTACATTTTTGTACTGAACATTTTAAGAATCACCAAAATCTACATCATCTTAACTAGCCAGCGGGATAAGTATATAGTCGTGCGAGAGAATATTAATATAAAATCCGCAGTAAAACCATTAATAAAAACATTATTAAGTTAATACCTTTTAAGTTATTTCGGTATGTACGTTGTTGTAAGTATATAATGTAAGGTATGTATGTAAGTTATTTTAAGTATGTACTTTCGTTATCAGCTGAATACGTTCCTATCCCATTGCTGGGACACGCGCCTTCTCTCTCATGGAGATACGCTGACCAACTAACATTCTAAAAACAAATAACATTTAGTCCCTAGGGATTAAATAGCTATTTTAATCCCGGTTTACGAAGAACAAACTAGCTTTTTCAAAATACATATATTAAAACAATTTAAGGGACAAGCTTTTATTTGGGTAAGTGGGTAATGAAGGACTTTTTCAGATTATTACCGTTCCAATGGCCACAGTTTCTTATTATATAATTAGTCGTGACTGTCGTGTACTGATAGTGAAATGCAAGTAAAAGTGTATCGATCATTAGACAAATGAGTGCATGTATTAATATGCCGTCACTTCTTTTTTATTGTTAGCGAATACGCAATAATCTGTAGATATTACAATACAATCTGTCGATTTTTTTAATTTACTTTGTTGACCTAGGTTTACCGAGTAATTATTATAGTGGTCATGAATGATGTTTGTAAGAAGAATGAAAAATGAAAGAAATGGAATGTAATGGAACTCGCGTATAGATAGCGTAGACTTAGGTGACAGTGTTTACATCTAATTTAAAGAGTTGTCATTGGTTATATGGTTATAGTCAATGCACGAATACATATTAATATATATATGTAATTTTAGAAGTTATTGATGGGTACTTTTAAAATAAATCAGCAACGATGTCGCATGAAGCTGGCTCTGTTATAATATTTTGTCATTTTTATCAAATGTATTCTAATACATCTTTGCATATATTTACGGATGCTTTAAGTTCCTTAAATACAGATGACTCCGCTCAGCTAAACGATTACGATAATAATATGTAAAGCGATCTCCTTGGTAATGCTGTTGAACATTGTAGGTACACGATGTGACTTAATAACGACGATTAGATTACAAATAATAATAAAAGGTTAACTGATCGTCAAAATATTTAAAGACTTACAAAAATATTGTGCATCGAAATGGTGAGTGTTTGCCACTTCAATGGTGAAGTGGTAACACTAATGCGTGGAATATCGTCCGAATTGTTTAGCTTCGCTTTTACCAGGTTTTAAGTAGAGAGGTTTGGATGAGCGCGCCTGTCACAGCACGCCGTAGAAAGTATCCATCAGGCTGGTGTCCAGATCGCACTCCAGAAAGATGCTCTCACTGCATTCCTCCTGGAAACCCCAACATAATTGTTATCTTAGTGACTTTGCTTACACAGAGGGCATTAATTGTTCTTACTGTTTTATTTTTGTTAGTTTGGTGGCTCTAATTATTTTACAGTATTTTTTAATGAAAGGGACACTAATTGGTGACATAATCTTAAATGTTATTACGATATCTCCGTCATTAGACCTGTGAATTTAAATGACTCTTATGAAGTAAAACTTCTGTGGAGCCGAGCTGTGGATTCCAGTAGAGGGAGCCACTATGTATGAATTGTGCAATGATTAATTGTTACCTGAGCGTCTTGAGTAGTGGGCGGCTGGTCACCGCCCTTCCTTGCGTGTCATTTGGACGTTTTCGGCATATGCCGCTTCATGTGTAGCGCTAGGTGGTCGGATCTGGCGAAGGAGCGCTCGCAGACGGCGCACTTGAACGGCTTGGCGCCGGTGTGCTTGCGGTAGTGCCGCGTCAGCTCGTCGGAGCGTGCAAACCGCCACTCGCACTCAGGCCACTGGCAAGTGTATGGTTTCTCGCCTGAAGAATGGCAGATCGCGTCTCGTCAGTGCCTCTACTGATGAGGGTTTCAACGCAGCGAGAAACATTGCAGAGCGGATAAATTAACTAAGCCCAGCAGAGTATGTACATCTAACAGTGAGGGGTCTTTCGACATCGCAAAAACCATTGCGGAGTAATACCTATACAATTTTTCTTGACAGAATGGGGCATTTCACGATGCAGATGGGAGATAGCGTGTGGTGTTTTTCTCGTGAAGTCAGCGATCTCCCTAATTAAATATTCACACCAGCTAAGTAAATGTCGTCACGTTATTTTAATTTATATCTGGCATAAGCATTGCAGCTGAAGTAGAACATGCATAGACGATTGAAGGAAAGGCATTCCAAACAAAACCGGCTTTTACTGCGATAAAAACGTGAGCCGATGCTATGATGTGAATCGCTCCTCATTTCTCAAGGGAATTTACTACCTCGACTTGCATGACATGGAGACATGCGAAATTACACGCGTTCGATGATTGCCTTCACTGGCCAACATTCTTTCTACTTTTAGAATAGAATAGAATAGAATAGAATAAATGTTTATTTATGACAATAGGCAATGGTTTTAAAAAATTGAATGTAGCAAAGAATAAAATTATTGTATGATGCACTTACGATTTAATTATCTGTACGCCGTTTAAAAAGCGTTAAGGTAGTAAAGTTGACAAGCATCAGCATTAGAAATAATTTTGTCCATTATTAACCACAAGAAAATGATATTAAAGTTTAAAAGTAAAACATTGGTCATAAAATGTGATGTGATTCTCTAAGTTTTTATAGAGTTGTCGTGTAGCAGGTGACGTATTCAATCTCGAATAAACCTTTGCGTGGGCAGTGAAGTGGCAGTAAAGATTTCCTCGAGTTATTGCTAATAGAAAGCGAGATTACGTAAAAAAGCTCTTGTCACATAAATTGAACAGGTGAAATTCAAATTACTGCAGTAAAATCCTGCAATAAGCTACTACGAACAATGCATTATGCCTCATGATGAAATCATATTACTTTCGCGAGGCTAAACCTCTATTACGAGGAACAACTTGATCTGCTGTTGAAACATCTTGGCATGTTTATTGTGTTTCTGTCATTCATTCAGCATACTCGGATCCGAATTTCATTATATCGTTTATTCTATATTACTGTAACCTAAGTACAATTGGTCTGTTATTAATGAATTTATATATTATATTAGACAATTCATTCGCTGAGGCTTTACCTTAACAATATATTTTATAAGCGCAATTCGCATTTAGTAAAATATAAAATGTTAGATTTACCTGTATGAATCCGCTGATGAGCTTTGAGATGCGAACTTTTCGTGTAAACTTTTGTACAACCTGAAATATAAATTAAAAGTATCGCATTATCATTAATTTCCTATACATATAGGGATAAACATATGTTTAACAGGGGGATGTTATAAGTTTAAAGTATCTGTGTGTCTGTCTGTTCGTTGTTGTAGTAGTCTGAAGTAGCACTTTTTTATGTTTTGTTTTTATGTCAAGTCACAGTCGAAGTCATCAAATCAAGTCATAGTCCAGTTAAAGTCATACTCTTAGTAAAGTGGTGGCAACTTTACTTGAAGCTTCTATGGAGTTTTGGAAACAACACAAAAAAAAAACGTTTCACCATCATTATACCATTTTCCCACACTCACGCCTGTAATCCAGCACTTAACGAATAGAATGCCACCAATGTATGCACTAACACTGAAAATAACACAAGTTTTGGAAAATAATACACACAATCATTTTCGCATTCCCGCCAAAACTCCGAAGTAGCACTTTATACAACTTAGCTAAGCAACTCTTTCCCTGGTTTTCGTATACGTTTGTTAAATTTGTGTCAACTTGGCGGACCAAATACTGAATGCTCATTGGTTGTCTGTTGATCGTTGGCTGTCTTTTTTATATTTGTCTCTACCAACGAGCTTACAGTATTTAACATGCTGACTTGATACGAATTTGACAAACGTACGAGAACCGGGGGCTAGGGATATAGCAGCTGTCAAACGTTAGTACAAGAGTTATGGCGGGAAAACGAGAAAGATCACTGCACCGCATTGTATTATTTTCCAAAACTTATGTTATTGTCAGTGTTAGTGCATAAAATTGGTGGTGTTTTATTCGTTAAGTGCTGGATTACAGGCATGAGTTTGGAAAAGTGGTATAATTGTGATGAAACGTTTTTTTTATGTTTTGGCTCCACACTTTTGTGTATTTAGCCAGTGTCAAGTAATTGATAATTTATCAAGTTAATGATATTTCACGTAAATATGTGTCAAGTCATAGTCGAAGTCATCAAGTCAAGTCATAGTCGAAGTCATCAAGTCAAGTCATAGTCCAGTCAAAGTCATACTCTTAGTAAAGTGGTGGCAACTTTACTTGAAGCTTCTATGGAGTTTTGGAAACAACACGAAAATAAACGTTTCACCATCATTACACCATTTTCCCACACTCACGCCTGTAATCCAGCACTTAACGAATAGAATGCCACCAATTTTAACAATGAAAATAACACAAGTTTTGGAAAATAATACAATGCGGTGACGCAATCTTTTTCGCTTTCCCGCCAAAACTCTTATGAAACGTTTCTTTTCGTGTTGTTTCCAAAACTCCATTGAAGCTTCTAGTAAAGTTGCCACCGCTTTACTAGGAGTATGACTTAGATTAGACTTATGAATTGATAACTTGGACTGTGACTTGACTCATATCTGCGTGAAATATCACTAACTTGATAAATTATCAATTACTTGACACTGGCTAAATATACAAAAGTGTGGAGCCAAAACTAAAAAAAAATACATTGTAAAGATAAAAAAAAAATTCGCCATGTCCATGACCAGACAGGGCGTGAGTCACAAATAGTTGACATCTCAAGATATTAATATATTTTTGTCATCTTTATATGGTTACTAGGCGTACCAATAAAATCGCAGTGGTGCACTCGCCGCTTCTCTAGCTCGGGGTTGTTCCTGCGGTTGTACTTGACAGAGGAGGGCGGCATCAGGCGCGAGTGCGGCAGCGGCGCGTGCCCCAGTGCCTGCGGCGGCGGACCGGCGCTCTGCCCCTGTTGCAGCTGCATCTGCTGCTGCATCACCTGCAAGCGGACGTTTGGGTTTATTGAAGTAAAACTTCTTTATGCATGCTTGCCTTGGGGAGTAAGCTGGTGAATGCGAGGTGAACGGAAGTTGAAGTTGGTTCGCGTGCATCTCCATTTTCAAAGTTAAAAAAATTGTATAATTATGTTGGTATGTCCGGTAAAATAACAATTTTCAATTGTCAAGATGGCGACATTAATATTAAACAAAGTCATGTCGGCCGATAGATGGAGTTAAACTAAAGAAGTTTTACTTTCCTAGCATGGTCTAAAGCACACTCTTTTTTTTCATTTCTCTATATATACAAATTTACTGTAAATAACACTTCTGTAATGTTAGTGAATAACGTTTAGTGACGAGCTTGTCATTCGCCTGATGTTAAACGTCACGACCGCCCATAACAGTAGCAATGGCAATCAGAACTATAAAATGTAAAGTTTTGTGTGACATTGCACTGCATACGTCATCCTGAAACATCAACACAGTCTCAATAAAATGATTAGACTGAGATCAGTTAGCAATCAAAGAACTTGATTGCAACCACTAAAAACACAAATTTGTGAGGATTTGACATTTTCATTACATAGTTTACGTGCATAGTTACTCTCCTATATACTACTGCAACTCTGATGCGTTAGTTTTCTTGTTTGATTTGCAATAATTCGTACTAGGTGGTAGGACTTTTCTGCTGGAATGAACACCACCATTCTTTTCTTGTATTTCTGAATATTTAGTGAGGTACCATTTAATCAGGTCTTAAGACACCCATTCAAGAAGAAGAAGAGAAGAAGAAGAAGTAAGAAGAAGAAAAAGAGAAGAAATAGTATTCTGTGCACCCATTCCACATCTATGACAGTTTCAAAGTCAAAGTCAAAGTCAATAGAGTTTATTGCAAATAGTCTATTTTTATCACTTTTACAAGTCAAAATTATATTGGGTACTTAAAATTAAGTTATTGTACTAAGCATATAGAATTACAAATTACTTATTGTCAAATATTATATTTTATTTTATTTTATTTTATTTTCTTCGGAAAACTAACAGCTAAATATAATACAATATATATACACGTAATATACTTATGGCTAATTAAAAGTTTTCACAACTAGGTAACTAAATTCACAATATAGCAAGCACATTACAATATAAAAGTTAGAAAAAAAGAAGTTCTCTTTCTCACTACTGGTGCAAGCTATCTGGCGCAATTCAGAACTGAAACCTTCGTTCTGAATCCGGATGATGTCATACATCATCAGCTAGGTGACATCCACTGCTAAATATAAGCCATATGAAACGCCACTTTTATACGCTTATCATAGGAGGGACTTACCATAATCACTTTTAATTGGTGGTAGGACTTTTCTGCAAAGTTCGTCTAGGTAGATACCACCGCTTTGCCAGTTATTCTGCTGCCAAGCAGTTGTGTGCAAGCAGTACTATGTTCCGGTATGAAGGGCAATGTAACTAGTGAAATTACTGGGCAAATGAGATTTTATGATCTGATCTTACAATCGAGTAATCTTATTACCAGTTTGTGCTGATGTCTCAGGATGATGTGCGCTGTGCAGTGTCACGCGAAAATGTATATTTTGGAGTTCAGAGTGACATTTTTCTGTTATGGGCAGCCGTGTCGCTTAGCATCAGGTGAACGACGACCTCGTCACATCATTCGATAACATAAAAAAACCTATCTGTTTATTTTATACGAGCTAATACTGTCGGTGATATTGTCACCGGGCGATCGTTCGTAATATCTCTGTGAATGTTAGAGACATCAGGAACGAAAGTAGTACGGTGTTTAAATATATGGTATTCTGATCTATGCTATTTCCTGATGTTTTGACATTCATTTTGATCAGTCAGTTATAAATAATAGTCACCTGGGAATGGTGATGCTGATGTTGCGGCATGTGCGGCGGCTGATGAGACGCGCGCAGCAACGGCTGCGCGTGGTAAGGAGGCGGTGGCGTGCGGCGCGGACCGCCCTGCAATAACACATGCAAACTTTGGCACACTTCGTAAACACATAAACATACTTACACACGTATTAAAAGGTATGACAAACGTATCAATACCATAATACGCAGACAAACCTATAGATCCAGTGACTCCTCAAATGAATTTATATACTATACGGGCTGGCTAGACCATCTTACCCGCATCAGCATCATCGCGTGATTTAAATCGTAAACGATTCATCGCTGTTCACCGTCAATATCTCGGCGTTGCTGCAACAGAACTACGCAAAAGGCAACAAAAGTTCGCTGGGCAGGAGATGGTACCATCTGTCGCGAGATCGCAAGCAGTCGCATGAGCAAGAGTTGTTCTCGCTAGGAGTTTGTAGGTACCTGTATGGTATTGCCCGGGCTGCCCTGGTCGGAGCCGGGTGGCGTCAGCGGGGACATGTAGACGAGCCGCGACGGAGGGTACTTGGCAAAGGAAGGCGCCGGTGGTGGGTGCTGGTGCGGGTGATGCATGGGCTGCGGATG
Organism: Ennomos fuscantarius; assembly: GCA_905220475.3. Classification (NCBI taxonomy): domain Eukaryota; kingdom Metazoa; phylum Arthropoda; class Insecta; order Lepidoptera; family Geometridae; genus Ennomos; species Ennomos fuscantarius. The sequence goes on along the minus strand of HG992023.1, from coordinate 8,363,983 downwards.
CGCGTACGTCGGTGGCGCGCACAGCCTTTCCGTCTTGATCTCGAGAGGACTGAGTAGCGGCGTAGCGCATTCTTCGAGCAGTGCCTCATCAGCTTCGAGTTTGACGTGTGTAGCTCCGAGTGGTGCGAGCATGTTGGCGTTCTCGGGATCGATATTTCTAATAGAGGAAGCGATATCCTCCCAGAGCGCTGGCCGTAGGAAGACATCGTCGCGGGAGGAAGGCCCGCCATCGAACAGATCCATGTGGCCGGGCGCGAGCTCGGCGCCCTCCTGCTTGCACAGTAGCGATTCTAGTTCAGATGTCTGAAACAATAAATTGAGTATGAGGTAAAACTATGTGTGCTCTTCCTAGCCGGTATTGTCAATTGGATAGATGAGGAGAATTTACTGCATCGTCATTAGGTGCTGCAGCATCACAATGCCTTTGTAAGTTTTTGAAGTAATATTTCAAAGTTTTCCACTTTACCCAACGCCTGTCAAACTTAGCATTCCAATGTTATAAAAGCCCTATTCAAATGCAAACGTTCAGTACGTACGCGGCACGCACGCGCTATTAAATTCTCCTAGAAAATTAGATGTCTATCTAATCTATTCAAATCCTCTAGCCACAATTACTAATCCCAAGTGGTTCATGCTGTATTGATATAACGTATAGTTGTAATATTATAATTTGGTTTTTTTTACCAAAAATTATTTGTTTGAGTTGCTTTATTATTGTTTAATTTTAGTAAGATCTCAGTTCTTTTCACACCTCTTGCTCAAAAAGTATGCAGCGTACCAAGGTTAAAGTAGCATTGAGATATCAATTTATAATAAATAAATGAATTATTTGAATTAAATTATCATCTGGGGGCCACTGATGTACATACTACGTATTAACTTACGTATACGTACTATCAGGATAGAGTAAATTTGAAATGAAAATGTATTGTTATATTTAGGGTGTAAATTTGAATGTCTAATGTATTCTAAGGTCCGTATTACAGAACGATGCTCAGTGATCGATCTGTGCTCAAGCAGAGATTTCATACACTAACTGATCACTTTATGAACGAAATCTCTGCTGGAGCACCGATTGATGACTGAGCATCGTTCTGTAATACGGACTTAAGATTTTTAAGTACGCTATCCTGAATATGAAGTATACACATACGTGGTAGATACTTTTCTTTTTTTTTAATTTTCCTTTTACCAGCAACCCTATTATAAAAACGAAAGTTTTTATTTATATGGCGTATGAGTACCGTCGTGGCAGTAACGCAGTGCAAGTGTCAATATCAACCACGTTGGAGCGACTACTACAAACGCACCACCTAGAACAGTGATGGTCACATTTTGATGGATTATCCAAATTTTTCAAAAAAAAAATTCGCCTAAAGACGCTTTGGTCAATCCGCTGCTCCTGCACGGAAACGCGCGACCTCATACTGCACAAGAGACGATTTCCAAGTTACAAGAGATGAGGTTGCAAGCTTTCCGTCTTCAGCCGTTCTTACTAAGACCTTGTGCTTACAGACATCTACTTTTTAGAAATTGGACAAGTTCTTGGCGGGAAAAAATTTCAATACCCGAGAGGCAGTATAAAATGCCGTTCAATAAGTTGCCTCCCGTCCTGCAAATTTCTTCAAGAACGGCAGCAATAAACTTCCACTGAATTGGCAAAGATGCATCGAATGCATGAGTGATTACTATACTAAATAAAATAAAAACACAGAACCAAAACCGTAACTTATGTTTAAAAATGGCAATTTCATAGGTAAAGAATATTTTATTTCTACGGCGTACTTGTCGAAAAGTTATAGATTAACGGTAATATTGATGCATAGTATTTATAAGTAATACAATAGTTGCGTAAGGAATCTTTTACTAAATTTATTTTCTACTACTTCATCCATACATTGAATGAGTACAATGTTCATGTATTAGGTAACTATGTTTTCGTGAAGTGAAGCAGGAAAACCAGCCATTTAAATAAACTCACAATTTGAATGTCACCTGTAATTATGGTGACCGGCATGATGCACGATGACGGGATGCCGGGAGATTATTCATTACGTCTTTCAGCCGACGACATCTTGGAATGACATGCAGCAATTCGATCGCGACATACTGACAATGCGCGTGATCGAGTATAAGTGGCCGAGAAAGTTTTAATTTCCTACGTTTTATTTATAAAAATCATGGTTTTAATCGTACCTATGTTTGGTTACTTTGTTAACTCTTTTTTTTGTAACGAGTGCCACCAATTATCCTAAATAATTACTACGAACTTAATTTCTTATGATAAGAACAAGACGTTACATTCTGCCCATCTGTACTAATGTTTTCTCACTATTTCCCTAGTATCCGGTTTCTCGAACGTTTGTCAAACTAGTGTCAAGTCAGCATGCCAAATACGCACGCTTATTGGTTGAGACAGTCGATGACCAATGAACGTTCAGTATTTCATCTGCCAAGTTAAATGAATTTGACAAACGTAATACGAGAAACCGGGAAAAACTGTTCTTAGTTAAGTTATATTTTCATTGACTTTAGGACGTCTAGGCGTTAGTATTACTTATGAAAGTTTGTCTTAGCGAAATAAAATTATTGAACTAAAACCTATAGACTAAGAAAAAGTAGCTCATTGTTATAGTTTAAGTCTATATCTAACAATTTATCACACTTAATCTTAGTTGAATATTATAGAGGAGGCAAAATTTAGAGAATTCTTAATAATTTCTCTAGCGGCGGGGATCTGCGCCGCTCGGCATTTGCATACAATGGCGTGCGTCCCACGCAGGCGCAGGTGACGAGCTTTCAAAGCTTTGGGATGCAGTTGTACAATACAGTGCACTCTTCAAATTTGTGGTGCATCCAAAGAGAATTTTTAAACATTTTCTAGCTTGTCAACGAATAAAGCTTTTAAATGTCACTGCTTAGGTATCTTAAACGAATTTGTTTTCCCAGTTACAAGTAATAATCAGATATACTTTTACTTTGGATTTTAGGCTTAAAATAATATCAGTTACAAATAATGTAGTCTAGATGAAAAATGCACAAATTTTAACATAAACGTTAATAACATATTTTATAGCTTGTGCCATTTCTGTATAACCGTTACCTAGCACACGTCGAGACGAATTTATTTGTACTCCGGTATTGTCATATTATCGCTCGACTTTGCCTGGAGATTTATAGCCTTATTCATATGTTGTGACGGACTGTTTACAGATTATACGATTGTGATTTATCATTCATGCCACAAGATGATACGTCCCTAAGTTGGAGGCAGGTAGCTTGATGGCAGAGGTTAACTGGTAAACTGCAATAATCTGTTATTTTGTATTTTATAAAATTGACTTTACTTTCACAGGTATTAAACTTCTTTGATTATGTTAAATAATCTCTGTTTCTAGTATACTCTATATAAATATGGCAAAACACACATTATTATAAAAAAAATAATGCATTGTATATATTTTTGGAGGTATAGCTTAGATAACATAATACCTACTAGGTAATAGTAAGTAATTTCCTATTAGCCCATTCATGATAAGAATGTATGTAAATAAGTGTAGGTATCGATAAGCTTGTATACATTGTTATCTGTATTTATCTTTCTATTGTTTATCAGAAATGCTGTGGGAGGGGCTTTCCATGTACGTCACTTGGATAGGTGTTTTCATGTACCTATTTATTTGTTTAGGTATTTTTCCTAATGTAGGTCAAGAGATAATATTTATTATAGTACCTACATAATATACTTTAAACTCATCACGCTTCACACTAATATTATAAAGGCAAAAGTTTGTATGTATGTTTGTTACTCGTTCACGTTTAAACCGCACTGGACAGTTTTGGATGAAATTTGGAATATAAATAAATAATAAATAAATATTTGTGGACATTTCACACAGCACCATCTAACCCCAAACTAAGCAAAGCTTGTACTATGGGAAACCAGATAACTGATACAATACTTATATACTTTTTGTTTGTAAATACATATATAGAATGCAATATAAACACTCAGACACAGAACAAACACCGATGCTCATCGCACAAATGTTTGTCCTGGGAATCGAACCCAAAACCTGCAGTTCAGAATGCAGGGATACTACCAACTGAGCTGTCGGGCCAGCCAGATATAGATCGCATATTTTCTGGATTAACATGTGGGCTAATTTTCATTTACGGGTGTTAGTTTATTATAAGTTTGCTATAGGTATTCTGACATTAAGCACTTTATAATTTTATATGCTCAAAATAACAGATTTTAATTTAATTTATTTCAAGTAGGTATATTTTATTATTTGTCATATTTTAAGTATTTTGATTTAGATTTTTTTGTTGTATAAAAATAACCTATTTGCAATAAACTATTTGAATCTGACTTTTAATTTACTATTGAAGTGATAATGAAGCCTCCCTGAGTAAATGTAGAATTGTATAGAATTAGAATAATATCTTTACTGTACTTTAGAATTTGACTAGTATTCGTGCCAAAGAAACAAGAAGAACCGATTGACACTACCGAGATCAATGTAGATACTTTTTATTCCCGATAAACAAGATTTTCCGCCACGAGTGAAACGACGATGCCCCTCTATATAATAAATATCTGTATATTTTACTAGCTGAATCGCCCCGGCTTCGCACGGGCTAGGTAGTTTTACGCTCTTACCTTATACAAAAAAAAATTAAGCGAAAGGAAAAAATATTGCGGAATGAGATGAATGATTTTATGGACGGCTTTAGAAGGGAGGCAGGCCACCTATTCATCTTTCCCCCATCTTTTTCCCTTCCTCCTCTATCGTCCCTTCGACAGTATGAGTATAGTATAGTGGATTCATCTTCGTTGCCAGCTATGTTTTATCACATTGTATGGATCCTGTAAGGTAATAACCTATATCTACACAGCTGTGGAGGCCAGCCGTATGGAAACGACGCTAGGATTAAATTGAATAACTTCGTAATTTTTTAAGATAATGATTTTTTTACCATAGTTAATTTTACACCTTTTTTAAATCATTTAAAAATATATGTAAAATACTTGCATAAAAATGATTTCCTTACTACATCGTGCAACCCACACTTGGCAGTTTTGGAAAATGTAAAGTGAATAATTTATTTATTTTTTTATGAAGATGAAATCTTGAAACACTGTAAAGCATTTACCTACACTATAATATTGAATCAACGAAAAAAGACAAAGTCAAACAAATCAATTTCTGCAATTAACATGCAGCATAGAAAACTTAATCACTGTGGTTTGGTCGTTTTAAATAACAACTAACAAGTAATGCCTACAATTCATAGAGCGGCTACCTAAATGTCCATAGAGTTGACAGAACGTATTGATTACCTCCTCCCGTTCCACAAACGCATACTAAATACCAACAAAATTATTTATACAGCACTCAATGAAGACAGTGTAATTACATATTGAAGTTGTTTAATATCTAACTGTTCTCTTTTTAGTCAGTTCAATCATTTATCTTAAAGTTGTTAGCCTTAATAATATTCTACTCCATGCTGACAACTTGAAATCATATTACAACGAGGCTTTTTAATAAGAAATTCCATAAAGACATTTCTGTAAGTTCGTTGGTAATAGTGTACGTCTTTTTCAGTGCCCGATTAAGCAAGCGCGGGCCCGTAACAAATTTTTTCAAAGAGCCTTGTGTTTTTTTAATCATATTCATATTCCCGATGTCCCCATGATTAGTGTCCAAAATGGTAAGGAAAAAGAAAAAAAGAATGTCAGTCCCGTATTGATTTTGTTAAAAAATAAAAAGTACTACAAACAAATATGTAAGTAGTATATTAAAAAGAGCACGGACCCAGGAGCCTGTGGTAAAGCAGCATTAAAAAAAATTATATAGTTGTTAGAAAAACACTCGTTACGTTTATTTGTCATTTATATAATAGGCTACAATTTGTTTACATTTTTGTGACATCAAGTAAATTCAATATACCACATCTTAATAAGTGTCATTACACTCTGGCAGAAATAAGTGGGTTTAAATATGCGTAGCAAATTCTACTTGCTACGTGGTCATTCTAGCATTGGTCCTTTTTGACCAAGCGAGTGCAAAACGCGAGCAAAGCGTCAAAAATTTCAAAACGAAACGTCAATAATAATTTCGTATTGTGTGATGTCCCGCTTTTCTCCTCTAAGTAATATTTCTCAACCAATTCTTGTGAGGAGTTTTGGCGGGATCGCGAAAAAATGCGTCACCGCATTGTATTATTTTCCAAAACTTGTGTCATTTTCAGTGTTAGTGCATAAAATTGGTGGCATTCTATTCGTTAAGTGCTGGATTACAGGCGTGAGTGTGAGAAAATGGTATAATGATGGTGAAACGTTTCTTTTCGTGTTGTTTCCAAAACTCCATAGGCTTCTATGTTATGTTACGTTATGTTGTCAAGTAAAGTTGCCACCAGTTTACTAGGAGTATGACTTTGACTAGACTATGACTTGACTATGACTTGACTTGATGACTTCGACTGTGACTTGACACATATTTGCATGAAATATCATTAACTTGATAAATTATCAATTACTTGACACTGACTAAATACACAGAGGTGTGGAGCCAAAACATAAAAATAAAATCTTGTGAGATTCTGTGAACAGGTTCGGTAACTGTTTGACTTTTTTTTTCAAAGTTTGAGAGATTTTCCAAAATGGTGGAGCAAGAAGTTGAGGCAAAGGTAGACAGACCGACTCGCGAGGTCTATATAGCTCACAGAGCCATTAGTTTTAGTTTTTGGTAATATTTCATACACCTTTTTTATTTAAATATTTAAAACCATGCTTTGTTTTAGCATAATAGTACTATAGAAAGTGGTGCAAACATGGCTATGTGGTACTAAAAACATATACATGTTTGGACGATGATGTTTAATTCATTAGGCCAATCAGCGGTTAAAATGTTTTTGTGGTAAGACCGTAAGTAAATAAAATTAAAACGATATAGGTTTATATCATAGGAACATAGGTATTCATTTCCTATTTGTGTAGGTACAGTGCCGAAAACAGAAAATTTATATTTTGTTTCCATATTACACCTAACCAAACTCAGTTATGTTTTATAAACATATATAAATTAAATATTTCGGTGAAGCACATTCATTCGTAGGTAAAGATAAATTTATAATCATTGATTTAAAAAAATGTAACAGCAGTAGATTTTTTTTGTAGAATTAGTAGATATATAGTAGCAAGTATTGCTAGTGTCACCGACTGCGAACTGTGCAGTGCACATTGCACATACATGTGCATCCAAGTATTTAAAATAATGTTATGTAAAAATTTAAATTCAAATTTAAATTTACATCAATAGAATATAAATGTATTAGCAAATTTTACAGTATAGGCAACTATTATAACCACGTAGGTGTAAGTATAACAGTGTTAGGTGCTAGTTAAACTTCCAAACAGTAGATTCTAGACAAGTACCTATGCAATATTAATCTCGTTACACGTTGACAAAATGACATGTTACATCTCAGTTTCAGTATATCGATTGTGCATTTATGGTAATCATGCTTCAACCTATTCTTTTCTGAGTGCCCTGTATTTAGGTATCTACTGTTGTATTAAGTTCGAATAGTTAAGAATATCGATGGTCTATGACTTTCATATTCTGTGTTGTAAAATAATATAAAATAGACAAAATAAATACACGGAAGTATACGATAAATATGATATTATATATTAACTATACACCTATCTACTACGTAAGTGAAACCACACTGAAAACTGTACAAGGTATGTTTATTTACCTTTAACCATTCTCTTTGCTATTATTATGTCTTATAATGTCGCTAAATATGAAGGCATTGAACCCCGAACACAGGTTGGAGAGGTTAAAAGGGCAAAGCGCTCATTGAAAACACTTCATATAATAAGTATTACATTTATAGAATTATTAAAACGGCTACACTATAGGTTTTCTCGATATCACGAATGGATTCCAGAATTTACAAATACATCGTATGTAAATAAAAACAATTTTCAACAGTTAAGTACTTAGGTTTATACAGGTACATTATTTAATTACTATTTTTGTATCGTAATCAGCAAAGGCTTCCAATGTAGAGTTCCAAGCATGTTACCTATAGTTTCCTAATTCAGATACCTATAAATTGCAAATAATTTACATTCACACGATGCCCTGAGTGTCTCAGATATAATTACTTACTACCTTTTTACTATTATGTCTTGGTCAAGTTTAATAACCACAATGAGATAGTCGTCAGCAATACGTTGATTATATTGACACATTTTATCATCAGGTGTCCCGCCGATGCCAGTGATCCTGGTACTTGCTTAGCTTGCACTCGATTAGAAGTTGGAACCTCATGGAACAGTGTGGAGTGTCGCAAGAGCGCCGGACTGCGCGAATTCCTTCCATGACCTTTGCGGATCGAACGATTGCGAAGTAGCTCCTCCACCGACTAGACGAGCTTAAGCAACACGAACAAAGATTAGCCGTTCGTAGATCGGACACGTTTCCCCGCGTGCCAACTTTCTGATTGGAACTGTAATTGGAACAAGTAGAGTGAGTTCTATACTAACACGCTTTTTCATTTTTATCGTTTTAAACTGGTTACGACCGACTTGAACAAAACGAAATAAAGTATAGTCACATGACTTTGTAGATTACTAATGTATTTTAACTAACTACTATAATATAACAAATACTAAACTAATACTACTATTATACTAATACTAAAATACTATACTAATAATAGAAGCCACACTAGCTACAACCAAAAAACAACATTTTTAAATTCTATCCCAATTCCAGACATGTTTGGTTCCACTGCTATTTTTACGGGACATAAACGAAAGTTTATTATAATAAAAAGATATGTACCTAATATATTTTCAACCTTTGCAACCAAATATTTCAAATATGCCAGAAAAGAACCAGATTGCTTGGTGAAAACCATTGATTTATATATGTCAAGTTTGCTGATCTATGCTCGTAATTTACCTTACCAAAGCAGTCTGACATCACCTGTAGTTTCGCATGGGCTTAGGCATCGTTTAACCGACATTACCTGTTTCTTGTTCGACTTGTGCTCTTTGCCTCGGGCGGTCCGCTAGTGAGTGCCGTACTCGCTTCAGTTTAGCTCATTTACGACCCGGACGAAATCAGTCCGCTATTGCGAACAGACAGCGATTGCTCAACTTGTGGCAGTGCTTAAGCTTTGCACGGTGATTTATTTCTGGGTATGTTGGCTTTGCGAGCATAACTTTGAAAAATTAACCAATGCGCCCAATTGGCATAATATGAGTTCAGTTTGGCTGTGCGTTTCAACTGTTCTCCATCCACGTAGCACAACAAAATCGTACAACTTACAAACACCAAAGCAAAGCTAAGAGTGCTTCGATAAGCGCGGTCGTGAAACGTGAGTCGGTGTACGTTTAGACTCATCGTTGACAATTTGAGTCAGTAAAAAAAACGCCCAATGATCACATACATAGATCCTGGACCTTAACTAGGATTCCTTGTGTCTAAGGACCCAGGAACTACGAAGAACATGGTCCTACTGTGCAAATAATACTTATCCTGCCGCGGGAATCGAGCCCGATGCCTCCGGGTTAACAGCCGGCCTGCTCAACCACCACACCACAGAGGCTGTCTATTCATGATAGGATACAGTTTTTCTGTAAAAACCATGTAGCAGGTTCACGAGTTTTGATACTGTATTAATTATTTACCTTTCTTGCTATTGTGAAAGAACGTCAGAACCACCCGCGGATTTGCACCCGGCCGGCGTGATGAAACACGCACTCGATCCTATCTCGGATCTATTAGATTGTTGTTATTATTTATTTCGACTGTTGAATGAAGCAAGTGCCAGCCGCATTGTGTACGCCCGTAATCTGCGAGGTGTGTTGAATTAGGTTAAATGTTACGCTTTGTTCTAAAAGCTTTGTGTTTGTAAATGCCGCGAAAAGCAACCTTTTTCTGTAAAGGTTTACGACTACAACGACGACCACTTATAAACTTCAAGAGGAATAGAAGTAGGAAAGAAACCACACATTACGCCAAGAAAAGACTGGAGCTTAGAACATACACATATGTCATTTTTTTAAAGTCCTAATTGTTTATTACTTCTTAATTTACAAGTGGGTTTCATTAAAGAGAATCCGAAAATAGCGGATGTGAATTTTGTTTTTTTCCATAACCCGTGTATTTTTGAATTTTAATGTGTTATAAGGGTGGATAATTATCCGTTAAGTGTTCGTGAATGCACGGTGTTGGCAAATGGTTCCAAGTTTTTAAACCATGCCTTTTCGTTTTCGCTTCAAGGCTTCCTAGAGCCTTCAGTAAAATATCGACCATTTTACTGTGGCATTTTGACTGACAAACTAAGGCTTTGACATGACATAACTGTATAATAATTCCTTACTTGACATCGGCTGAATTATCGCTTAAAAGCGATAGCAGGCCATTAAACGAAGAGAAGAAGAATCCCATCTCAAATGAATCAACTCCCCCCTGGCGTCCAGATGAGTTCTTCAAGGAGGGCATCAAACTGCCACTGCTTTGGCAAAGATGCATCGATTGCATGGGTGATTACTCATGTAAATAGGACCAATTCTGTACTTATTTCATTAAAATCGGAAATTTCATAGGTACACCTAAATAGAATATTGCTATGGAGCAGAAAGTGCATTGATGTAATCTAAATGTCGCTATAATTATTTGTCTATTTCCCAGATATCCTTACCTACACTTGAGCACGAGTAGGCATACAATGCAAGCAACCGATTGATTAATGATACCTCGATATAATACGATACGATACCTCCTCGTAATTGATTACACGCAAAATCGATACTGATAACGGTTAAGCCAAATTAAAAACAATGTTTTAAGTAATGACATTTTTATTTTGGCACAGGCGCGTATTTTCTCTGATATGATTATTTATAATGTATGTAACTATTATTTTATTGTACTATTAATTTGTTCACATAGAGTATATCGCTATAACTTTTAGAATTAGCAAGTTAAAATGGCAATGGGCAGGACACATCGCTCGTAGAACTGAAACCCAATGAGGAAGAAAGGTTCTAGAGTGGCGACCATGAACCGAAAGACCCAGAGTAGGCCAGCCCGCCACTATGTGGACCGACGATCTGCAGGGTGATCACGAAACTCTGATTGCAATGTCACAGGAGAAATTTCCATACTAACTATGCACATACACTGCGTATTCAAACTGTCTAATCCATACAAACGTGTGTTTCTATCGGTTGCAATCGAGTTACGTGATCGCCCAGCTGGTCGAAGCTGCGGGGAGCCGATGGATGCAGGACTCAAAAAGTCGCTTAAATTAGTGCTCCACGGGGGAGGTCTATGTTCAGCAGTGGACGTCTTCAGGCTGTTGATGATGATGATTTTAAAAAGGAGTATGTAACCATGAGCACTAATAGTAGGTTTAATATAATTCGATCATTTAAAGAAAGAAATAACTCAAAATTTGTATACCAATAGAATTGAAGAGAACGGTGCGCGCTGATTGGTCATTTCCATGATAATGAGTCTGACGCATCGAGTTCGAGTACCTAATACAAATAATGGCGAAGGCGCATCGCGACGCCGCCGCCGGCGCGTCTTGCACGCGCCATGGAGCTCGGTAGCCAATGAGAACGCATCGCTGTTAAAGCTTAAAAATTTACCCACCATTCTACGCCATCACTACTGTAGTCTATAAGTTAAGTTTAAGTTTGTTAAGTTGATTAGTACATATCGAATTTTAAAGTAAGGGTTTCTTCTCTTACAGACATGCGGTCTCCTCAGACCGCCAAATATTGCGGCTGGTTCAAACTACTAAAAACTGATATCAATCGAATCAGTTTGGTTATTCCGTGCGAATACGTAATAAAATAATTTAATTATCTGTTGCCTACGCACTGATAGACAGCTAGACCAAAAATACAGACCTAAAACTAACTATTTTTACTTCTGTGTTGGTAAAGAAGTATACAGAAATTCATGTTTTGAAAATGTAGAGATTTGGCTCCATTACAAAACAAATGTGTCTCCCTTTTTAATTTTAAAACGTGTCGTAGTGGTTGGTATAAAGCTTCGCTTTAACGACTCCTTACATCGCTTAAGACAACCCCCAGTTATCATGACCTTTTCAATAATCCGTCCTTATTGTGAATGGAATTAAAATTACCATCCCGCACCGTTAAGGCATTGTTTATTCAACGCCATACCGACGCTCTATTTCCATAATTTTTCTACCCACGCAATACCATTCTGCTGAATACACCATGGGACCAATCCAAATACGGACGCTTTAGTACTGTGTCGTAGCAAGCAGACGAGAAGTTCATTGGGTGCTAAGGAAAAATACTTTAATATAATCTACTGCGGTAAAGTAACAAAAGGTTATCTCTATCTATATGCTCGGTTTCATACCAATATGAGATCTGGGTGACTTGGTGCGTTATGATTAAATGTGTGACTTTCATTAAGTAAGCTCGTAAAGTTCGATTTGCAAACAAAAGTTTAAGTAACGGTATATGATTGGTGGTGCTCGCAGTCATTATTTAAGGTCACATTGAATTACAGTGATAATGTCATAGTGTATACTTACATTGATATCTGTGGTTTGTTAAAGAACATACATAGAAATCCGACTAAAAATGATTGTGATAGAGTTGCCCCATCCTCGCGGGTACTGTAAAAGCCGGCAGGCTAAGGGAATATCTAGGGAATTTTCAGCATTTTCCTCGGTATATTAAAATCTTTTGCGATTTCGATCACCAAGACGCAGACACATGCCAAGCGTGGTGATAATGGCACCCCTGCTCGCTCCTATTGGACGCCTTTCAGCTGATGATGTACATAATAGTTCGTCACAGAACTCATATAGTACTTAAATAAAATAAAAAAATATTTCACAGCAACACTATCGTGATGCAAAATATTAAACCTAATAGTTTTAATATTTGATATACAAAGAAATATATTTCCATAGTGGCTGCCCTAAAACTTATGACGACAATAACTAATAGCAATAACGTTTTATGGGCTGCGGAGTTACGTTGGCATCGGGAGCCGTTTAGCGTTGGTTGGGCGGCGATGGGCGGGCGGCACAGCGGGGTGGGCGGACGATCGATAGGCAGCGTTTCCCGCCCACGAGCCGCGAGGCATAGGGACTACTTCAAATCGTATACATTTAAATGTGCTAGCAAATACGCAAGTATACATGTCTATCAGTTATTATATAATATATCTTCCCACATCTTATTAAGCTCAATTTTCAAAAGTAAAGACTCATTTGTCTATATGTAGTACGTAACAGCTATGAAAAATAAGTTGTTCTCTTTCATGCACCGCTTCGTTTAATAATTTTGTTTCTTACGATCACATATATAGATCGTGGACCCTAACCCTGGAACCCAAGACACTGGAATATATAGCCAATGCAATTTACCCAAACCTGAAAATGAATATGAATTATTCAATTAATCTATTTAGTTCACCGTAAAAGTGGCGAAATCAATATCCAGAGATTAAAAAGTTTTCATAGATATCAAAATATCTTTAACGTCGACTCTTGGTTGGTTTAGCTTGGCCTTTGTGGAGAGGTTACCACCATTTTGCCAATGTCGCCTAGAATGATATACACGTAGCAATTCCGCGATCACTTACCCGGCGATATAATCAATCTCCCAACACGAGAATCTTTCAAATTAGACTGTAACGCCGTCTTATCCAGCACTACTACCACACTTTCTACAGTTTTGACGATTTCATGACGATACAATAATGTTTGACTACGATATGTAATTGTCATATTATTCTGTATTTTTGACATTTGTAATTTCTGATGTAATTTTATGAAAACTTTTTTTTTTCATTTAAAAGTATAATGACTTCGTTGTAGGTACAAGCATTAAGTGCAGTAATTAGTACGAGCGTATTATAAGTTCAGGTCTGTACTGCATAACCCTTTTCTAATAACTAAATAACGTCTAAGAATATGTCTATTATTTATTAATTAAGTTCTAATCATTATGTCCTATTGTATATTTGACACAAAATCCCACGGCGCTAGTTAATTGATGAACAAAAAGCGCGGTAATTTGAGTAATGTTTACATTTCCCATAAATTTCCCATAGTAATTTTGGGTAAACGTTACAAAGAGGGTGAAAGGGCGAAGGGACGACTAACAAAAAAATATGCTTACCTATATACGCAATGTGTTGATTTATGGGGGAACCGTAGCTGTCAAGTTAGCAAAGGATTATATTGTTTTAATGGTTTGTTCGATGGTACAACTTTTGATGCACAGACCTAAAAATTTTCGCCATCCTAATCTATGTTTAAATATCTTATAATATTTAAACTTATTGTATCCTTGCTCAAAGTATACCTTCTTGGATCATAAATATAAACTAAACACTGCTTATTTATTGCAAGATATATTTTTGAAATGAATATAATACATACATATAGTATGTACATATAATATATAACTTATACATTTTTGGAATTTACCAAGAAATTTATATATTTGATTGGTTATAACATTTTTACATCTTTTAAATAAAATGCTTGATGTAAACGTGTAATGTGTGTGTAAAGACTGAAAATAAACTTAATCATTCCATTTTACCTTCTCGGGGAAGAACCACAGAAATAAAAACTATATACACCTATAACCGTGCATTAACAACAATAACAGCGACAAAGAATGTAGGAAGTTTAGTTACTACCAAAAAACTGCTCGGGAACATCTTATTATATGTTACCCAATCTATGCAGGTTGGGTATTATTTGCCTTATGTACCTAACCAAAGAACATAAATATACTATACATAATAATATATATGTAGAGATATTGTATATGTATATATTTATTAAGTGCGGAACCTAGCACGCACGCTAGCTAGACCCAGTTGCAGTTATATATAATGTCCTAGATATTTATTTGGCGTGGTTAGAAAGAAAAGCTTTATATGGGAGCAAAACTAATTGTACTACGAACTGAGCATTTATCATCCGTCGATCGAATTGGGTATTTTACGTACTGGGAACTTAATCGTATACAGAAAGGGTTAAAATATAAACAAAACAATAAACATTCTGATTATCTCAACGCTATGGTCATTAATTATGTAGTACAAAAGTACAAAGATCAAAAGGGGGTATAGATCTAAAATTTGTATGGATGGCACAAACAAAAGTCAAAAATCGAATAGGGGGCAAGCGATGAAAAGACCCTTTGTACATGAAAAACTTGATCAACAAATAAAACGTGATGATATGATATTTTCAATTAGCATTTAATATCAAAATTTTAGTTTTACTGAAAATATAGCAAGCAATTTGAAACTTATTAACATCTCTTCCGACTGCTCATGACTCAACTTAAAACAAGCTAAATACAGTATACTCACATATATCATTAAAGTATAAACACTTCCGACAACATAGTTATCTCACACATATATTGACGTAGGAAAGTTTTCACTGATAGCATAAAGATAAGTGGACGCATTAGGCAGGCACTAAAGTAGACGTTGCCAGTTTTCCTGCTTTACTTACTGACTAAGGCAGATACCATGTAGAGGATAAACTGAGACAAAGGGAGTTTCAATTTATCGTTTATTACAGTACGTATATCTAACGGTAGCTTTTGTAGCTTAATGCTATTTTTCATTGAAATTTGCTTTATCATTATTTAACTATAACCCACAGCGACCAACGTAAAGTTCCGACAACTAGCTAACTGATACTTCATTCAAGAAATAGACTTCAAGAAATAGTGGATCTTTTTTTGAAAATTAGATATTTTATTGCATTTGACTGTCGGCTATTGATGTGAATGTGTATTTATTATCATATTTATTACAATAGTAAGATTTTTTCTGTAAAATATATATTAGCTACACCTACAACTAATTCTAAACAGGAATAATGGGTAGGTTCTCCTTCTTCTCACCGGACTTTCTGCCTGCTAAATAACGAAGAAGTAAGAAAACTTTAATAGGTTCTACCTAGCATAATGGGAATACCATGAAACCCGTCTGTTCTTAAGTTTGATAGCTTCTAAGTCAACACTTATCCCTCTATTACCTACCTACTCCAACACATTTGGGGTACGTCCTAGAGAGATTAATGTGACCTGAAAGCAGTCACACTTTAGTGCAGACGGGAATTGGAAATCCTAGGAATAGAGTATGAAAGGTGTTCCTACGATAGTTACGTTATACTTTAGTATTATTAAAGTGATAAGGCAGAAAGTTTACCCGTGGTTTAAACAAGAACGTTTTTCTCGGTAAAACAAAGTTGTTATGCTATTACGAATGCGAAATGGTTTGGACATTATGCGTTGGGAAGGTTTAATGATTAGAAAGGAAGGTTTAATGATAGAAAGGTGAACACTTTAGACAAATAAATAACGGTTAAACTCACGTCAATTAAAAAATCGAAAT
Organism: Ennomos fuscantarius; assembly: GCA_905220475.3. Classification (NCBI taxonomy): domain Eukaryota; kingdom Metazoa; phylum Arthropoda; class Insecta; order Lepidoptera; family Geometridae; genus Ennomos; species Ennomos fuscantarius. The sequence continues at coordinate 8,347,514 of HG992023.1, read as the reverse complement.
TACTCCGACCAGGTTTCGGACATATTCGGGATCCTTCTTCTGGGAGCCATGCTGACGCTCGCGAAATCCAATTAGGTACTTACAAACTAACTTCTAAAAATGAAATAAGGTCTATGTTTATGCTCATTCTATGTAGGTCAACGAATGGGCTATTAAATTATGTGCATATTCAAATCCCTAAAACTTCAGATTCAATCCACTTCAGATTACCCCTTCTACTCATATTGGTTGCATTTCTTCCTGTATTTACTGAGTCTTGTTTCATGTCAGCTAATCTTCTTTGAAGAATTATGCATTTCTGTTTCCAAGTCTGGCACTTTTCAGTAAGTACCATTTTCTGTATTAATAGTTGTTGTATGCGTCCATGAAGTTCCAGTTTTGAGCAGAAACTCAGAGCTTTAGAGGCTAATATCTCTGAATTTGTATTGTAAATAGCGTTAAACGGGTGTGTGAATTTAACGTTATCTCGCTGATTCTGGAAGAAAATTTTAATTAATAAACGTGTGAATTTGTGTGTAGATGCTTTCATTTTATTAATTTGTTTTTTATGTAGCGTTAGGTTTTCTTGGCTTTTATTGACAGCAATTATTGAGATAAAATTTAAGAAATCACTTGCTTCCACGAATGAATTCTCGTTTATTACAGGTACTGCTGTTTTCAGTAAATAAACTCGATCACACGAGGCTATATATTTGTCTTCATCTTTGAAGTGAGCAGAACAGATCCTGGTGTGTCTTGTCGGGATCCAGTCAAGCTGGTTTCGCTCCTTCCTGATAATTTCAACCCATTCTTCTCGCCTCGCTCCAGTTGAAGGAAACCTTGGGAATGGATTAGTAAGAACCCAGAGTGTTTGCCGGTATGGTCAGGGCAACTCCACCTCTTCCCATTTTTTTAATTAATGATTGACGTGACGAGTTAACCGTTCGCCTAATGTTAAGCAACCTGCGCATATCAGTAGCAGTGTCACTCGGAACTCTAAAGTATAGAGTTTCGCGTGACACTGCACTGCACACGTCATCCACGACACACAGCACGCCATCAACACAGTATAGTAATAAGATTACTAGACCATTTGCCCAATAATTTCACTAGCTATATTACCTTCAAACCGAAACACAGCAGTGCTTGCATATTTCTGCTTAGCGGCAAAATAAGGGGAAAGCGGTGGTACCTACCTAGACGAACTTTGCAGAAAAGTCCTACCACCTAGTAAATGAACGGGTGCAGTTAGAATCGACTAAGAGAATATTCGGGAAATGGGCAGCAGCTTTTACTTCGGTACATTAAAATCATCTGCAATCACCAAGCCGCCTGCCATAGCGTGGTGATTGCGCCAAATCTCCCTACGAAAAGCATCCAAAGTGTTGTTTCATGGCGGAGTATGTGATGTGTAGTGTGATGCTCTCCAAATGTTTTGTAAAAGAGAATGCCTAAGTGAATATAGTACCTACACTTATAAAATAACAATAAAATTTTGCTGGTGATGCGTTTCAAGCCCCTACTTCATTCAAGAGAAAAAAAAATTAAACTTGCTTTCTGAGGTTTCGGATACCTCTCAAATATTTCTTGTTCATAGCTATACCCGATAATAATCCATAGAGTGGAGTAATTAGTCGACAAACGTATCTTTTTGGTTTCTTTCGTTGTGTAAAATAAAATCATATATTTTTTATTATTATTATTATTATTATTATTATTATTATTATTGCACAGAGTTAGAATCTTGATTGCTCCAGAGGATTAAAGAGGCCATAGACTTATCTCATCCTGCTTTTTAATATTTGTACTGAATTTCAGCTTAATATTGAGAAAAAGGGCGTTGACAGTCCGATAGTAAGACCCATTAACAGATAGATGGAGTAAAAGTGATAGGTTCCGTTGACGTCGACTCCTTTGAAGTCGAGCACGTTCACGTCAAGTTTACCACGACGATATTTTTGTTTTTTCGAAACCGCAAAAATTCAATCTATTTACTGTGATTAAGTTACCTTCATAAGTTTGTATAGGTGTAGGAAGACATTTTCGCTAACGGGTCCCACACTAGGTATACGTTGAGGCATGATTACAGTTGCTATGTGAAGAGTCTCCAAATGCAATCATACCACTAAAAGTAATATATTAATTGTACACTTACTGATGATACGTAATTCCATGAGATTTGTTTAATTTTTTTATGTTATTTTTACAAGATCTCAAAATACAAGATGGCATATCGCACGATAATTATTGAAATTTTATTTAAATAATGCTACTCAATTTGACAGTTATTTGACGCGTCTTATAGACCATAAAGGATGAGTCACTATTGTCACATAATATTAGGTCTTTACCTATGAAATTGCCGTTTTGTTTGAAAAAAGTAAAAAAAAATTTTTTTCGTACTTATTTATTTCTTTTATTCAAAGTAATCACCCCTGCAATCAATGCATCTTTGCCAACGCTGTGGCAGTTTATGGATGCCCTTCTTGAAAAAATCAGCAGGACGGGAGACAACAAACTCTTCAAAGGCGTTTTGTACTGCCTCTCGGGAATTGAATTTTTTTCCCGCTAAAAAGTTGTCCAAATTTTGGAAAAAGTGATAGTCGGTAGGCGCAAGATCTGGTGAGTATGGCGGATGAGGGAGAGCTTCCAAACCCAACTCATGCAGCTTAGAGACGGTCTGTTGTGCAGTATGGGGTCGCGCGTTGTCGTGAAGTAGCAGTGGAGACGACCGATTGACCAAAGCTGGTTGCAGACGTGCGAGTTTCGCCATCATTATGGTCAGTTCTTCAATGTACACATCTGCAGTAATGCTCTCGCCGTTTTGTAAAAAGCTATGATGAATCACACCAGCACTAGACCACCAAACTGTGACCATCACCTTTCTAGGGGTCATTTTTCGTTTTGCACATTGCTTTGGTACCGAACCAGGATCTAACCAACTTGCTGAGCGCTTTCGATTGTCAAAAAGAATCCATTTTTCGTCGCACGTAACAATTCGGTTCAAAATTCCTTCATTTCTGTGCCTGTTAAGCAGCGCAAGGCAAGTCTCGACGCGTACGTTGCGCTGGCGATCGTTAAGTTCGTGGGGCACCCATCTATCAAGCTTTTTTATCTTGCCAATCTGTCGCAAATGGACCAATATTGTTTTGATGCTAACATTAAAAGCTGCTGCCAGCTCAGCTGTAGATTGAGATTCATCAGCTTCCACAATCACCTTTAATTCATCATTGTTGACCAAAGTTTCCGGACGACCACGAGGTTCATTTTTCAAGTCAAAATTCCCAGAACGGAACCGAGCAAACCAACAACGGGTTGTACGTTCGTTTGTACAGTTCTCTCCGTAAACGTCGTTGATGTTACGTGTCGTTTGTGCCGCGTTGGTGCCACGACGGAACTCATATTCCATAATTACACGAAATTTCAAAGTATCCATTATGAGGAAAAATGTTGAAATGTAATGAAAATACAACGCTAATCAATAAACAAAAGACTTATATTGTAAATAGAATGTCATATTTTTAAACAAAATTAATTTGAATTTGGAATTCATATCAAATCAAAACTTTTTTTTGTTTGAAAAAATCTATACTGCAATACGGCAATTTCATAGGTAAAGACCTATTATATCTCTATCTGAGAGGCCAGTTACCTATGATACATTAAAAAAGGTTATTGGCTTGTTATTGGTGGGCTTTATAGTGAATTATCGAATTTACATTTCAAGAAAAGAATTACAAAGATAAGGAAGTCAGGTGGCTTTTAATAATATTTTTTTATAATAATTATATTAATTTTACTATTGATTCAAACTGGAAGAAACAGTGAAATCGATTGAAAACTTAAAGTGAAAGCATCAAATCATCGTTGAGTGTAAAAAAGCAAGCTCGAACATCCTATAATTCCCTAGCAGTTAGCGTTGCGGTGCTATTAACAAATCACCACATGAATATTCATTGGTCATCCCTGCGAGGGTCGAGGGATGAGCAATACGCATAGCTTTAATAATAAAAACATATTAGCCGCATCGCATGTCTGTGTTTCCGTGACCGGGCAGTTTTACACCTGGCAGAGGGCGAGGGGTGAGAGGTCACTGTGTGGGTTCCCCCCAGACATGGTATATGGACGGAGGCGAGGGCGGGGGGGCAAAGGCACCGTTTGTCAGCGGTCAGCTATTAATGAATGTGCCCATAATGTTTATTGTGCCCGCTGAGCGGTTTCGGGTAATGCTTGTAATTCATCGTCTATAAATTGAGTATCATGAGTTCACGAACTTATAACCTTACTCCATTTCATTCAATAAATAAAATAGAACAGTTTTTTATTAAACCAATAGCTAACGATCGATCTGTAAACATCATTCATTATTTTAATATCTAAAAATCATAATGAAACATGCATTCTAATCCACAATTCGAGACGAGCTTTGTGTGTTATGGAGCGGTTTTAGGTAGGTACATAATATCATGGCAATATAAACCTACAGTATCAGTATATTTCTAATCTTTCGTGAAGTAACTGCATTTTATTTCCCTATCAAATATGAGTAAAACGTAGATGGATTTCTCCGTTTTGCTCATATTTGATAGTCATGTCTCGATAAATTACCAGCAACGTTTACCTACTAATCCAAACTTACTTAAAGCTCATATGCTATAATAATTACACAAGACGCGAAGCAATAACTGCTTATTAAATATCGACAGGCATTAATTACTGCGCATATACTTATGATTGAGATGCCGTTAACGTTTACATTACTGTCGATTAGAAATCAAATGCAGAATATGTGAGAATTAGTTATTCGGATTAAAGTTTGTGTGACCTGATATCTCTTATAGGCAGGCATATTGCTTACAAGCCTTAGAGAATTTATCTAATTAACTAAATATAATTTTGATTAGTTTGTCTTCAATCATGGCCGTAGGCATTAAAATAGCATCATTATTTATTAATCAAAGATGGATATCATAAGAGGGGCGCGTCGTAAAACCCTTAGTGAAAGTTAGGTATCGATGGTTTCACCATAGGCTAGATAGAGTCTGACCAGTGGACAAAATCGGCGGGCCGTATGCCACCATGAACTTAAGGATCACCCCACGTGTCATCGTTTACACATTTGACTTCGTTTTATTATAATAATGAAATTATTGTCGGCACGGGGCCCGATCGCGTGTCCGGCACGAGTCGCCCCCTCTTTGTAGCCATTACCTCATTAGAAGATAGCTTGCTATGACTGCGGGGGCGAGTTTAACTTTTTAATTTGATGGCTTGCGGTAGTGAAACGCTATGGTATTGAAAAGGTGTGATTTTAACGAGCTCGTACTCGAAGATTCTTACTACGAATTTATCGAAGTTTCTTTTATGAATGCAGATATAAAACGAAACAGCGCGCGCGTCGATGTCTTTTTAATGGGCAATAAAATTAAAATGTAGTTCGAAAGAACGTCTCCAACTATAGTTTAATGTATTATAGCTATATAGTCTACTTTTCTTTATAAAGATCAAAATTGTCTATTGTAATGATCGATAACGTTCATATAATAAATCAGATCATAATTAAACGTATTTTACAACATAAAATTGCGTAGTTCAAAAAACCACATAAAACCTTATAGAGTTTCTGTCGCAATTTGTATTGTACGTTAAAAATTACTATCAACGTCAGTCCTAACTTTAATTCCTCTTAAACCAAATATTTTCTATTAAAACTGTTAAACATTAGACGTCAAATAAATACGTAACCAACGGGTTTCTAGTGCAATTTAAAAAGCATCGCTGATTATTTTAGACTTAAATGGAACTTCATTAATTTCATAATAGTATGTCGCAGCAAAAAATATGTTTCCTAATGAGAAAAGAAGTGAACATATAGTACTTTTAGCGGGTGTAATATAGTATTAATATATTATAACATTTAAATCTGCGAAGCATTTAATTACGATACAATTAGCAACCGAAGAAGTAGCGACAACAATCTGAAAGAAGGGGGTCGGCTAATTAGCTAATGGATACACCCTGTGGCCCTTACTTCTCTCTCCCCCTGGTCGCCCCCCGCGGCTGGTCTGTAATGGATTGAGGCACGCTCGCCTTGTCGCCTACCATCTCGGATTTCGTTCGCGACTACGTTCCATGTATGACAAGCTTTTATAATATATACCAAGTGATTTCAATAAAATTATAATTCAACACATGGCTTGGAGAGTTATAGATGTGGCCTTGAACGAATTTAGCGGGCCCGAGCCAGATTTGGACCACAATGCGTGAGATGTAAAGTTACATGAACCGCCGCTGAGCTTCATCTATTATTAAGTTATTATGAAAAAATTTGTTACGCTCATTTTTACGTTATTTTTTATAAGCTTTTTACTTTGATGGTGTCTAAAATAATTCCTCATATAATAATCGAAACGACAGTTTTATAGTTGGCCGTAATAAAAAACGCATAACTTGTCCTCTGGTGCAAATTGAATGGGCTTTCGGAGTAGGTGAGAGGTGCCAAGGTTCCGCCAAGGGATATTGTGTTCTGAGTAGAAGGGTTTTGGATTATAATTGCACGGTAGGTTATCGTTGGGTCGTAAAGTGGTATGGGGTAGTGGGAATGATTACAGAAAAGTATAGTTAGAGGAGTGAATGTTATGGTAGCAGAAACAGTAATCTCTAGATATCGATCTTTCAACCCGTGGAGTATCGTTGGGTATGGGTTTCTGTCTTATAACTTTATATGTGTGTGCATAAAAGTGTTATATACTGATTGTGTACATCTTGATACGTCCATGGTTAGGTACCTGATAAAACAGTTACTGCTTTGGCAAGTCACCTAATCTATACAAAACGACCCAATCTGAAGCTGGCGGAAGCTGGTAGACCCAATCTGTTGTAGATGTCCTTTACTCTATCCAGTAATACTGCTATTTTAACATTGCATGTTGTAGTTTTGTAATTTAAAGTATATATTCCGGTAATTCTTTGCACCAATGGCTTTTTCAGTTAAGTAATTTCGAAAACCCAAATTTGGCTGCTTGGTGATCGCAGATTTTTATGTAGGTACCCAGGAGACTGCTGCACATTCTGAATTTCATTAAAATCGGTGCAGTCGTGAAAAAAAACACAGACAGACAGAGTTATACTTTAAAATTTTATAGTAATAGCAATATAATGATACGCACGCAATATAATTGTATTGTATTTAAGTATTATAAATGAGTGGATGACGGTGATTTTTTGGGTCTAATCTATTTTTTAATTCTTCTATTGACCATGATGGCGGCGCTATTGTGAATGTTATGACATCTTGAATTCTTGATATCAAATAACTAGTTACATAGAACGGGTATTGGTGCATATAATTAAGTTATACATATTATATTATCTGATTAATTATCCGTTAAAATCTTCAGTGGTGATGTTTAGGATGTAGGTAATTAATTAAAATAAGTTAAACAACAGGTAAAAAATACAGCGCTTTATTGATGAAGTATTTAGCGCTATTTACATATTTATATCTATTTTACGTAATTCTATGAGTCAAAGATAACTCACCTTGTCTATGCAGGTCTGATAATTACCTAATGATATTATAATAAATACGTTATTTATAGACGTCTGTATTTAAAAATATTAGCAAACATTTATAATCAGCAGAATTCAAAAGTTTTGTTTATATAATAAAGTTTATAGTTACCTTTACCATGGATTTCGATCAAGTAAAACTTAGTTTATCGTATTGAATCCAGTTAAATATGATTCCTAATACATTCCTATACATACTATTTTTTACAACGTAGTCTATCACTAATATTTTTCTTTGTAAACATGGTAATTTTGGTTGCCCTGAATAAAAACTGCTTGCGCGCGCATTTATCGACTTGCTTATCTTGCTGGAGCTTAGCCGCCCTCGACGAGCCGCCCGCCCAGAGCCGTGATTGGGCGGGCTTTGGGAAACCGGAGAAGCTATGTAACAGTAGTGAATAATTTTACATAGCTCTTGGCCGATTATGATTTCCGCAGTAAGCCGGATAATGCAGTCGGACCATTATACTCACAGCTATTCCGGAAGTTATTCGTGGTGTGGTATATTTTACATGTATAACTTAACGTTGATCTGGCGTCAGGTAGTAGTAAGCATGAGTGCAAAAAGTCCAAAAATCCGAATTCACTTAGCCGCGTTTTGACGTGAGAGCTACTTTTTTATATTAATAAATGACAAGCTAGTCGTTCGCCTGATCTACGATGAACGGCTACACACATAAAAATTACGCATGATTAGACATTGTTTTTTCTCTACTCTATGTTTTAAGCACATTAGTAAACAATAAACGTATCATTACAATATATTATAATATAGCTATTAACTTCACATAGGAAATCATCAGTTTTTACTTTTCAATAACGTAAAGTCGCATAACATACGATTGTATACCTACAAAGACAATTAAAAATAATGACAAATGAAAACAAAACGAAAAAAGAAAATAGACAAATAAAAGAGCCGGGTACATGGAGCTCGCGTATGAATGACTACGCGGAGGAATGCGCCGCACGCGCTCTCACGCACACAGCAAACATTTGCTCACCTACATACACACCGCCAGATAAAACGGGTTATATCAAATACACACATGCACCCAGACTATCAGCGTACAGCACACAAACAAACATCAGTATACTCGCTAACAAATTAGAAGTTAACAATATACAATTTTATTTTATTTTTGTATTATTATTTTGTATATTTTGTTTTGTTTTATATATAGTATTTAAATGTTGCCGTTAACTATTAATTTATTAAACATTTTTAGACTTGTTATTATTGTAAAGTAATAGTTGATCTTATATAAGTGCATTGAAAGATAAATACTATTAATTTTAAAGTCATTTAGAACTTTCAAATAGTTTAAAAACTACTGTATTATTTTAAACTCTTTAAACAATTTTTATTAGTTTTTTTTTTCATTAGTTTATATTTTATTTTAAACTGATAAAATCTATCGGATACTTAAATCAAATCAAAATAGTGCTGTTAATTTTATTGGATTCGATGGAAAAAAATTACTAGTAAAATATGAATAGATGTGTAATTTGTCCACGACTATACTTGCTGCTTTGAATGGCGTTGGCAAGACGCAAGATTACTATTAGCCCGTTACTTGTCTCAATGAATGGTGCCTCTCTCAATAATGCCCAAAAAGCCTTATACATTCGTTTATACTCAGAGAAAAGTATGCCATTTCACCTCAGACTTAAAGACTATAATTTGACATGACTCATGTGCTCAAAAACCTCATTTTATGTAGATTTTTGAGATTATAACTAAGACGAAAGGAAGTGAAGTGCGTAAAAGTGTGCGAAGTTGATGTTTTTAGGTAGGAAAACCGTGCTGACGCCCACGCGCCTCCGGAAATATCGTATGCTTAGATCCTATCTGCGGTCAAAGCCGTATGCTGCTCACGATTCCGTCATTACAACAGTTGTGAATTTTTACCTCTTCAGAGGAAGTGGTGATAACGTCAATGGTCTTTGAACTCCCTCAAAACAGTTTCTCAGTTCATGAATGAAAATTTGATGGGTGCGTTTAATAAGTTGCGTATGAAAATGAGTTGAATAACTAAAGTTGCTGAGGTTTGAACAATGAGTGTAGTAACTTAGGGTTGACATGCGCGTGCTTGCTTGTTGTCTGTCAGAGCACAGAATTGATCGGTTAATCACGAGAACAATTGCGACGCACTGTCTAATTCATGAGCAATGCAATGTAGGTACTTTTGAAGGCTTCAAAGTCCAGACAAGACTAGTTGATGGTGAATTTTACTAGGTTGATTTCTAATTTATCATATACATATAGTAAGTAGTGAGTTGCGATAAAAACAACGAAAAAAATATTTTGTTACGATACGCACTGAACAATTTTAGTTAAGTTAATATAATAATATAAGAAAGGACTTTTGATACAAAGTTTTAAAGTTAGATGCCACACGTTTTTTTTCGTAATACTTTTGAGATACTAGAATGCCCCGCGGTTGCATTCAATGTCAAAGTCAAAGGATTTTATTAAATACTTAAATTATGTTATTGTACTAAGCATACAAAATAACATAATGCTTAATACCAAGTATTATTATAGCAAGTCTATTACAGTAGTTTAAAAAAAAAATTCTCTTTCGCACTACTGGTGCAAGCAATCCGGCACAATACAGAACAGAAAACTTCGATCCGTAGCTTCAATTACACATTTATCGTATTTATTACTTTAGTCTTCCCGCGAAATTATAATATTAAATAATATTTAAAATTTTAATTTTCTGGAATCAAAAGTAATTACCCTGAGTTGATCTTGCCATAGTATCAAGAATTTGACAGCCTCTGTGGTGTGGTGGTTGAGCAGGTTGGCTCATCACCCGAAGGCAGGGGGTACGATTCCCGCGGTAGGGTATGTATTTATGCTTGTGTATTATATAATAAAGCGCAACAACGAAAAGGTCCCTAGACACAGGGAATCCTAGTTAGGGTCCAGGATCAGCGTTATTTTTATTATTATTAATTTGTGTGCGACGTTATAGTAAAATCGGTACACCTGTTTTAGCGTGAAAGGCAGACAGATAAACAAACAAACTGACAATATAATACTTTTCATTTTTTACACTTTTATAAATTGTGGGTCTGTGGATCGGAACCTGTAACACAAGTATGAAATTTGTTAAGATAGAGCTTTCGGCATATCGACTAAAATATACCATAAGCTCTTGCTGTAGACAGTCACATTGAATCCGGTTTTTTGATCCCAAGTGTGGTATGTTTGCAAGTACATTTTTAGGGTTCTCTACCCGCTGGAGAACGATGGAAACACTTACATATTTTAGGGATCACTTTACAAATGGCTGAGTTGACTTCAAATATCCTAATATTTGAAGTCAACTCAGCCATTTGTAAAGTGATCTAGAAAATAGTAATCAATGCAATTTTTTAAATAGATATACATCGCACAAACAAAATGTAAAAAGAAAATAATAGGTCTAGGATGTAGGATCTATTGATAAATTTATAACTATGATTATACACAGGAGTTATAGAAACTGCGGAACCTCTAATGACGTGAGTTTTACTCGCTTCCTTTTCCTTTTATTTAATAGTGCCAGATGTTTTGGTTAAATGTTGCTAACCCTCCATCTACATACTTTAGGTACTATTTATATATTCAGTGATCAAAGCAACATGACGCCTCCTAAATTAATAAATAAACAAATAATATAATGCTCAATAATCACAAACATAGATTTTGGATCCCAACTAGGATTTGTGGACACAGAAACTATGAGAACCAGGATTCCACAATACCCAGACTCAGAATGAGTATTTTCCCTGTGCACAAATACTAGTCCTTCCGCTTGAAGCGAAACCTCTACCTCCGGGCTATGAAGCGACCTGGTGGTTGACCACCACACCACAGAAGCTGTAATTGTAGGTAGTCAGAGTTTAACAAAAGCGCAGTGAAATCCAACTGACAGGGCACCAAAGTACTAATCAGTCTATTGGCCAACAGTTTTATTGTCGGATTGTGCCCAATTTGAGTCAGAATAAAATTGGCCACGTTTACGGAGCCGTCAAAATAACTGGTTGTATTTGTGTGTCATCTGCATTCGACGGACTACACAGAGGCTGCTAGATCAGCGAGTGAACATGCTCGCGAACATGCTTAGGGAGTTAGGAAATGTCTTCAAGATTTTCAGATGAACTTATTTATTTATTACTAGTATGATCAATATATTTTCTTGTATTCCAGAAACTTAAAGTACGGATTAGGAAGCCAACAGGTTTTCAAATCTAACATTGTGGTCTCGATATCTTAACACTAACGCTTGACCACGAAATAATGAACAACTGATTTTATTGGTAAATTTTTAAGCATACTGCCTGTAATCAATGTTACTGTTCATCCACTTGCATACAATGTTGCTCAATGACTCATGATTCGAACATCGCCTACAAAATTAAAGGCCGTATAAGCATTAGTTAAATTTAAGTGATGCTTAAAATGCCCCGTCTGTCTTTACTCGTGAAATTTCACATCAACGAGAGTGTTTATAGGTATTTTAACTACTGTTATTTAATTTTATAAAGTGTTTATAAGTAAATCCTAAAATAAGAATAAACATTTGGCGGAATCATTCAATGAATTAATTTAAGAATGTTATAATAAATTGCCATACAAACTGCTCCTCTCTTAGGTTAAACAAGCTGAGCATGCTGGGCTCGTTCATTTGTTCGACAGATTGCTCGTCCGCGAAATTTTTATGAATGGACATAACGGCACTTCCACTATTGATACCTCATTAACATCTAGCCATAAATTACTGGTAGAGTCTTAAACTGAGAGGCATTAGAGTCCGCATCACTACGGATTATATGACCATTTATATTGTGTTCTCATCGGAAGTGAATTTACAGAATTTGAGGCTTAGCGGGTGACGTTAATCTAACTTTATATCGGTTTAATAGCACGTTATTATATACTTAAATACTAATTTTATCTCATTTTATTATTATTAAGAAGTATTTGTCTATAAATAGGAACTTCATTAATTCCTAATTCTTCGGAAGCAATTATAATAACTTGGTAATACTATCTAAAAATTCAAATAGAAATAAGAATATCTATATATTCTTATTTAATTTTCATTTCATATATAATTAACAATAGGATAGCTAATGAGATTTTGAAATCTTATTTCATGGATTATTACTTACACAACCTTCTACCTAACGAAACCATTACACACATAATAAATGTTCAATATATTAAAGGTAATAAACGAAACAATAATAGTTATTTTTGATACAATCTCGAACGGTCTCATTGACAATACCTGCTCAGGTATGTAGGTACTGTCGGGTCCAGCATTAGCGTGGCTGAGCGGTGATGTCACCTCAGAGGTAACGGACACAGGCACCGCTCTCAGAAACTACTACTTGTAGCATTCCGACTCTTCGACTTGTTCTCCAATCAACTAATACTGCTGAAAAAAGGCCATCGATGGTGCCATCATCAACTTGATAAATGATGATGTATTAACAAGGAGTGCAAATGAGAAATAATAAAGAAGAAAAAGAAGACTTCACTTTTAAAAGAAAGGGACTTCCATAACGTGTGACAATCTTTATATGAGTACTTACATAGTAGATAGATGGCTTCTTTTGGGCAAGTTAGAATTATCAGCAATCCAGACCACATATTTACAACTAGTTGCGCCCTGCGGTTTCACCCGCGGTTAAAAAGTATTTTAATTATTTGCTCATCCCACGGGAACATTTCACTTTCGGGATAAAATGTAGCCTATATGTTAATACAGTGTATAGCTATCTTGGTACCGAATTTCATCCAAATCCATTCATCCGTTTGAGCATGAAGGAGTAACAAACATACACACAAACACACATACAAACATTCGCCTTTATAATATTAGTGTTACACACATACAAACTTTCGCCTTTATAATATTAGTGTGATTTATTATACTTAGTTTTTCTTCATTAAAAAAATGATCAAATAATGAATTAAATCACTACTTGAACATCAATCGACGACTGAGCACAGTTTTGTAATGCGGGTCACAATCTGAAGTCAAGTCAACCAGTTCTACAACAAAAACTCATTACAGGCATTTTTAGTTCAACTTAAGCTTATCTACTACTTGGAAAGAATGGCATAGTTTTGTAAAGTATTTAATTTTTCAGTACATAAGTATTCGATAACGTAAGGAATAATTTTGTTTAGTTTATAAGATTATTTTACAACTTTACTTACATACCTGTTTATAGGCAAATAGTTCCAGTTCGTTTTTTGCTACTCTATATACAGTCATAATAATTAAGAAATGGCATAACTTTGTTTAGCTTTAATACGGTGGGACTGTTTTGGCGATTGTTTTTTACGTACTGCGTTCCAAAGTGCCAAATGGATTGCATACTCAATGGCATTAAAAAACTCGACACGACAGTAGGTATCTCGCAAAGCATAATAATTTAAATAATGCTCTAAATAGCAGACATATCGTACGAATAGGTACTTTAATACCATGTACTTAAAATTCACTTTTTAAAACTTGAGCAATTCAAATTATCGAGCCTTTCCATTTCATAGGGTTATTGTAGGTCTACGTCTACTATTTGAAAATAAAAGCTTGTTATAGTAAATATATTTTAAGAAAGATCATATACTATATAAATTTCATAACAAAGCAACGCTCGCATATTTACTTTAATTATAAATACAAGTGCACCTCTAATGTATCCGCTGCATCTACATGATTTTCACGACGTCAAGCGTCTTAGTAAATATTTGAAGTAGTGAAGAACCCTCGAGGCTCTTTACTTCAAGTGAAAATCGGACTGATTCACACGGCCCTGCTGTAATAGGGCTGATATGCCACACACAATAATAGCATTTATTATTAGGCATATGTTCAGATCTGTAATATTTTTAGCAGAAAATTATAGCAAGGATTTGTCCAGGCTTCGGATATAGACATCAAAATCAGTGTCTGGGAAATTAGAATAATATTGGCAGAATAGCAACATAGCGTTTTAGCGCCATACGCGCGAGTCTCACCATATTTTGTGAACCACGGGTTTCATCAAAGCAATTTATGTTCAAAGTAATTTAATATATTTCTGAAGATGTGTTGCAGGTGGCTTTGAGCAGTCGACGTTATTGGTATAACTGTCGGTCGGGACATGGGAAACGACGCGCCGCCCACGCGCATGGCCCGCTCGCGCTCGACCTGTCCCGTATGTGTACAGACACCCACGAAAGCGCTAAACGAATAATAATTTTAGCTTAGTGGTTCTATATACCTACTTACGATGTACTACTAACTTATCCTTATCCCTACAAATATATAGAAGTGAAATGACGTCCGTTTGTTAGACGGTAAAACAGACTTGATTGCTTGCACTAATAAAATAAATATTGGATACCCACCTGTACTTATTAAGTAATGGAACCTATGGAAAAAAAATAGTGGGTAGAACTACGTCTGTGTACTTTTAGTAATAAAATATTATAAAATGCTATTGATAGTATATACAGCCTTGAAGAAGACAGTTCAAATTATTTGTATTATATAAATTAAATTGGTACTTATTTAACAGTATTTGGCAGTCAACGCCTTACTGTATTGAACTCAGGCGGGTAGACACACAGCTATACAGACAGGTGAAAATTAACCAAGAAGTAATGTTATATACCTTTTGTAAAGATTTCAGAAATTATAATAAGTAACTAGAGAGTCCGTAGTTAAGGTATACTATATTTACTAAAACTTGTATTATTACGAGGGTTAATGCGTAATAATTATGGATTATTTAACCATTAAGTGTTCGTGAACCTGCGTGAGACAAAAGTAAATTTTATTCCGTAACTCAATTTTCCTGCAGTTTGATTTGGATTTGACCATGATGACTAGACTTTGGTTTGAATTTAAACAATTTTGCAATTTTGAGGACCTAAGCTTATGAAAAACTGACACTGGCTAAATCAGCAAACAAAAAATAGCAGCGGTACTTATTACAGATATTCATTATCTCTATATACGTGTATACCTATTTAAATGTGTACGTGGTCCTTGAATACGTATATCTAAGTTGACTCTTAAAATTTCATATCACAAAATTGTGGCGTAATGTCAATTCACATTCGTTATAAAAAATAAAAATAGCTGTTAATTCAGTATTCCGCCAGACGTGATAATCAATGCCAATTATTGTCTTTCTAGTGCAAATAAAGTTATATATGTATATGTATAAGTGGATACGCATAGGTATCTAAGTACATAATATAGCTTTATAAACGTTGGAGAAAAATCAATAAAAATGTTCTACACTTATTAACCAATCAAAACGACACAAGCTTACAAAATCTTTCATTAGGAAATGAGTATGCGAATTATATTAACAATTTATATTTATTAACAATATAATCAAAAGAAAGGTAATTAGGCTCAAAGCCGTACATAATTAAATTTACCAACAGACGTTTTACGAGTTTTTTTGTAGGGCAGATTAATATCACCAATAAAATGTATCATATAACAAAACTACCGCTCGTTAGAGCTTTTGTCATCGTCTATACATGACATCATCTGGGGTATACGCACAAATAAAAATGCTAGTTTCCTGTTTATATTAACGTTTTATTTAGTATATTTATTTTATATTTAGGCAAATATAAAAATTGGCTGACTCAAATCAATTACATAAATGTTTTGCACTTATTGTTGATGTTTGGTGTTAAAGTATGTACTTAAGTAAGTGCTACTACCACTTGAGGATTTAAGCTTAGTCCCCCAGGGGACTATAACACAGCACTCGATAATATGAAAGCAAATAATATGTACTCAAATAGATTCATGAATGGGTTAAGTAAATAATCAATGGGCTGCTAATCGCTAGCGTACGGTTCAACCTACGCTCACTAACTCTGACTTTAATTAATTTCTCATTTACAAATCATGTAAAAACTGAATATTGAGAAATACTCCATTGTTTCTTGTTTGCTATGGCAATGAGTTAGTTGTAAAGATTTATGATTTATTTATATTATTTTCGAAATATTTATGATATAATCATATTAAATGGGCCAAACTCCTTTATTTTCAAATATAAATACTAATTAGGTACTTGATAACATAGCAGGTGATTACTGGAGTTATTAACTGAAGATAAAACTGCATTCTTCTTATTGGAAAATTTTGTAAATAGATTAGTACAGTACCTACCTACCTATAGTATAATAACTAAATCTAAGCGAAGGTTAGTTAAAAAATGAGGTACGAGTAGATAGATACAGTTTACCATTGCCTAAGCTTGGAAAATGCTAATCATTCTTCCATAGAATAGGAATAAATAAATAAATAAATAAATACATATATTAGATTTACCTTTATTTGAGCCCTTGTTACAAGGACCATTCAGCTTAAATTAGTTATATAAAAAGACCCTACCGAGCATTACTGATTAATTACTAATTATTATTATTACTAATTATTGATTATTACTAATTAATGACAGCCATCAAAGCTAAATTGGAGATTTCCCATTTATTTTTCCCATTTTGTGTGATCTGTAATTGCAGAGCAGCAACTTAATTCATTTAGCCGTTGAAAACATAAGTCAAATAGATTGAGCATCTACAGTACAACCATTATAGCCACAGTTCCACAAGTAAGTTATATCAAAACGGAACAGTTGCTGAGTTACTGTAGTACAGTGTGTCTGCTCACTATCCTACAATGCACTTCAAGAGACGCTCAATATATAATATTTCATGCAGTTTAACCAATTTTAATAAAAAAACATTAACTATATTCATGTGCTGAGAACTGTGTCTCGTTTATTTATAGATCTCAATTGTTGTGATCGAAACACCCCGATCGACTCTTATAATTACATATAATTACACAGAATCATATCATCACACCAACAGACGGAAGTTTACTACTGAACACAGGCCTCCCCTATAAAACGTCACTTTGAACGCTTATCATTTGCCATAATCACCATTTTTGGGGGAGGTAGCTTGGTGATCGCAGAAGATTTAAATGTACCGAGGAAAATGCTGCCCATTCCCTGGATTCCCTTAGCTGGCTTTTACGGCACCTTGGGAAGAAATATGGTGGACCTGTTCGCAGACTGCGACTACACGGCCAACTTAAATTAATACGCAGTCTGTCCGCAGTTTACAAAGTCATAAAGTGGTGCATATTTCCGGAAAACTAAATCAGCGGCGCTGCAGATTTCTCGTCATGATTAGCTCCCTTCGTCCCTAGATACCCGCTGCACAAAACATCGAGTTGTTATCCATCAAACGGGTTAGTACGGCTGACTTGTACGTCATTAAATAAGACCGAAAAGGATTTGGACTGGTATCTTAATATGGTACGTTTTAGTAAGGTAAAAGTACGGCGCTCAGACTACTTATATACTCAGACTTGGGATGCAGCCTGTCGTGAAACAGTACAGTGACTAGACAAGTTATAATGCCTCAATGAACGATTGATAGATAGAGAAAGAGAAACAATTCAATACGATGACGTAACGAGCTAGCCGTTCGCCTGATATTAAACGACATGGCTGCCTATATCAGCTGCAGTGTCACTCGGCACTCTAAAGTATAGAGGTTCAGCACAATCTAGTAATAAGATTACTAAACTGTGAGATCAGATCATAAAGTCTCATTTGCCCAGTAATTTCACTAGCTACAGTACCCTTCAAACCGGAACACAGCAGTGCTTGCGCACTACTGCTTGGCGACAGAATAACTGGCAAAGCGGTGGTACCTACCTAGACGAACTTTGCAGTAAAGTCCTACCACCTAGTGAATTTTTGCTGCTAGTTAATTATAGAGATAATGGGATATTTTTTAAGTCGGTTAGGTAATTTTTTTATGAATTTGTCATGTCGTATCATAATAGCCAGGAAAACAGAATAAATACTTATGAGCATCACCGCGATATGAACGGATAGAAATAAAAACTGTTAGGTTGCGCGAGCTACTATAAGGAATGCAAAGTACACCCATCTACTCGTACATCAGTACTGCTTATTAGTCCATTTTGTGTCTTTGTGTCCGTAACATACGTGGGTAATGCTTTAACTAATGTTATTAGATCTGTGCAATCGTATTTAAATCGAGTAAAGAGATAGGTTTATGTAGGTCCAGCGCCGCTTTAAATAGGCACACCTGTGGACATAGAATAAACGAAGTCGATTAGAAATAGCAATCGATACTATCAACTAAATAGGTACAGCTCAACGCTTCTATTACGATACATTTAGGGCAAAAAAGTACTCGTAAACTAACCACTTCGGCCGCATATCATAATTTGAACGTTTGATCACTTAGCGCCTCGAGCTATTGAAGCCTAAAATACAGACGTCTGTAACACATTCATATTCTGTGCTATAACAGTGAATTGGTAAAAAAACGGACAATAATGAAGATTTACTACTAAGTGAGCAGGTGTCTCGATCGAGTGATAACGAAGTTATGTCGACCAACGGTCTGGTTTACTTTTTTCCTCAATGGTCATTGTAGGCAGACAGATTGAACGGCGACAAGCTGATCGTCGCTGTTTTATGACAAAGATTGCTTTTATAACATAATTTAATTATTGTTGTAAAAGTAAGCAGGAAGATTCGCTTTAGGATTTGCTGTTGCTTGTAGACCTACTTAATAAAATAATACCAGTTTTCTCACTATTTGATATTCTACTCAGGTCATGCATGTATCGTCATTTTCTCAAGAAACGCTTAAACGGATCTGGATCATACAATGACTAGCCGATAAATATTACTCGTAGTTCTGCAGACGGTACACCTCGCGAGAACAATGTATTGTTTGCAGTAACTTCGTTAGAACTTGGTTTTTAAGCAATATACATATACCGAATATTCTTGCCAAATATTATCAAAATTGGCCGCTAAGTGGTATTATTTATTATACCTATATCTATAATAAATAACGCCGTCCCGAACTCAGACCTCATGACCTTATATTGACAACCTCTTGACCAATTTTGCTCATATCTGATATACCTACTTGTTAACTACAACTAGTACACGGCTATCACTCACGAAATACAGTCGAATAACTCGACCAGTGTCCGGGCAATATAGGGCCCATCCTCAAGCAGTACGTGCGGCGGCGGTAGCGTTATGAATACTACTCACGTCAGTTTCTATAATATTATACCTATTTGTTTGTAATTGGGTAGATACTAAATGTTCTTTCCAAATATTATAAAAATCTGTTGGTAAATCGCATAGCAGCAAACATTTTGGGGGTAATAAATCACCAATCAAAAATCACCAACAGCAAAAAAGTTCTATGAAGCTGTAGAACCTGTATCCCAAGTACGTACATCCGGACAGATGAAATCTTTCCCGAGTTGAAGCAAGAAAAGTATTCCAAAAGGACCTGAACTTAACTGTATTTATTAGTACAATCCAGGCGGTCGGTTGATCAATGTGTGACCCCTTGAGCATGTCAGTTCGACGAACTAATAGAAGTTAAGTACCTATTCTGTGCCAGTACAGTGACTGGACCCCAGTCACCAGACACGAGACGTCGCCGAAGGCAAGGCGCTTTCTATGCACGCAGCACGCAGACCGCAAACGACAGACGCATCGCATCAGTTAATTTCACACTACACAAAGCGCCCGTGTGGTCTTTAAAATGCCTCTGTTAGGTCTCTTATTTACGAGTTGTTATAGATTTGTTAATAAGTATTTACATTAAATCGTGACACTTAATATAATATTTTTTTAATATTTGAAGTAAAACTTCTTTATGCACGCTTGACTTGTGGAGTAAGCTGGTGAATGCTAGGCGAACGGAAGTTGATTCACGTGGATCTTCATTGCCAACATAACAAAGTAAAAAAATAGTATATCACGTATTAAAATAGCAATTGACAATTGTCAAGATGGTGACATTAACATTAAACAAAGCAAAAACAATGGAAACCGCTAAATGGTGCCAAAGAAGTTTTACTTCAGTCGTGTGGTCTAAAGCGCGCTTGTTTTTTTTTTTCAAGGAAAACCTTGTGAGCGTTTGATGTTTTGGGAAGTCTACGGTCTTAACCCTTTTATGGTCGTTATCCAGCTTTGACAGCCTCTGTGGTGCGGTAGTTGAGCAGGTGCAGGTCGGTTCGTAACCTGTAATATGTGGGTTCGATTACCGCGATAGGACAAGTACCTATTTGTAAACGCAAATACTTGTTTTGTATCTTGGTATTGTGGGACTATAGTCCTCGTAGTACCTGGGTCCCTAGGTACAGGAAATTCTAGTTTAAGGTCCGAGAATATATGGTGCCCGTTGGGTGTCATTATTTATTTGCTTATCGTTTTAATAAACGGACGAAAATCGCTTTTATACAACGTATTATATAATTAATATGTAAAAAAAATGAGTGAACATATCTAGAGTGCATATAACGTGGATTCTAAACAAACTTTTTTTTTATGTTACGGTATGATGTGACGAGCTAGTCGTTCACCTGATGTTAAGCTACACGGCTGCCCATAACAGAACAGTGTCACTCGGAACTCCAAAATATAAAGTTTCGCGTGACACTGCACTGCGCACATCATCCGGAGACATCAGCACAGTCTGGTAATAAGATTACTCGACTGTGAGATTAGATCATAAAGTCTCATTTGCCCAGTAATTTCACTCGCTACAGTGCCCTTCAAACCGGAACACAGTAGTGCTTGCACACTACTGCTTGGCGGCAGAATAACTGGCAAAGCGGTGGTAGGTACCAACCTACATAGACGAACTTTGCAGAAAAGTCCTACCACCTAGTAAAAATACATACATGTAGGTACTACCGAGTACTACCTACATGTTTATACACAGTCAACGTTACTTAACGAACGAAATTTTAGAATTAGCATCACGCACGTCGCTCTATCTGTTCGATCTAAATCGGATTTACCCTTTACTTTCAATGCATTCGAGGACTCCGATGAACGTGCTTTACACGTCTGACTGAGTTCAGAGTGTCTTCACAGTAATGTCTGAAGAAGGTGTAATGTACTGGATACAGAATAAGATTTCTCCAAATTCAATTAACTTGGTGTCTTGGTGTGAAGTTGTTGTTCGTTGGTATAGGCTCATTTGTCATCTAAAAGATAATATTCAATGGCAGTTGAATTGACAATAGATTCATTTGTGTTGTGTTTATTTTATTCTTATTTATACAGACAGTAAATGTGGAGAATATTCATAATGTAATGTGCGTTTTACAAGATATTTTAACATTACTTTCGAACGTTAGTATTTATTTATTACATACATTTCCAGCTCTTTAGATACTAATCCAAAAATACCCGACACGCCAATATAAATCAAACTATGCACATTGATTTTCAAATTACAAACAAACATAATAATGAAAATATAAATATTAATAACACTTTTATAAGCTTTTTGCTTCGTTACGATAGCCACGTGGTAAACCGGTTTACATTCCCTTTAAAAGTTTTCTGTGCATTTGCACATTGCAATATAATTGCTTATACATGCATTCATGAATGGTGATCGATCTAAAGGTGGATTCACGATACGCAATAGTCGTGCGTTATTGTTATAGGACATAAACTTATGCTGGGTGCTGCCACAGCTAACAGTGTTAAGTGGAAACCATTAAATTCGTCATTTTATTGACCAGCAAACGCCTGAATTACGCTGTGAAAATTGTATCACGCATATATAGGCTAATAAAAATCATTGAATTCGATGAAAGTTACCATAATTATAGCTCAGTATTTTAATCACGACCTTAAAGTTTCCCATGGGACAGAAAAAATCTACAATTGGAATAATAACACAATTTAATAAATTTTGAATAACCAAAGAAGACTTAATATAAACCAAATTAAAATTCAAAAACAATTTAGTAGGAAATCTTAATCTAAGAAGCCGCTACCACTAATAGGCAACGTGCTCAACTTTGGCATTGCCCCGTTAAATGGCAATGCTTAGCCAACGGGATAAATATATAATAACACAAAAACAGGACGCGAGTCGCGCTCTTTCGTACACTAATATTTAGTGGACGTCCTAGCTCTTGGTCCTACTTTCGACTGGGTTAGCCGATTATGATGATTTTTTTTTATTTGAAAGTTGGTGTTTTCCCTGTTGTTCCATGTGTTAGACAAAGACAATGTTTCTTGTTTCTTTCAATGGGAATTCTCTAGCTGCATAACAATTTTTAAATTTTATATTATTATATTTTTTAATACTATATATACTTTTATATTTTATTTTGAGCTAGGGTTGGAAGCTCTTCGTCATCCGCCGTACTCATCAGACCTTGCGTCTACAGACTACAACATTTTTAGAATTTGGATAATTTCTTGACGGGAATTAAATTCAATACCCGAAGCAGTAGAAATTGCCTTTGAAGAACAAAATGTCTTGAAGAACTTGTTTACAGCCGATTTCTTCAAGAGGGGCATCAATAAACTGCCACTGCGTTGGCAAAAATGCATATATTGCACGGGTGATTACTTTTATTAATACAACTTTAAAATATTTTTAAAAATTAGAGTAACTTATTTCATTGCATTAAGATGGAAAATAGAATGTACAAAATGCACTGCACTATTTCCCATCTTAATAACTGAATTGCTTTAATATCATAATTGAGAAGTTCCGCTGTCTATCTACTAAGATCTTCATCTGATCTTCTCTAAATTTAAATGCGCAAAGTCCATCATATACCAAACCAAAAAAGTACGTATATACTCGAACATAGAACCCACCCGTCTTTAATTTTAGTCAGTTAAAAACTAACCGGGATCCACTATTTAGAGGTTGCAACACTCAATTTTGGTTGTTAGTTTCGTAGATTTAAGAAAATAATACACATGATTGAACTTAGCAAATAAATTTACCTATTGGGCGAAGTTCAATGAGGTTTTCGATAGATAGATGTAATAGCAATATAAAACTCAGTTTGGTAGTGGTATTTTTCAATCTGGTTTTACCAGGTGTAAATCTGGCATATTTAACCCTGAAACTGCGTACGTAATCTACGCGGAGAGCTGCGGACAAACGTTAGTTCTACAATAAATCCGGGGCAGAGATCTCGCGGCAATACTTGAGGAATGGTTCTAACATAAATATGTTTGGAAAGGCGTTTCACTTGATGTAGAAATGCTACGGTTATCTAGGGTTGGCAGTTTTAATCCAGATGGTAGATTGTCCATCTATCATATATAAGTTCTATTTAATTTATTTTCAAGACTATTTTTCCAATTGTGCTTACGATAAGACCATCCACAAAATGTATCATTTTATAATCTCAATTGTCAAATCATTACGAACTAGACTAAACTACCACGTAGTTTCAGCCGCAACTTACTAGTTTTTCCATGGAATTTCGTAATATTCCAGTATATAAAGTACCCTGGGCAGTGTAAGCTCCCGATGCATAAAATTTCATGCAAATCGATTCAGTATTTTTGCGTGATAGTGAGACAGAAACAAACAGACAGCGTTTCACTTGTATATATATATATAGTAGGAATAGGGATATATTGTTGATAGATATATTCCATTAACCTCCACTGGATCTGGATCTTCTACTGTTCCAATGACCATACAACGAGTAGTAATCCAGGAATTCCCACCAGTGGGATTCATCACATCGACGGGCATTTCTACATAACAATCTTGCAACCGGCCACGCTTTACTATATACTTTTTTCAATTCGTTAGCACTTTTATCTATGTAAATGTTAGTTGAACCTTATACACGTTCTAAGATATCATGGTACGTTTTGTCATAAATCGTGCTGAGGTACTAACTAGAGAGTTGGAATATTTAACACAGCATGGTTCCGTACTAAAGATATCACTTTCAAATGGACCTATATATAAATACAGGGGCTCGATCAGATGTCTATTTGGCATTTGATTGACTATCACAAGGAAATATGCAAGCCAATTATATTGAATTGGATAGATGTTCAACTAAACTGAGATTTTTTTTTATGTTAAGTAATGACGTGACGAGCTAGCCGTTCACCTGATGTTAAACGACACGGCTGCCCATATCAGCTGCAGTGTCACTCGGAACTCTAAAGTATAGAGGTTCGCGTGACACTGCACTGCGCACGTCATCCAGAGACATCAGCACAATCTAGTAATAAGATTACTAAACTGTGAGATCAGATAATAAAGTCTCATTTGCCCAGTAACACACACACAGTGCACAGTGCCCTACAAACCGGAACACAGCAGTGCTTGCGCACTACTGTTTGGCGGCAGAATAACTGGCAAAGCGGTGGTACCTACCTAGACGAACTTTGCAGTAAAGTCCTACCACCTAGATTCGGACATAAAACAACGTTTCGTAATCTTTATTAAGTGTTTTGTATTTTGTTGGTACCCGACGGAGTGTTGAGCATTGGTCAAATACTTAGACATAAAGAAACCTATAATTTTATTACAGAATACTTACACAATATAATTAGAAAATTTATATGTAGATTTAACATTCAAAAAACAAGAAAACTAGAAAGTTTAATCTTTTTTTATGCCTAATTTATTCGGCTAGTATATATAGTCCAAATGTTTGTTGTTGTAGGTAGTATTGAGTAGTATTAGTTTTTAAATTATTGTATGTAGTATTTAATTAGATGAAAAAATAAAGACAATTTCAAAAAAAAATCTCTTAATACATTTATCCGTTCTTGAGAAAAAAGGTTTTGCAACACCGACGACCGGTCAACGACGGATTAAAAGTGTTCCTATCAAGATTTCGTTTTTATAGAAGCGGTAGAACCCTGAAAAGTATATTTGAATGACAAAAAAAATAGTTTGCTGTAAGCCAAATATAGGAAATCTGTTTATTAGTTTTTACACTCTGGGTCTAGGCTGAAAATCAGCGCTGGATGTCTCCGATGACCAGCAATACGCTGAGCCGACGCCCATTTGATACTTGTTATTTTATTCGTTATGTACATATCATGTATATTAATATAACCTGTTTTTGTACTATAATTTAGCCAAGTATTGAATAAATGTCTTTCTATTTTTATTTACTATTCTTGTATAATTTTATTTAAGTTGAACTCCCGCGAGGTTACGCCTGAGTCAATCGAATTACGGTAATATTTTACATAATTATCATGTGAACATCAAATCGAGAGTGAACAGGTATCTTCTAGGCAAGCGTGTTACATTCTAGACCGCATCGTCACTTACCATCAGGTGCGAAAGTGGTCACACGCGAGCCTATCAAACTATAAAAAAAATTGATTAATTTACGAAAAATATTAGGTCTTTACCTATGAAATTGCCGTTTTATTTGAAAAAAGTTAAAGTATTTTTTTTTCGAACTTATTTATTTCTTTTATTCAAAGTAATCACCCCTGCAATCAATGCATCTTTGCCAACGCTGTTGCAGTTTATGGATGCCCTTCTTGAAAAAATCAGCAGGACGGGAGACAACAAACTCTTCAAAGGCGTTTTGTACTGCCTCTCGGGAATTGAATTTTTTTCCCGCTAAAAAGTCGTCCAAATTTTGGAAAAAGTAATAGTCAGTAGGCGCAAGATCTGGTGAGTATGGCGGATGAGGGAGAGCTTCCAAACCCAACTCATGCAGCTTAGAGACGGTCTGTTGTGCAGTATGGGGTCGCGCGTTGTCGTGAAGTAGCAGTGGAGACGACCGATTGACCAAAGCTGGTTGCAGACGTGCGAGTTTCGCCATCATTGTGGTCAGTTCTTCAATGTACACATCTGCAGTAATGCTCTCGCCGTTTTGTAAAAAGCTATGATGAATCACACCAGCACTAGACCACCAAACTGTGACCATCACCTTTCTAGGGGTCATTTTTCGTTTTGCACATTGCTTTGGTACCGAACCAGGATCTAACCAACTTGCTGAGCGCTTTCGACTGTCAAAAAGAATCCATTTTTCGTCGCACGTAACAATTCGGTTCAAAATTCCTTCATTTCTGTGCCTGTTAAGCAGCGTAAGGCAAGTCTCGACGCGTACGTTGCGCTGGCGATCGTTAAGTTCGTGGGGCACCCATCTATCAAGCTTTTTTATCTTGCCAATCTGTCGCAAATGGACCAATATTGTTTTGATGCTAACATCAAAAGCTGCTGCCAGCTCAGCTGTAGATTGAGATTCATTAGCTTCCACAATTGCCTTTAATTCATCAATGTTGACCAAAGTTTCCGGACGACCACGAGGTTCATTTTTCAAGTCAAAATTCCCAGAACGGAACCGAGCAAACCAATAACGGGTTGTACGTTCGTTTGTACAGTTCTCTCCGTAAACGTCGTTGATGTTACGTGTCGTTTGTGCCGCGTTGGTGCCACGACGGAACTCATATTCCATAATTACACGAAATTCCAAAGTATCCATTATGAGGAAAAATGTTGAAATGTAATGAAAATACAACGCTAATCAATAAACAAAAGACTTATATTGTAAATAGAATGTCATATTTTTAAAACAAAATTAATTTGAATTTGGAATTCATAGCCAACCAAAACTTTTTTTTGTTTGAAAAAGTCTGTACTGCAATACGGCAATTTCATAGGTAAAGACCTATTATATGTTTCTAACTAGTTATGACCTGATAAATTTTGAGCTATATTGCTTTAACATTCACAAATTGGCCAAATTACTACGATATAATACCACCATGATAAAAAATTACATCGTCCCATTGCCATGAAAAGTCTGAGTTCTAAGTGCATTAAAATATGATAACACACGACATCATTTAATTTTATGACCTCAAAATTGAAAATAGATACTATTTTACGACTACAATGCGATAAGAGCGCAGACTGCATACCAAGATTAGGTACCTGTTCTACTGAACTATGTTACTAGATACTGGATAATTAATCGATTTGCCGCGGTGGCCACATTCACCAGAATCGATACTTAGGTCATAGGTCGTATATGCTAAACAAGGACAACTATATTTCACACTACTTCGCTGCTTCATTTTGTTCGAAATAGCGAATCACGCCTTCGCTACCAGAGAAGGATAGCATTAGCGATAGTGAAATGTTACTTTACATGAACACAATGCAAATTAGACTTTGAATGGAACAACTTTAGGTTCACGTTGTCGTTCATCAGCACCAGTCACGATTTCAATTCTCTTCAGAAGTATGCGTATTTCATTGTGTTTGTTATTATCATTTATACGTTTAAATGTATTATATGATAATGAAATAGTTTAATAGGTTATTTGAACAGCTGTTTTTAAGAACAGTGATATAATAGTGGATCCGGTACGTTCACAACTAAGAGCCGCGAACTTTTCTTAGAGGTACATATTAGAGCGCTGAAAGATAATGAGGAAACATAATTAATGAGAAACCTTGTAGCAAATCTTGAAAGCGATAGTATAACCTTAAAGCGGTTGTGATTGGGAGAGATGATGTAATATTTAAGGTACCTAATCAATCTACAATAGTCTTTTTCCCTTTCAATCATTTGCTTTACGAATGAAATATATTTTTACTGAATAAAATAACATATCATCGTCATCGGGTTTCACCCGCGTGGGTGAAACCCGATAGATTTTCTAATTTTCCGCTCAAGTGTCTTAATTTATTCTTTCATAAGAACCTTCTCCTAATAATAATAAACAAAACAAAAAAGAGTTAGCAAAAATGTTCCATCCGTTCACGCGTGATGCGATGACCAAGGGAAATAGTGATAATTTTTGAAATTTTTTTTTTTAGTTTAGCTCCACACTTTTGTGTATTTAGCCAGTGTCAAGTAATTGATAATTTATCAAGTTATCGATATTTCACGCAAATATGTGTCAAGTCACAGTCGAAGTCATCGAGTCAAGTCAGTCTAGTCAAAGTCATACTCCTAGTAAAGTGGTAGCAACTTTACTTGAAGCTTCTATGGAGTTTTGGAAACAACACGAAAAGAAACGTTTCACCATCATTATACCATTTTCCCACACTCACGCTTGTAATCCGCACTTAAAGAATAAAATGCCACCAATTTTATGCACTAACACTGAAAATAACACAAGTTTTGGAAAATAATACGATGCGGTGACGCAATCTTTTTCGCTTTCCCGCCAAAACTACAGATTAATTTTTATATATATATAGATTAGGATTTAAAGAGGACCAAACCTTGTCGGGGAAACTTAAGGTATACCGTATAATACCTTTAAACTAATGCAAAAAAGCTACTACAAGTTTTTTACCTACATATTGTATCATTATAAAGCTATAGTAGGTAGTATAAGTATCGGGTAGGTAATGAAAAATATTTTCATTATCTCGGAAAATAGGTACCCCACTCGTTTGTTTTTGCTAAGATAGACTAGATATTCATGTATCATTTTTATTAATACTTTTATGCAAGAAAGTCGCCAATGTGAAGTATGTTTCCGTGGTGTTATGTGCTAATAAACGTTTAAACTGTTATTGACATTTAAGCATTTTAACTGAATCCATTATAACTCTAATTGTTTTAACAGGATACTGTGAGTGCTTCCAAATAACTGGTAGCATTGTCCAAAATGACTGGGATAAAGGGGAGGGAATAGTGAAACAGATATAATCAAGACTGGATAGAAGATTTTAGTAAGTCCCTTATAGCTTGCGTTGTTGGACCGAGGCATGCGATTCTATCAGTCAAAATCAATAGTCGAGGCCCCGCTGGCCCGACTGTTTGTTCAAGATACTATATTGTTGATAAGGCGACACGACTTTACTTGCTTTTTGGAATTGAGACTTTCAATGTTATAGGAACTTGTGGTGATTATACTAATAACCTCTTCATTTGCGTGAATTGAATCATTTGAACTGTGTTCCGAATGAAGAGCATTGTAGCTAGTAAAATTACTGGGCAATTGAGATTTTATGATCTGATCTCACAGAGTAATCTTATTACCAGACTATGCTGATGTCCTAGGATGATATGCGCAGTGCAGTGTCGCGCGAAACTTTATATTTTAGAGTTCCGAGTAACACTGTTCAGTTATGGGCGGCCGGGTCACTTAACATTAGGTGAACGACGAGCTCGTCACTTCATTCATATACATTAAAAATAAAGTTACTAACCAAACTTAGGAAATACTAATTACTAATATACCGTATAGCATTTTATTTTTATTGTTTTTATTGTTAGTTCAATGAAATGCCGCAGACGGTGACAAACTATAGTTTCTGATGATTTTTAGATTCCGATTTAGAATTAGATTTTTAAGGTTTAGTAAGATTTTTATGGTGCAAGTTGTATGCGTATTTATTTAGAGTACGTATATACGTACATATTCGCCACTCCAACGTTAGCATTATAAATAAGCATCAATTATCCACAGTCAAAACGTTTTCTTGGCCCATTAGCTTCAATGCAACGTGCGGACGAAACACCGCAATGCTTATATAATTATTTCATCCATGCGTCTTTGATAACCGCTGCGTTCTTGTAAGGCTGTTTCAATTTGTGGGGATAGTTCTAGACTATCTACAGACTTCATTATTACACACTATCTGCAATCTTTATTTTTACACAATTATATGAAGTAGCAAATGAGCAACGCTTAATTTAAAGAACGTATCGAAATTGTAAATCCATATGGATTATCATCTAAAAAGATGATGTCGCAGTATGATGTGCACAGTGCAGTGTCGCGCGAAACTTTATATTTCAGAGTGACACTGTTCTGTTATGGGCAGCCATGTCACTTAACATCAGGTGAACGACTAGCTCGTCACATCATTCAATAACATAAAAATAAGTCATACAGATATATCAGATCTTTATATTCAGTAGATGTCTAACATTTGAAACGTTAATGTATTAAAGTGCAGTATGTTTTTTTCTTGCTTTTAAGGGTACCTACTTTATTAAATACATACAATTTAGTCTTCCCAAGTTTTTTTTCTTCTTCTCAAGTTTTTTATATTGAAAGAGACTGAATCTCACGACACAGGTCATCCTAGTGTGGGATCCAGGGATCAACCCTATATAACGTTTATTATTTCCTGTTTAAATAAATAATTATTATAGTAGTAAAGGCAAAATTGGAACGGAATTAATTCAAATCACAGATCGCCGTTTCCAGATCGTAATTAAAAAAAATCCTTTACACTAAAATTTATATGTTAGAGTTACATTTTTTATACATTATAGGTTTAGCTTAGAAAAACTGTAGGTACTAAATATAATTACTGGATTAGATTTTCAATTTTAGGCTACTATAATACGGTACTGTCAAAACCAAAGCCATTAAAATAAAAAGGATGTCTATTGCACATGTATGTTATTTGTTATACCTTCCACTAGGTATACATTCTACACAGAGGCTTTCGCCGACATAAAGTTTTTCAAGTACGGTGCAGAAATTTATGCATCTTTAAAAATTTGACATACAAAATCAATCTACGTTTTTTTATTATAATAAAAATTTATCAGACTATCTACTTCTATATCTATGTACCTACACTACGTAATTTTAATCTTTTAAGAATATAACAATACACGCGATGTGAGATAGCAGAGATATCCTTACATTCATAAATAAAAGTACAATTTCAATAGTAGATGATACATTCATAATTATTACTGGCCTGATAGCTCAGTTGGTAGAAGCTCCACCTTCTGAATATAGGTTGTGGGTTTGATTCCCACCAAAGACAAACTTATGTGCGCTGAACATCGATGTTTGTTCTGTGTCTGGGTGTTATTTTATATTCTTTATATGTAACAAAAAGTATCAAAGTATTGTATCAGTTACCTGGTTCCCATAGTACAAGCTTTGATTACTTTGGGGCTGGATATGTCTACAAATATTTAGTATTATTATTATCTAATATCGATAAGTATTGAGCATCCGTAAATTTGACCGCAGAATATTTTCACTACTATGATATTATGTTTATGAAATTGAAGGGACCAGAGCCGGTAATAAAAGTTCGTTGAACAGTGTAAACGACAATATTATTAAAACTATCTCGATAAAGTAGCTTAATAAACATATTTTCCTTATTTTATAGCATTAATTTTCTTACTGGTTCAATGTTCAACCAGTCTGCTGGGTTATATGAGTAAACTTTAGTAACAAACATAATATATTGAAAAATAGCTTACTTATATAAATTGTTTAATTCTCTACTAGCTGTATGAACCTGTCAGAATGTTACGTACCACGACAGAAGTATCAACAGGCACTGCTATAGGTTGTATCCTATGATGAATATATGTAGCCTACCCTTTCTTTTGGTCTTCTGCAAGCAGTCGAAAAGGTGTGTTGCTTACTTACATTAGATTTTTTAAATGTTTTCCTTTATTTCATGATTTAGGGTGCTTAAATTTTGGAAAAGATTTAAGTTGAATTTCTTTAGTAAGATGCACAAGTAACCTACCTACAAATTTTGGTGACAAAAATAAATTATCCAAGACCTGTATGTAGGTCAACAAACAAAGGTAGGGTTGGCAAAATATACAATATTTCGAGTTATCTGCTAGCCAGTACATTGCAGAAATGGCGATAAGATAATGTTAATAGATAAAAATGCTAGTGTAAATAAAAGATGCATATTTTCCCCTGATACCGTTTTAAAACCACTTGTCGAAACACTTTTGCATTTCCTACTTAAGTTTACGCTTTTTTTACGGTGCCGTTAAATTTGTGTGCCATTTTTATATGTGATTAGCAAGTTACGTGGATTACACAATTTATTATATACCTACTACGATAATCGTCTATAGTGTTTATTTTTGAATGAAATACAAAGAGATTAAATATATATTACTTATGTTTTACTATAATCCTTTTCAAACAGGATTGTTTGTCCACTTTTTGTTTAAACTTTACTAAAGTAATCAATAATGTAATTGCTAATACAAGTGTCATGAAACAGCAAATAAAGACATATATGTGTAAAGAGTGTATCTATATAAAATAGGGTTTACAGTTACGATCACACCAAACCAGTGTAGAACAAGAAAACCTTATAAGTTTATTACTTTACCTACTACTGGTTTAAGCCGTGTTGAATCTTGATTTTATATCAAAGTAATAAGGTTTAAATTGATAAGATAGTTTTTTCCGTATTGTAAGAAGTATGGTATAAAGTGAAACTGCACGGAGCTGTTTATCAAATTGCAATTTCATTATCTCGCAGACACCTGCCTAAGAGATATTCTGCGGGATTATGGCGCTGGTTTAGACGAATAGTCCATTAGCCTTTCTACAGTGCAATCTATATAAGTATCTAATACAAAATAATATAATTCTGATTTATGGCGGAGTGGTTGAACGAATTTTCTCTTTGAAAATAGAACTT
This sequence comes from Ennomos fuscantarius, assembly GCA_905220475.3. NCBI lineage: Eukaryota > Metazoa > Arthropoda > Insecta > Lepidoptera > Geometridae > Ennomos > Ennomos fuscantarius. The sequence continues at coordinate 8,314,675 of HG992023.1, read as the reverse complement.
TAAATTTGACAATGACAGAAGCGGTAGTAAAAATTAACCTACTTACGTTTCGATTGTCATTAAACTTCGCGATGGCTATGATTTTTATATTATTTAACATTACGGTATAACAGGAAATGTCTTCTGTTGGTGCTAAAGATGATTGTCAATGGGGATCCCGGCGACTATACCTCCTGGCTCTGCTTGCCGAGACTATCGGTACGGTCATCTTTACGACCATTCCGAACTCAGCCATTGCGCAAGGCGCCCTCGGCTACATTATCAGCACCCTATTGGCTTTCATTTTCGTAGGCATCCCTTTAATGTACATGGAGTTCATAGTAAGCCAGTTCACCGCGCGCAACTGCCTAGAAGTGTGGAAAATTCGTGCCTGCTTTTCTCATATTGGCTACGTGCAAATATTCTGGCAAGTGTTTGCTGTTCTTTACAACCATACATTTACAGCATTTATAATTCACTACTTTCTTATAAGTTTTGAGAATCCTATACCGTATTTTGTGTGTGGGAGATGGTCTACCGATGTCTGCAATATTGCTTTATACAACTTCACAGTCAACCAAGATTGCATAAAGTCGAAGGAAAAGTTCTCTTACTGTGAACTCTTACACACAACATTTCCTGAATATCAATATTGGAGGTATTATATACTTGGAGGTATCAAAACTTATTACTATGTGGCCTGGAAGGTCTGTCTCGCTTCAGGTCTGGCGTGCGTGCTGATATATCTCAGCTGCTTTAAGAGGAAAAAGTCTATAAAATATTTCTTAATGTTTTTCACCCTGTATCCTACCGTGGGATACTTTACTCTGTTCGTTGGTTCTATGATGCAGAAGGGATTAGTGGTGAAATTTGAAGAGGCATTTGATACGAATTTCAAGATTTATGCACAGAAGGTTAGAGTAACAGGGCTAATACATCATGTTCTAGACGCGCTCAACATTGGCTCGGGTATTGCGTTCAACCTGGGCTCAAGCACTTCGTTTCGCGCGCCATGTTATTCCAACGTTGTAACCACGGCGGTGATAAGTGCAGCATTTGCAGTGATGGTAATTAGCACGACGGCAATGATGACCTGCCCTTATGCTTATGAATACAACAGCAAGCCATCCGCTCTCATGTCTTTGCGGATTTCTCCCATCTTCGAGAAGATACCCCGACTGCTAAAAGAATTTGAACATCGTTCAATTTGGGTAATACTAAGTTTCAGCTGTAACGCTATTTTAGGCCTTAGCACGACCGCTATCATCGTCTTAAGCTTACTGGAAACATTTGCAACAAAATTTGCTATAGTAGACAAATATACAGGGTTAGTTACTTTTGCTATTGTAATTGTTCTGTTTTTGGTCTCAATGCCGTTGCTAGGCAGTGTTGGAGTATATGCTATTTTTGATTTTAGACGTTACATTTCTCTAGTTAACGTTTTCATAGGAATGATAGAGAGTTTAGTTTTTGTGCTATGGTATGGTTTAGATAAATTTTCCGAAGATGTCCATTTCATGCAAGGAATCCAACCGAAGAGTTTGATGAAACTAGCTTGGGTGACGTCAAGTGTAGTACAAGCGATCGTGTTCGTCAATGAGTTCTACCACAGAACTTGTCAGCCTGCAAATAGCAGCTACGGACATACGTTAGGACAGTGGTCGCTTGTATTTCTGATTGTAATGATTGTTTTAATCGTGGTTGTGAAGCTGATTGTGGCAGGGTGCAAGAAGAAGTTTGCGGAAGCATACAAGATGGACCCAACGTGGGGTCCGCGTAGTGAAGTACTGCTGCGGAGCCGCGCCATGTTCTCGGCGCAAGCCATGACCAAGGAATACATGTACCGCCAGTACCACCTGCAGGCTGGTATCCTCAAGCGACAAAAGACTTCGAACATTAGGCGGGAACAATGTGTCTAGCAAGTTTTCGATTTTATGGCTACCCAAAAGCAGAATACATTTAGAAAATAATAATCTTAATCATACAATTTACAACATTTTAAAACTCGATGTTAGTGGACCATGTTGGCACGTGTGTATATTTTTTATTCTTAGTTATGAGTCACTGTCATTATAATCTAACGCTATTATTATTGAACTAGTATTGGCTATTACGTAATTCATTATAGTCACGATGACTCACCACCGAAAATATTAAATACATACTTACTTTGTATTTTTATCAATGTAACGACAGCATTTTCATAAAAAAGTTAAATTATTATTAGTGGTTCTCATTTAAAAATATCACATAATTAAACAATTAATTATACTAAGCATTTTAAGAGCTTTGAGTAAAGTTTAAGGAAAATAAATTATTAGGACTAAAGCGAAAGAAAATAGAGTTAAATGATCCACTTTCTCGTCATGGCTGCAGGAGTTATGAAGCAGATCATGGTAGGTAATGTAAACCTAAGCTTTGTGTAAATGTCGCCGCGGCAGGTACACTCATCAAATTTATTACTCTCAGAAGCTATAAAAAAAGAAAGCCAACGGTTTCCTCTTCAGCCCCCACCCAGTTCGGTGGCCGACTTTTGTAAAGAAAAAGACATTACATATTAAAAAAAGTGGCGCGCCAAGCTGTCTGGTACCAGTGAGGTGTCGCAACCGCAAACTCGGTCACAAACGTTTCTCAGCGCAGCGTGTCCCAATGCCTGTCGAGACACATCTTCGTTGGGTGGCTAAGCTCATTAAAGAGGCAATGTATGCATCACACGCTTTTTTATTCTCACATGTCATCTATCAATGGATGGAATTTTTATACAGCCTCTGTAAGTTGGAGCATGAACTGACAGCAAAGCTAAACTGTGCTTAATGTATGTTAGTTAAAGCATATATTTCTTCAAGTAAGTAGCCGTATCTGCTAAAAAACATAAATGGGTTGCCATTTTACCTGTAGATTACGAAAAACGGGTTACCATGTTCAGGTGAATTTCAATATTGCTATTTTTTTCTGTTATACCAGTTCTTTTCCAGTACCTATGCCTCCAAATACGTTGTTACGTAACAGATTAGTATACGTTTTTGGTTTTATTTTTGTTTGTGTAAGCGTTACCTGTTACACAATAAAATTGGGGTACTTAGATTACCCAACAGGAACCTATTTTTCTAGTTTAACAACAGCTTTATTTTTTACACTTCGATTGATCCGTATAATTTGAATTAATTATTTTTTCGGCTAAGCTGCTCACATCCTCTAGCTCCCATAGAGACGTAATTTCGGGTGTGCTTGTTCTATACATTTGGATGCGTGAAATTCGTTCTAACTATCCACTATCTTGTATAGGGCTTGGAGCTTTCATATTTGTAAATTTTACCATTATGAGAGTCAGTTTAGGTGAGGAAACTTCAGAATCTGTCTCAAAATGGCTTTGTTCAACATAATAATAAGTTTTATTTTAGTGTTTAATCAATTAGCTCAACACTTGAGTAGCAAAAGGCGCTGAATAGGTGCTATGCGAAATGATTTTATAACTTGTAGGGTTGAAAATTGTTTGAGGTTTTATGATTTTAATTTATCTTACCTACTTGTTCTGTTGCATGTAATATTTCTAGTGAAATAAATGTATAATGTGCAGTTTAGTTGGTAAATAGATATTCTATTGCCGTGAGTTACGACAAACACGTCAGGTTTAACCTTTACAGTTTGGACCAGCGAACACCTCTAGGCCTCCAGTTCTGTTTGAGATATCAGTAGCTATATAGAACTAGTTATACAGTTACAAATAATGTAAAACGCTATTTTAAGCCGTTTCCTATGTACCTATCCTCAAATAAGTCAACGGTCGAATTTGTACAAATAATATAATACCCTAGACAGTGGTTAGATATTTGCGCCTTCCCGTGTCGTGTTGGGGCCATGGGGATCGAGTGCACGCAAATTCACAAAGATCTTGCGGAACGACTGATCGAGTCAACAGCGTGACCAACATGCTGATCTCTATTTAGCCCAAAGGCTAAGTATTGCCATTTAGCGCGGCAATGTCGCCAGCATTTTAGGCTCGTTGCTCAGGAGGTAGCGGCTTCTTAGATTAAATTTTGCTACTGCATTGATTTCAAATTTAAATTTAAACTCTTAACTTTAATATTGTAATGTAATCTAATTTGACATCTTATTGATGTTAGAAATGAGTAGTCATCGAATTAAACATTATTGAAATGCATATTAATTGATTATAATTTAAAAATTAATTAATTAATATCACTAATATTATAAAGGCGAAAGTTTGTATGTGTTTGTGTGTATGTTTGTTACTGCTTCACGTTCAAACGGCAGAATGGATTTGGATGAAATTCGGTACCAAGATAGCTTATACACTGGATTAACATATAGGCTACATTTTATCCCAGAAAAATGAAATTTTCCTGGGGATGAGCAAATATGTAAAATACTTTTTATCCGCGGGTGAAACCGCGGGTTGTAAACAGTTTTGCTTATAAGTGCGTTATTGTCGACTCAAAGACAAAAGTATCAAGTTCAGAGCCACACTTCAGTTAAAATGGCTAAAGGCACCTTAACTTTTAATGGAATTTCTAAACGCACCAGCAACTCGCTATCTCATCAGTGACACCTACACTTTTACACTTAACTGCGTGTCACAATTGCACAAGGTGATTTCCTAAAGTCATCGTACCTTCCTTTCTATATATTGGTTGGCTAAAAGCTTTATACTAAATGCTGTTTATGTCTTTGCATTGTAATTTATCTAGCAAGTTAAGATTAAGTGTACTCGGCTCAAGAGTGTCTTTTGGTAGAAAAAAATATATTTAACAACTTGTTTTGCTCCTCAATATTTTCAAAAGAATGGCATTGTAATCGGGACAATCCGTTGTGGATCTGATTGAGCGTACTGATACATAAATAGCATTTTTTGATTGATTATGTTAATCATCGGACGCCAGCCAACTGACCTGTTTCCTCGCGTTTTCGTTGACCGCTGTAAGAGCGAGTGCAAATTCAGCACAAAACTTGAAAGTTATTAGTGCAGGGCCTAGTGGGATTCGAGCTAAAGTGTGTTGACTTTAAAGTCGCATCAAATACCGCTGGTCTGTTCCAGTAATCTAAATTCAAAACGTTTTACGTCTAAACTCTTTGAATGCCGATATTTTTGATCCTGTTTTCTATTGAAAACGTACAGATGGCCTACGCATATTGGTTTCAATCCTGATATTATTTTCAAACATTAGTAGGCAGGCACTACACAGCTATTTATAGGTAGTTAGCCTTTTAACGATGTAATCTTTTATTCAAGTTCCTCTAACCTGCATAACGTAGAGTAGACATACCGGCGCCGTACTACATACTTAAGAATTCTAGAGGAGGTTTACGTCTTCATTAAACCATGATTTTATTTAGATTATTTTAAAATATAGTTAAGCTTATTAACCAGTGGAATGTCGGAGCATTGCATAACAATGGGTTAATGAATTTATTTAGTAAGTTCATTTTAGTTAGAACTACTCACAAAAAAAAACAATCTGAGGTAGGGTCATATAGTCTGGGTTGTAAAAAGTCTGTGTAAACTAAATGTCTTTTACACAAAAATTCTTTGGCAATTGCCATAGTTTGAGCAGATTTTTTATATTTATATTTTAAATAAATTATTTTGATAGACTTTTTATATTTTATATTATCTTGATGGTGGCATAGCTACCTATATCACTCACAAATGTGAAGCAACTTGAAATAAATTATTTTGTCTTCAGTGAGTATTATAAGTAAGGCAAAGTAAGGTAGGGTCATATAGTCTGGGTTGTAAAAAGTCTGTGTAAACTAAATGTCTTTTACACAAAAATTCTTTGGCAATTGTCATAGTTTGAGCAGATTTTTTATATTTATATTTTAAATAAATTATTTTGATAGACTTTTTATATTTTATACTATCTTGATGGTGTTGCGTGTTGTGAATAGCGTTTCTTATAACCATTTTAAGAAAGACCGAAATATTTGAAGCACACAGGAAAAAGCCTTAAAATAATCGTGACAATGGTCTAAAAGCCGACCCAGAAAACCGCTTGCGAGCCGATATTTTCAAGCTCTTCGACCGATAACAAGCTGGTTGGTCAATAAGATAAACAACTCAAACAGAGTTGTAAAGACAGAGTCGACGACACACGATACCTAAGTAGGGCATTGTAGGGAATTAAATGCTTGATAAAAAAAAATCCTATAAGTAAATCTACAACTTTACAATCGTGAAATAGTTTATGTATAGGCATAACTGATCAAAGAAACTGCATATAAACTTATGTAGTATCGTTATTTAGTTTAGTTTCTACTTGCCTAAATAAAGTTCCAATATAAAATAGTGTTCATAATACTGATACTTTCTGGGCACCCGTGCTAAAATTCACCAGTGGATGGAGAGAAACTCTTCCCATCCCATACACCCACCATTTCAGTAAATAAAGTTGTCAGCTTAGTACCGACTTTAGTAGGTACGTTGGTGCTGTATGCTATATTTTAACAGCCTAATGCGAGTCCATTGATTGAAACAGAACTACACTACCTACGAGTTATTATTAATTAGTTATAGAAAAGCTTCATATTAAGTTAACAGATCAAAATTTATTTGTAAAAAAGAAATTGGATATTGTTCGGACTATTTATATAGTCAAGTGTAAAAACGCTTTTATGTATATAAGTAAAAAGTTGTTTTGCCAACGTTGTTTTGTGAATAAATTTATGCACCAATATTGACTATACTACTCTTCCACTACCTACATAGATTGACACACTTATAGGACTTTTTCTCAGAGCCTTGGTATAGAAACTCGTTGCTATGAGATGAGAGGAATTAAGCATCTAGAGCTCATCACACTGTATTGCATAACCATTATCAACCTGTAATGGAACAAGTAGTCTGTCAGACGTGACAGCATCCGCTTCTGTTTCCGAGCGCGGACGTGCGCATACGCAGCCGTAGCCGCCGCGGGCGCGGAATGTGGCGAGCGCACCGCCTCAGGGTAGAAAGCGACGAGACCAAATGGGACAGCCCTTTGTACCGCGATGGTCAGCGTACCATGCGCGATTCTCCGCATTAACTGTATGGTGATTGATTCTGAATTTTGTTACCTATTGGAAGTTAAACGAGATTGAGATTCTATCAACCACTCTATGATAATGGCATGATGGCTCGTACAAGAACCATTTTCACCCGCCATAAATTGCTTACTTGATACAATATGTGTTTGATGTATGTTTATCTTACCCGTAAGCAACCAGTTGAAAACAACAACAGCTTCTGATATGCAGTAAAAACAATTTTAGCAATATGTCTTCATTAAAATTATAAAAAGAGTGTAAATCTGCCAAAAACGAAAAATAAAGCAACGGTTCGCAAAGTGTACGCAGAGCTTTCCATTGAACGGAAATATGCACCGTGAAGCCGGTTTGTTCGTACCTTCCGGATTCCCAACCTGCTACTCTAGGTCAGCGACGACCATCTCACTCGCACCCGTGGCCCGAGACTGAGATTGCAAGATCGATTTGGGGTCGCGCGCGAGTCGCCCTAACCTAGATTGTCTTCGCTCGTACCTACACTTTGCAATGTAGCCTGTGCCTTCTATGCCTGGACACTGCCGACATCTGTGAACGTATATATAAACAGACTTGCCGTCAGACCATAAAGGGCGCTGATCATTTTTCCGTTATATTTACTCAGTGCTTAGAAGGCAATTTTAATCAATTTAATGACCTGGCGATAGTTTGGACATGTGTTAAATATTAATTATTAAATTATGTTCGCTGCACATCAGTAAGCTGCTGTGTAACTTAAAGCGGCACATCATGATCTGCCTCTGAGACCAGAGAATATGAATGTGCTGTATATTGTACAGTACGTTTTAAATTATTTCCTTTTTTAAATAGCTATGTATAAAGAATTTCCTAAAATTATTTCATTGTTGTTGCTTACTTCAGATTTGTGTGCACGTGTTCTTGGTGTGGTTTTTACTCGTGGTCAAGCTTTTTGCGAAACTGATTTAAGTTATGATGATAACATATTACCTTCATTAGTTATGGGTTAGAGAATGTGTACATACATATATACATATAATAGGTCTTTACCTATGAAATTGCCGTATTGCAGTACAGACTTTTTCAAACAAAAAAAAGTTTTGATTGGCTATGAATTCTAAATTCAAATTAATTTTGTTTTAAAAATATGACATTCTATTTACAATATAAGTCTTTTGTTTATTGATTAGCGTTGTATTTTCATTACATTTCAACATTTTTCCTCATAATGGATACTTTGAAATTTCGTGTAATTATGGAATATGAGTTCCGTCGTGGCACCAACGCGGCACAAACGACACGTAACATCAACGACGTTTACGGAGAGAACTGTACAAACGAACGTACAACCCGTTATTGGTTTGCTCGGTTCCGTTCTGGGAATTTTGACTTGAAAAATGAACCTCGTGGTCGTCCGGAAACTTTGGTCAACAATGATGAATTAAAGGCGATTGTGGAAGCTGATGAATCTCAATCTACAGCTGAGCTGGCAGCAGCTTTTGATGTTAGCATCAAAACAATATTGGTCCATTTGCGACAGATTGGCAAGATAAAAAAGCTTGATAGATGGGTGCCCCACGAACTTAACGATCGCCAGCGCAACGTACGCGTCGAGACTTGCCTTGCGCTGCTTAACAGGGACAGAAATGAAGGAATTTTGAACCGAATTGTTACGTGCGACGAAAAATGGATTCTTTTTGACAATCGAAAGCGCTCAGCAAGTTGGTTAGATCCTGGTTCGGTACCAAAGCAATGTGCAAAACGAAAAATGACCCCTAGAAAGGTGATGGTCACAGTTTGGTGGTCTAGTGCTGGTGTGATTCATCATAGCTTTTTACAAAACGGCGAGAGCATTACTGCAGATGTGTACATTGAAGAACTGACCACAATGTTGGCGAAACTCGCACGTCTGCAACCAGCTTTGGTCAATCGGTCGTCTCCACTGCTACTTCACGACAACGCGCGACCCCATACTGCACAACAGACCGTCTCTAAGCTGCATGAGTTGGGTTTGGAAGCTCTCCCTCATCCGCCATACTCACCAGATCTTGCGCCTACCGACTATTACTTTTTCCAAAATTTGGACAACTTTTTAGCGGGAAAAAAATTCAATTCCCGAGAGGCAGTACAAAACGCCTTTGAAGAGTTTGTTGTCTCCCGTCCTGCTGATTTTTTCAAGAAGGGCATCCATAAACTGCCACAGCGTTGGCAAAGATGCATTGATTGCAGGGGTGATTACTTTGAATAAAAGAAATAAATAAGTTCGAAAAAAAAATACTTTAACTTTTTTCAAACAAAACGGCAATTTCATAGGTAAAGACCTATATATCTAAGGTTTACCATATGCAATTGCTAATTTCCATGAAAAGCACACCAAATGTACCCAAGAGTACTTTAGTTATAAGCTGTCAAACTTACAGCCAACGAGACGTTGTATCTTATAAATACTGATGGAGATTTACTTAGTCCAGGCCAAGCACTCTGTTTACGTCAGATATTGAGAGGGCCGCATGCTTCCGCGAGTTAGGACCTTTCCACTTGTCGGCTTGCATATTTCAGGGTACATTATTAATGCTCAATTCTAAAATAGTACCCTATCTATAATTTATGGTCTTTATGTAGATAATGCTGTATCATTTCTCTAGGTTCATCTGACTAACTTTTCCCATTGAATATTACTATATTACCAACTAGATTTAATTATACTTAACACCCTAATAATTGTTCGATATGTGAAGTACAATATTTACATAAAAATTACACATAAAGGATGCTAACACCCGGTGAAGGAAAGAATTAAATAGATTCCAAAAGAGATAAAAAAGACTAAAATGACATAGATACAAAAGAAATTCAAAAAATCTTATTTGCAAATGACTAGTATTCCAATTCCAATTTTTGTTATTTTTATACTTTTTCATAATTTTTTAAATAAGTACCTTGTCAGGAGAATTTATTTAAAAACGTAATATCGAAGTATTACGTTTTTAACCCCATTATGCACTCTCTTCCACAAAGTTAATATTACACTTCACACTACACTACTACACACTACACACTGCTTCATTTGTTAACATTACTTACACATTGTTTTTGCACATTTGCCATCAATTGGGTCTCTTCCAGTGGAAATTATCTTCGCGATCCTCTTATACCGGTAATGGCACAAGCAGAAGCCCACACCCCAGGAGTGCCCTTGAGCTAGTTACCTCCCACTTTAGACGGCTGGGCGCCTTAAGCGCCTGCCCCCCCGCCCAGTGACTAACACTAAAAACTTTTCTGTAAACTACGGCATGGTAAGTACCACCGCTTTGTCAATTATTCTGCCATCAAGCACTAGTTAGTGTGCAAGCACTACTGCATCCCGGTTTGAAGGGCATTCTAACTAGTTAAATTAATAGGCAAATGAGATTGACTAGATCTTGGTGGACCTAGTAATCTAATTGCTAGACTGTGCTGATGTCTCAGGAGGACGTGCGCATCAGTGCAGGAATTGTTGTATCTATTAAATTTTTGCAAATGTATAGTAATTTTTTTTTTCAGTTTTAAACTATGCAAAAACAGACTTGCAAGGTGTACAGCACACAGAGCCACTAGTAACAATTTTTAGTACACGTTAAATGTTTACATCACGTCGCCGTCAGTCATTTTACGTCCACTGCTGAACATAGACAATACAATACACAATAGATCTTCCCCGTTAAGCGGGTGCTGCCATAATCACCACTTGGCAGACGTCTTGATGATCAAAGTAGTTTATAATGCAGACCGAAGAGAATGCTACTGTCCATTCCCTGGACAAGACCTAGAATATATTCTATTCTATTCTATATTCTATTCTATTCTATATTCTATTCTATTCTATATTCTATTCTATTCTATATTCTATTCTATTCTTAGCTCTCTGTAACACCCACGCGAAGCAAGGGGGTGATCCTATTCTTACACTGGGACCACACGGCTATTACATTGTGTTATTTTACATAATTATCAATTTATAGTTATTAATACATAGTTAGTAAAGTTATAATGCTACTGACGATAGCAGCTTAAAATCTTATACTCAAACTAGCTTCTGCCCGCGGCTTCGCCCGCGTGGCCTACAGGAAAATAATCCAACCACTCATTTCACCCTCTTAGGGGTGAAATTTCGAAAACCCCTTTCTTAGTGGATACCTGCACACATTCTCCAAATTTCAAGTCTGGGACCAGCGGTTTAGGCTGTGCGTTAATATATATATTAGACAATAATTTAGTAAGTCAGTCAGGAGTTTGAATTTTATATATGTACAGATATACCTACTTGTAGTGGTGTACTATAATTTACAAAGAGTGTTTATACATACTTCACTAACTGGCTACTATTGGATGTTGATTTACATACATATATATAGAAATACTTTTACATTATAATAATGATATTATAATAATGGGATTTGCCAAAACAGGTCTGTCGGCTATATTGTGGTGTGACATAAAAATGTTTGTAAACGAAATGGTTGCGAGGTTCTGTATATATATCTTTTTTGAAACCCCCAACTTTTGTCTTCTTAACTTTTATAGAAATTATTAAATGTTTCTATTGCCTTTATCTTATTTTATAGTAGCTCCCGGCCTCGCTCGGTTAGTTAGTTTTACGCCCTAACCCACCTGACCAAGGGTCATGCATCATCTCTTTTCCCTAATCTTATCACTTTTCCTTCTCTTTTTCGTACCACAGGACAAGGAGTGGCTTCATTGCCGACGATATTTTATCCACATCACGTAGGTACGTATATCTACATAGCTCTCAATTTCGATGGCCAACCTGGCCATCGAAATTGAGAGCTATGTAGATATATATAAACCTATAAATTAATGTAAAGTGTATATATATCTCTCATTTATATATTTATATGGTATTGTTTGTCAGCTGAGGTTATCTCCTTGTCAATTCATACCCAGGTCCTCACGATACAGGCTGAGCCTAGTGTGGGGGTTATTAGATAACTTTGAGTATCTGATAAATAATCCTTCTGCATAAATCCTAGGAAACAGTGAAAGAAGGTGTATACTTTACTAAGTATGTTTAATATATAAGTTTTTATGCAGCAAATAAATAATTTTCATTTTCATTTCAACCTTATTAATTTGGATCATGAAATCACCGCGACGATTAAATCAAACAACTTCCTTATTTTTGGACAATATCTGACTGTTTTGAAGTGATCTGACGTAGACACTAAGCCTATCTATTAAACCTATATGATACACACCAGCTAAGCTACACGACTTCAAGCCGTACGTTAAAAATTTAAAGCACATTTCGGTTTCAAGTTATTTCAGCCTAATACTGAGGGCTGTGATGTGTTTTTTTTCTAGTTTATATATATATGGTTTATGCCAGTAAATTTAATACTACAATAATATAACAACTATTACTAAACACTACCTACTACCAAAAAAAATATATTCAGGCTAGAAATTCACATCCACATTCACATCCCAACATATAAAAACTTAAAAATGAGTGGAACTCTAAAACTAATGTAAAAAACTACTTGATAGAATTCATGGTTTTCCTAATGACTCAGCGAGGAGATGATGTAAGTTGCAAAACCTGCAAACTTGAAAAGTTAGCATACAGTTATACGATTTTATTGTTCATTAGCTTTTCTGTTTTAAAATAACTTGATTATCCAAAATTCATTGCTGCTGTTGTAATACAATGAAATATGGTTATTGTATGGACTGATCTTCTTTAGATAAAATGAACAGAAATTCTGTTGAAATCCCATCAGAACCGCAGGGTAAAGGCAAAGTAAGTATATAGCTTCTAAATGTCCAGACGGCGGAGTGACGATAAAATATTCTAAGTAACCGAGGCTGACTTCAGTTTACTTTATGATATGCTACGATAACTTGGACGAGCTACTCGCTTATCAGCATGCTTCACATAAGTTCGCGGATTTTATCTTTATCAATGGCGTGTAATAGTTAGTGAATGTGTAAAGAGCGCAGAATGTTGTAGAAACTCGGACTCATGCCCAACTAAGAAGTTTTGTCTATCAGTCTGAGAATATCAAAGCAATCGGCGATTAAAAATGCTTTGTTATGTTAAAGAATGACGTGACGATCTAGTCATTCACCTGATGTTAAGTGACACGGCTGCCCTTAATATCAGTTGCAGTGTCACTCGGAATTCTAAAGTATAGTTTCGCGTGACACTGCACTGCGCACGTCATCTTGAGACAACAGCTAAAGTCTCATCTACGCCCAGTAATTTCACTCACTACAGTGCCCTTCAAAAATCTGCAAACACTGTCAGTTGTATCGCTGTAGAATTTAAATAATTTTAAAGAATATCTAGATCTGGGCTTAGGTAGTTGATATTCAGTTTAAAGACGACTTACCACAACGAGATAAGACAGATGTTACCACAGTAGGTTAGGTGAAGAAGGTACCTACAGATACAAACAAAATTTCAACTAGAACACACAGTACTTCGGACGTACATACCAATATAATGGCATAATCGATCACGTATCGAGTACGATCATTGTGTTCGTCAGTTGGACCGTGAATCCTGTCACTATACCTTCTTCCCCCTCCGCTTACCGCTTACCCCTCTCCCTCTCATATGAATCTCATTTACGTGCTGCGCTTACGCAACTGAGTAAAGCCACTGAAGTGTGTAATATTGTTAAAGGTAAGGGTGAATTGGCTTTTTGTGATGTTTCACGGTTACAGCTACATAGATTTGGATGGTGATTATTGTAATTTAGATTTTATTGCTATGTAATTTGTACTTGGTTTTGTGTTCGATTGCGTTTCTGTTTTCTGTAGGTACTTGAAGTTGCAGCTCCAGGCTCATAGAGTTACGGTACCGATGTCCAACTTTATTAAACTTTGACAGCTCCTAAGTTTGCACTCCTGTGGAATAAGTGCGAATTTAGATTAGAAGCTCTCAAACTTTAGTACATACATTTAGTCTCAAAATCTTATAGTTTTATTATTAGTATACAAATTAAAGAAAAATACTCACAAAATAATTATTTTTAGTGATCACATGTTTATGAATAGAAATTCTATGGCTTCAGTTTTACCCCTTTACATAGTGGTTAACTATAGAACTTCTTGTTTTGAATTTTCTATTGGGTTATAGAGTTGCGGACGCTAGCACATATCTATTTGATTTCAATTTCACAAATCTTATGGCTTTATTATTCAGTCATGCAAGTTGTACGAAAAAGACTCCCAAAATAGTTGTCACTATAAAAAAATCACAAAATGATTACATATTTGTGAACAGTAATTCCTAGGCATTAGTTTTATTTTATTATTTTATGTGACCTTCCACTGTCTTGAATTTTCTATTGGGTTATGATGCCGTAGCATCTAGCACCTGAGAATAAGGATTCTAGCACAAATACATACATGAGGGCAACATCGTTGGTAATGTATATAGTAGGTTAACGATGCAAGTAGAAATTTGAGATCCAACACCACACCAGCAAGGAAATCAAGTAGTCAGTGCGATACAACAAAAATCACAAATTAATGAAAATAGGATGGAGAACAATGGTTGATGTCACAGTACGTGCAGCTCTAATGGCGCGTTCAATATTATTTTACACATTAAGAATATAGCGTTGGGAGGCGCGATGACGTTGCGTACTCATCGCAGGAAAGTTAAGGTTAAAATAGAATAGATCATGAACGAATATTCCTACAAAGACAATCAATTAAGTTCCTAATTTTGCGTACCGTACTAGACCCAAAAAAATAACGAACATATCATATTGTATAAACAACGTTATAATATATGTTAGGAAACTGATAATATATAAATAAATAACGATCGCATACATAGATCCTGGACCAAGAAACTGCGAGGACCATGGTCCCACCACACCAGAACACATGATAAGAATTCGAGGTTTTTCGTGTGCATAAATACTTGACCTGCCACGGGAATCTAGCCCGCCGCCGTCCGTCGGGTTATAAGCCCACTTGCTCAACATAATATTTAAAATATGTGCAGTTTAGTAAATACTTTGAAATTATTTGTAATATATCAATCGTTGGATTATAAAGTACGCCAACATACTATTTTTTTAAGTTTGTTTTATGTTCTAATTAGAACTACTTTTCATTTTTATAATTTTGACGGCTAAAATTCGTCAGATTTATAACTATAATACGAAAACTCAAAGAGAAAAAGAGAAAAAAACGTAACAGCATAGTTTTTCACTGTGTACATAGACAATATATAGATTAAAACATTAAAGTCGGATAATTTCAGGATAGAAAAACGTTGACACTTTTTGTATGGACATGAGGGGACCACATTCTACTTAAGTTACAAATGTTTTCACAAAGCTTTTTAGGTCCGATGATATTATTATATTTAAAGCAAAATAAAGGAGCGGCAGTGTTATTGTGCAACATGCATGATAAAAAATAATGAGGTAAACTTTAACTGAAACATTTCCGTGTTGAGGCGTATTTCTGTAAAAAGTTAAACTATGTAAACATATAGATCGTCATTATAAATGCGTCAAGTAAACGCACTTAAGTAATAATGAATATAAGAACAGATACCTACACTCCTGCTGCCTTTTATCTAGTAAGTACAGTATAATTATAATTTAAAACTGTAGCGCTGGTATTTTTATATATTACAAGTGTAGCTAAACGTAACAAATCCACGGTTTTTGTGAATTAAATTGCTTTTTATTACATTAAGTACAGTTTTCTTTCACAATAAGCATTTTATGACAACGAATTTTCAAGCAAAGGTTTTTACAATTGCCCATCAGTTGCTATAAAGTTTGATCACAGTTAGAATTCGCTGCAGGAGCGTATGCATGAGTGGACTCGGTCCATTATTGACAAAACTTGTGACTTCCTTTACACACTCCATTGTATTTTAGAATGATATAAGCAGGATGAGCACTCGCATTTTTATAGAGGTTTAGGAATTGAGATCACAACACAAATAATAATTACAGTCCAAGCTAGAGAAGTCTGTGCGCGGTCAAAAAAGTGGAACTAAATGCACTACTGCCGAATTATAGTATAACAACGGCCTCCATATTACAATCTCTAAAAAATATTAGTTCAATAATTTAAAAACAAAAAAGGGAAATTTGCAATCAATCATTAATCTTCCTTGAAATTTCTGGTTTGGTTTCGTTGTGGAAACAATCACAAACTGACAACAATGAAATATTAAAATAATTTGGTAATGCAAGTCTATATAATCACATGGAATAATAAAAACATCGACTCTTAGTGGGTTGAAATATTTGTTTACAACCAATTTTATGTAAGGTGTTTTTATATGTATTTCATATGTATCTATACAAAATGATGAAACTGACGTGATATTTGCTAGGCAAAGTAAAGAAAGACTTATCCCAAACATGACTGAGAGCCGCTGCGCTATTACTACCTTCTGCCTCGTAAGTAAACACTTCCTATTGCCAATTATTTCTTGAGTAGGAAGAATCAGGTAATGGTGTAAGTATAGTACTTATGTATATAGTGCTGTGTAGTTCCTGGTAGTTCCGGAGGTTTCAAGATTTGCCAGAGCAAGTACTAGATAGGTACTTATTTATTCTTATACATTATGCATTAGTAAAGTTTAAAACCATTTATTACTAGAAATATTCAGAACGATAATAAACGTTGCGATCGTATAAAAACCAGCTTTCCATTGCACGGTATTACAAACAACAAATAAGTGTAAAAAATGCAACGCCCACCCGGTATGAGTGTAATCACTGATAACGTGTGTTCTATTTCCTTGACACGATTTGTAGAGGGTAAAATTGTTTAGGTAAGATGTACGTTGAATGAAGTTCTATTAAAATTTCTGTCTTAGATTTCTATAATTTTTTGAAGAAATATAATCATAGACTCTTCTTCTCTGTGTACGCCTATAAAACGTAAGATTTCTGGCCTGACACCATCGACATAGTTTTTGATTTGTCAGTTTTTTAACGAGCAAAGTGCTTTTTTGCGTTTTTTTTTATTTTTTGTTTTAAAGTTTGATTATTAGTGTGCATTAAACTATCACTGATTTTGGTTTATAGAGCCACAGAATTTGCCCTATTTACATAGTATTGAGCCACCTAAGGTATATAGAACTCTCGCAGTAGCTATTAGTTACTTGGGCTGAAAAAGGCTTAGTTACAGAAAGAGCCCGCAAACCCGCAAATATGTGTGTGTCCCGCCTACTGTGCTTTCAATCTTATATAAAAATGAATCTCTATTTCCCTTGGTCATCGCATCACGCGTGAATGGATGAAATATTTTCGCTTATTCTATTTTGTTGAGTTTACTACTGTCAGGAGAAGGTTCCTATGAATGCAAAAAGTAACAAATTTGAGCGAAAAATCATAAAATTTCCACTACGCGGCTGAAACCGCGGGGCGCAGCTAGTGAGTTATAATTTCGCATTTTCAGTATTTTATGATTTAACATGTGACTGAAAGTAGTTTCAATTTTAACGTTGTCTGATGGTCGTCGTCGTTGTGATATGCATGTGATCATGATAACATTAACCGGTAGCAAACGCAATATTTTTAAGCAGTTAACAGTTAATCAAACTTGTAAAAACAGTTAATTATGTCTGTTGAATTGCAATCGTTGATTTAATTGATGCACTTATCCGTTTTTTTTGGATTCACTATTAATCGGTTTTATTTACATGGGAGTGTTTTATGAACATTGAAGTAAAATATTTGCCGTTTAGGAATCGTACTTTAGGATGTCTTACTTTGAATTCTTAGAGAATTTTACATTTTCGTTTTATGAATTTCAGTGACAAATTTAAATTTTTATTTGTACTAAGCAACTAAATAGGAATTTGGAAAATATTTCTATAATTGTAGGTGTAAAATTAACAAATGAGACTGTGGTGGCGGAACGCTTGTTGAAAGATATGATGACATGCCGAATGTTGTAACATAATAGCATGTCTATACTTATGCCACAGTGCAAAAATGATTCCGTAGGAATAAAAGACATAACGGAATATAAAGAATAACTGACAAGTAGAAGATTGAACGAAGGACGACCTCGTTTTTGCATAGGCTAGGATAAATAATGTCGTTAGTGAGTGAAGGAATATACAGCCCAGCTTGAACTGGCACTGGCTGAAATAGTGATGATGATGTAAAAGATTTTGTGCCATTAACTATTGATATACAAATTCAGTTAATTTAAGTACTTATAGCCATAGCATAGCCACACATTACCGATTCCCATAGTCGACACGGTCCGTGCCCACTGACAATGGTCTCTCTGCAAGTTATGTACCGTGTAAATTGGTGTAATCGCCCTTTATTTGGGCTTTCATACGATTTTGGGTCTATTCAGCTGGAACACTGGCTAGAAATCGACGTAATTAAATGCTGATTATTAAAAATGTAAATATAGATCGTTACCGTTATCTAATGTATAAAAAAATATCAAAGAGATTCCTTTAGTTTAGGAACTACGTAATATATAATTTATAATAATATCATTAATACCTATATAATTTTATACACATAAAACAAAAAAGCTCTATCCATTATAAAATCTTACGTAGGAACTGTGTTATAATATTAATAAATCATTTGTTTCGGCATGACAATCTTACTAAAAAAAAATAGGCCATATTATGTTGTCTCACACATATTTTACAAACAGTAATTTCACATTGTCTTTGTTCTACTATAATATTCATAGTTTCATAAGTATTTTCATATTCTTTATCTTTTTTGTAATGCAAGTACACAAAGTTAAATAATAAAACTTTTTAAAATTAATAAAATGATTTGTAGTTAGTTAGTTAACAAATGAAAAGCCTGCTTTATTTATTTAACGGTGCTGGTAACACACCGACAAGAAACACACTACACACATTATTTGTTGTTATAGATCTACATAGATAAATAGATACACATGTGTCTTTGCGGCGCACTGTTCTGTTATATTCGTATGCAGCATACAAATTAGTTTCTTTGGTACTTATATGCTGAATAATAGACGGTATCCATCTTGCATGGCTATGAGACGAAATTTGATCAAAAACAAATCTACCAGACAAAACACGTTGCTTTGTCATGCATTAAGATGGAATCTAGTTTTAAAATACCCATGGCAATTTAGCCAATTTATTAGATACACCATTGAAGGGTTTAAATGCTATGATATCTTTTAGAAAACTTCAATTCAAAGTTCAATTAATACAGATAAAAAAATATTTAAGACGAAATTGTGAAGCTTATTGAATACGTGCATTTGGGTACATTCCAAAAAATGCATGCGCGGATGCGAAAGAAAAATAGCGAAAACTTTGTAATATTCCATAAACCAATTTACTGTCAAGGTTCAAAATACCAGTTTTTACAACGGGAACAGTAAAACATCCAAACTGTCACACTTACTATAGGTTATTACCTACCTATAGTAAGTTTTACAGTTTGGATGTTAGTTCGATTTAGTGTATAAATACAATATTAAATAGGTTCACACCGCTGCGTTGGTGATAGGTATGACATTGGTATCTCCAGACTACGATATAATATAATTGAAGCTCAAATACTTCAGCTGTAGGTATTAGGTCATTGATCCAAAAGGATCTTCCCAGAACAACATTATTATTAATTACTCCTCTGAACAGCTGAAAACGACCTGTGTTTTATAGTGCCTGTAAGATACTTAAAGACTAAACAACCCTAGTGGTTTGGTCTGGCTACTGACAACTATGCATATATGCTAAAGACACTGACCTGCATCTGAAGCCACGGGTCGAGATGCTCGGAGGCAAGCGGAGCTCCCCAGCCACCGCCGCCAGGGACAATCTGGAACAACATATTTGAAATGAAATAGCTGCGTAATATCTAACACTATCTAGCAGTTAGAAAGTGCCACAGATTATTATTAGATTCTAGCTAATCAAACTGCGAGTTCGTAAAAATCAATAAGAGAACACGCAGGGGTATGCTTGCGTCTGAAGGTTTCGGTGTGTCCTAAACACTTGCCTTACCCAATAAATCATAAAATGCAGCTATTACCTACCCGACAAAACTTATGAGTGAAGTCACACAATAAGACAAACATACTTAAGTATACCAGTCCGCTATTAGTAGGGAAGTAGAAGAATATACGATGGAACCTAAAGATTTATTTGTAATAGCTTTCACGATGTCGTGCTGCTGTAACAGGAACAGTTTTATAAAATAGGATTATTATGACTAAGTATTTTTGTGTACTCTGACAACGTCTCCTTATAGTTTAACATCATAGTAATTTATTCATGATATGATTAGTAAAGTAAGCAAATAAAAAGTAACACTGCCATTCAAATAACTGTAAACCCTCATTTTATGTCCGGGCAGAGCTTTATTTGGGTTCCGATTAAAATATCTTCGTAATTAGCAAACATAATGTCGATTTCGAAGCATGTGAGCAATAAATAATTTAAAATCAAGTATTATTTAGAATTTACTGTCGTGACTAACAATCGTTGTTTTAAAAACACATAAAATTAAAAGAATATTCTAAAATCACTGACGTAGTATGCTAATTTATTGAATACTTCATTATCAGCGAATACTATTTGTATAATTTAAAATATGAGATTGCCGTTTTTTTATGAAATAAGTTACCGCGTTTTGTTTTAATCAAAGTAAGTAATACAATCGATGCAGTTATTTGAAAGTTTATTGATGGCCTTTTTGGAGAAATCAACTGGATGGCAACAAATTCTCAAGGCATTTTGTACTGCTTCTCGGGTATTGAATTTTTGTCCTGCCAAGAGGTTATAAAAATTCTGGAAAATGTAGAAGTCTGTAGGCACTAAGTTCGATGAGTACGGCGGATGATTGGGAGCTTCAAACTCCAGTGTGTTTAGTTCTTCAAGTACACATCTGTAGTAATGTTCATCCTGTTTGGTAAGATGCTTTTAATTTGTCAAGCTTTTTTACCTCGCCAATTTGACGCAAATGGACTAATATTATTTTAATATTAACGTCGAAAGCTGCTGCAAAATTGGCCGGAAATTGAGTATCACCAGATTCTACAATCGCTTTTAATTCATCATTGTCGACGTTTTCGCACGAACACAGTTTCCATTTTTCAGCTCAAAATTTTCAGTTGCTTGCCACTTGTGCTGCGTTGCAGCCACGATGGGTACTCATATTCCGTAAATACTCGAATTGTTAACGATAATATCGATAAAGATTCAAATGCGATGAAAATATAAAGATAATTTACAAAATGACTAGCCAATTTCATAGGTTATTATACCTTACCTATTATAACTGTATCGCATACTATATAATAACATACAGAAACATTTTTTTCTCTAGATATGACTATTTTTCTTTATAAACGTTTGTGATTTGCTTATCAAACAATGTTTGTTTGTAAACAAATTTGTTTGAGCATTATCCATAAAAATCTATTAGAAATAAATAAGAAACAATCTAGCTTTCGAAAGTAAATATAGTTTTTCTTATAGAATGCATATGTTTATTCTATTTTGTGGCTATAACATTGCAATACTAAAAAGTTACTGCACAAGCAACACATAAAATAAAAGTATAAGTATTCTACAATTCATGATACCTAGGGATGGATGCCTTTTGTATCGCTTCCTCGAGGTCAAATTGCACGGTTTAGACCTATGTTTACATTATAATTACTGAAACAACTATCCATGTAAGCTATTATCCTTGCTCGGTTGAAAGATTCATTCCGTATACCACTTGTCAGCAAGAAACCATACATATGGGGATGCAACATCATTAATAAACATCGATGTTCAATAAACGATACACCGTCCATACATCAATGAAAAAATTCATTAACTTCACCATCATTCATTCATTATTTTTAGGTTATGCTTGCATTCAACGGGGCAATGCTGCCAACCTGCTGAAGACCTTTGCGTACAGATATCTACATATAATATCTAAAGTTGCTCAGCACGATGGTAGCACTGCCCCGTTGAATTGCAATGCTGATTAGCCATTCCAAATAAATACCAGCATTTACTGCACTGCATTGCGATAGTTTATTTCTATAGTTAGATAAATAGGTAGGTATATAAATAATATCACAAATTGTTTTGCAATGATTTCTATAAAGTTTATGCCAACGTAGTTTACGTTGGCATCAACTTCATATTAATTTAATGATCCAAACATTTAATTACGCAAAATGTATGTATGTTCTTGAGATAAATGTGATTTAATTCACTATATTATCGATCTTTATCTTAGGGATGTGTTTCGTAAGGTTTTTAAATCATTCTTAAAAGTATCGTTAAAATCTTATCTTAAAATATCGTTTAGATTTAGAACAGTGCAGGCTAAATACTACTTTCCTACTGCTACTTTCCTTAGACATGCAGTTTTATTCAGGTTCACTGGGGAATACAAGAGCTTAAAAATAATTCTTAAAGATTTTTGGGTAAATATTTGACATACACGTATAGGAAAGGTACTTCAAGTATTGAGTCCTTCCCACTTGCTCTGCTAACCGCAACAATATGCGTAATGTTTATAATATTAGGTCTTTACCTATGAAATTGCCGTTTTGTTTGAAAAAAGTTAAAGTATTTTTTTTTCGAACTTATTTATTTCTTTTATTCAAAGTAATCACCCCTGCAATCAATGCATCTTTGCCAACGCTGTGGCAGTTTATGGATGCCCTTCTTGAAAAAATCAGCAGGACCGGAGACAACAAACTCTTCAAAGGCGTTTTGTACTGCCTCTGGGGAATTGAATTTTTTTCCCGCTAAAAAGTTGTCCAAATTTTGGAAAAAGTAATAGTCAGTAGGCGCAAGATCTGGTGAGTATGGCGGATGAGGGAGAGCTTCCAAACCCAACTCATGCAGCTTAGAGACGGTCTGTTGTGCAGTATGGGGTCGCACGTTGTCGTGAAGTAGCAGTGGAGACGACCGATTGACCAAAGCTGGTTGCAGACGTGCGAGTTTCGCCATCATTGTGGTCAGTTCTTCAATGTACACATCTGCAGTAATGCTCTCGCCGTTTTGTAAAAAGCTATGATGAATCACACCAGCACTAGACCACCAAACTGTGACCATCACCTTTCTAGGGGTCATTTTTCGTTTTGCACATTGCTTTGGTACCGAACCAGGATCTAACCAACTTGCTGAGCGCTTTCGATTGTCAAAAAGAATCCATTTTTCGTCGCACGTAACAATTCTGTTCATAATTCCTTCATTTCTGTGCCTGTTAAGCAGCGCAAGGCAAGTCTCGACGCGTACGTTGCGCTGGCGATCGTTAAGTTCGTGGGGCACCCATCTATCAAGCTTTTTTATCTTGCCAATCTGTCGCAAATGGACCAATATTGTTTTGATCCATTTGCGACATTTGCTGCTAGCTCAGCTGTAGATTGAGATTCATCAGCTTCCACAATCGCCTTTAATTCATCATTGTTGACCAAAGTTTCCAAACGACCACGAGGTTCATTTTTCAAGTCAAAATTCCCAGAACGGAACCGAGCAAACCAATAACGGGTTGTACGTTCGTTTGTACAGTTCTCTCCGTAAACGTCGTTGATGTTACGTGTCGTTTGTGCCGCGTTGGTGCCACGATGGAACTCATATTCCATAATTACACGAAATTTCAAAGTATCCATTATGAGGAAAAATGTTGAAATGTAATAAAAATACAACGCTAATCAATAAACAAAAGACTTATATTGTAAATAGAATGTCATATTTTTAAAACAAAATTAATTCGAATTTAGAATTCATAGCCAATCAAAACTTTTTTTTGTTTGAAAAAGTCTGTACTGCAAAACGGCAATTTCATAGGTAAAGACCTATTATAACCATAATTGACTGCGTATAAAGAACACATAGTACAATTGAACGGGATAATATTTAGCAAGCACGCTGGGATTTTATAATAATTCATCAATAGGTACGTCAATAACTATTAATTAATGGTAAACGGCTAACATAATATTAATGGTAAACGGCTGCATTTTTGGACGCATGTAGTATATACCTTTATTAAATTAATCCAGCGTATAAACTATCTCCATTCAAGATTTCACTAGGATCCCTTCTGCCATTGTGGCGTGAAGAGAAACTAATATAGGGTTATACTCAAATATACCCTCAGGCCCTACACAAACTTTCACATTTACAATATTAGTATGATATATCACATATTCACTTTATAAAAAATACTTTGAACCAAAGCATTATTTTAGCAAGTATTTAGGTAGGTACTTATAACAAAAGTAATTGAGATACATTTGGTGCTATATTAAGATGATGTTAACTTACAATAATTTAAATGTTTGAATCTTAGAATTTTAATGTGTTATTTTATTAATTTAAATTATTTTTTTAAGTGTAGATAAAATGAAACAACTGTATTAAAATGCATTAATAAATCAGGTGGCTTAAGTCTGATGAGAGTCATGCTGTACGTAAAAACCACATTACGTGGATAAGCTGCGAAATACCAATTATATACTTTTAAAATATTATTTCACAAAACTTTATCAATAAATTATGTTTTAAAAATATATATAAATTAGAAATCCGCGCGCGTTGTAATGTGTAAGGTCAGGAAATAAACGAATAAACAAAGTTTAGTAAAACAAACAGTTATGCACATATTTAATCACCAGTCAGACCGTACAAATTAAAATATGTACGCATTTTAAATATGAATAGTGTTCAGATAGACACGCTTTGTGAGAATACTTATTTAATTAAAATATAGATGATACTTTCATAAAAGACATTGATAAGTTTTAAAAAAAATTGTAGGCTTATTAAAAAGAAAATAGATTTGTGAGAAGTTACTGTTCCGTCGGCCGACGACGTTGATGTCTTTTGTTTGGAGATTTGCTTATAATAACACAAGGATTATTTGTTCTTATTATTTTTATGCTTATAGTATTATTTGATTTGTTATAAAAGTTGAAACCAAGGAGAACTGACCTGACTTGTGCTTTTTTAAATAATAATTAAATTTTAAAATAACGTAAAATAAAAACCTGACTAAGTTCGAGCTTTATTTAAAATTCGTATCTATAGTTAGGTATATAATTTTATTTAAAGACAAATAATGAATACATTTTTATAATCAGCTTTAGGTAAGTAGACATATGATTGATATTTGATTAAAGATGGTTATTTATTGCGCTATTGCGAAAGTGATATGTGCCTATAAGTATATGATTTAAAACATTAAACAAACCATTTCTACAATAACGTCGATTTAGCCGAAAACTAAAGTATATTCAATATTTATTTATATCAACGTGTTTTCTGGTTATTCTGATTACTATTCGAATGTGATACACCAGTGATATAAATTAATATGTCATGATCACACAAGAATGAAGCAAGTAAACAATACCAGCGCACGCAATGCAATTTCCACGTTAAAATCGTATCTATCCTAGCAACAGTATTATCAGTACGCAATTTCGTGTGATGCAATTTTATTAAAAAAAGAGAAATGATTGGGAAACAGATTTAGTATTACTTTTACTGAACTATAGTTGACCGAAAGTTCGGCACTTGTTTTAACCGATAATCAACACTCATAAAATATTATATATAAATTACTTAATAAGACTAGGAGTATATTTCTTCGACAGGAAATATTATCTACATGGTACAAACCGAATCGCCTTGTATCTCTGGAGCGTACAGAACAGTTTGACACATTCCGTCGGTCACCGTTAGAAGCGCAAAAATCACTTGCGAATAGTTTGGGCACTCGGCGTTTCACTTGTCACTGTGGGGTATTGGAGAGAACAGGTACCTGGTCGCCCACTAGATCCTCGGCAGGTTGGAGGGTGCAGCAGGACTCCATACCCGGGTGTGCGGAGTGCGGCGCGGCGCGGCGCGGCCGGGTTTGTGGCGCACGTCCGAACGCCTGCGCGCGCCCACTGCGCGCAACTTACTGCCCGATAGCCGATAGGCACGGCCCGACCTCCGTGCGGGGTTGCAACGAAAGTGATTAGGCTCCTGCGCTACTGATAACGAGGGCTGGAGCCCGTTTCCCGAACCATGCGGGAAAGTGTGCCGATTCGATGTGTTCTAGTACGTACGCGAATGTGTTGTCACGATTCATTATCTAATTGCGTGGATATGGAAGTAGGTAACATTGTTAATTATAATGTAAACGTACCTAAGTATAGAATTTATTACTTTTTATGTACCTCATATTTTTGATCAAAATATATATTGCAGGTTTTAGCGAAATTCATTTTAATATGGTATAATATTTATTTGTTGGAAATATTTGAATAATATTTTAAAATAACTAGGTCCTGTAATTGCATTACATTCTAAATAGAGTAATCAAGCGTTTTTTGAAGTGGATAGAATAATTAATCATTAATTTAATAAATAAATAAATATATGTAAACATTTCGCACAGCGCCATCTAGCCCCAAACTAAGCAAAGCCAGTAACCAGATAACTGATACAATACTTATATACTTTTTTTTGTAAATACCTACATAGAATATAATATAACCCCCAGACAAAGAACAGACATTGCCGTTCATCATACAAATGTTTGTCCTGGGTGGAAATTTAACCCACAACATACAGTCGCTAGGTAGGGTTACTACCAACTGAGCCATCGGGCCAGTTATAAAACTTATATAAATATAAAATTCCAGCCATATATTATTATTTATAAAATTAATTCGACGTACGACGCCGACGGCGAGCTCTTATTTGTATGTTATATTATTATATGTCATAAAAATAATATAAGTAAGTGGGGATGAACAGTATTCGCGACGTGCTGTTTTATTTTTTTGGACTTCAGTGTGAAAAATGTGTACCGGTAGACATAGCATTTAAGGCTAATATTGCCTGTGCGTAATCTCTCGTCTTTCTGTTTAGACCCTTCTGGACCCTTCCTCGCGGTGATTACAACGGGTGTTAAGTTGAACTTGATAAACGAACAAATTTTAGGAGGCGTAAAAATTCATTCTCTAATAATATCGCTAAAAGTCTTAACTTTTGGTCCAATTTGTTAATTATTTCGTGTATATAATCATGCAAAAACGTTTACGATGATCACGAGTTTACTTGTCAGACATTTTCTCTCCACTGTAATAGCGATTACAAACTCTGATTTCAATACGAAAAGTAACCAAGCGGGATTCAAACCATAGGATTGAATGTCCCAAGAGCTACTGCTGGGCTCCATTCATAAAAAACCTTCATTGTAAAATATCAAAAACCAAAATTGACTTCACGAAAATTATAAACGAATAAATGTAAATTGAATTCGTCGGGTACTTATTTACTCCTGGATATTTAAGCACGATGCGAAGCATGACCAAAATGCTGGCACAACGTATGAGTATTGTAATTCAACGGGGCAATCCTGCCAGCATGTTAGGTACGTTACCTACTGGTAGTACTGGTACTACTGGTTGTGTATAAGTAATCACGGCTAGTATACAGCCCAAATGTATTTTGTAGTAGATAGTAGTTAGTTTAACATCTAAAGTATAAACATAGGGTCGCACGGAAACTTCGGGCAGCAACTTTAATTCTCTACTTATCATATAGATTTATTAAATAAGTCAATGATAAGTCAATTAATCTGTGTGCCGCGGCTGTATCCACTTAAACAATGAGCGGCCATTCCGTAAGCATAGGAGACATTTTACGACCAACTTACGGGGTTGGTAGCGTCACCTACTCAGAGATTCTTGAGAATCACCTCAACCTGCATGGTCAAGTTACGTCAACATAAATGCTGTAAAGATAACGCCTCTAAAATCTAAATATATATGGTTTTGATACTAACGTATCGCCTGCTTAGCGTAATCAACAGATACTGAACACCCCAAAATGTATCTTAATACGTGGAACAGCAAGGTCGTCACGTTAAAACCTTGAACCATGTAATGGACATTAAAAGATTTATTTTACTAAGTATGCTGTTTTTATTAGCTTTAGAGGGCTGTTAACTATCAGTAAAAGTCGATCCTTAAAATATCTTTATTTATTTATCTTTATTTGACAAAAGGGTACATTTTCTTCATTAGGTTCTTGTCGACGTTAGTTTGAAGATTTTTGATGTATCTGATATTGACGGAGTAATCGCTTGGCTACTTACTTGTATATGTATTATCCCAACAATGGGAATGGAATGTCATATGTACGACAAATACAAATTGCATACAAAGCAAAAAAATTGGGTCGTAATACAAAGTGAATCTTATACATCCTATCCTCCAGGACCTAAACTTAGAAACCTTCTATCACCAGGTTTAATTAAAATCGATTGAGTTTTACTGTTCTCTTAAAAACGATACACAGACGTAGACATAAATGTACTACTATTTATTATGTGGTAAAGATGATTAAAACGTAACAGTTGTAGGTCATTTGTAATATTCTATTTACGACCCTTGTATCAAAATTAACTAATAAAACGCCGTGTCCCACATATTTGGTGCTTTATTACTTACATTCAAATCGAATCCTTTGAACTTTGTATCAAATAGTTTTAATTATAAATAAGATTATTGGGCACAAGTCCCAGATAAGGCAATATAATTTCTAAGCCGTATCACCAGTCGCCGGACCAAATGTCCTGTGTCTACGAGTAAAAAAAAAAAAAATCTAAGTCTTAAGTTTTGCAACCATGTATTTGATTAGGCTTTACGTGATTTATTTTTAGTTGGCTCAGTTTTATAAGTACTTACACACACTGTCTTTAAAGTCCATTGCCAAGTCATCAATCTACCACTGATAGGACCCTATATGTATTTAAGCTGGTAGGTAACTGCGGAGATTAAATATTACAATAATTAACTGATTTGTTGTTATCCATTGGGGAGTCTCCAGTTTCTGTCTCGTAATTTACAAACTATACTCATCATCAGATCCACGCCATATTTATATGTAACCAACTGAAGATTAAATACGCTGTATTATAATTAAAAAGGTCAACAAAATTTGGCGCAGTAATAAATTAAATTACACATAAAACATAGATACAGTCGAATTTAAAACCGTCTTCTCAAGCCCGTATTACAGAACAACGCTCGATCATCGATCGGTGCTGAAGTCGAGATTATTTTCGATTCACATTTTTTCTGGAATATGAGCCTAAATTTGTGAAATTATTTTAAATTTGATAGTTATTAGCTATTTAAGGGCAAAAAAGATTTGTAATATTAGTTTACAACTAACTATATAACTCATCGCGTTTTCCAAAGTTTATCAGAGCGCCTAGTCGATGCTACGCGTGACTTACATGCTGGCACTTATTTCGCACAACGAATCAGCATTGCAATTCAACGGGGAAATGCTGCCAGCATGTTGGGTACGCTACCTACTGGTGGGATGGAGAATTTGGACTGCATCATTGTAGTATTTCGTTGAAAATAAAGGCAAATTGCCAGTAAAAAAAATGTATATATAACGTTATTTTGATGAATGCAGTTGAAGCCGCTGGTGCAACTAAGTATCTAGATCCCCAAGCTAGAAAACAGCTGTTATCTATAATATATAGACTGATTTTCTGGGAATCAGTGGTCATACGCCACATTGGATGAAACGTTTTTTAAACAGACGCAATCAAAAGCAAAATGCGCGACCGTTGTTGGTCGTGAAACAATATCAATTAGACAAAATATGAAAATAACTTCTTCTTCTCTTCGTTTAATGGCTTTCTATCGCTTTTTAGTGATAATTCTGCCAACGTCAAGTAAGAAATTTTTATAATGTCAAAGTCATATTTTGTCAGTCAAAATGCCACAGTAAAATGGCGGATATTTTATTCAAGGCTCTAGGAAGCCTTGAAGAGAAAACGTAAAAACTTGGAACCATTCCCCCAAATTTTCGCGCGAGTATTGACTCGTGCACATTCACGAAGACTTAACGGTTAATAATCCACCCTTACCACATGTTTAATTTAAAAATACACGGGTTATGGAAATAATTCAAAATTTACAACCGCCATCTCCAAATTCTTTTTAACGACCCCAAAGAGTATGTAAAGCTACGCGACGACCCCATGAAAATTACGCCGCGCCGTGACAGCCAAGCTCTCAGTTGCGTATGACACTCGCTACATATAAGCAGGAGTATAAAACATAAACCTCCTTTTTGCTTCGCTGTGGTCGGGTAAACATAAACGCCTTATGATTATCTCGATCTTAAATTTCAAAAGAATTAGGTCTTTATATCTAGTATCTATTAGTTTGTTCTCGAATCTTGTCTAAATTACTATGGTTTTGTGAACGTACTTGTAGTCGTTTGAGACCAGACTCAGTCGATAGCTACACATACACAATATACATTACACATACAGGATTGTATGTTTGTATCCGCTTTCACTCTAGACGCGCGCCGCTTCGCGCCGCAAGCCAGCCCCCGCGCGCCGGCCTCAGCGCGCCGCCGGCCACCGTGCGCCTCCACCGGCCTCGCAGCCGCTTTAGTGGTTTTTTAATTAGTTACACACTACTCAAATGTTTCTAAATACTTGAGTGAGTATATTATGTTTAACTAATTCTTAAAAATTATATGATATTGTCTTAAATGACTTTAACTTAAACCTGCCTATGTACCAATGCGTGACTTAAGTATGGATCATTATTATTATATACGCAATGTGGTTTATTTAAATACATTAGGGTACCCGAGATACTAGTTAGGCCCCGACTTTTTCTCTAATATAGTATAATAATAAATCTAATGTTATGTTTTGGTAATAATCATAAATACTTAGGTACTTATTTTATTTTGAAATAAATTATTGAAGGTTTTTTATGGTAAAGTGGGCATGCGTTTGACAACAACTCACCTGATGGTAAGTGACGAAGTTGTCTAAGGTGAAGCACGCTTGCCCATGAGATGCCCATGCACTCTTGACTTAAAAAGACCCAGGTTATACCTAGGAGGAAACACTGTTTTTGGTAGTAAAACTTCCTTACGCACGCTTTACTTGGGGAGTAAGCTGGTTAATGCGGTAATGCGAGGCTAAGGGAAGTTGAAGGTACGTATAAATAAGTTAAAAAATTGTATAATTACGTTGGTATGTCCGGTAAAATGACAATTTACAATACTCAAGATGTGTAATATTATATTATTGACTAGCCTGGATAGCTCAGTTTGTAGTAGCTCTGTCTTCTGAACTCTAGGTTGTGGGTTCGGTTCCTACCCAGGGCAAACATTTCTGAACTGAACAAATGTGTTAGTTCTGTGTTTGAGTGTTATATCGTATTCTATGTATATATTTACAAAAAACATATCTTAGTATTTTATCCAGTTATTTTCCCGCAATACAGGCTAGATGGCGTTGTGTGAAATGTTCTCAAATATTTATTTATTTATCAGTGGCAATGTTAACAATTCACTTTAAGTTACAGGCGACGTCCAAAAGTAATTTTCTAAGTTGCCATTTCCATTTAGTTTACGTGGCTTAATATTCTTGGACGCTAAGGCAGATTAATAGAGAATAATAGAGATAAAATAAGAACATAGCCAACATTTACAAAAGCAGAAAATATTTATTGGCGGGTTCGATTCCCGCGCCAGGACAAGTATTTGTGCACAGAAAAAAAGCCAAATACTTGTTCTGAGTCTGGGTATTATGGAAGCATGGTCCTCGTAGTTCCTGGGTCCCTAGACACAGGGCATCCTAGTTAGGGTCTAAGATCTATGTGATGGTTGGGCGTTATTATTATTTATTACAACTGCAATACGCACTGCTGCATAATATTATAATCATGTCAGGCGTTACTCCTCCATAAATGTCTTACTAGCAGTCCTGCGAACGATAGACCTCGTAAACACAAACGCTTTTGCAACCATTGCGTTCAGTGCAAAGACGTCCACTGCTGAACACAGGCTCCCTATTAAACATCACTTTGGACGCTTATCATGGACGGTATTCTACCACGTTTGGCGGGCGGCTTAGGCGGTTATCACACGGCACCGCGCACCGCCGCGGTTTGCGGAGGCGGTTAAGCGGATTTTCTAGCGGTGCGCCGCGCGATAAGTTGGTTTATGCGCCTGTCCACGGATGGATTTAACTTTTCGACATGAAATCTATTTTTTTTCGAAATGTAGCATTTCCTTACCTCATAATGTTCCGCGCGGTTACGCGGCGCCTCTTGTATGAAGCGCCGCCCGTCCGCGCTGACGTCCGCGCGGAGGGGTGGTGGCGGCGAGAGAACCGTTCGAACGCATGGTCGGGTGGTGTTCGTGTGTTAAGCATCAACGGATTACTAAGAGACCAGTGCAACGTGAAATCTGCCTCACCGCCTGCCGCGGTGGTGCGCGGTGCCGTGTGATAAGCGCCTTAGCGATCGCAGTAGATTTTTATCTAAGAATGTTGCTGCCCGTTCTATGGATATTGCCTTAGCTGTCTTTTACGGCATCTACGGGAAGGTATGGAGAAGTCGTATTCTCACACCGCCCGGATCACACGACATGATGGTATATTTATAGCCTATACGTCCCAAACTCAGACCTTTATGAGGGAGTATGCAAAAATTATATATTATATACTATATTATTCTAACCTGCCTCACCTTTGGAAATAGGTGTAAGTACATAGTACAGCATCACAGTACCTAGAGATTGGTAGATATAGCATTGTCAAACATTTTTACGTATAAAAAGTGGCTATTTAAGGAAAAACGAGATTGTCGATTAGAAAATATCAAACTTGGTAGTACTCGTAGTTTAGTTTTTAGATCAAAATAACTGTTTTCCTAGTTAGCAGTGAGCTAATATACTGCGATAGACGTCTGCTAAGCGTGTTGTGTATGGCAACCCTGAATGCAGAACACATTGCAGTAAACTAAACACTCGAGTTTTTTGGTGGGAAAGCGAAAAAGATTGAGTCACCGCATTGTATTATTTTCCAAAACTTGTGTTATTTTCAGTATTACTGCATAAAATTGGTGGCATTTTTTTCGTTAAGTGCTGGATTACAGGCGTGAGTGTGGGAAAATGGTATAATGATGGTAAAACGTTTCTTTTCGTGTTGTTTCCAAAACTCAACATAGAAGCTTCAAGTAAAGTTGCCACCACTTTACTAGGAGTATGACTTTGACTAGACTGACTTAACTATGACTTGACTTGATGACTTCGACTGCGACTTGAAACTATGTTTGCGTGAAATATCATTAACTTGTAATTTACTTGACACTGGCTAAATACACAAAAGTGTGGAGTCAAAACATAAAAAAAACCACTATGAAATTAGTTCAAACAAAATGTGCTTAGAAAACCTATACTACCTTTACTCGTATCGGCTTTATTCCCAAGTAGGTACACAAGTATCGTGACAACTGAGCATTAGCCGATGTAATTTACATTAACAACAGCTAAATAAAATAAATAAATTCGTTATGAAGGCTAAACTGGCAGCAAGTAAGCTTTCTATGGTTCTTGTTTTTACGGAACTGGCCACTTACATAAACAATAGTCCAAAAGTAATAAAAATATTTGATAATTTCAAAAAAAATCCTCTTTGGCTTTAGAGTACAGTTTTTTTTATGTTTTGGCCCCACACCTTTGGTTATATATCCAGTGTCAAGTAATTGGTAATTTATCAATTTAATGATATTTCACGCAGACATGTGTCAAGCTATAGTCCAAGTCATCAAGTCAAGTCATCGTCTAGTCTAATCAAATCATACTTCTAGTAAAATGGTGGCTACTTTTGAGTTTTGGAAACCACACGAAAAGAAACGTTTCACCATCATTATACCACTTTTCCACACTCATGCCTGTAATCCAGCACTTAACGAATAAAACACCAATTTTGGCACTAATAGTGAAAATAACACAAATTTTGTAAAATAATACATTGTGGTGAACAGATCTTTCTCGTTTTCCCGCTAACACTCCATCACAGTTTTGTTTATATGATGTAGCGCCATTTTAGAAATTACGTTTCTTAAACATAGATTTTACTCGTGAAAACTTTCGTAGTATGATTTTATACGATTTCAAGTGTCACTCGACAGATCGGGACAGCTCGATTTCAATCCGCTTTTGACAATAAAGCACCATGCAAGGAGACTATACTTATAGCTGGTTCGCAGAATTCAAACGCAGTCGTATCAATCTTTGTGATGAATTTCGTGATGGTCAAGCTAAAGTGGCTCCCGAAACCTCTTCGCCAATACTTATATCTTGCCTCTTCTTTACAACAGGCTATTTAATCCCACTACTCCCCACTATTTGAGGCTCGATCCGATTTTCTTTATCACTCCAATTCTAGCTCTTATCACTTAAGTCATCGAAAAATCTCCTACACAAGCCCCCAGTACGTCGTACCTCGTTTTACGACCATTCCTTCACAGTCCAAACTTGTGGAATGAAGTCCCTATTTACCATTCGAAGCGCTTAAACAATTTTTGATTTTAAAGTCATAAAAAATTAAATAAAATTAATTGGCCAACATAATAATATAGACTTACATTTACAAAAAAATATGCCAATTAAAGGTCCTCACGGATAGAAGTTATTTAAAATACAATTGAAATGAAGTGAACTACCTACCTACATACACACTGCATGGAATTACTTACTAAGCTCTATATAGCTATACACAATAGTATATTATAAGTACATAACTAATTATAAATCAATCATTAATTACAAGAAATAATTAATTATAAGTAAATCATTAATTATCAGTTAATTATTGATTATAAGTAAATAATTAATCATAAGTAAATAGTGAATTATAAGTAATAATTAAGGTAGCAGCTAGCCTAGTTGCGAATATAACAGTTAATAACGCATTTAGCAATTAGTCAAATAATCAACTACTCAACCGCTTCTGTCGATGCTACGTCTGTACAGAACAGGTCAATGTTAAGACGCTTATCGAGTACATTAAACGCATTGCTATATATAGTTATTAGTTCGCTATATGAAGTTAGAGTACTGCTTGTTAGTTAAATGGTCAACGCAAATAAACATACAAATAGGTATCGGTATTAGTAATTGAAGTGCGTGTTAGCATTGTCGCCAGCCAATTGATTTGACATTATTGGTCCGTCACCCACCTTACTTTATAAGTATGTAACTATTAGAGGATCATTAAATTTTATTAAAATTAAACACTAAAATAACAGATACATACTTAACCAGTCTTATATATATTATACCTGTCTGTACTAAAGTTTGAAGTTAAGTGTTCCTAAGTTCGTACTTATCCCTCTATGACATACCACTGCAACGCATTTATATGATCCAGCAGGGCCTATATTGATACATGAGCTAAAAATTCCCTTTCATTTTGGAATAATGTAAATGGGGCGATGTGCTGGGGTCATGTTATTTGCTTTTACAAATTTCCTAAGACAACTTTTTCATCAAGTCAAATTGTACAGGCATGCCAATCTAAGAAACTAATCTTATTTAGTGTGTTACAGCTTCTCTATATCTTTATTTCCGTAAATACTGGTTAATCCAATTTAATTGCCCTAAGCCAGACTAAAAACTGCTTTGAGCTATATTTATAGGAAAGATTACATAAATAGGTATATCGTCATTCAAGTATATAGTCAATTTTATCGTCCTTTACAGATTGCATGTGAAATTTAATGATCTCAATGAGTGCGCGGGCGCGGCATTGACCGTGATTAATTTCGGGCGCTAAAAGCTTCATTCAGTTCATTTGGCTCCGAGGCTCCGGTCTTGGTGACAGGCTTGCATAAGTTTTTTAAATATTAACGTTTATATTACTGAATCATAATGGGCCAAAAGAAAAAAAAGTCAGAGTAAGCAATTTTTTTATTTAGTTTCTGTAATTTTACTTTGCAGTGCGATCTGATCTATGTTACTAAATTGCGAATTTATTGTTGGGAAAATTTTCGATATCGCAAACTTTATCATTTTAAGGAGGTTATTACAGTTTTAAATTGAATTCTCCATTATAAACGTTATAAATACTAAAAGGTGGATAGCTCGCAACTGTTTACAAAATAATAACCTACGGTTTGCAAAATGCAGAGCGGAGCTTCTACATTAGCTCTACTAAATTCTTGAACATATGCATTATATTCGTTTGATAGATTTTCCGTAACTATTTCTCATATCATATGCAAGCCAAGTAATAATTACTACTCATTTAAAATTGGTGAATTTACATCACACTAATGGTAATCTTATTTCAATGTTATTTCATTCCCAGGAAGAAACCTAATAACGTAGAGCCACCGCTGCCGAAGATATCTTATTTTCAAATTGTAAGTATTATTTTAAATTCTATCTTAGGTGTCATAAATAAAACTGACTTAATAACTATTGATTTAAATTTTTAATCAAGTTCCCAAGTGACAAATCGCATAGGTAGGATGTTAGGTGGTATTTATTAATTACGAGCATAATCTAGATATATGTGGCCAAAATTATATATAATCAATCTCAAAATTAAATGTTAGTTTTACTTCTTTATACACGGGGTGGCGTGCGGCTGGCGTGGCCTTTTTTAGGGTTCCGTATACCCTTGAATATAAACTAATAACTGAAAAAATGCATTAGGACTTACAGATTAAAGTATCCCCATTCTATGGTGTTCTATTGAACTAGAATTAATATTTATGTACAAAAATAAATTATATTAATAATTCTATTGACTCACCCCAACTCTTCCCTTTCCATCATCCATCATCCACCACCAACCATATTTATGTAACTGAACAGCGTTATTTTGTTTATGGATGGACCATATATATAGCGACCTAGGGTACACTGACGATTTTTGTCACAATGATGGTAATAAAATAATGATTATTAAAGTTTTAAAGCGAAAGCTTCCAACGAGTTATTTGAAGTTTTATGTATTAGTTTTATATATTTTAAGTATGTAGGTTTAATCTAGTTTATTATATATCTGTTGATTATATTTATATCGTTAGAAAATAAATTTGGATTTCTTTAAAAGTAGAAAAGTATTTATTATCGTTTTTAACTTTTGGGCTTCGGCAGAATTTAATGACTTGTGTTCCATATCAGTTCCGCTATGCGACGTGTCTGGAGATATTCGCAACTATTCTGGGAGTGCTCTTCGGGCTATGCAGCGGCGGCGGCATATGCTACAACCTGGTGCAAGTGGGAGAGATCAGCACCGCTTTCGTTGAACGCACTAAATACCAAGACCGGAAGTCCAGCTACCTGCCGCTGATGGCTGCCTTCGGTGGTGGACAAATACTGTAAGCTATAATTTATTGAGGTAAAACTTCTTTACGCACGCTTGACTTGCGGTATACGCTGGTGAATACGAGGCGCACGGAAGTTGAAGTTGGTAGATCTCCATTGTCAACATAACTAAGTTAAAAATTTGTATTATGTTTATATGTCCGATAAAATGACAATTTACAATTGTCGAGATAGCGACATTAACATTAAACGAATTGGAGTTTTAGCGGGAAAACGAGAAAGGTCACTTCACCGCATTGTATTATTTTAAAAAATTGGTGTTATTTTCAGTGTTAGTGCATAAAATTGGTGGTCGCTAAGTGCTGGATTATAGGCATGAGTGTGAGAAAGTGGTATAATGATGGTAAAACGTTTCTTTTCGCGTTGTTTCCAAAACTCCATAGAAGCTTCTAGTAAAGTTGCCACCACTTGACTAGGAGTATGACTTAGGCTAGACTACTAATACTGACTTGACTTGATATCTTGGACTGTGACTTGAACCATATCTGCGTGAAAATCATTAAATTGATAAATTATCAATTACTTGACACTGGCTAAATACACACAAGTGTGGAGACAAAACATAAATAATAACATTAAACGAAGCAAAATCAATGTTATACCGGCCGATAGATGGAGCTAAACTAAAGAAGTTTTACTTCAGTCGTGTGGTCTACAGCCCACTTGTTTTTATTTTGGAGTTTCAGGTAGGATCAAATTACCAGACAAAAACAATCACGAATTTTTAAAATAAACTGGTACAACGTATGAATTTATGCAAATATATCGCAAATTTACCATTTTAGACAAAATGCTTCCAATGAAAAGAACATGAATGCGCTGAAAGATGATGCCGTAGCCATGGCTATTGGAATGTTCGTCAGCATAGCGGTATCTCTCGTGCTCTGCATATCGTCGGTGGCACTGATCAGCTGGAGTGCTTTGAGACAGGTAACCAAACGTTATCAGGGATGTAACGGAGATGGTTTTTTCGGAACCGAAGTCGGGTTCGGAGGTTTCAAAATTGGTTTGTTGGAGTCGGAGTCAGAGACGGGGGCGGGGTGGAAGAAAAATCTGCCAGTTGCGGCAGGTCTAAACCAATAAAATTTAACTATTAATCAGCTCCTTTTAATTCTTATTTCTTAATAAATCATTTCCATCGCCGTGCTAAAGCTCCGGTTCGAAAGTATTGGAACCGAGTCAAAGTGTATATTAATCACAAAAGTTCCGACTTTTCGGAATCAGAACCGAAACTCCGTAACATCCCTGGCTTGAATAATGGCACTCAAAAAGGATCGGTTCTTACCGTCATGGGCACACATTTATTAAATTTACTCATTGTGTAGCTCGTGAAAGTAAAATTTCGTAGAGAGCGAATATATCCGTTCCACATTTTCCCATTCCACTCCAGAAGAAGACACACACATTAAAAAAGACAACAGCGCATAAACTGTAACAGCCTTATTAATAAACGGGTATTAGTCTCGGATTAGTTACATCAGCTTTTGTCCTTTTTTGCCACTGGAATATTTAGCTGGATCAAAAGAGACAAAAGATGGTGTAACTAATCTAAAGCTAGTTCCGTGTTTATTAATAAGGCTGTAAGAACGCGAATCCAAAACCGAAAGGGACTCTCGCACGCGAATCCAAAACCGAAAGGGACTCTCGCAGTCTTCTTAGACGTGGCGAAAGCCTTCGACAAAGTCTGGCACGACGGCTTGATTTTCAAGCTGTACCACATCGGCGTGCCAGATCGTCTTGTGCACATCATACAAGACTTCCTTAGGGATCGAAGCTTTCGCTACCGCGTCGAGGGGGAGCGATCGTCTCCCCATCCTATCAGAGCCGGAGTGCCCCAGGGCTCCGCGCTTTCCCCCTTGCTTTTCTCGCTGTACACCAGCGATATCCCGCGGTCATTTCATCCCAGTGTGCAGCTCGCACTCTTTGCGGATGACACCGCTATCTACTGCTCCGGATGGCAGAGAGTTCACATGCGTGGTCGCCTCCAACGAGCCCTCACCGAGATCGGTGCTTGGTTCAGGAAATGGCGGATCACGGTTAACCCAGATAAAAGTGCAGCGATGTACTTTTCTGACTACAAGCGTGGTCCGCCAGCGAAACCACTGTCCTTGTTCGACAAGCCCATTCCCTGGGCTTCGTCTACCAAATACCTGGGGGTTACCCTTGACACCAAACTCAACTTCAAGGACCATATTAAGCGAGTGCGCGATAGGGCTGCCTTTGTCTTAGGCCGCCTCCACCCTCTCATCTGCAAGCGTAGTAAGCTGTCCCTTAGAAATAAGGTGACGCTTTACAAAACTTGCGTTCGCCCCATTATGACCTACGCATCTGTCGCGTTTGCTCATACTCCCTCAGTACATCTGGATCGACTTCAGGTGATCCAGAACCGCTTTGTCCGCAAGGTGGTCGGGGCTCGCTGGTACCAGCGAAACTCCGACCTCCACTGCGATCTCGAACTCCCATCCATCCGTCAATTTATGAAGGATGCATCCCGCCGCTATTTTGATGCGGCACCTCATCACCCCAACCCTCTCGTAGTCAGAGCTTCAAACTACTGTACAGACACGACAGACTCGCCACCCCGTCGTCGCCGCCCGAGACACGTCTTGAGCGACCCGGATGATCCTATAGCAGCCGTAGTATCGGCTGCGCTAGGATCACCGGACCAGTCTAGCCCTTCTGGCTCAGGTACCGCTTTCGGCACCGGTATAGGATACCAGCGTAACACAATCAGACACCGACCCCGCCGGCGAGGTCGACGTACCCCCCGTAGGTTAGCTAGAACGGTCGCGACTTTCAATAGGGTCCACTCTTCCAGTGGACGTAGCCTTCTCGATCCTCTTATCCCGGCAACGGCCCAAGCCGAGGCTCGCACCCCAGGGGTGCCCTTGAGCTAGTTGCCTCCCACTTTTGACGGCTGGGCGCCCTAAGCGCCCGCCCTCCCGCCCGGTGACGCTGTAAAGGTCGATAGAGACCAACAGCATTAGCTCGTTCAAAAAAAAAAAAAAAAAAAAAAAAAAAAAAAAAAAAAAAAAAAAAAAAAAAAAAAGGCTGTAAGAGACTTCTTAATTCTATGTTACGCACAAATACATAAACAAGGCTTAGACAGACGTCAAACGTATATTTAACAATACAAAACAGCTGTTTAACACTAGTTTTAGGTTTGTTTAAATAATAATAATAATAAGTTTCACGCCAGTTTAACGCCCGGCTGGCTCAGCTCCTAGCGGTCAGGGTCGGTGAACTTAAACACGTAGTTGTTGTAATAGTATATATTGACACTTTAAACACAATAAAAGACAATTAAAACAAAGAAATAACATGAAACAGAATTATCGTCGGAGAGCTAATAAGAATCGCGGTAGCGCGCGGGAAGTCGCGTCTCTCTAATATAATAATAATAAATAAACTGAGATGCAAATATGTGAATATGTGAGTTCTATAATATAAAAAAATATAATTTGGTGGAGATACTAGATGGTATGACTTTTCTGCAAAGTTCATCTAGATAGTAGTATTTGCGCTTTTTTTCAGTTCGCATATACTTGTCCTGCTGCGGGAATCTAACCCGCCACCTCCGGGCTATGAACCTACCTGCTCAATCACTATACTGTAGAGGCTGTCATATGATGAATATGACGCTTGTGATAGTTTTTGTGACCTACATTTTCTTCGCCGTGATCACATCCCATTATACATATCACACCCTATTATAAATGTGTGGACATCTCACACAACGCCATCTAGCCCCAAACTAAGCAAAGCTTGTGGGAACAGGCAACTGATACAATACTTAGATACTTTTTGTTTGTAATAATACATACATAGAATACAATATACCCTATTATAATGAACTGATGGATTTTGTACGAAGCAATGGCACAATAAACAATTGATTTAAATTGACGGCCTTCCTATTTATTAGACGCGCTTGACGCAAAATGGTAAACCTACTTTGATAAATGCGACCTTGCCTCGTATTTCTTTTTACACACATGTATATTTTATCCATGAACGGAATACGTTTATGAATTTATCATCATACACTTAGTGAAATATTAGGGCGTACGTTGCAATTTCCCCAATGAATGACTATTAGTTTGGCTTTTCATTAGATAAATAAATATTTAATTATAACTTGTTCCTGTTAGGTACATAGACGTGTTAGTTGTGTGTTAGTGTTAGGTACACAGGAACTATGGCATTGACAGCATATGTGGTGTGGACGTTGAGCAGGTTGGTTGGGTGGGTCTCATAACCCAGAGACGGCGGGTTCGAGTCCAGCGACAGGACAAGTATTTGTGCACAGAAAAAAAGAGCAAATACTTGTTCTGAGACTGGGTGTTGTGGGACGATGGTCCTCGTAGTTCCTGGGTCCCTAGACACAAGGAATCCTAGCTAGTGTCCAGGATCTATATATGTGATCGTTGAGCGTTATTATTATTACATTATAAACATTGCAAATTTTATACATGTTTTGTTTATAACCTACGAAGTTTAATTTAGGTCAGATATATGAAATTCAACAGAGCAGAAAGAAATATCTAGTAATGTGGATCATGAAACTATATTCTTATTTAATATGTACTGTATATTTAACCTTCACATGTAAATAAAATCTTAGATCACAAGGATCCGCACGCTGTTCCTTAAGGCTGTGCTTCGCCAGGATATGTCCTGGTTTGATACCGACAGCGAATTTAACCTGGCTTCCAAAATGTCTGAGTAAGTAGATAGATAAGCAGTTATAGCCACATTAGCATTTAAATTAGTCCATGTTTTTAAGCCTTTCGATCGTTATCATAAATACATGATTGTGATTTTGTTTTACATTTGGCTGGTTCGATTCCTGTTCAGATATAGGTGGAATTATAAACAACGCAAAACGTAAAAAGTCGTGTTCAGACTACTTATTTTCTCATGGATGCCATTATCAGAACTGAACCAAATTAAAATGGGACCACACAGGAAGAACCAGCTTTAAAATAATAAAAGAATCATCAAAATCGATTCACCCAGTCGAAAGTTCTGAGGGAACAAACATATAGTCGTAAAAAATATATAGTCATATTGAGAACCACCTCGAGAATCTGATGTTTTTAGCCGAATTCAGCGAATTGAATTCAGAATAAATTAAATTAAATGAATTCAGCGCAAATCACGAGTTTGTTGCGCTGGCCGTAGAAACATTAGGCCCGCGGTCGTCCGACACAAAAATAATTTATTCGACAAGTTTCGACTCGATTGGTTCTTGCCTCGGGGGATCCCAGAGCTGGCACATACTTCGCTCAGAAGCTAAGTCTTCTAATTCAGCGATGTAATGCTGCCAGTATTCTGGGAACCTTACCACGCGTAGGTGAGTTGGATAGCATATTTATTTTGTAGATAATGTTTTATTAGTTGTAACTTTTTATTTATTGAGTGCCTGTAGATGCTTTTATACTATAATGTCAGTAAAATTACCTATATTCTCATAAATTAATTAGGAATGACAAGTACCTATATGTTATAATGTTGACTTGTAAAAGTGGTAAAATAACCGAATTCAAAATTGTTAAAGTCGGCTAAAAACATCTTTGAACGCAATCAACAAAAGTAAGTAGGTACTTAAGTCTTATTTGTAAAATTTTGTTTAGAACATCCTGTGCAGTACGTTCCAAAATACATATTTTTTAAATGCTGATATTTATTAAAAAAGACTAGTGCTAAAAAATATTATGAAACTGCTATTTACTTTGGTATTTCTATAATATGTAGTACCTAATGAAGCATAATTGATGGATCCAATAGCTAGACCATCAGGCGTAACAAAAATCATTTCAATTGAAACACTTGAAGCGGTTCTAACATCGTCGATTTTTTAACCGATTTCGAAGAGGAATTTCTCGATTCAGTTGTATTTTACGTTCGTAACTTCACATCTCAGTCGATTCTAAACTGTTATATTTTTTACAGGATATTCCATCAAATTGGTCCATATAAGTTCATATTTTACTAGGTATTAGCTTACGCTAGTACTATATGTAGGGAGATTATCTTTTGATATATAATTATATGTGTGATTATTTATATATTATACGAGCTTCTTCCCGCAGCTTCGCCCGCGGCGTGGCCTATGGGAAAATAATTCCACCACCCATTTCACCCTCTTAAGGGTGTAATTTCGAAAAATCCTTTCTTAACGGATGCCTACGTCATAACATCTACCTGCATGCCAAATTTCAGCCCGATCCGTCCAGTGGTTTGGGCTGTGCGTTGATAGATCACTATGTCAGTCAGTCAGTCACCTATGAGCTATATATATTTAGATTATAATAGATTATAGATATCTGTGATATTATTAAGATTTTGGCTATTTAGCACATAAGATTAGGAGACTCATGACATTACGCTATAATAAAATACCTAAGTATCATATTAACAATTGTTCCAGAAACCTGATGAGTTTGAAAGAGGGAATGGGCGATAAGTTGGCAGTTGTGGCCAATCTAGTGGGCACTTCCATCATCTGTCTGTGCAGCTCCTTTCCTATAGGTTGGGAGCTGACCCTGGCATGCGTCTCGGTGATGCCGCTCTCTGTAGCTGCAGCCGTGGCCCTGTCAAATGTTTGTATTATTCATCATCATCATCATCAGCCTACACTAGTCCACCAGCCCATATACCTCTCCCAATGCACGCCATTAAGCCCGGTCTTCGGCTATACTCTTCCAGTTACTGCCAAATACCTTGCGTATATCACCGCTCCATCTTGCCGCGAGACGTCCTACACTACGTCTGCCGATTCGCGGTCTCCACTCCAGAACACGTCTACCCTAACGGTTATCGGTTCTTTGGCAGATATGACCAGCCCACTGCCATTTCAGCTTGCTAATTTATTAAGCTATGTTAACTTATTTTTCGTGTGTTGGTTGGTTGGTTTGTACATTAACTGTAGCCTATTGAGATTTGTCTTTCCTGAATTGCTCTAGTCACAATAAGTCACAATAAGCCTGTCTCATCAAATGCATACTATTAGTAAAGTAGTAGTCGCAACAACGTAGTAATAGTTAAGATCAGAACGTTCTCCATACATTTGTTAAATCAATTACAGTATCAAACAAAGTCATCTATTCAAGAAATGGAGTCATACAGTCAGGCTGGAAAGCAAGCTGAAGAAGTGTTGAAGTCAGTCCGAACCATCGTCGCCTTCGCTGGAGAG
Organism: Ennomos fuscantarius; assembly: GCA_905220475.3. Taxonomy (NCBI): domain Eukaryota; kingdom Metazoa; phylum Arthropoda; class Insecta; order Lepidoptera; family Geometridae; genus Ennomos; species Ennomos fuscantarius. Next base: position 8,270,267 of record HG992023.1, on the reverse strand, counting down.
AACAAAGAAACGGAAAGGTAACATGGCTTAAAATATAAGCGATTCAATGTCGAATACCGTGTCTAAAATTTACTTGTCGTTATTTCTTTGATCATAATATTTGGCTGTTGGTGCTGATGATAAACATAATGGAGACGGAACACTAACTGTATCATTTCTCTCGCAAGTCTATCGTATTAGTACGTAGTACATAGTATATAAATTTTGGCTGAATAGTTTATCAACTACGAACCCACTGTGTAGTTACCACTTGTTTTCTAGATATAAGCGGCTCCTGGAGCCAGCGGAGGGATTTGGACGTAAACGCGGGTTGTACACCGGAATCGGAAATGGCTTTAACTGGGTTCTCACATACTCCCTAAGCGCAATCGGTCTTGCCTACGGCACTAGACTGGTCATGCAGGGCTTCGACAATGGGCCTTCAGACTCCAATTACCTAGTCGGCACGTTATATGCTGTAAGTTCTTTCCCATGCTGCATGATGTTATGTTAAACTTTTACGGTATTTCCGTACCAGTTGCTGCAAGTTACCTGGCCTATATTATTGCCCTATCTATTTCGTGGCAGAGTTTCATACACTACCGATCTACCGATGCGCAGTTTTCACTTCAGAAACCGTGAGTCCCAATGGTTACGGTTAACGACCACTGGAAGAATAGAGAAGGAAACCTGGCTTAGACGCACACCTTGACAGAGGCCTATGTCTAGCAGTGAGAATAAGGTGATGATCATGACGATGCTGATGATGGAATTTTATACACATCTCAATACTTATCGATTTGCCTGACTCTTATAATTTCTATTATCATTATCTATATTATAATCTTGTATATGACATTGTATACTTGTAAGCATGAATTTCTAGATCGTGTTCAATTCGTATATGGCGACGCAATCGATCACATTTTGCGTGCCTCATATTGAAGTATTCGCAACAGCGCGAGGAGCAGCTGCAAGTATTTTTCACTTACTTGACCGAGAACCAAAGATTGATAGCCTAGACAAGGGTGGCCTATCGCCAAGAAGAGTTAAAGGAGAGATAAAACTCGAAGATGTTTATTTCAGTTACCCTTCCAGACCAGACGTGAAGGTATTTGTTATAAGTTTATTAGTCACTCTGATTTTTATTATTTCTTATGCTTGTATATGTTCAACCTAAAATATTGCTTTCTCAGGTTTTAAAAGGATTTTCAATCCACGTCAAAGCGGGAGAATGTATTGCATTAGTAGGTTCATCTGGTTGTGGTAAATCTACAATATTACAACTGCTACAGAGGCTGTACGACCCACATGCAGGATCTGTAAAACTAGATGGCAAGGACGTAAAGAACCTAAACCTTGGATGGCTTCGATCGTCTTTGGGTTCGTAACTTAAGCTTTTTTGGGATTGTTTATTTTATTTACCTACGACGTAATTTTGACCTATCAATCCGTTTGCTTGTGGATATTTGGCAGGCGTGGTAGGGCAGGAGCCGGTCTTGTTCCGCGGCACCATCCACGACAACATCGCCATCGGGTATCCAGAAGCGACTCGAGAGGGCGTGCAGCGCGTAGCAGAGATTGCGTACGCACATGAATTCATCACTAATCTGCCCAAAGTAAGTCAGCGAGAGAGAACAAAAACTTGTAAAATGAGAGAGGGGTGCACGATGAATAGAATTTTCAAACATCCAACTAGGTATTCCTAGCTTGAAATGCGTAACGCGACTCGTTGCTGTCGGTGCTGTTGGTGCAGCACTTGTTGCTGCTTTGTCTGCTTGATTTTGAGGTGGGTAAAGGTGTGTGGATAGATTGACGCGCGCGTGTATGTGTGCATGCAGGGCTACGATACGGTAATAGGCGAGCGTGGCGCGTCGCTGTCGGGAGGACAGAAGCAGCGCGTGGCTATCGCACGCTCGCTGCTGCGCGAGCCGGCCGTGCTGCTGCTGGACGAGGCCACCTCCGCACTCGACCCACACTCCGAGCGACAGGTGCAAGCTGCGCTCGACAGGGCCAGCGTCGGACGTACTACAATCATGGTTTCACACAGGTGAGTCCTTGTTATAATACCTTATTTCAATAGTTATGCGTGACGTTTAAACCCAACACTGTTTTTAACATTGGAAATTGATTCTAGGTTATCTACTATAGTGAATGCTGATCGAATCGTTTGCATGGATCAAGGAGCTATTGCAGAAGAGGGAACACATGAAGAGCTAATGAAATCAAAAGGTAATTATTTATGAAATTACGCTCTGCACTCCGTAGCGGTTCCATTTTAAGATAGGTTTGTGTAAATTATAATATATATATATATATAATACCACCGTGTGAACTATAAACATTATTTTCAGGTTTCTATCACAAATTGGTGACAGTGGGCAATGAGGTCAAAGAAGCAGAAGAGATCGATCCATTAATCGAGGAAGAGGGAGATAAGGAGAATGAAGAGGCATTATTAGCACCCAGAGTTGACACTAAGAGGAGATCGAGGAGGCTTCATCGACACCATTCATTGAAAAGGGGTTAGTTATTCAATAGAGTAAACTAATATTACATTCAATACTCTAACTTTTTAATGCTTTAATCTGAAATTTGGTTCAATGTTTAACTAAGCATTATAATTATTCCAGAGAGCCACGACTGGATGACTCCCCGTGGTTCTATTTGCTCGGTGATGTCAACTGGCTTACAAAACTTCGTGTACAATGCTGATATTGAGTCTGAGGAAGAGGACGCTGATGTTGAGGTAGTTATAGAAAAAGAGCCACAACTAGAACATTCTTTAAATTCTTGATACTTTATAAATGTAAAACGTAAATTGTAAATAATAAACGGGCAGTATTTGGACCGCGATGAATGACGAGGAGTCAGCAAGTTGGGCACGCTACCTACTGGTAGTGAGACATTTGGACTGGACTGTCGAGTCAATGCAACTTTAGTATACAGTCCAACATTTTTTGTAGTAGTTAGTGTAGTTAAGTAGCATTTAGTACTAATTTGTTTTATTGTTGCATGTAGTAAGTTTAAATAATAAAGGCACAATGCCTGTTTAAAAACACCTTATAATTAAATGTAAATCATTTATTACAATAAAATAAGTACCTACATGTTAATTTTTTTAAGCCCAAGTTCATAAGTAATATTAGAGAAGACTTGTACATTTTTTGACTTCATTTGACTTCGCTGATAACCATAATTTCAGGAAGTGAAGCCTGTGAGCGACTGGGAGCTGTTGAAGCTGAATTCACCGGAGTGGCCACTTGTTACCATCGGGTCAATCGCTGCTTTCGTTCAGGGTGCTTGCTTCCCGGCTTTCGCGTTAATCTTCGGATTTTCTAGTGGAGTAAGAAATCATTTATTGCTTAGTATTCCGAGCAGACATGGTATCCTATGTCTACTTCACGCCAGTAATTGATAACATAGTTTAAGCAATTGTACTTGTTGATCTGGTCAATTATTTTACTGCAAGGCTACATGCACCATGTAACCATAACTATATAGAGGATAAAGAATATAGTAAATGTAGTACAATATGCGATGCAATCGTTTATTTATTAGATTTATTGAAGGATCTAGCAAGTTCATAGCGGTCACTTTTACTATACACGTACATAAAACTTAACTGACGCAGATTTTAAGGCGAGTCAAGCTAATATTATAGGTACTGTTATTTATTCTGTGGCTTTTAAAGTGGTCATAGTGTTAACAATACGCATATAGGTCTTTACCTATGAAATTGCCGTTTTGTTTGAAAAAAGTTAAAGTATTTTTTTTTCGAACTTATTTATTTCTTTTATTCAAAGTAATCACCCCTGCAATCAATGCATCTTTGCCAACGCTGTGGCCGTTTATGGATGCCCTTCTTGAAAAAATCAGCAGGACGGGAGACAACAAACTCTTCAAAGGCGTTTTGTACTGCCTCTCGGGAATTGAATTTTTTTCCCGCTAAAAAGTTGTCCAAATTTTGGAAAAAGTAATAGTCGGTAGGCGCAAGATCTGGTGAGTATGGCAGATGAGGGAGAGCTTCCAAACCCAACTCATGCAGCTTAGAGACGGTCTGTTGTGCAGTATGGGGTCGCGCGTTGTCGTGAAGTAGCAGTGGAGACGACCGATTGACCAAAGCTGGTTGCAGACGTGCGAGTTTCGCCATCATTGTGGTCAGTTCTTCAATGTACACATCTGCAGTAATGCTCTCGCCGTTTTGTAAAAAGCTGTGATGAATCACACCAGCACTAGACCACCAAACTGTGACCATCACCTTTCTAGGGGTCATTTTTCGTTTTGCACATTGCTTTGGTACCGAAACAGGATCTAACCAACTTGCTGAGCGCTTTCGATTGTCAAAAAGAATCCATTTTTCGTCGCACGTAACAATTCGGTTCAAAATTCCTTCATTTCTGTGCCTGTTAAGCAGCGCAAGGCAAGTCTCGACGCGTACGTTGCGCTGGCGATCGTTAAGTTCGTGGGGCACCCATCTATCAAGCTTTTTTATCTTGCCAATCTGTCGCAAATGGACCAATATTGTTTTGATGCTAACATCAAAAGCTGCTGCCAGCTCAGCTGTAGATTGAGATTCATCAGCTTCCACAATCGCCTTTAATTCATCATTGTTGACCAAAGTTTCCGGACGACCACGAGGTTCATTTTTCAAGTCAAAATTCCCAGAACGAAACCGAGCAAACCAATAACGGGTTGTACGTTCGTTTGTACAGTTCTCTCCGTAAACGTCGTTGATGTTACGTGTCGTTTGTGCCGCGTTGGTGCCACGACGGAACTCATATTCCATAATTACACGAAATTTCAAAGTATCTATTATGAGGAAAAATGTTGAAATGTAATGAAAATACAACGCTAATCAATAAACAAAAGACTTATATTGTAAATAGAATGTCATATTTTTAAAACAAAATTAATTTGAATTTAGAATTCATAGCCAATCAAAACTTTTTTTTGTTTGAAAAAGTCTGTAGTGCAATACGGCAATTTCATAGGTAAAGCCCTATTATATAAAATTTTCGTGTCACAGTGTTTGTAACAAAACTCCTCCGAAACGGCTTGACCGAGTCTTATGAAATTGTATGTGTATATTTAGGAGGTCAAAGAATACGTCGTAGACTATTATTTCACCATCACCATCACTGATTTTCATCACCACGTGGGACGCACCTATAGTATTACATTATCTGTGACGGTATTACGTCATGTCATCATAGAGTTCAACTCTTTCATTTATGGAAATTCGTAAGAGTGCTATGATCAGACATGAGTAATAGCTTGAACTGTGAAAATTGACATGTCTCTTCTCTCGAGAAAGCGTGTGACCAATGAACGATCACGCAGATCACGTAGTATGCCTTTTGCTGCGTTTTTATTGGTCAGACACTTTATCGATGGAAGAGATACGTCGATTTCTCAGCATGACCAGTAGAAATTATTCAAACACCCGAGCTTCGTTAAGTGGGCATTGGTCAGTTTCCGCCGGGGGCGAGATGGCTGGACTGCTAACGTGACCCCGCGACTGCAGTCCAGCCAACTCGCCCCCGAGTTGTTTCGGACCAGCATCATCCTAAATTAAGTTTTAGCTAGTACTGAAAATGCATAAGGAAAATCATTTCACTTTTTCCCTTTAGATCTTCATATTGTCGGACCGCAACCAAGCGCTATACCAGGCTGACGTGTTCTCCGGAATGTTCGTGGTGGTGGCTGCCATAGCGGGCATCTCCATGTGTCTTCAGAGCGTTACTTTCACAAGCGCTGGCCTCAAGATGACAACTCGGCTGCGCGTTCGATATCTTTCAGCACTGTTGAGACAGGTTAAACTAGCTTTACTTTAAGTATCGGGGGCGAGTCGCGAGAGACTGCAGTCGCGACCCCTTCTCGCCCCGGTACGGCGGACGAGGGCTCACGGGAGGGTTTTAGTGGGTTCGAGTCCCACATACCCCCCCCCCGTGTGCCGAGAAAGCATATCACCAATGAACGATCAAAAGAGATATATATGTGTTGATTTATACAGTTTGAACTGTAGAAATAATTCGAACACCCAAGCGTCGGTAAGTCGGGTGTTGGTCGGTTGACAGACATTAAATTAAATCAAGTTTTAACTAGAACTCAAAATGCAACCTTAAAAGCAACCTTATATAGGTCACTGTCATTCACACTCACAATGATGTTTTGTAACGAATTCCCTATTTTCTTTTGTTTTCCAGGAAATTGGGTTTTTTGATAAGGAATCAAACACGGTGGGAGCTCTCTGTGCGAGCCTGAGTGGAGACGCCGCGGAAGTCCAAGGTGCCACTGGGATGAGGATCGGCCTCATCTTGCAAGGATTGAGCTCCGTGGTTGTTGGATTCCTGTTGGCTATCAGCTTTAATTGGAAACTTACATTGGTGGCGACCGCGTTTCTCCCATTGGTTAGTCTATTGAAAAACTGAATTATATCTAGTACTAAATTAAATTTAAGTGCTAAAAATGTTAATCTCGTCAAAGGTTTATTCAACACAGATAAAAAAAGCTAAAGTCTATCAGCACTGAAGTTTGACTTCTTTTAAGTCACTCTTATCTATTTATGTTATTTTTTATGTGTATCAATTATATATAATTTTTTTATTAGGTACCTATCAAATTCATCTATGATTCTTTGTGTAAAGAGTGCTATTCGTTATTAACTCGCTTGTTTCTTTTGTTATTGTTTTTTTATGTTGATGAATGATGTGACGCGTTAGTAGTACACCTGATGTTAAGAAAGACGGCAACCCATAGCAGAGCAGTGTCACTCGAAACTCTAAAATATAAATTTTCGCGCGACACTGCACTGCGCACATCATCACAGTCTGGTAATAAGATTACGAGACTGTGAGATCAGATCATAAACTCTCAATTGCCCAGTAATTTTACTAGCTACAATGCCCTTTACACTACAACAGAATAACAGAATAACTGGCAGTGCGGTGGTACCTACCTAAACAAACTTTGCAGATAAGTCCTACCATCTAGTAAAACAAAAATTGTTAACATATCGTTCATAATATAACTTCAAATTTATTGAATAAAAATGTTTACAGATGGTTGGCAGCATTTGGCTTGAAGGTATCATATCTCAGAAGTCGCAAACGGACGAGCGTGCCGCCATGGAATCAGCTACGTCCATAGCCACAGAAGCAGTTGTGAGCATCAAAACTGTACAAAGCTTAGGTAGGCCACCAAATTAGCATACATCTAATATATCTACGAGTGATTTTTGCATAGGTTTTTGGGTAAAATCATCGTCGTTAGTTTCCGCTAATTAATAACAGCTCAATCAAATTTATCTAACATAACATGGAGGACTTAAATAAATAAATGTCTCATTCGGACATAGAAAAGCGGACCCTACCGATGGAAAAAAAGACTCTCGAATGGCGCCATTAATGACGGTAGGAAACACAAGCACATAAGATCGTCCATCGCTACACAACATACGAAATAAAGCGCGCGCTATATGTCATATACATAATTTTATACATATATACACATATCTCCGAAATTTTAGGGTACTTATATATTTTAACTATTGAAGTATGTTCAAAAAGCGCGCCATTTCAAGTTATATTCTAAAAAGCGCCCCTTACTCTTTGTTTGTTTTTAAATGTTAAATGATTATAAAATTCTTTGTTAATTACCTAAATAGTTAATATTAAAGAAACGGATGAAATTAAACGTATATACAACAGTCATTTAAGTAAGACAATTTAGCCTAAGAGTTCTTCTCTTTTTCTTCTCTGAAATTACAATAAAATACTGTATTATTTTTTTTGTAACATATGAGTAGCTCTGATGCATAATAAAACGAAATTTCATTAAGAAAATGTCGTAATTTTATATTAACTAAGTATTATTCAGGGACAAAATGTCAGTGATATATTTTTCCAGGTATTGAGAAGACGTTCCTGGATCGTTTTGAGGCAGCACTGGAGGAGGCGTGCGTCGCAGTGGTTAATAAGACCCGGTGGCGAGGTCTGGTTCTCGGCCTCGGAGTCTACGTGCCTTTTATGTCTTACTGCTGTGCCACCGTGTACGGAGCGATACTTGTCTCCAAGGGAGAGATCGAATACAAGATCGTGTTGCTGTACGTAACATTCTATTTTCCTCAATTTAACTTGCCACCAAATTAACTGCGTTTTTCCGATGGAGCTTTAGAAATTTTACTTTATGTTGTTATCGGTGATGTGAGAATTGCAAGGTATACTGCACTCACGTGCAAACTAAAAAAAAGAACAGGTAAAATGTTGCCCAACAATTAAAATATATTCAAGGTGGATTCTCGAATAATACTAACATCAATTTCGTTTCGATAACTCAATAACACCCTTATCTTAACACATCAAATTAGGAATTGTCTGGCTTTCCCCTCTCTTTGACTTCTGGCTTATAACTGTAATGGTAGTGGTAGCTATTAAGTCATGCGAATGCGATCACGTCAATCATCTGTCATGAAAAATCTGCTTACAATTGTGAGAAGTAAGTAAGTAGTCAGCCCTGCTGTAGATATTTTTAGGCTTTACGACTATTGTTTATGACAACAACCGTCACCCATTCGACGTTGCTTAACTGATCGGTTAATAACAGCTAATCGAGCTTCAGTATGGGCTTTGAGTATCATCATCATCATTATCCTCAACAGCCTGAAGACGCCCACTGCTGAATATAGACCTTCACCACAGAGCGTCACTTTGAGCAGCCGCTCTTGTTTTCCTGCTACATCCATCAGGTCCCCGCTCTACGCATAAACCAATCAAAAGAAATGTTTCTATTCAGAGTAAACGAAGCTATCATGTATGGAGCTTACATGTTGGGACAGTCGCTAGTGTATGCGCCAAGCTTCAACTCTGCCAAGTCTAGCGGAGCCAGGATCCTCTCCCTCATTAACAGAACGCCTAAAGTTAGAACGGAAGATGGAGTCAAAGATAAAAAGGACTGGGTAAGAAGTTATTATGCTTTATAACGAGTAATTTTTATCCATGTGTATTTAGTGAGTTTTTTTCTGTATTTGGCTAAAAGAGTCTCGACTTGTTTTGTGGACCATAATATAAATATCTACCTAACTGTTTAGGCTTCTACTGGAAACTTTAGTGTGAGGGAAGTGGAGTTCGCTTACCCTACCAGGCCAAACCAGCAAGTGTTGCGTGGTATCGACCTAAAGGTGGAAGCCGGCAAGACAGTGGCTCTCGTTGGCTCCTCCGGTTGCGGCAAGTCCACCATCCTGCAGTTGCTGCAGAGGTTCTACGACCCCGACTCCGGGAATATTGTAAGTTTGCTTCTGCTTTTGCATGTAGGTATGTATCTACTCATCAGTACCATAACAGAATTGCGGCAAGTCCATCAACTATAAGCAAACCTTTAGGAACTCTAATTATCAATTGTACAAATTATTCTGTGTTGTTAATATGCGTCTATTATTACAAACAGAAACATAAAAGGAAAGCCGCGTATGTAGGGAAGTACGCCACATGATTTTACTCGATGGCAACGTTGTTAATACAGGAGTCTACGGGACATATTAGCCATAGTCATTCCAGTGAAGTTAAATAAATTTAATAAATGTACCATGCCCAAGAATATTTTAATCATAATATTAAAAGAAGTGAAATCGGTAAGTAATTATTAGATACAGAAGAGAGGCTGAAAAACCCGGTTATTAGTAACTACTTTCGCACGCGTGGACTACAGTTTATTCAAATTAACGCCATAATCAATTTCGTCAATCAATTCAGTCTTATGTCCATGATAGGCATATAGCCAACAAACAGAGACAGGCGGCTAATTTCGAATTTATCATATTAGCTACATAATATAGATTTTATTAGCATTATAAAGCTTATAGAAGAAACTACAGTGATTATGGCAAAGTCAAGTAGAAAGACTTTTTTAAAGAGATTTGTTGCAAAATTCTTCGCCGTAACAATGACTAGCCATTTTATACTGATGACGAAAAGTATTTAATGGATGTCTTATCTTTATTGATGCTGTAGTTAATCCGTCGTTGTATTACGACTATCTTTATTGACGGGTATACTAATATTCGAAATAACATGGAGGATTATATGATACTCTGTATAAAAACAATCAGGAACTGGATGGGCGAGACACGCGGTCGTCGCTGACACTGGCGCGGCTGCGGCGGCAGCTGGGCGTGGTGCAGCAGGAGCCGGTGCTGTTCGACCGCACGCTGGCGGAGAACATCGCGTACGGCGACAACAACCGCAAGGTCACCATGCACGAGATCGTGGCTGCCGCCAAGGCCGCCAACATCCACAGCTTCATCGTGTCGCTGCCCAAGGTAGACCGCGCGCCGCGCACCGAGTCGCCGCTCCCGCTCGCTCCCTCTCACCCTCTCGCTCCCGCAGGGCTACGAGACCAACCTGGGCACGAGCGGCGCGCAGCTGTCGGGCGGACAGAAGCAGCGGGTCTGCATCGCGCGCGCGCTCATCCGCTCGCCGCGGCTGCTGCTGCTCGACGAGGCTACCTCCGCGCTCGACGCCAACAGCGAGCGGGTAAGAATCTTCTGAAAAAAAAAACATTTTTTTTGCAAAGTTACCTTTCAGCAGCCCCAACGAAGCTTTATGTATGTAAATAATTTTACCTCTACCAAAAGAGGAGACAAATGTATTTGATTCCCTAATGCCTACATTTAAATGTATGAAAGGTACAGTGGACTCAGGAACCAAAATTGGAGCAAGAAAATGAAACAAAGTAATTTGATAAGCCAAACACCAACCTTATCTAATGTGAAAAATATAGCATGACATGATTTTAGGTAAACTTGACATCAATACGGAAACATAAAATTTTCTTTCGTCTGTTTGGAAATGCCTATAAGTAATAAAGTATTATTTGAAGTATTTAATAAGTGCTTAGATATAAAATTGAAACTCGTCCCATCAAAGATTCGACGTCAAGTTATATGCTAAAAAACATTAGGCATAAATGTAAATAAAAGCATTGGATCATCAAGTACCTCTAGAAATGTTGTTGGCCATCGATTTCTCTGAGTTGACTGCTTGCAGGCCGTAGCAGAAGCGCTCGACAAGGCCGCTAAAGGCCGAACTTGCATCACCATTGCGCATCGCCTCTCCACCATCAAAGACGCCGATCTTATCTGCGTACTAGACAAAGGTAGGTTATCAGTACCTAGGTAGTGCAAAACACTTTATATAGGTCAAAGGAAAAGTAGGTTTATTACTTACCAATAGAAAACCTTGCATTGTGTAAATAGTATATTCTTAACAATAGTAAACTATTGTTAAGTATATACCATTTCCTTATTATATATATTAGTATATTAAATATATAGTAAACTATTGTTAAGAATAAACTATTTCACACACACACCTCGCGTTAAATCACCTAGTCGTATTTGATAAGAGCAAATAATCACTTTCTTATTTATAAACGCATATATCTACTTACCTGTCTATAAAATATAATCTGTCAAGTCTGTCGACCAACAACACTGACGAAACGTGATCACGTGTGAAAGTAAAGCAAAAATTAACAATTCGAGTATTTATGTTCGTATTTATAAAATTAGTGTTCATTTATAATAATTCTAAGATAATTCTAAATTTCAGGCAAAATAGTGGAACGAGGCACGCATTCGGAACTAATGAATTTGAAAGGCCGATACTGGAAAATGTGTAAAGGACAAAACGTATCGTAGAATTATAGTAACTATTATATTTTATAACCACGTTATTGTCATAGAGTATAAGTTGATTAAAACTTAGTATTATTAAGTTAGTAACTCCAATATTATAAAATAACTGTTTATTAATATTATTTCTAATCTGTTAGTATTTGGTTACTTAGTAATGCAGTAAAACAATGTAAATTTTATAATACCTACTTCACGAATAAGTGCGTGATACGCTTAATGCATTTCTGCAAATTGATTTAACTAGATTATCTGAAATTACAATAAAAGTTGAATTCAATTTACTTTTTAAACTGTCTTCTCCGCTTTTTATTATGTATAAGTTGCCCTATTTACTGTTACCTACATTATTTAATACTATTGCATTAGTCATAATAAGTATCACACAATGTTATATTATTTTAAATAACTAACTACTACAATAATGTAACAACTACTTCTAAATACTATTAGCTACACTACCTACAACAACAAAAAACTTTTGGACTATATACTAGCCGCGATGACCTATAGACAGTCCAAATACTCCAGCCCACTACCGGTAGGTAGCGTACCCAACATGCTGGCAGCAAAAACTTCGATGAACTGCAATGCAATGTTATTAAATAATAAAGAACCCAAATACGATAATGTTTATTTTTCTCCATATATTATGTAAGTACTTATCAATAATAGTAAACAAGTACGATATTATTGTTATTTTTATGGTTTAATAACCTTACCCTATAACTGAAGCACCTGTCTACTTATATGTGATACTAGCTTATGCCCGTGGCATAAGAAAGAAGAAGAAAATGTTTCATAGATCATTCAACCACCCACTTCACCCTCTTAGGGTGTAATTTCGAAAAACCCTTTCTTGGTGAATACCTACAAAGAACACGTCTCCAAATTTCAAGTATATCTAGGACCAGCGGCTTAGGCTGTGCGTTGATATATAAGTCACTCAGTCAGTCAGTAAGGACTTTGAATTTAAATGTATAGATATCACAATGAAACTGAAATGAAATAGATATAATTATGATTCATCATCAACTGACGTCCACTGTTGAACATAGGCTTCCTCCATAGAGCGCCCTGTTGAGTACTCTCCTCTTGCATCAAACGGCTCCCCGCCGTTTTGCCCAGGGGGGTGATCACGAAACTTTGATTGCAATGCAACAGGAGAAATTTCCATACTAACTATGCACATAAACTGCGTATTCAAACTGTCAAATCCATACAAATTTTGTGTTTCTATTGGTTGCAATCGAGTTACGTGATCGCCCAGCAGATCGTTGGTCCACGGAATAACTAGTGTAGGTAAATAGGAACTGTAACTTGTAACCGCAACAAAACCAATTCTTATAACGCGAAGCAAAGCCATTCTGGGAGGGCACAGCCACGGAGATCAGTTTTAACCTTTTCCTGCATTTAAAATTCAGTTTGATAGGTAAGTTTTAAAGAACTTACAACCAAACCATGATTATTATTAGTAGTCACCCAGATGGAACACTGTGCAGATAAATTCTAAATATTTTAGGTACGTACTTCACTCAAGAGTTTATGCTGTCAAACTTCGAGTGGAACATCTAATTAGGAACGTGCTCTATACTATCTTACTATTATAAAGACTTATTAGTTGCGGCCCCGTGTTTTCACCCGGAGATAGTCAATATTCAATAATATCTTATTTGTAAATCCCGCGTAAAACCTATCCGCATTTCCATTCAAATCCGTTCAGTTGTTGCGACGTGAATAGAGAAAAACACAGACACACGTAGTATGATAGTTTGATTAAAGGTGCCAACCTAAAGCGGTGCAATTTACCACGGGAACTATTTGATCATCATCATTTATGCGTTTACAGCTGAATATAAGGCCCTAATTACATGGAGGGTGCTATACATTCACTACGCTTCAGCGTCTTGGTGATCGTATGAGATTATAATGCAGACTCAGGGGAATGGTGCTGTCTTGCATTCCTTGGATATCGCCTGCCGACACTAACGGTGCCCGTGAGAAGAGATAGGAACTCTTTAAAGCCGGATATAAAGTATTCACTTAGTCGTGTATTGAACAATTTGTGTTGGTTTCATCGATTTGGGTTTAGCGATAGTCACAAATAATAACGAACACAACGTTTAATTTTTATATATCAGTACGTTAGGGATTATGCAAATCATGAATCAAATATAGCGACAGTTTTATCGTAAAGAAAGATTAATGTTGATTAAGTGAAGGCTGTTCAGTGGAATTTTTTAAGGGTTCTGTACACATTTGAAAAAGTAAAATGATTTTTTTTAACTTATAGTCTTATGAAAACCCCTTTAAAAGAATCACGGATATGAAATATGTGGTTAGAGAAGATATTTATAGACACTACACAAACTTTAGAGACACTAGGTAAGCCTACGTTAGGTAGTCCACGGTTTGCCCTTGTTTCTTCATAATATTATCACAGACAAAGTGATATTGTTTGCAATAAGATCGATTTAGAAAATCACATTTGGAGGTATAAATAAATATGCATAGAATTTATGTATGTCCATTTGTCTTTATAAAAACTCATCACCCAAAAGATAGCCGTTATAGATTACGTTTTACCACCAACTCGTCTGATGGTGAGCAACAGCGTGGCTGTAGATGGAGCACGTAAACCTAGACCAGGGGTCGGTAACCTACGGAGTGCGAGCCACATGCGGTTCTTTGGATGCGACGTGCGGCTCTTTAGTTCCATTCAAAAATATAACTTATTTTATTTAAAAAACACATTTATGTACGTACTATTTATTATAGTCAAGAAAAAAATGTGTAACTCTTTAAAAACTTTGAAAGTTTGTAAATTGTTATTTGACTCTTCTGATTCAAAGGTTGCCGATCCCTGCCCTAGACAGTACCTATTCACTCTAGCCTTGAAAACACCTAAATCATAAGTTTCAGGAAACACTTTCCTTAGCATTATGCACTATAAAAGTGGAAACAAATCGTTTAGTATCAACGAATTCTAAATCTCTTACGTCTTTTTCATAAAAATCGGGTTATCCAAAAAGTAGTTATAGGATATAGGTATTATGAAATAAGGGTTCCCACACCATACCATCGCCCGCATGGACGACCAGAAGGTTGAATCACAAATATTATAAATCACGAAGCTCAACACGCTCATAGTTGTGATCGAAGAAGGAAGGAACGGGGAGAGAAAAAAATATGCAGAAAAGTGTAAAGAAACGCAATTAGAGATGGTAAGAGAGAAGTGGAAGGAGAGGATAAAAAGCATAAGATTAATCAATCAGTGCGAAGATGAGGAGGGTCAGCTAGTATTCGATAATATGCGCTGCGGAACCATATCTCAGTCATATCTACTTTACTACGACGCCAAATATTTGCGAACATGTTGGAGACAATTTGTAAAGACTGCTCAAAAAACCTGCCTATAATCTAACTACGTCATCGACGTCTGAGTTTTATTGACGTATTTTGTAAGAATATGTTGAAATTAACGGAGTTATATCGTGAAATCTTTCACGGGAAATGCGTGTGAATTTGAAGGTTATTTTTACCATGCTTTTGTGGACCTAATCTTTTATTAGATGATTCCTTTGATGTAGGAAAAATAACCACCGAATACCAAAGATGGAAGTAGATGTCATTTTGAAAGTACAATTGCTATTTGTTAAAAATAAGATAGACACTTATTGTCATTCCATTGCGGAACCAGGAACTTAATCTTATAAATAAAAATAAATATGTGTGGATATTTCACACAGAGTCATCTAGCCCCAAACTAAGCAAAGCTTGTACTATGGGAACCAGATAACTGATAAAATACTTAGATACTTCTTGTTTGTAAATACATACACAGAATACAATGTAACATCCAGACAAATCACACAAATCACACACTCATCACACGAATGTTAGTCCTGGGTGCGAATCGAACCCACAACCTGTATTTCAGAAGGCAGGGATACTACCAACTGAGCTATCGGGTCAGTCATCAATCTGACATAATATATTTGATATATTTATATCGCTTTATTTTTGCTATACTTTCATACATATAAGGGACAAGCTAACAGAGCTCTCTCTCTCCTCGAACTCTTTTTTTTTCTCTGCGTTACTACAAACGCCGATTTAAAAAAAAATTAACAAAGAGCACTGACTCACAGTGCAGTGCAAGGTATAGGCTGGTGACAGACGATCATTATAGATGGCAGGGAAGCCTGTGATGTGAAGAAAGGGGTATAAAAGAGTTATTAGAGTTGTGGGATGTTGATGAAAACTTATAACCTGCTTACCCCATATTGAACAGGTACCTTCTAAATTTACGTGCTCTATTTTTGGCCACACCATCGCACACCATCAGGTCAGTTTAAGGTCATCAGTAAATCTATCATGGATACAATAAAAGAAATGTTTTTACAATAATGGGGAGGAATGGTCCCCTCATCGAAATATATTTTTTTAGTTTGGTTTTTTGTTGCTTGTTTGCCTAAAGCAGTAAAGATTGCAACACACCAGCGTGGCATTAGGCACAGCCTGTGATCTTACGGCTACGTATGACTCGCGCCACATTCACGCCATAGTCGAACAGGATAATTAGATTACTTAAATTTTTTAAAAGCTGAATGTGTTTAAGCAATATTGATGAAAAGCATGCTGCCACCGATCCTAGGTAAATATAAGTAAGTGTAAGAATAGAATAGAATTTACTTACGTATAAAAACTGTGTACATGCAAAGGTCTTAAGCTATAAAAATGATCAAAAATATAATTATCCATTCTGGACGTATAATATAATTAGGTATACAGCACTTAGCACTTAAGTAAGTAACTAATTAGTAATAATAATAATTATAAGTAACTAAATGGGTCTAAAACAAAGTATTTTATTACATTACAATATTAAAATGCTTAAAAATGTCTAAGTATAAAATATAGGTTCTTCAAAAATTTGTTTTGAAAGAGAGGTGGGATGATTAAATTCTTATTTTAATTTATATTCTTATTATAATTTTAATAATATAAACTGATATACGTTTTATGAAAGGAATATTATATTTAACCTCAATATTATAGCGAAAATGAAAACTTATAACGTAAAACAGCCCCAATAAACATTAATTATGAAATGCAAACGTAATTAAACGTGCACACACGTGAAGTGTATAAATATCAGTCAGTTGTGATAGATAATTTAGTACGAGAACTCACTTGCCGGGGGCATCTTTGCTGTAAGCTCTACGCATTCGTCAGATGCTGTGCGCTGGTGCTGAAACCGTACACGTCTGCGCAGCGTTGTGGTGAAAAATAAATCAATCAAATAGCATTTCATGTTCAAACATTTACATCACAACTTTTCACAATGAGAATGGAAAAGAAGGAAAACATTCAGTGAGTATTTAAGGCTAAATACCTAATATGATACTAAAATAGAAATCAAGGCTGAATTTATATTCTGTGACTGAAAATCAACGGTGATATAATTACTTACCTAATCATATTTATCGTGCTGTGCTCGTATTTTCAACCGACTCTAAAAAAGAAGGTTCTTAATTCAATTGTTTTTTTTTGTGTTTGTTACCTCAAAACTTTCTACTGGATTAATCGATTTCGATGATTCTTGTTTATTTGTGTGCTGGTGCTTCCTGCGTGGTCCCTTCAATTTTTTCCAGTTTTGACAATTACAATTATGAGAAAACCATATAAGTCTAAAATCGGTTTTTGCGCTTTCCGTTTGTTATGTGTTCGTCTCGTATTTAATGGCCCGTATCACGGCACGGTTATCAGTCGTAGATTAGTGCTAAAATCTAAATTATATTCATAAAACGATAATTGCATGAAGGACTCACCCTGAATTGATGGTTTTATTGTCAGATTCAGAAGGTAGTACTTCTTGACAGGGCACGTATTGTCAGTAGATTCCTCTCCACCTGTAGCTTGGATGCTGCCCCGCTTCTGTCGGCAGTAGTTTTAGGTTTTTATAATATTACAAAGTTTTATTTTTATAGGAATATTGTAAAATTCATTGACTTTAAATGTGAATAAATAACGTATAACATTATGTAATGTGCGATCATTCATTCATTACCCTATAAAATTTAGGTTAGCTAGCACTACTTACTAATTTAGAACTAGGAGGAACTACTTGCAATGTCTGAATATTTGGAAGACCTTTCTTCCTACCATTGAATTAACAGTTTAGCAATGAGAAAGGGCAAGGATATAATCAAATTAATCTTAAGTAGGCTAAAAATCCACTAGACTTTACATGACACAAAATATTACTTGAAATCTTAAAAGAGTTCTCACAGCTCTCATTTATTTTAATGTAACGATTACCTTAATTCATTTATAAGATACTTTGAATAAATAAACCTATTCATTTAATTACTTATTGTTTTCATAGTCTACATAAGTGGGATATATCCTACTTGAATAATTAAGAAAAATGTAGGTAAATAGGTGCAGTATAATCTGCATTTACTAATTGTACCAAAGACGCCATCGAACATTGCCCCAATGCTGATAATAATATTTTGTAATCTTGTCACTATTCTTTAAACTATAATTATATACAAAAGAGTTTAAACATTTATTTCACTACAATTCAGCACTGTATTAAAACCGTCGCGCATTACATGTGTAATCTATGTAATTAAAACGTTTATTTATAAACATTTTAATTTACTACTAAGCTATAAACAGTATTAAAATTTACAAGAAATTACTTAGTTAAAATTATACTATGCCTAAATAAGTTAATATATAAGTAATTTCGGACATTCGAACGCTGATACCTGCATCACCAGTGCTGTGACCGTAGCTAATGCAACTTGGTTAAAACACCATTAAATTTATTTTAAATTTAAGTCTTAACCTACGAAATTGCCGTTTTTTATGAAAAGAATGGAATATGGATATTATGGACAAAAGGCTACAAATTCTTCAAAGGTATTTTTACTGTCTGTACATATAAATCTTATATATATAAATATCCAGAACTGAAGCGGGCTAAGTACAGTTGGTGCGTTCGTTTTCAGTGTTCGCTCCGTAAACGTCCTTTATATTGCGTGCCGCGTTGCTGCCACGACGGTACTCATTTTTCATAATTACTCGAATTTTTAACGTATCCATGATAAAAACAACACTATGCAATAAAAGAAAATTTAATTTAAATTAATTAAACAATTAATACAATTTTTTTTATTGCAGAAAAATTAAAGATCCGGAAGTAAAAATTTCCTACTTTACAATTGTAAGTATACACCTACCTATATAATCACGTAATGAATACGATAGATTGAAAATTTTTAATAATCTTTTTAAAGTTAATAAGTTAATATAAATACTTGTGGATATTTCAAAAGTACTAAAAATCTTCCACTTGGTTTATTATATAATTAAACACCACTACCTATGCCTGACCCAGTTTATTTAGCGGTATAACTTAGATACCTACAGATGTAAATAAAGCGAATTCTGTGCCTGGGTACAAGTAATATAACTTTTTCATCGTTCTGTTATCATATTATGCTACCAATTAAGTGATTTAGTTCAAAATGCTACAAAGCTTATTATAATAAGAATAATGTAATTATATTAATGCTCAATAACGCCCAACCAAAAGTTGTCCCGGAATATTATATACGCGAGCGAACTTTGGCAATTAACTGAAACGCGAAATTACTTTGTTATTCATGTAGAGAATGAGCTCTGTATACCTCTAATTGAAGGGTTGAGAATAAAAAGGGTTTAACTGTCAAATTGACAGTTTCGAGAAAATTGACTTTAAACTTCAACGACGTCATTTTAATGTAGAGTACTTAAAGGTAATAGACAAGGTTTATGTAAGTTTCAGTTGCTTGAAAATGTTTTAATTCTATTTTAAAATACTAAATATAGTACTAATTCATAGAATTACTGTAAAAGTATAATATAATAAAATAAATATAGTAATGTTTTTATGCTAAGCGAACTGTATTCCTGTGACAGATAAACCGTTTTTAGACTCAAAATCTCGAGATTTAAGCCTCATTTCGGTATTTTGAGAATGTATTACTGTAGATAATTTCACGCTGAATCCAACGATACCCATAAGTCATTTTGTGAAAAAAATCAGATAAACCCTTTTTGTTCTCACCCCTTCAATTATGAAAGGCTCACCAAGTGCATCCTATAACAGCGCTTATGCATTTGGGACAACTCGTGAAGTCCAACTAAAACCCGCACACAAAATATGAAATTGCAACTTATTTCCCATAGTTTTGTTACGGTATAAAAAATAAATGCCATGATTTACTTTTGCTAATATCAATAATTTTTATCAATATTTTTAAAATTAATGCCAATAATTATAGATAGCTATACCTAGCAACATTTTCCCATAGTTTCGCTATGGGACATGCGTTGAAATATTAGCTACTGCGGTTGGAATCATCCTGGGCTTGCTTAGCGGTGGTGGAGTCTGCTATAACCTGGCGCAAGTGGGGGAGCTAACCACATCCTTTGTGGATAGAACTGCCTATCCAGAGAGACTTTCTACCTACCTGCCACTCACCTCCATCTTCGGGGGAGGACGGCGTCTGTGAGTATGGTATTTATTACATATATTGTTGATAATAACAGAGTATTTTGATCTAACTAATATCGGAATTAATAAAGCCACTGTGTGCAGATTTAATTCACTCTGATAAATAGAACAGTTGAGGTTTGTGTGTAACCTGTTAGTAGATCTATCAAAGTTTGATAAAGCAACAATGAAACTTCTGTCAAGGAATAAAAGCTGCATTATCGAGCTTATGTTTATTTAACGAGGACAGATCATGACTTCTGGAATACCTCTAGAATTGATTTAGAGCACATAAATGATTAGCGTTTAAACTTGTAAAGCATGGTCAAAGGTTAAATGGGCGGCAGTCGTAATTGTGAAAATATATTCATACAAATATTTGTTTGTCTACCGTCTGTTAATACGAAATTTGGCATTTTTTCAATATATTTAAAAATTTCTTTATATAAATAAATATTACATTTTACCTACAATTTAAGAAGTCTCTTAAAACTTTGAGTACAAAATGTAAGAAAAATAAAATAATTAGAATACTCTTTCCTCCTTCCTTCTCGTGTAGGCAAGCGATGATAGCTCTATAGCATTTAGATAATAGGTAACCACCTGCCTACCTACGAGAAAAGAGTAAGGAATTATTTAATTATATTATTCATAGACTAGTATTATATAATCTAGAGATATTTTATAGATTTCAATCCGTAAGTGTTTAAAATAATGTACTATGTATTACGTAATTCATGTCTAAATTATAGGTATATGAAAAAGCTTATCGGCTTGTAAAAAGTCATCTATTATCATCGTAAAATTTCTATAATCCAGAATAAATGCATCGCACGAGGAAAACATGGCTGCACTTGTAGAAGATGCAAAAGCGATGGCTATAGGAATGTTCATCAGCATTGGAATATCTATTATGTTCAACGTGATTTCAATTGGTCTCATCGGATGGAGTGCGCTTAGGCAGGTATGTTACCATGTGTGTGTAATAAATACCATGTATTTATTAGGGAGAATTCTGTGCCCATATTTAATTTCAGTAACGTCGGTAAAATCATTTCCAGGGGTGATTACGAACTTTGCCTGCAATGCAACAAGACAAAATTTCATTCCGAATTTGAAAATTTTCGTACTAACTATTCACATAAACTGCGTATTGAATCACGTATCTTGATTGGTTGCAATCAAGATACGTGATTTCTTAGTAGATGTCTAATTTAATCACTATGACAGATTGACTCTCCGTACATAATAACTATTACGTATTATTTGCTGTCGGTAAAGCAATGTCATAATAGTTGACCTTAATTATTGAATCTGATCCCGTAGTTCCCGAGTTGGTTTGTGTGCTGATTAATATATCGAACATATTAGGTATAGTAAAAGATTTCAAGGCAATCAGATACTCTATAAATATCATTAAGGCACAATAAGTTGTTTGTAGAAGGTCTTTGTCTCCGAAACGAATTGTACGAAGACCTACTGTGAAAGAAAATAAAAAAATATTATTAATAATAATAATGTTCAACGATCACATACATAGGTCCTGGACCCTAACTAGGATTCCCTGTGCCTAGGGACCCACGAACTACGAGGACCATGGTTCCACAATACCCAGGCTCAGAAAAAGTATTTGCATTTAAAAGTATTTTATTTATTTATTTCTTTTTCCTGTGCACAAATATTTGTCTTGCCGCGGAAATCGAACCCGCTGCCTCCGGGCTATGAGCCAACCTGCTTAACCACCACACTACAGGGGAACTATGTAATTATATAATCAATACAAAAGATATCTAAATTCTGATTGTCATATAGTAAGTGATATATGATAATGAGTTTCATTGTTATACCAGCCTACTCTAGTGCATATGCATAGCTATCTGATATCCGCTTGTGTATGGTTGGTAGCACTCAACTTCAAAGTGACAAAACGGATTTTGTTGAAATTTGGTACATACGTAAAGAGATGATACGTTAGAATTTATTTTTTATGTTTTTTTTTTGACCCTCCATACTATTACTTATGTTTAGTACCAAGCTTGCACGTATCATGGCCGATATAAAAACGAAAGTCATAAAAAGCTGGCTCCGTACTAACTCTTTATTAAATCTAAATATGGATTATTTTAGGAAGTTTTTCGATTACAGATTACTAGGATCCGCATGTTATTTCTTCGGGCAGTTCTGCGACAAGACATGACATGGTTTGACATGGACAATGAATTCAATTTGGCTTCTAAAATGTCCGAGTAAGTATAAAATCTACAACTAAAAAAAAAATTTAAAACTTTGCATTAGCAAAAATTAATCTAAGAAGCCGCTACCAATAGGCAACGTGCCCAAAATGCTGGCGATATTGCCCCGTTAAATGGCAATGCTTAGTCTTTGGGCTAAATAGAGACCAGCATTTTGGTTATGTATTGTCTCGATCAGTCGTTCTGAAAGATCTTTGTACAGGAGCTCAATACATTTTTTAAATACACTTTGGAAGTTGATTTTTTTTATAACATAGATTGTCAATCAACGAAAATCAAAACTGGTTGCTGAGGGGTGTTATTTGCTATACAAATTAACTACGTCTCGATTTCAGCCCTCAAGACCTTTAATCTAGACACCCTTTTTTGGTTAAAGGGGAAATTTTGTTCTGGAAGTGTAAATAGTATAATGAATAAAATAAAATAATTGCTACTTATATAATCGGATTACGACGTCATAGCTAGATGGTCAACCTACCTTCATCATACATCATATATTCATCGTATAATATATTTTTTCAGGAACTTAATGAAACTGAAGGAAGGTATGGGTGACAAGTTGGGTGTGGTAGCCAATCTCGTCGGCACGTCAATGTTGGGTGTATGCACCACTTTCCCATTAGGTTGGGAACTGGCCCTGGCTTGCTTTTCCGTGTTGCCCTTCTCTCTGGTAGCATCTATCGCCTTGTCTAACGTGAGTAGCCCTATATAAAATATGCAACATAGTGAAATTTAAGTGCGTCAATAATCAATTGAAGGGGTGAGAGCAAAAAGGGTTTAACTGATTTTTTTCACAAAATGACTTATGGGTATCGTTGGATTCAGCGTGAAATTATCTACAATAATACATTCTCAAAATTCCGAAATGAGGCTTAAATCTCGAGATTTTGAGTCTAAAAACGGTTTATTAAATCTGTCACAGGAATACAGTTCGCTTAGCATTTTTATAATTATAATTAAACACATGATATAATGAAAATCATTATTATAATTATTTTATTATATTATATTTTTACAGTAATTGTATGATTTAGTACTATATGTAGTATTTTAAAATAGAATTAATAAATTTTCAAGCAACTGAAACTTACATAAACCTTTTCTATTACCTTATAAGCACTCTACATTAAAATGAAGCCGTTGAAGTTTAAAGTCAATTTTCTCGAAACTATCAATTTGACAGTTAAACCCTTTTTATTCTCAACCCTTCAATTGTGGTCATAGAATTATTATATTTGTAATAAACCTAAAACTAATTATGAA
Organism: Ennomos fuscantarius; assembly: GCA_905220475.3. Lineage (NCBI taxonomy): Eukaryota > Metazoa > Arthropoda > Insecta > Lepidoptera > Geometridae > Ennomos > Ennomos fuscantarius. The sequence goes on along the minus strand of HG992023.1, from coordinate 8,246,527 downwards.
CATGCAAATAACTTCTCTACAATTTTTTTTCGAACCTTCACATTTTCACTTATCAAATGTTGTTTCAGTATTGGTGAAGTAAAAATGTGAAAAAGTTATTTCTTTCTTTTTGTGTGTTTGGGAATAATCCGCTCCACGGAGTTGATTTTATTTTAAATACACTTTGAAATCGTCAAATTTTTAAATAAAAGAAAGTTTTATGAAAAGCTACCTAAAATACTATATGTACTTTTTTTTAGATGTGTATGAAATACTTTACGAACACCGAATCCTTATTTAGATAGATACGGCCTTTGATAAATTATGATTGTATCAATCTATGCCTCGTATTACAGAACGATGCTCCGTCATCAATCGGTGCTCAAGTAGAGATATCTAAACTAATATTATAAGGAGGAAAGATTAATTGTTTTTTTTTGCATGGTATAGGCTCTGAAACAACTGAACCGATTTGAAAAATTCTTTCACTGTTGGCGTAGCTCTGTAATAGAGCTACGCCAACCTGTGTATTTAATTTACGTGCGTATGCTCCACCACCATTCATTTTTATAGGTTATTTTTATTCGATTTGTATAGGTTAATTAATGATTACAGTAAGATTTTTTTGCTTTTTTAGCTCCAGTTTTAAAATGGTATCTTGTTTTTAAATAGTGATGAACCCTAATAATCAAAAGTAGGTAATAAAAAAAGTCTATTACAGACATTGTTTAAGGTACTTCTTGTTTGTTATTGTCACCACGACCTTACCTGGGTACAAGATAATTAGAAACTTATGATTTGTTTGCGTGAGATTGTAACTGACTAAGAGATAATACATAACAATATGTAACAGCAATATAAGAGGATAATAATAGATAATGTAATGAAGATTACATTACTTTTATTGTTCTTATGACTTGTAACTGTACTAGATATATTGTTTTGATTGCTGGTTGACAACATTCGTTATTTTCGCATAAGCTTTTATCCTATTTCGCTATTTTTCTGGCTTTGTATTCTAGTTGAAAGGCAACTAGGTATAAAATAAGTTGATGCGAAATCTTCCCATTTTGGCCTTGAAGTATCCGCGTTCGTAGATTTACCCCGAGAGCCTGTCTACACGTGGTCCCCGGGTGGTGTTAAATAGGTGACAACATACTGGTGGTAGGCATTTGCCCCGGCTTGCTACCACCCACCGGACAAAATCTTGCCGCCATGTGATTTAACCGTGTTCCGGCATGATGTTCCGGGCAGCCAATTCTGGGGGACGTTTCTGACTGTAGACTGGTTTAATAAAAATTCCGTATCGAATAACTAATCCTTGAGAGCAGCAGGGTCCGAGGCACGGTTCCCCGCTGGCTAACCATACATAGTAAGGGACCCAAGTAGGTACTAGCCACAAGTGAAAGGCTACCCCGCCAGTCTGACGAACGGATGAGAGGACCCAATGGACATTTTTGCGAAGGGGCTATGGCCCGCGGTCTTCGGATTAGTTATTGATATTGTATCTTGTTGTGTCTTTGAGTCGGTTGGTAATGCCTCGTTCCACTTCCGTCCTCTTACCTCCCCTCACTCGACACACCATGAAAAGTAGCAAAAAATCAAAAAGATTTGGCAGCAGCTGCACGTTTTCTTGCTTCAAGTGCATCTCTCTAACATACAGGGCTTGCACTTCAATGTCAGTTCGGTATACCACCACCTCAAAACTGCCACACTTGTTTTTTTCTCACGGCGCATAGATGATGTCCAGCTGACGCAGCGTACCTGGTGTATCCTGGCTATGTCTTGATATGTATTTCCTATGTCTTGGAACACAATTTCAAGCCACAGGCGGCAGTGTGCATTTACACCTGCAGTGATATCTGTCGTCAAGGTATCCATAATCTTGAAGACTCCAGCTTCTCAGCCCTAGGGGTTTTAGTGGACACTGACATTAAGAAGATCCTTTATGCTGGTGTCTACCGTTCGTATAGTAATGATCAGGCGTGACAACTAAACACGTGGACTATTTAGATGACTCCTAGGCAAGCACCCACCATCATAAGCTGCGTCTTCATTTTCCATCAGGTGAGACAGTGAGTAACCAAATGATTTGCCTATAAACAATAAAAACCAAGTAATATAAAAAGTTTATTTAGGGTTGGTAGTGGCCCTTTTGGCACCACCTTCAATTGAAAATAAGTAGATATAAATAAAAAATATTTATGTACTTTTAAGTACACCTGACCTAACCGGTTGTTGCAGTATCAAACCAAATCGTCCATAGGAGAAATGGAATCATACAGTCAAGCTGGCAAACAAGCTGAAGAAGTACTAAAATCTGTGAGAACAGTCGTAGCTTTCGCTGGAGAGACTAAAGAAATCGACAGGTATGAAGCAAATAAACTCAATATTATTTTCAAAATCAAGAACTGAAACGGCTGAAAGGAATTCATGAAAATTAGTGTAAAGATAGGTAGTCCTGGAGTTCAATAATAATTTAACAATACCATGTTATAAAATTTTCTTAATAATAGGTCTTTACCTATGAAATTGCCGTATTGCAGTACAGACATTTTCAAACAAAAAAAAGTTTTGATTGGCTATGAATTCTAAATTCAAATTAATTTTGTTTTAAAAATATGACATTCTATTTACAGTATAAGTCTTTTGTTTATTGATTAGCGTTGTATTTTCATTACATTTCAACATTTTTCCTCATAATGGATACTTTGAAATTTCGTGTAATTATGGAATATGAGTTCCGTCGTGGCACCAACGCGGCACAAACGACACGTAACATCAACGACGTTTACGGGGAGAACTGTACAAACGAACGTACAACCCGTTATTGGTTTAAAAATGAACCTCGTGGTCGTCCGGAAACTTTGGTCAACAATGATGAATTAAAGGCGATTGTGGAAGCTGATGAATCTCAATCTACAGCTGAGCTGGCAGCAGCTTTTGATGTTAGCATCAAAACAATATTGGTCCATTTGCGACAGATTGGCAAGATAAAAAAGCTTGATAGATGGGTGCCCCACGAACTTAACGATCGCCAGCGCAACGTACGCGTCGAGACTTGACTTGCGCTGCTTAACAGGCACAGAAATGAACGAATTTTGAACCGAACTGTTACGTGCGACGAAAAATGGATTCTTTGTGACAATCGAAAGCGCTCAGCAAGTTGGTTAGATCCTGGTTCGGTACCAAAGCAATGTGCAAAACGAAAAATGACCCCTAGAAAGGTGATGGTCACAGTTTGGTGGTCTAGTGCTGGTGTGATTCATCATAGCTTTTTACAAAACGGCGAGAGCATTACTGCAGATGTGTACATTGAAGAACAAACCACAATGATGGCGAAACTCGCACGTCTGCAACCAACTTTGGTCAATCGGTCGTCTCCACTGCTACTTCACGACAACGCGCGACCCCATACTGCACAACAGACCGTCTCTAAGCTGCATGACTTGGGTTTGGAAGCTCTCCCTCATCCTCCATACTCACCAGATCTTGCGCCTACCGACTATTACTTTTTCCAAAATTTGGACAACTTTTTAGCGGGAAAAAAATTCAATTCCCGAGAGGCAGTACAAAACGCCTTTGAAGAGTTTGTTGTCTCCCGTCCTGCTGATTTTTTCAAGAAGGGCATCCTAAACTGCCACTGCGTTGGCAAAGATGCATTGATTGCAGGGGTGATTACTTTGAATAAAAGAAATAAATAAGTTCGAAAAAAAAATACTTTAACTTTTTTCAAACAAAACGGCAATTTCATAGGTAAAGACCTAATATTATTTCTAGGTATAAAATGCTGTTGCAGCCAGCAGAGAGCTACGGACGTAAGAGGGGTCTTTTCACTGGTCTCGGAAATGGTTTCAACTGGGTCCTTACCTATTCTCTAAATGCTATTGGGCTCGCTTATGGCACACGTCTAGTGCTAAATGACTTTTATAAACCGGATGAAGAAAGGAGATATGTGTTTGGAATTTTATTCATTGTGAGTATGAAGTGTCTTTTTGCTAGATTTTTATGCTCACGCAGAGTCCACGACCAAAACAAACATTTTAGGCTCAAATATCTTTTAAAATTACGCTTAAATAGCAAAGCTTTTTCAATATCTATTTAACGTATGATCAATTGAGAGCAAATATTAATTATAATATGTACGATGTTTGTTTGAAATCCAGATATTGACCAACGCATACATGGCAACACAATCAATTACCTTGTGCGTGCCCCACGTGGAAGCGTTTGCGACAGCGCGTGGCGCTGCTTACAGCATCTTTCAGCTTATTGACAGAGAACCTAAAATTGACTGTTTGGACCAAGGAGGACTCTCCCCTAGGAGAGTTAAAGGTGAAATATTTATTGAAGACGTCCACTTTAGCTACCCTTCACGACCTGAAACTAAGGTATGAATATCGACTCAATAGGGTTAGTAGGTAATATTGCTACCAGTCTATTACTGAAACCATCAAAACTTAATCGTGTCTACGTTTATTCAACAGATTTTGAAAGGCTTGTCTTTGCATATTAGACCTGGAGAGTGTGTAGCTTTGGTGGGATCTTCAGGCTGTGGCAAGTCCACCATATTGCAGCTTCTACAGAGGTTATACGACCCACTCGCAGGATCCGTCAAAATTGACGGAAGAGACTTGAAGAGTCTCAATCTCAGTTGGCTACGATCATCTTTAGGTGAGTGTTTTTTATTTCTCTATCAATAGTCTATTTCCGGTCCGTATAAATCAGCAGGAGAAGAAACAAAAATAAACTACAGTGCTACCAAACTTTAGAATTACGATTTATAGCGTAGATTATCTATCGTCTGGTTAGCGTGATCAACATAGTTTTTTAAAACTATGTAAAGGACAAAAAGTTTTATTTACTTACTGGATTTGAATCCGCTTCTGTCCGTCCCTAGGGACGAGACATGGTTATTGTGACAATGTGATCTCATGCCCATATCCTTCACCTTTATATATTCAAACCCCGCTCGTGATTTAGATTCGTCCGTGATTTTCAACAACTGGAAACTTATCAATTAAGAGCATCATACCACGTTCACTATTAGCACAATGTAATATGAAAATAGCATAGGTATTTTAGCTGTGGTACTATAGAATTATTCCCATACGTGGTGAGACTTTATTTTGTCTAACTTCTACCAATTACACGATTATTGAGTGTATTTGTACTTGGTAGGCGTGGTGGGACAGGAGCCAGTGTTGTTTAGCGGCACCATCCATGATAACATCGCTATAGGATGCCCGGACGCAACGCGCGAGGAAGTACAGCGCGTTGCAGAGATTGCGTGCGCACATGACTTCATCACCAACCTACCTAACGTAAGTATAATTGCTGGTTTAATTCAACCATCACAATTCTAATCAAACTAAACCTTGTTATTTTATATAATCCACTGTCCACCACTGATCACTACCACTCCACTGACTCTAAAATATCTCAAGCATTGTAAAAATAATTTATTTTTTACGTCTACCTATTAGCTTTATATAAACAATCATGCTATGATTTTAAACAAACTTGATCTGCCGCTGCTGTCACTGGAGAAACAGTATCTACTTACCCCACGTGAGCCAGCCGTAAAGTAGAAGCCTAATAGAAACAACAACAATATTTTAAGTATAAAATAATATAATTGAGCTCAGCCTGAAAAAGAGTAGCGCAAGGCCGTCGCGCTCGTTGAGAGTAGAGGATGTTTGGTTGGAGAGTGACGCGCACGTGTATGTGTGCATGCAGGGCTACGATACGGTAATAGGCGAGCGTGGCGCGTCGCTGTCGGGAGGACAGAAGCAGCGCGTGGCTATCGCACGCTCGCTGCTGCGCGAGCCGGCCGTGCTGCTGCTGGACGAGGCCACCTCCGCACTCGACCCGCACTCCGAGCGACAGGTGCAAGCTGCACTCGACAGGGCCAGCGTCGGACGTACCACGTTGACTGTATCACACAGGTCTGTCACAGCTTAAGTCAGCCAATATTTGTGTTGGTCCACAGCCGCGTACTGACAGTCAGTCAGTACTGACAGGGACGCCTGAAGCAAACACCGCTCTGCCACGCCTGAGCCTGCTGCAGCTCAAGCCGATCGTTGTTTAGTTTTGTGGATCCTCAAAGGCACCTCAGTTCGTTTGCCGCGGTCACTCACTTGTCTTATGCGTGTGCGGTCTCATGGTGATTTTACGTTAAACTGGCGCCCGATGCTGGCTTAGCCTCAACGTGAAAAAATCTATAGAGCAATGCAGCCTTGCGAGGCTGCTCAGTCAGTCAGTACGCGGCTATCGATATATGAATGAATTATCCAGTAACGTTGGCAGACAACCTCGAACTTATATGAACAGCAAAGTGTTCACAACACTAAAGCTGAATTCTAAACGTTGAACTGTTGACGCAGTAGATAGATCGACATTGGACTATAAAATCATCCGTTTGAATATTGTGACATGAAAGTAACCTAAGCAGTCCTCTAATCCTTAAATCATACCGACGAGTTATATTTTTTTCTACAAAGGACGCACTTACTACCTACATATATATGAAATTTTGAATGAATATTGGTGTGACCAATATACCGCTTACTTTTCAGGTTATCTACAATTGTTAATGCAGATCGCATCATCTGCATGGACCAAGGAACGATAGTTGAACAAGGAACGCATGAAGAACTCATGAAAGCCAAAGGTATACAATGTTAAAAGTTTGGGGTAGGTACTTTGTTTACGTTCATTTTAATAATAATTGCATATCATTTTATATTATAAAACTATACTTTACGTACCTACTTACCATAAACAATAACAATAATTGGGTATAATTTGTCTGTGCAATAACTATACATATACGACAAAGAATGGCGGCACGAATTACAAGATATTAAGTGTGTGCCATCTACCAACCCGCACTTGGTCAGCGTGGTGACTATCTATACTCTATTCCTCTGAGAAAATGTCCCATATAATATATATATGTGCGGTAGTATGGGCCGATGATATAAATATGATAAATTCGAAAGTGACTCCATCTGTACTGTACTACTTGTAACCTTTTCGCGACTAAGCATTTGAACTTGACCTTGATTAAATTACTTATGGATAAAGAATATATAATACACAATACACCCCATGCGGGACGTCAGTGCAGGCCTTATCGCCCCCAGATAAAATCAGAATATATAATAATAGTATTTAAAATAATTGGTTTGTGCCCTAGGCAAGTAATTTGGAAATAACGAGCAGCAGCTTTTTATAGGTACCTAAATAAACAGGCGCCATTGCACCATTTTCAGGATTTTATCACACATTGGTGACAAGAGGCAACGAAAGCCATGAGTCAGAAGAGATCCCCCCTGTGCTTGAAGAGCCCGATAATGAAAAAAGCACAGACCTACCACTACCGACCAGAAACGATGTGAAGAGACGATCCACCAGGAGATTACACAGACATCACTCTAAAAAAGGTTAGTAAGCCGACACCTACATCGGGTTTTTTTTTTATAGGCACTACTTGTACTATCGTAAATTGGACAGGACATGTAAATTGGTTTTACTAATTAAATGATTATGATTATTGTTTATTAAAAAAAATGTGTAGTGGACAAAATAGTGTCGCTTTCCCTAGATGAGTCGGGAAGATTTTTGGAGGAACTAAATTAAGCGGTAATTATGATGCAATATCCAATTGAGAGAGTAAAGGCAGCACTTTGCATTTTACATATACATTTTGATGTGATTATTAAACTACTTACTACAAAGTATGACGGCTAAATAACGGTTGGGTGGTTGGTATAGTCAACTACATGCATCGTTACCATCAACTTGGCTTCAACTTAATATAGGTAACGTTGTGGAAATTTTTGCAGAGACACATGATTGGATCACTCCTCGAGGGTCCGTTTCATCTGTAATATCAGCTGGTCTCCGGAATTTCGTTTACAACAGCGATTTGGAGGAGTCTCTAGACGAAAAAGTTGATGACGATGAGGTACTTACTATTAGAAACAAATGCGATGTAAGCATGGATAAAGTGAAAAACACCGTTTACTTTTTGTACTGATTGTATTTTTCTCCTCAGGAGGTCAAACCAATAACCGACTGGCAATTAATGCATTTGAACGCACCAGAATGGCTATATTTAACTATTGGATCTATAGCTGCATTTACACAAGGTGCCTGCTTTCCAGCTTTTGCGGTGCTTTTCGGCTATACTAGTGGAGTAAGTGGTGAACTCCCAAGAGGACCCTTTATAAATATTTTTTTTAGTTTTTTATTTAATTTCATATACCTATTATGCTATAAGTATGTCTGTGCCGTACTTCTGCCTTAAACTAAGTCTGCCATTTATGGCACAAATCTGTCGTATCCAGAATCTGTCCTAAACCGAACAATCGGTGATACCTACTTTCGTTTTCAAATGATTTTATTTTTTATATCCTTTCAGATTTTCATATTGTCAGATCACAATGAGGTACTGTACTTAGCTGACGTATATTCTGGCCTTTTCGTTGTGGTGGCCGCTATCGCTGGTGTTTCCATGTGTCTCCAGAGCACCACATTCACAAGTGCAGGCCTCAAGATGACCACCAGACTCCGATTTCAATATTTTTCAGCATTGTTAAAACAGGTAAGAAAAATAGGATGGTCCACCATTGTAAAATAGCAGTATGCGTAGAACTGTATACGATTAATTAGGTTACTGTTCAACGAACTTGTTCATCCAAATGTGATTGTATTTTATGCAACTGATGTTTTGACTTGGTGTTATTATCGGCACTCTGCATGTAGGGCATATGCAATCTAGGGGCTATTTTAGTCCCTATTCAATATTTTGTCTGTTCACTTTTGCAGGAAATGGGCTATTTTGACAAAGAAAGTAACACAGTAGGTGCGATTTGCGCGAGGCTCAGTGGAGATACGGCAGAAATCCAAGGAGCTACTGGGCTTAGAGTGGGTCTAATTCTGCAAGGATTCAGCTCTGTGACGATCGGTATTATAATGGCAATGTCTTACAACTGGAAGTTGACACTGGTGTCTGCCGCATTCTTACCAATTGTAAGTCAAAAGCTTGCGTACGCTTTCTTCTTTCTTGTGTCTAGCCTTTTTTAGAATGATAAAGCCGCTGGAAGGCTTGACGACTACTGTTTTACGAAATACTTGGACTGATTTACGCCGCCTTCTGCCATCTGACATCTAACATGCCATGCATGCATTAGTATAAATACGAAAGTTGGCCGTTAATTTGAAGGATGAACGGCCAACTTCTTCTATATACATACACACCGGCATAATTAGCGGAACAGAAAAAAAAGTGAGACTATGAGATAATAACGCATATATTTGACGAAAATGTAATTAGACACAAAATAACAAATTGATTAACATCTTTTAACAACGACTTTGAAAAGTCTTCGTTATTTTTTATTGAAAAATAAAGAAATTTGAAATAAGTGAAATTTTTAGATGATTATGAACCATCACAAAAATTAAAAAAAGGTAAGCATTAAATGATTTAACAATAAAATTAAAGCAAAATTAATAACGAGTGTTTCCCCCTCTTGCTCTGATTTCCATTCGTCTGCGCATGCTACAGATTATATTATCGATGATTTCTTGAGGCAACCGCTCCCACTCCTCAAGTAATGCGTTTCCAAGTTCATTCAGATTGTTGGGGGGTGGCATTCTGGATTTAACCCTTCTTTTTAGCAAGTCCCAGACATGCTCTATCGGATTCATATCGAGGGAATTTGCTGGCCACTGCATCACCGGTATACCTACGTGGCTCATATATGCCTGTACCGATTGTGCACTATGAGCACTTTTAGTATTAAAATTCTTAGTATTATATATTCAATTTTTAGTATTAATTTAAAAAATCACTATGAGCACGAGCATTATCTTGCATTAGAATAAAGTCGTCACCAATAAATGGGGCAAATGGTACAACATGTTCTTCTAAAATGTCTCTGATGTATCGATCTGCTGTCATGGTCCTACCTGTGACTATCATTAACTCCGTGCGAGCTCCCAAACATATCCCTCCCCAAACCATAATCGAGCCGCCACCATAAGCCACTGTGTGTTCAAAATTAGACTGTATGTGGCGTTCTTCTTTGCGTCTCCATATTCGCTGTCTCCCATCGATCTGTTTTAAAAGAACTCTGCACTCATCAGTAAAGAGAACCTGCTGCCATTCGTTCAAATCCCAATGACGATGTTCTCGATGTTTTTTGTGTTCCGCTAATTGTGCCGGTGTGTATATATATATATATATACGTATATATACATGCGTATATGTAACGAACGAATGTAACGTGAACGTATATATGTATATATATATATATATATATATATATACGACTAATATATACGGCTAATACTTGACCAAAGCGTAAAATATTTTTCTTATTATTATTATTTATACTAATAACGAAGTATACATATTATTATATACGAAGTATATATATTATATATACTTCGTTATTAGCTGCCTGATGTGGATATTTTTCAGATGGTTGGCAGTATCTGGATGGAAGGGATTGTTTCACAGAAATCTCAGGCAAATGAACGCAAGGCTATGGAAGCTGCTACTTCTATAGCTACCGAAGCTGTTGTCAGCATCAAAACTGTTCAGAGTTTAGGTAGGTAACAGAACAAAATTGCAGGATCCTGAATCCTGTAATTAAAATTCTATTTTACTATTTATTGCTTTTCATTTATTGTCTGTTCTCTAAGCGGATCTCATACATGAATGCCCAAAAAGCTACTTTTTTGTATTATATTTCAAATAATTGATTTTCATGGTGATCTTTGGTGGATTTCAGGTGTAGAAAAGCTGTTTTTGGATAAATTTCAAGTGATGCTGGCGGATGCTTGCAAGGCCGTCGCAAAAAAATCTCGTCTTCGAGGTCTGGTTCTCGGCCTCGGCATCTACATACCTTTTATCTCGTATTGCAGCGCTACTATATACGGAGCTGTGCTGGTTGCTAAAGGAGAGCTGGAATACAAAGTTGTGTTACTGTAAGCATTTTCTAATGTAGCATGGAACAAAGGGTTTATGTCTGTTAAACATAGTAACTATTATTTTATTTCCAAAGAGTGACTGAAGCAGTTATGTACGGAGCCTATATGCTGGGACAGTCGTTGGTGTTCGCACCAGGCTTCAACTCTGCTAGAGTTTGCGGTGGTAGAGTACTCTCGATTATTAATCGGGAACCAAAAGTTAAGACTGAAGCCAATGTGAAGGATAAAGCGGATTGGGTAAGCATACTTATTTCTTTTTTAAGCCGCTGCACAAATGCCACCGTTAGTATATATACCTATAGGTCTATGTGCAAACAGCGGCACTAAAGGCGTTATAAGTAATAGAAAGATAGATAGATGAACTATTTATTGTACACACCAAATAATAAAAATACAAAGAAAAAACAATTAATTATATAAAGTGTAACAATGGGCGACCTTATCGCTAAAAGCGATCCCTTCCATGCAACCTTTGGATGGAGAGAATTTGACGAAGTGTAATAGTTACTTTTGTAGTCCTTTCTATACTGTATATTTGTTAGCTCAACTATGGAACAGCTATACGGGTTTTTATGACACGAATTGGCAAAAGGTAGGTACCTAACTGATGTTTGACTTTTAAAAATTGTTGTGAAACCAAACCCAAATACTTGAGTCCATACAGGCAACACTACGTGTACAGTACTCTCTCTCAGTAAACTCTGAATAAAAGAAGGCTTGGAATTTTAAAATCTAATATATTCCAAATAAGACACAGAAACATACAATGTATAAAAAAAAAAAAACAAAAAAAAAAAAAGCAAGTACGAGCGGGATCATTGATCAAAGATCATTGAGCTCAAAGGAGCCTGTCAATCATCCCGCTCGTATGAATAAAATAGTAATAAGGGTATTTTAATTAAATTGTAAATTGTGCGTACACTTGGAGCACTCGCGCTCACTAAAAAGCTTCTTCTTGCGGTGGCGTCGTGTGTCGGGTCGTCCTCTTCCCTCAAACATGGTCGAGGAGGGCGATGGCTGGAACATGCGTCAAGCTCGTGAACGGGTGCTGCTTGCGGAAGCTGGTTTGCTCGGTGGTGTACGCACAATTAGAAATAAGTACTTATGTTTATGTGTTATTGGCTGTATTGTCCTCCCTGTATTATATATATTTTCATGTTAGGCTTAATTAATAAATATAAAAAATAATCTAACAAAAAGCACGGACCCAGGTGTCTGTGGAAATGCAGTATAATAAGAAAAATAAAATAAAAAACATACAATCTATTATTACCAAGACATGTGAACTTTTTTCCAGACATATACCTTATAGGTAATATAAATAGTGTAGTAAGTACCTATATTTGTATAAAGAAAATTCCAGGTGGCGACAGGAAACTTCAGTCTCAAAGGTGTCGAATTTTCTTACCCGACACGGCCCTACCAGCGGACTCTACGTGGCATCGACCTGAAGGTGGAAGCGGGCAAGACGGTGGCACTCGTTGGCTCCTCTGGTTGCGGCAAATCCACCATCTTGCAGCTGCTGCAGAGGTTCTACGACCCTGACTCGGGGAATATTGTAAGTTCAATTTCGTTCGAGTCCTCAGATCAGAGTCAATTCGAGTAGCTACAATGTGGTTCTTACAAGACAGCATTTAAGCAGCCGATTATTGATTGGTTAACAAATACGTAAATATCATGAATTTTGAGGAATTCTTTTCAATCATTTTTGATTTTGTGTCAGTGAAGTTATATTGCATGCAAATATAGTTTCTATTGTGAAATCCTGGGTCTCTATATTCCACAATAGAAGTTTGAAATGCCACTATTGATCTGAATGAAATCTTGGCCACCTATGATTATCATCATCAGATCAGTCAGATCGATGGTCAGGTCAGTTTAGAATACCATAGAAAGCTTATGTCAAAAGATGTACCTAAACCACAGCTGGATCAAATCGCTGAAAGTCTTATTTAGATCAAAAAATCAAAAAAATTGTAGTTCTCTTTTCACCGTACAAAAAAAAAACAGAGAATAAATAGAGTCGTTGTGGAATAGGTATATAGTTCAGTGATAGCTGAAAAAATGGGGTACCAATCCCAAGGTTAGAAAAAATTAAATGTAGACTGAACGTCATTTTTTTATCCTGAGTCCACCCCTAGTCCGCCGTATGCCATTACTAAAATGTAGTGGTACTCCTCTTTGGCCATTAGTAGACTTTTAGTTGTTCATTACATGAATTTTTTTTTATTTAATCTGTGATTAACATTCTACTGTCACTCATTTCTCATCACCATCATGTCACCATCACCATATGCGTCAAATAAAGGCCAAAGAAAAGCAGTCAAAACTTACAGGAGTTTTATATAAAAATAAAGCTAGAAAACGAGTTATATTGTTTATTAAAATAGTCTAGCACATAGAGTATCATGGGACAAATACTAGGTACGGCAACAACTCGCCACCTCGGTATGAATATGAACGATCAGCCTACTTTCAATGCGATGGCTGGGTTCTCTGGAAAGCGGAAGGAAAGAGAGATGTGGGTGTGTGAAAATGAGCTTATTTCCGCAAGAATCCCTCCGCACTTGCGCGATTACTGCGCGCACGCCCTTCTTGACTACCAGGTCTGCCGGTACGAGCATTTCCCGTTTGTGTATAAATGCGCGCACGAAAAACACGCTTACCTAAACTGTGAGCAATTCGACTACGTCTTGAGGATGAAAGAATACGAAAGAGAGAAAAGACTAAGGGAGCGAGAAATTAGAATCAAAGAAGCCAAAAACTCGCCACCGCCTCCTCCCGCCGATAAATGCTGATTTCATTTAAGTATTTTACAATTTATAGTATGTAATACCTTAGTAGGTATGTACAATATTTATTAAAAATTATATATTTTATTGCTCTAATTAACACTGGTCTTTTAGATTTCGTAGATAAGCGGTGAGGTAGGTAACGATTAGGTATCGAAAATGAGGAATTTTATAAGTGTGACGTGAATATTTGTTATCCATCTTCCTCGTCATCCTAGGTACGAGTATATGTTATCTCTCAAACTGTACCTACCTACGGTAGATTTATGCAATGACGCATTCAAATATTCCTGAACTTATCTAATCATTATTTATTTAATCACTGTCGTCATCACTCTAGTTCGTTGCCTTCGTTCGATGTGCTATCATTCTACGTGATATTCTTCGTTAACCTCTCCACAAAGGTCATTAACAAAAAGCTGAAAATTAGTTGATCCATTTCAATTGGTCAGTTTAGTTCATGGCTAACGTTCTTTATTCTATGGTTAGTATTCTATAGTTCGACCAACTAGGTCGGAGTGGAATGACCGGGTCCAGTCACAGGTCGACACTTTTCCTGATTGGCTACTTTCGACCGGTCTTAGCGCCCATCTGCAAAATCCCTTTGAGATCAATAATTTTCAAGGGATCCAAGTATTTCAGGCTAATCATCTTTTTAATCATCATTAGGTTGGAAAAAAGTGGGTAGCAGATTCTTTGCATCTTTCGTTGATTTTCTCCATAGCTGAGAGAAGCCGCGTGCACTCTCCAGATCACATAAAACCAGATTTATGAATTTTAACACTAGACTGAAGACTCTCCCTTTAATAGTACGTAATGGCTGATTCCATCGTATCTATACATATAACAATACTGTAATGTAACGTAGCGCAGGTACTGTTGACCTGTTGTTGGTAGGTAGTATATACCCAAAGCTGAAGCTGCTCTAAAATGATTCTTTGTTTTCACCAAAGTGTTTTTTTAAATTTATTATATTGGGTATAGGCTAAGCATTTGACCAATGTCTCGCCTGATGTTAAGTAATGTTGTGGTCTAAGGTGGACGACATGCTTGTCTAAAATATACTTATTCACTCTCGACTGGAAAACTCCCTGGTTATAAAGTGAGGTAGTGTAAGGGTACATTAAGACAGTATTTATGAAAACGCAAACCCTAAAGGACGAAATGGGCAATTAAAAAAAAATTAAAACTAACCTATTTATTTATGACGATTTTATACTGGAAAAATAAACCGTTCCTGAGGGACAGTCCACGTGGCCAAAGCCGCGGGTACTACGTTTTCGTAGCTATCAGAGACAATTGTAATTGACCGAGCAAGCGAGAAGCGTCTCCGTTGCATTGCAGCTTGGGAAAATAATGATTTCGTGTGTCTTTCCGGCGGGTCTCGGCTGTTCTCCTCTACAGGTCGAACTTCTCAACTGAAATTTAGTGAGCAGGATTCGATATGGATTTTACGTTTATACAGTTTTTGGTAATATCGTAGACAGGACGAATGCGTGAAAAATAGTTTCCCAGTTTTAAGACATGCAAAGGCAGATGATAGAAAAAAGTAACCGTGGTACCACTGTTTGTACCACTGGTTGTACGCTTGTGGTAACCACGGTTACTAAACGACTAGCGAGTCTACAGCTCACAGAGCCAGTAGTGCACGTTATAGGTACGAGTTGTAGGTAAATAGATTCTATTTATCTTGTTCTAACAATACCTATTTAAGTCATTTGGGTACAGGAACTAGATGGGCGAGACACGCGGTCGTCGCTGACACTGGCGCGGCTGCGGCGGCAGCTGGGCGTGGTGCAGCAGGAGCCGGTGCTGTTCGACCGCACGCTGGCGGAGAACATCGCATACGGCGACAACAACCGCAAGGTCACCATGCACGAGATCGTGGCCGCCGCCAAGGCCGCCAACATCCACAGCTTCATCGTGTCGCTGCCCAAGGTAGGCTGTGCGCCGCGCACCGAGTCCCCGCTCCCGCTCGCTCCCTCTCACCCTCTCGCTCCCGCAGGGCTACGAGACCAACCTGGGCACGAGCGGCGCGCAGCTGTCGGGCGGACAGAAGCAGCGGGTCTGCATCGCGCGCGCGCTCATCCGCTCGCCGCGGCTGCTGCTGCTCGACGAGGCTACCTCCGCGCTCGACGCCAACAGCGAGCGGGTAAGAATTCGTTCCTTTCTGTTGACTTTATTGGTAAATACTAGATTCACCAACTATCCTTGTTTTGCAGGTCGTAGCAGAAGCGCTCGAGAAAGCCGCTAAAGGCCGCACTTGCATTACAATCGCCCATCGCCTCTCCACTATTAAAGACGCTGATCTCATTTGCGTATTAGACAAAGGTAGTTACTATGACACTTGATTATTTATGAAGATGCATAAATAAATGATAGTCCTGAAGAGATGTCGAGCAGCGTTATACCCTCAGATCACAGATCAATGAGTTTACCGCTACGCTAAAGCGGTGCATGTCCGGTATCTTTGCTTTTACCTACCGATATTAAAATATAATCATTAAAAATATAACCCTCTCTTTTTAGTATTATATGTTAACTTTCTCCATTTTATTTTACAGGCACAATTGTAGAAAAGGGAACACACTCGGAACTAATAAACCTTAAAGGTTATTATTGGAAACTAAGCAGAGGACAGAACATGAACGAATAAGCAAACTGTAATTATAGGGATAACTGTAAATATATTACCCACCTACCAAAAAAAAACTGAATTACAGGGCGTATTTAATAAATTTTTGATATTAAATGAAAATTGTTGCATTGGAATTGTGATGTGATTTTTATATGACTGTAATTATTTTTTTTATAATGATGTTATCCTTGCTGATCACTTACGGCTACTAAGTACCTACTTGCTTCTGCGTTTGACATTAGATCTAGGTGGCATGATTGATAATATAAAACAAAATCTGTACTAAAATGGTTTCCCTTTTCTTTATTTTTATAATGATGTTATCCTTGCTGATCACTTACGGCTACTAAGTACCTACTTGCTTCTGCGTTTGACTTTAGATCTAGGTGGCATGATTGATAATATAAAACAAAATCTGTACTAAAATGGTTTCCCTTTTCTTTATTTTTATAATGATGTTATCCTTGCTGATCACTTACGGCTACTAAGTACCTACTTGCTTCTGCGTTTGACTTTAGATCTAGGTGGCATGATTGATAATATAAAACAAAATCTGTACTAAAATGGTTTCCCTTTTCTTTATTTTCCATTTAGAAGTTCAGTGTTTTTACATTAAATATACGCAATATATATTATAGGTATATCGGAAGTCACAATATCACTCGTGGAATTCCAGTTTTGGAATTACCCTGTACTTTTCAACGCTCGCGCTGTTTGCAAACTAGATTGATAATGGCAAAATACTTAAAATTAACGTAATACAATATTAAAGTAATGTCAAATATGAAGAAAAAAACCGCAAAAATAAAAACAATTTTTAAATATTTTTCCAGTTCAACCGACAATGCCATAACAATGTTCGTAAAACCTTTTCGTTACGTGACTTGGTCGAATGAGTTCTACTTATTTAAGTGTAAATGATGCCTAAAATGATTAAATTACATTATAAATTCATATTATCAAAGACATTTAGGCTACATTCATTTTTGTATACTATTAAGCCTATCCACAATTCGGTTATTGCGTAACACGTAGGTTTCTTTTCTATCCTTAGTAGACCCGAGGCGGAGTCAATATTAGATCGTCCAATTAATTGTCTATTTGGAATCTCACTTTTTTATATACCTGCAAGCTTCATTTTAATAAAAAAATTATGTTCTAAATAAATTTAATGGTAAAATCTACTACTACTTACTCCTGGTTCGTGCTTTGAATCTTCTCCATTGTGAAAAAAAAACTACTTTAAAATAAGTTGATCGGATACGTATATTACGCAATATCAAATTGGGTAAGCTCATAAAGACAGTACTTCTTGCAGACTTTTACATAGGTACTACATAATAAAGAACAAGTACTTGGTCGTACAACTACCTACATAATGGTGTCGATTCTGTGTTGCATTCTCTAAAACTAAACTTAAAGTATGGCGGTACTCTTCTGATAAAGGGGAAATGACAAAGACGGAAATATGTTAATTTCGTTTAGCTTTAGAGTATGCGATACAGAATCGACACTAATGTCATATTATCATTCTACAGTATAGTCAGGGTCAGGACACATCAATGGTCATATATTTGGTTTGGTACAATGATTTGTTTTTCAAATCGAAATGTCTATATAACCCATCAAATAATTGCATATTTTGCATGAGGTTATGACCAACAATTAAGTGATTGAGTTAAGACAAAATCACTGCATTTTTAATATAACATACGATAAGACTGTTGCTGTTTGGCGGCCAAAGACAATTGCTACAGTGTCTCGTTACTTACATTAGTATGTTTTGAAAGTTACGGCACATCATATAATTATATCACAAAAATAGACGGCCTAATCTGTCGATCCGATTTAAATTGCGCCACCGATTACTGTACGCGAGTATAACAGCCAATTACAGCCTGTTGCAGAGGGCTTATAAACACGTAAAATAAGATATAGTTTATTAAAATTGGTTATCAAAATAGTACCCATAACGACTGCGCTTGAGTTCAGCTGGCTACTTATTGATTTCAAGATCTGAACGTACATTGAACACAGAAGTATTTATGTTAAATCGGACCGCTACTGATGACCAAGCCATTATACGCTATGCGTAATGTTGATTTCTTAACTAAAAAATCTAACATATCTTATTAATAAAATAAACCTTATCAATAAAAACCAGGTACTCTTTCTGTACAAATAAATATAAATATATGTGAAGAGGAAAATAGTATCAACATAACTAATGTTAAAAAATCAATCGTGAATTCGAAAACATACCTGTTTACATTTTTTGGTCTTATTTGTCTACTACTACATTGGGGAATTGTAACTTTCACGTAGTTGTCCAGCTTATATTTTTAATTTGTTACTTATATACTATTTTTAAACAAAAAACTGTTCTTTGTATCATAGCAGGTAAGTATCGAATATTGGTCAAATTGTAATTAAGAGTTTAATCAGCTGCATTTCAGCCGCCTCATGCAATTAATTATCCTAAAATATACCTAAACATTGTAATTATAATGTAAAAAAATATTATGATCAATAAGTGTTAAGTATAATTATAAAAAATAAAAATAAAACGTTAAGTGTACTTAAAGTACATAATAATCGTAAAGTAAATGTAATAAAATCAACGATTTGTAAACATTCAAATAAACTCTGTGCAATCGATAATAATAATTTAATAAACTAAATTCAAAATTTAAAATGCAAAATTTACTACTAAATTTCATATTAATTATTATATAAACAGATTCAAAATGAATCCTACATTAATTAACCATACACAGGTAATTAAGTTGTTAATTTTAAGTTTAACTATAACAAATACCTAAGTTTTGTGTATATTAATATATTAAAGATTTCGAAGATTTACGTTGTGCGTTTTGTATAAACGCAACACAACATAATAATAAAAAATAATCTCTGAAAATATATATCATCAGCGTTTTACGGCCCCGATGGTCAAGAACATACGAAATGGACGAAAGCCTTATCCGGATAACAATTAAAATATGTGTAGAATCAACTAATATGTACATGTTATTTACGAGATCAATTTTATTACATTAATTTATCAAACATTTTAAAATAAATGGTAACATCCTATATTGTGACAAGAATATACAATTCATCAACAAATTAAATGGCACGTCCCAAAACTCGAATTATAAAGTACAGAGCATTACACGGAATAATATAAATACGTTATTTATTTATTTATGTTATACCGATGACACATTTGTTTTGAAGTCTTCTGAATTGTTTATCAATAAAATATATTCATCAGCAATATTTCTCCATCGGCCATGAAGATAAATAATTAGTAATAGTGTCAATAATATTCTGCATAAATGTTTCTAATTCAATTTGAAAATATAAACGATCACACTTATTAAATACAATAATTTAATAAACTGAGTACATACTTACTACCATCGCAATAAACAGTAACATACATGTCCGTCTGTATTTAAGTTTAACAGCTCCCGCGGCCTCGCCCGCGTGGCCTATAGGAAAATAATTTAACCATTACACCCTCTTAGGGGTAGAATTTCGAAACACCCTTTCTTAGTGGATACTAACACTTTACAAAGAACACGCCTTCCAAATTTCAAGTCTCTAGGACCAGCGGTTTAGACTGTGCGTTGCTATATAAGTCAGACAGTCAGTAAGGCTTTGAATCTTATGTGTACAGATGATATCTACCGCAATGCATTTGGGTAAGTCACAGAGGAATAAGTGCGAACTCAGGAGCTGCCAAACTTTAGTACAGACGGGCATAAGTCACATAAATTTAAGAAACTGCGTATTCTAATTTATAACAGTAACTAGGACCCGATTATTTATTAAATAATAATAATTTATATACATTGAAATTGCACAGCCCGTTATTACAAAGACATTAAATCAAAGCAAACATGCAGCCGCATTTAAGGCCTGAGTTTTCAATTTTGTAAAAATAATATACTTAACACAAGTTCTCACAAAGGTTAAATTATTCCGTTGGCTATGCTATAATATATAATAATAATAATCATTACATTATTATTCAGTGTAAATTAATATTTTTATTATAATGTAAACTTTTATATACCTACGCATATATTAATGCTAAATACATCACTAGAGCAGAAAGGAAGATTACGAGATTTCTTCTGTCCATGGTTTTCTTAAAAATATTTGAAATGAGTAAATGCCTCAGACTTCAGTCATAAGAAATTTGAAGAAGAAAAAACTGTCTTTTTTGTTGCAAAGTGAAACATTACGACAAAGGAGCGACCCAAAAGTTTCACCGTAAGTATCTTTGGCACGCTATCAGTTCACGTACTACACGTACAACATCTAACGTTTAGCAATAAATTGAGACAGTGGTTAGCCAATAACAGGTGAATCAAAAACAATGGGTATGTATAATGAAATGACGGAGTAGGAAAACCATGGTACAATTTTTAAAGTTATATCAGTGATGCAGTGAACCTTGCTTGACGATTGCAATCGAAGCCTTTGATAACTTATCGTAGTAAAGTACACACTTGTGTAATTCACTGGGGCATGTGATGTTGAGGACCGGGTGGTTGCGGCTGATAGTCCATGCCGCTACGAGCATCATACATATTCTGCGGCCTCACCTGACTGAACTGCTGCTGTTGATGCTGATGCTGTTGTTGTTGCTGTTGTTGCTGCTGTTGTTGTTGTTGTTGTTGTTGCTGTTGTTGCTGTTGTTGCTGTTGTTGTTGCTGTTGCTGGTGTTGTTGCTGCTGCTGTTCTTGCTCCTGCTGCTGCTGTTGTTGTTGCATCTCCACATGGTTCTGGTATGGTACCTAATTCATTCATCTGTTAGTTTACTCAAGCGTAGATCACCAAAAAGTTGTATTCGCTAAGGCCGCAAGTCAGGGATCAAATAGCCTATTATAATAATAAATCATTATTATAATAGGCTATTTGACTACTATTAAAAATGAACAAGCAAAGGTGTTTTTCTTATAGTAATAAAGAATACCGGGTATCGCCTGTCGCTATCTCGCAAAATAAAATCGTATGGAGCTACTTAATAGCTATTATGAAGGCATAATTTGTGACGTCACATGCCAGAGATTGTATTTAGGGCTACCGTAGAGGTACCATGGCGTATAAATGTCTAATGTCACTGCGTGTTTGTTTCTTTCTATACTTGTATTTAAAAAAATATTATGTTTGTTTTTACGAATACTTGTGTTTTGATGAATAGAATTGATTAATGCAACAAAATGTACCGTTCAATACCGGCTAAATACTCTTTTGTATTCTAACGAATTGCTATTCTAACAGTATGACAACAATATATGAATACATATGACCAAAGTTGGTTTAATAAGTCCGTTTTGTCATATTACTTTGTCCAACTCAAAGTGCCAATGGAAAATGGAGCCTTTTAATTTTCAGTCAATCGTTTGGGGAAGATTCTGGAACACTACCAGCGTCATTTTCCCGATAATTTAAAATATATGTTCTTTAGCTATCAGTACGCTGCTTTGTCTGGCCTTAGCGTATTTATTTAGCCAGTGTGCCTATAAAATATAAGTTTGTTCAATGCAACCTTTAAGTCAACACACCTTTAATCTCAACTTTAATGATATTGTTGTCCCTTTCATCGAAATGACAAGGATAGCAATGGTTTTAAAACTGTCAGAAACAACACAATCGACACCAATGTACCACTAGGTAAATTAAAACAGTAAATGTTTCCAGGCGTAGGTTTCCGATATTTTATGGGTTAATTTCATTGCTTGGATGTAATTAGTTGTTTACTTACAGCAAGCGACTGTCTGTAACTAGGTCTAGCTGGCTAAATTAAGGGACAGGTATACATCAATTGTTTAAAAAAAGAAGGTCAGTTCCACAAGTTAACTTGACTTACGTTGATAACCGGTTGCAAAATCCCCAACCTGGCCAGCAAGAGTTGTTCCTTCACATGGCGCAGCTCCTCTTGTTGACGTACAATCATCTGCTGCAACTCCTCGTGTTTCTTCTGTAACTGTCCCAACCACGGCCTCTAGCTCTTATCAAATCATTATAGAAGCATGCCTTTCTCAATCAAACACTTCACGCCCCGTAGTTTTGTATATCGGCTATGGTTTCAAAGGAAGTTTAAGTTGGCTCCACCCGATTAGTCTATTTAGCCAGAGTTAATTGTTGAATAGAACCTATGGCAGCTCAGTTTAGTAACGTTGACTATAGGTACGTGGGTTTGAATTTGAGCTTTCTATGAAGTAAAGTCGTGGTTGTAAACAGTTTCGCATTACACTGCACAGAGGACGGCATCGTAAAACATCAGAACAGTCTAGTAAAAAAACTTCTAGTATGTGAAATCAGATCATAAAGTTTCATTTGCCTAATAATAGATAAATATGCGGTCGGCCGCAGAATGCCTGACAAAGGGATGTACCTAAGTCTTACCCCCTAGTGATTAAATTTGATAAACGTTTACCTGTAATTAACTAACTATGACATTAGTTTTGTTATTCCTTATAATTTAATAATAATAGTGCGGTATTATTACAGGTAAACTAGGTAAACTAGTCGTTACTAGTATCAATTACATTTTCGTTAATTTTTTGAAAATGAGTTTATTTTCCAGACGTTTTTTTTTCTCAAATGATTACTGGTTTTTCCCTAAGAAAATATCCATGTAATACTTTTTTCAATCGATATTAGTGTCAATACCGTGTAGAAAACTCCTAAAACAAATATAATTTGACAGGTGAAAAACTATCGTAGTTGTTGTATCTTGATATTCCAGAAAAGGTTGGCATAATTTTCTTAAACTGTTTAACTAGATTTAGTAGACGTTTTTGGACAACAGAATCGACACCATTTTAAATTAATTAAAAACAGTAATAAATTACTCTTTAAAATAAAAAAAGAAATATCGAAGAATTTTATCTAATAATATAATTAATATCTAATATCGACTGGCCCGATAGCTCAGTTGGTAGTAACCCTGCCTTCTGAACTGTGGGTTGTGGGTTCGATTCCCACTCAGGGCAAACATTTGTGTGATGAACATAGGTGGTTGTTCTGTGTCTGGGTGTTATATTGTATTATATGTATGTATTTACAAACAAAAAGTATTTAAGTATTGAATCAGTTATCTGGGTCCCATAATACAAGCTTTGCTTAGTTTGGGGCTAGATGGCGTTGTGTGAGATGTCCACACATATTATTTATTTATCACAAATTTTATACAGCAGATATCCTTGCCTATGTGAGTCTTTCGTAGAAAAATCTCGTATTAATTATACGATACAAAGAGGTACAATAATGAGATTTTATAAAATTGATTATGTGGAATACATTCTGTCAATAAAGAATCGGGAATGGATGGTTTGTTTATGGTTCTAAATTCAATTATTTTGTTGTTAAATTGGCACTACTGTTTGCCATTTTGTCGCGGAGTTTGAGTTGCGTCTGCTATTTAGATTATACTGTGCTGTTTTAATTAGATTATATCTGGTGTGTATTTCGAATTTCATAATGAACAAAAACATTGAAAGAAGAGTGGGTCTTAAACTTTGCATCGCTAGTAGAATTGTGTGTTCGAAGTCACTGAAAATGTTACAGAAGGCTTACGGTGAATCGACTTTATCAAAAACACGTGATTTTTAGTGGTACAAAGCGTTCAAAAGCAATCGAAATATGATAGAAGATTTGCCTCGCTCTGGTTAGGCATTAACGTCTTCAACTGAAGTTAAGGTCACAAAAGTGAAGGAAACAGGGTCTGAAAATACTCATTCCATTTTCAGAGAGATAACCACTGAATTTTCTGTGTCTCAAGAATCGATCAGTTCCATTTTAAATAATCGCTTGGGCATGATAGCATATATGCGGCGTTTAAGAGAGAAAATTCGACGAAAAAGGTCAGATTTGTATAAAATTTCACGAAAATGCTACTTCGCACAAAGCCGTCATTGTAAACGAATTTTTGACCAAAAACTCAACAAATACAACACACCTTACCACCACCTTAACAACCACCTTATTTACCAGATATGGCTCCAGCCGATAAAAATGAATTTGGATGAATAACTAATTTTTTGTATTATTGATCTTTTCCCGTTACTTTCTTGACAGAGTAGTGTTTATCGACCAAAAAGGATTCACGATAACTCATATTAACAAGGAACTGATTGTCTGACTTAATTAAGTTAAATAAGCAAATTCAGTTCATAATAAAGCAGTAAATCTGATCCCACCTGCATTTGTGACTGATCTTGTACAATGACGGGTAACGGCTGCATCGGCAGCGGTAAAACGCCGGGAACTCCGACCGCGTTCATATTCAGATAAGGCGACGGGTCTAGGTACTGAACGCCGACGGCGTGCTGCGGCATGACCATGCCGACAGTGCCGACCCTGGCAATTGGGCCGAGCGCGCTCATCGGGCCGTCCGGCCCCATCGAGCCGACCGGACCCATCGGTCCAATAGGGTCCACCCCATCCTTCTGCTCGTGCTGGTACATCATCGCGTCACTGTGATCATAGCCGTCGACCAGCTGGCTCTTTTTCTATTGGACAGTCAAAATATTCACATGCATTCTGGTTGCAGTAATAAGTACAGAGTGATAATGTGGTAGGTGTAGCCCCGTTTCTATCTGTATGTGTTACAAGGTTACAACCAAAATAAAACGTGAAGTAGAAGTGTTTTTTTTTATATGCTGATCTAAATGTTTGAAAATTATCGTGAGTATGACACATTTTTGTAAGATAAATAACAGCTAAACTCAAAGTCGAAATTACGAAATTCGAGTCGAAATTGAGTCACCTGCTGACGCTCGTGAAAGCCGCCCCGGCTTGCGTTAGTAACTGGCTCCCAGAAGAAGGACATCGAATATGTCCGAAACCTGGTCGGAGCAAATTCGACTTTTTAATTGACATGAGTTTAGCCGTTATTTATCTTACAAAAAATGTAAAAGTGGTCCTTAATAAACTTCAAATCGATTAGAATTTCTAACAAGTGCGCGATGTGTACAAGAAGTAGTGTAGTAGTGCTACGCCTATTACTGCTTCAGAAAATATCTACAAAAAATGTATGACTACCTTGTGCAAATAGTAAGGTAAAAGAAACATATTAATGGCCAGTCCAGTGTTACAGATATCCATAACGAATCCGTCATATTGGATTTAGAGTGACATTAATCAGCTAACCATGCATTGTCATCCAAACTAAACATGTATGCACAATTTCATCTCAACTGGTTGTAGTTTAAAATTTTGTTGTAAGATTTTACCTGAACATAGACACATCACGGACGTATCATGATACGCCCATGGCATACATACACAGCAAGTGATGAAAAAGCATGTAAAACAAAAAAAAAACAAGTGTGCTTTAGACCACACGACTGAAGTAAAACTTCTTTAGTTTAGCTCCATCTATCAGGTGGTATAACTTTTCTTTTCTTTTTGTTTAGTTTGGCTCCACACTTTTGTGTATTTAGCCAGTGTCAAGTAATTGATAATATCTCAAGTTAATTAATATCGTATAATTTGTCAAGTCACAGTCCAAGTCATTAAGTTAAGTCAGTCTAGTCTAGTCAAGGCATATTCCTAGTAAAGTGGTGGCAACTTTACCAGAAGCTTCTATGTAGTTTTGGAAACAACACGAGAATAAACGTTTCACCATCATTATACCACTTTTCCACACTCATGTCTGTAATCCAGCGCTTAACGAATAAAATGCCACCAATTTTATGCACTAACACTGAAAATAACACAAGTTTTGGAAAATAATACGGCGACGCGATCATTTTCGTTTTCCCGCCAAAAAGCCAAAAAACTTTTCTTTTTGCTTTGTTTAATGTTAATGTCGCCATCTTGACAATTGTTAATTGCGGGGGTGAGAACAAAAAGGGTTTAACTGATTTTTTTACAAAATGACTTATGGGTATCGTTGGATTCAGCGTGAAATTATCTACAATAATACTTACTCAAAATACCGAAATGAGGCTTAAATCTCGAGATTTTAACGTCTAAAAACGATTTATCTGTCACAGGAATACAGTTCGCTTGGAATAAAAACATTATTAAATTTATTTTATTATATTATATTTTTACAGTAATTGTATGAATTAGTACTATATTTAGTATTTTAAAATAATAGGTCTTTACCTATGAAATTGCCGTATTACAGTACAGACTTTTTCAAACAAAAAAAAGTTTTGATTGGCTATGAATTCTAAATTCAAATTAATTTTGTTTTAAAAATATGACATTCTATTTACAATATAAGTCTTTTGTTTATTGATTAGCGTTGTATTTTCATTTCATTTCAACATTTTTCCTCATAATGGATACTTTGAAATTTCGTGTAATTATGGAATATGAGTTCCGTCGTGGCACCAACGCGGCACAAACGACACGTAACATCAACGACGTTTACGGAGAGAACTGTACAAACGAACGTACAACCCGTTATTGGTTTGCTCGGTTCCGTTCTGGGAATTTTGACTTGAAAAATGAACCTCGTGGTCGTCCGGAAACTTCGGTCAACAATGATGAATTAAAGGCGATTGTGGAAGCTGATGAACCTCAATCTACAGCTGAGCTGGCAGCAGCTCTTGATGTTAGCATCAAAACAATATTGGCCCATTTGCGACAGATTGGCAAGATAAAAAAGCTTGATAGATGGGTGCCCCACGAACTTAACGATCGCCAGCGCAACGTACGCGTCGAGACTTGCCTTGCGCTGCTTAACAGGCACAGAAATGAAGGAATTTTGAACCGAATTGTTACGTGCGACGAAAAATGGATTCTTTTTGACAATCGAAAGCGCTCAGCAAGTTGGTTAGATCCTGGTTCGGTACCAAAGCATGTGCAAAACGAAAAATGACCCCTAGAAAGGTGATGGTCACAGTTTGGTGGTCTAGTGCTGGTGTGATTCATCATAGCTTTTTACAAAACGGCGAGAGCATTACTGCAGATGTGTACATTGAAGAGCTGACCACAATGATGGCGAAACTCGCACGTCTGCAACCAGCTTTGGTCAATCGGTCGTCTCCACTGCTACTTCACGACAACGCGCGACCCCATACTGCACAACAGACCGTCTCTAAGCTGCATGAGTTGGGTTTGGAAGCTCTCCCTTATCCGCCATACTCACCAGATCTTGCGCCTACCGACTATTACTTTTCCAAAATTTGGACAATTTTTTAGCGGGAAAAAAATTCATGTCCCGAGAGGCAGTACAAAACGCCTTTGAAGAGTTTGTTGTCTCCCGTCCTGCTGATTTTTTCAAGAAGGGCATCCATAAACTGCCACAGCGTTGGCAAAGATGCATTGATTGCAGGGGTGATTACTTTGAATAAAAGAAATAAATAAGTTCGAAAAAAAAATACTTTAACTTTTTTCAAACAAAACGGCAATTTCATAGGTAAAGACCTAATAGAATTAAAACATTTTCAAGCAACTGGAACTAACATAAACCCATTCTATTACGTTATAAAACTCTACATTAAAATGAAGCCGTTGACGTTTAAAGTCAATTTTCTCGAAACTGTCAATTTGACAGTTAAACCCTTTTTGTTCTTGCCCCTTCAATTGTCATTTTACCGAACATACCAACATAATAATACAAATTTTTAACTTTATGTTGACAATAAGATTACAACAACTTTCAACTTTGTGTTCCGTTTGTCTCGCCAGCTTACTCCCAAGGTCAAGCGTGCGTATAAAAGTTTTACTTCAATAAGTATCCGTCCTACTCAAAGCGCTTGTTTGAAGAACAATTGTTACCTCTCTGAGGCTGTGTTGTGTATGCATGGCCCTGGTCCGCGACTCGCTGGACACCGATCCGTTGTCCGAGGCTTGGTACCGATGGTGCTCGGCGCGGGCCCACGTCCCGCTGCACATCGGGCACGCCGCGCCCGTGCCCGCTGTGCTACCACATACAGACTTCACAGAAGTAGCCTGAAACAACCACAAACACCACAGAATAACACAACCATCAGGTGAGTTGCTGGTCAAACGTACACCAATCAAATCAAACTAATACTTATCTATAGACCTTTCTACAGATCAGTTTTTCTATGCATAGCGTAAAGCTGAAAACCCTTTTTTTACGTTGTCGACTTCGACGTTAATATAATAACTAAAAACGGGAACGATGGAAAAACAATTAAACGGGGAGTTTGGGCGAGAAAACGAAAAGGATAGCGTCGCCGCATTGTATTATTTTCCAAAACTTGTGTTATTTTCAGTGTTAGTGCATAAAATTGGTGGCATTTTATTCGTTAAGTGCTGGATTACATGCATGAGTGTGGGAAAGTGGTATGATGATGGTGAAACGTTTCTTTTCGTGTTGTTTCCAAAACTCCATAGAAGCTTCTGGTAAAGTTGCCACCACTTTACTAGGAGTAAGACTTGACTAGACTAGACTATGACTTGGACTGTGAATCGACTTGACACATTATATGATATTAATTAACTTGAGATATTATCAATTACTTGACACTGGCTAAAAAGTGTGGAACAAAAGTGTGGAGCCAAAACCAAACAAAAAAAAGAATTAAACAATTATAGAACCTGTTAACGGTTTCACGAGATTCAGTTAAGTAATGCGTCCTGCAGAGCATAAGGGCAGGACATTCACCAATCGTAAACGGAGACGTTTCGCGCCCGGTCAATTATAAATGAGAAAGATTTTAAATAAGTTTGGAATTGAGAATATACACTAGACTAACACATAGGACACTTTTTATTCGCAGATGCGAGCTTTGCGAACTTCGAGGAAATATTGGTTAATATTCGATGACGCGCGAATCAATTAATCGTTGCCATTAGTAAGTTTTTCTCATGTCTTAATGTTGTCGCAACCTCCAAAATAAGCGAATGGTTATCTAACTAATTGATGACATAAACATTTGTTGTTTTTGCCGGCTAGAAAAATAATTATACCAGCAATTGCAGTTTTAGGCGTTTTACAATAGACGCAGACATATTATAACCTTCAAAAGTAAACCCGAAAAAGAGGTTTTTAGTCTCAGACTATGCAAGCACAGTAAGTTAAAGATATTTTCTATTTAACATAATCCCTTAACAAAAGACTTTTAACTGACTTCAATCCCAATGAAAACATCATCTATATAGTCGATATCGAAATACGCATTATTAAAGATAACTCAAAAACTAATGGTTAGATCTTGATCAAATATAAATGGGACCACACGGGGAACCAGCTTTTAAATAAAAAAAGAATCATCAAAATCGGTTCGCCCAGTCGAAAGTTCTGAGATAACAACATAAAAAACCTGTCGAATTGAGAACTTCTTCCTTTTTTTAAGTCGGTTTAAAATATAGAATGAACATACCTGCTTGTGCGGTCTAAATGTGGTGCCGTATCCTTCACTAAGTTCAGACATGTAGGAAGGTGACACGGGATGAGTAAGTGTGTCTTCTGCGTCACCGATTTTCATACTGCGCCGGCTAGAATTGACCTGAGAGGAAATTAATTAATGTTTAAAGCAATTACGTTAGGAGTATCACTTAAAATAGTACTAGCTCAGCCCGTGGTTTCACTTGCATGGAATCTTTTTTACTTGCAAGGACAAAAGTATCGTATGTGTTATAATCCACGATCTTAACACCCTAATGAGAATTGCCTATATTTAACTCTGGACCAAAATTTTGTCCAGGATTCCACTAAGGCATTTTGATTATGGGTTAAAAATAGTACATTTTTTTTTATGTAATATAATCGGTGGGAAAGCAGCCCGTTTTATTATTGTATACATATACAATTCGAAGACCTGACTGTCTGGCTGACTTATATATCAACGCACAGCCTAAACCGCTGGTCCTAAGGACTTAAAATTTGGAGGGTGTGTTTTTTGTAAGGTGTAGGTATCCACTAATAGAGTTTTTCGAAATTCCACCCCTAAGAGGGTGAAATGGGTGGTTAAATTTTCTATGAAAATTTTTCTTTTTCATTTCCTATAGGCCACGCGGGCGAAGCCGCGGGCAGAAGCTAGTCAGGTAT
Source organism: Ennomos fuscantarius (assembly GCA_905220475.3). NCBI lineage: Eukaryota > Metazoa > Arthropoda > Insecta > Lepidoptera > Geometridae > Ennomos > Ennomos fuscantarius. Next base: position 8,216,109 of record HG992023.1, on the reverse strand, counting down.
AAATTATTTATTTTGTACCCAGGTTTTGACATACTTTCATTTTATATATCTTACTTCATTTCATATAGTTATTGATATTATAAAAATTCATAAGTTAACCAGCTATTAATTAAAGCTCAATGCAACGAATAAGTGGAAGTATAGAAATTCAACTAAACGCAAAGACAAAGAAACATTTTTTTAAATTTATAAATTCGTTTTAACTTATTTTATTTTTATAGATACATAATAGTCAGCCTCTGTAGTGCGGTGGTTGAGCAGGTCGGCTCATAGCCGGGAGGCGGCGGGTTCGATTACCGCGGCAGGACAAGTATACGTGCACAGAAAAAAAGCGCAAATACTTGTTCTGAGTCTGGGTGTTGTGGGACCATGGTCCTCGTAATTCCTAGACACAGGGAATCCTAGTTAGGGTCCAGGATCTATGTATGTGATCGATGGGCACTATTATTATTATTATAATTTAGAATGCCAAAATAAAGGTTCTTAAAAGAATGCAGTTTATTCTGTTTCATTACCCCTAGGACGACTGGACTACTATAGAAATATCGCGTTGATCTACAACAATGAACTCTAGCATAGAACAAATAAAAGTATAAATTCAGAAACCATGAATTCTATTCTTTGTTTTAAATTAGCACAAGAGTAAGTTAATATGAGTTAATTTCGCTCTAGTCTAGGTATATGTAGTTTATCTGTATTTATACGGCAAGGAATTTTTTTTTTTTTTTTTTTTAATTTTGGCTCCACACTTTTGTGTATTTAGCCAGTGTCAAGTAATTGATAATTTATCAAGCTATCGATATTTCACGCAAATATGTGTCAAGTCACAGTCGAAGTCTAGTCAAAGTCATACACCTAGTAAAGTGGTGGCACCTTTACTTGAAGCTTCTATGGAGTTTTGGAAACAACACGAAAAGAAACGTTTCACCATCATTATACCACTTTCCCGTACTCATGTCTATAATTCAGCACTTAACGAATAAAATGCCACCAATTTTATGCACTAACACTGAAAATAACACAAGTTTTGGAAAATAATACAATGCGGTGACGCGATCCTTTTCGCTTTCCCGCCAAAACTCCTGGCAAGGAATTAGACTGTATATTTAAAAAGTAAAGGAACTCTCAGGATGCGAGTTCTTGTTTCTGGAATAATAATCAGTGCCTGCAATGCAACACAGGAGATTTTTTTTCTACAGTAACTATGCACATAAGTTGCGTAGGTATTGAATCTGTCAAATTTCCATAAACCGTATCCAACAAAATCATACGTAAAATGACCAGTTTTGTTTAACTACCCCACTACTAAAGTATAACTTAATCATTAATTTAAGAACATATGTTTTGTACGACAACAGTAATTATTTTGAATGTTATGTTAAATAGTTCCCATGTAAGTGCAATATTTTCTTAAGAGAAATAAATATATATACATACAAGTTACATAATCGCCTAGCAGGTCCTTTTATTCCAGACAGCTGAATATCATCATCAGGTGAAACGAATTTTTTTTTTTTTTTTTTTTTTTTTACTTCAAACTTGTCTAGCATTTGACCACGCTCTCACCTGATGGAAAGTGACCATGCGATCGAAGGTGTAGCATGCTAGCCAAGTAAATACCTATTCACTCTTCTCTTGAACACGCCCGGGTCATATTTCGCCGGAAACACAGACGCTGGCAGGGCATTCCATTCCTTAGCCGTTCTAATTAAGAACGAAGAAGAATTTTATCGAAGAACACTGTAGTGTCAGATACTAATAAATATAAGAGTGTAATGATATGAGTGAACTTTTTACATTTTATGTTCAATTTCTTCAGATCTTTGAACGGTGCAATTAGAGCTACAGATTATTTATTACAGTACCTACCATTCGATCTTGTAGTATATGTTGAAACTTAAATTGATTTAAATGAGATTTTGCACATATGATCACTACTGAAATATACCACTTTTTATACAGAAAACCTAGTGCGCTAATTAACAAAACGCACCTGCGAATGAGATCGGCAGGAACCGGCATAACCGTCGCTTGGGTCTGACATATAAGAAGGAGATGCTGATGCAATTAGAATGTCTTCGGAAGGCGTGGCGTCTTTTACGGCCAAACGGCTGGAATTCCCCTGGAAATAAACAAAAGAAAAATATAGCTATTGTAAATCTATCTATATTAATAAAGGCTCTGTGTTGAATGACAGACTGGCTATCAAATAGCGTACAACCAAAACTTAAAGTTTGCAGGGTGTCCTTTATATGGCATATTGGGTGTACTATGCATGTATTTCCAAAAATTCAATCCTTATTGCTGTCAAAATTATTTAATAAACAACTAATCGGAGTTTAGTTAATCCTGACAACGTGTAAGTGGCCTTAGTCGTATAACCGACAACGATAGTTTTCTTGATGATATATATGTACTGATAGCTACATTGAAAATCCTGAACTAATTCAATAAATGCATGCGTAATAAACGATATCAAGTCTCAAATGCGCTCATAAGTCGATTAATAGTATCAGCTTAAACTGTAATCGACGCAAAGTTTCTAGCAGCAGGTATAAAAATACCTGTGAGAGCGTCTGGAGCGTATCACCAAATGCGCCGTTAGCATCTTCCATGTATGAGGCGGCATCTTCCAGCGGTGTGTCATCATTCATAATCCCTTGGTTTAAATCGGTCTCACTCACTGCGACTGATTCCACGCGCTCTTCTTTAGCACTTTTCTCTATGTCATCGGAGCTGAAACAAATTGTGTATGGCGTATAATTGTATATGTAGATATACATACAGATAGAATAAATATTTTAGAACATTATTTATTTATTAGTACATGCCTTCATACAATGTCATTACTTAGTGTAACTAATCTATATAGTACTTAGTTCCAAATAGTCCATTGTATGAGCCCTGTGAGGGCATTGCATTTTAGATTGGAGCATATAATGCCTAACTCTCGTCACATTACAATTTAGGTCAAAGAAAATTAAGATTACTGTCGGCTTTTTTTATATCTTTAGATTAATTGTCAATATTGAATCATGATTAGTTTTATATGTTTATAGTAGAATACATGATTTATGAGCCGTTACAGATACATGCATACATAGTTGGAAGTTATTTAACATAATTATACTTTTCTAATTCAACGCCAAGTAGGTATAGTCCATTGAAATGTTACAATTTAAGGAACGAATATTGCGTTTATTAGAGGACACAATTTTCTTTTTTGGACATGTTTGGGAGGTCTATAGAAGCTTAACCTCAAGTTTGTGGGGTCGGTACCCTTGTTCCCCAGCCGCCATCTTGGAAAAAGGGGTGAAAACACTTTTTTCGCGATATCTCGGAAACTAAGCATCTTACAAAAAATTTGTTATGTCATCATTTGTAGCAAATTGTTTTGTCTACCAATAAGTTTATATAACTTTTTGACCTAAATTAAAAATTAAAAGATGAAAAACATAACTTTTTGTTTTCTACCGATTTACTGGAACTTTGACTTGACCGTGACTAAACTAGACTCGGACCTTGACTCCAGTTTGATTAGCTAAATATGTATATTGAATAAAAGCCTTGGCACTGGCGAAATACGCTAAACTAGGAACAACAGCCTCCACAATTTGACCTTAACGTATTCAATCATGATTACAGAGTTCATGTGAGATTTGACGCTATCATTATCTTAGGATGTAGATTTGGAATATACGATAAAAACAAGCAAACAAAATACTACAAAAGTAAAAACGAAATATTTTTAAAACGTAATAACTGCGTGAGTCAGCATAGTGTCTAACACAATATGAAAATATGAATGTGACGGAGTTTTACTCACCTTACAACGCGATGGGTGCACACCACAAACTCAGGTTTCGAATTCCACTGATGGTAAGTTATGTAAAAGCGTGTTTGCAGCCAAATCCACTGTTGTCCTTTGGTAAGAAATCGATAGTACCCCGATGTCAACTCTCCTTTTTGCATCACTGAAACAAAAAGTTTATGGATGCCTCAGTGAGAAAATTTAGACTATGGGGGACTATGATGGGGATAATGTATCGATAAAATAACTACGAAAAGTTTAAAAACTCTCAAAGCTGTATTTTTTATTATTAGTATGGACATGTATGTCTTGTATCAAATAGACATCAACACTTATGGTCTACAACACTTAAACAATTTTCAAGTTATTTTATCGAAACTCAAAACGAATACCAAGTTATTGCCAGATAAAAAATGGAAAAAACGTTATCAGTACATATTGGAGTCGTTTTATCTACACTGGCCTGCAAACACACTTTTGAATCAATTCGTTTTAGTCGAATAACTCCAATCTCAAAATGCGTTCAGGTTAAGTTGACTTTTGATACATACATCTACAATGGCACATTTATTTTACCGATTTTATAACATTTTTCTTTCAATACCCTATGACCAACCACTAGTATGGGATCGAACCACTGTGTGACTGTGTGCATTCATTAGGTAACTATAATAATATTAAAATTAACCTTTGTTATTTAGAACAGCAAAATATTATATAATTAATAAGTGAAATGAATGAATTACAAAACAAAACGCTATTTTAAACGTTTCTTTCATACGAAATATGACCTCCTTTTTCATCTGCCTTAGCGGGGTTTTCAACCGTTTTAAACCATTTATTTCCGGTTTTAAACCGTTGATTATAGTTTTAAATAGTTTTAAACGATTTTTTTACAAATATAAACAAGACTCATCGATCAAGAAATTTTATAAAACCATATTTGAAACAAATAGTCAATGGTAAAATTGTAATCCGAAAAGGATTATTTTTGATTTTAAGGTTTTTTCAGCCATTTCTTAAAGGAAGGTTTCCGATTATGAAGTTTTTATGTACAAAATTAAACTCTTTTTCGAGTCCTTTTTGTTTTGAAAGTATATCTTGGGTACTTAAAAATGTGATACTTATTTTTGCTGGCCAGTGTATTTATTTTTTGTTCGTCTGAGTTTCGCGCCAAAGCGGCGTTAAGGGTCTTTTCAACTGTTCCGAGAAAATGCGAAGCAGCTCTGATTTTTAATAATGCAGAAATAACTACAACTTATGATGGTGATTGTCTTATATAGGTCTGTTCCGCTTTGACCAGCTTTATAATAAAGAACACATTGAAATTGTTCTATTGAGAGCTGCAATGCCACAGGCTTAAACATAGGCATCAAAATGTATTCCTATAACAACAACACAATTTGGACATTGGAGGTTAAAACAGTTTGTACTCACAAGCTTCATGGCAGGTAACCACCTTCTCCAGATCGTCAAAGTGGTAGTAATCATAACCTGAAGTGCCCAGCACTTCAAATGGCAGATAGCCGATGATGGGCGGTGCGCGATGATCGAGAAACAAGAACTTCCACTCGAGGCTGTGGCGTGATGTGAACTCGCAACGGCTCGCGTCTACGAGCGACACGTCGCGAATCAGCTGGGGCGTGTGCAGCCGTCCCGTGCAAACGAACAACCACCTAGAAACCATTTGTTCATGTAGCTTTATAAAGTTTTAACATCATGGAATAAGCGCAAAATCCAAGGTGGCCACTTCGTGACGTCATCTAGCAAATAGAAAACTTTTGTCGAACCCAAACTCCACCTAACACTCCCTTTTAGCTAAATATCTACGTCAGGGTCCGGTATCAAAAACGCTCACTTTCCTTGCAAGTGAGACAACGGTTTTGAATGAAAATGTCGCGCTATTTTTGTTTGATTGGAACCCGCCCTATCCAAGTGGGTTTAAAACACCCGAGTATGATATGACCGAGATCCCTGTACAGACTATGCCTTAAGCATCTTAGAAATGGTAGATAAGAATTGCACCAAACATGAATACGCATGGTGCAATGGTGACTGACTGATTGACTGACTCACATAGTGATCTATCAACGCACAGCCCAAACCAATGGAAGGATCGGGCTGAAATTTTCAGGTAGATGTTATGACGTAGGCATCCGCTAAGAAAGGATTTTTCGAAATTCCACCCTTAAGAGGGTGAAATGGGTGATTGAATCATTTTCCCATATGCCACGCCGCGGGCGAAGCTGCGGGCAGAAGCTCGTAACATAATAAAATAGATGATTAGAATCGACGATCGAAAAAAGACGACCACTCTGACACTTTGAGAACTCGACGTTACCGAGGGGTGTGAAAACGTACATGAGGTACCACATCTTTCACTATTACATATTATATTATCATTGGACTCAATAAAAATGTTAGCTATTTATCCAACAGTAATGAGATCAATATAAGTCAGTGAAATCGCGTCGGACGATTGTTTAGCTAATCATTAAAACTTTCAGGACAGGTCAGCAAGTGTAAGGACTTTGTTATAATTGATATTAATTTTACCTTGACTCTATGTCTGGTTGATAGTTTACATCTTGATCCCCGTCGAGTTCCATGTTTGCTCCTGTAAAACGGTATAAAACACTTATTCATACATTATTTTTACCCACTTTAGATGCCATTCTATCACAAAGCAGGTTTACAATATTAAACCAAAACCTAACCATACTACATCTGTCGTTAGGTTACTTGTTGCAGAATAAGAAATATAAATGACTAGTTGTGCCCCGCGGTTTCACCCGTGGATAAAAGTATCCTATGTGTTAATCCAGCGTATAATCAATTTGCATTCCAAGTTTCATTAAAATCCATTCAACAGTTTAATAAAAATTTAAATGAATAACAAACGTCCATACATACAAACTTTCGCGATTATAATATTAGTAAGGAATAAGGATAGTACGTAATAATGTTGAAGCGATGATAGCTTATGTTATAGTGAGGTCGACTTGTGATCCGTAGTCAGGATTCATATCGTGCAATGAGCTCGGGCTTTTGTTAAAAGAAAACGCCATGACGAAACCAAAGCATGGTGGTAAAGGATTACATAATAGGCACGGGAATAAGTCTTTTCGGATTTGCTAGGTATGAATTTGAATTTCTTTGGGTGTACATTTTGTACCTGGACTGGATGGGATGTCATTAGAAGGTAATTTTAAACAATGCAATATATTAAAAAGTAAAAAGATATTTTTCGCTTATTTCCAACTTAATTTAAGGAACAAAACTCAATAAACATTTCGAGATTAACTTCTAGGAGCTCATTGAAAATATCAGATTTTTATATTCCGTATTCCTCATGTAGGCACTTAATAAAAACAAAGTAATTAATCATGAGAATTTATGATAATCGACGTGTGAAGCCTATAGTAAGACTTTAAAATTAGAAACCATAAAAACGTTGAATTATTTTCTGTCTGGCTTCTGGCTGGCTAAATTTATTATCATATAAGCCGAAAAATTAAAAATCTGCTATGTATGTAAAATTGAAAACTGAGCTGTAACCGATGGTTAATGTTCTACTTACTAAAATGTCCATTGAACTTAATAAGTTCATATGTGCATTCTTCTCTGAAATCCTGTGTTCCCCGCCGCAGATGTACCTCAAACATAACCATGTTTTTTTCTGAAATGAAATGGGATTCATTTTGTTACGAAAATTCATGTCTTAAACATAATGAGATGTTTGCGTACGTCTTTGCTAAGTTTTTTATGACTTCGTATTTTGTACGTATTGTAGAACGTAACTTATTAACTAAGTCACCACAAAAAAGCTGAGGAATAAGTGGGTTAAGTTTACCCACAAGTCTGGATGGACATAATATTTTTATATATTATATTTTATATGTAAGGTCTGGACTGAGCATAGTTAAATTAAATATATGTCGTGAAATAAACAATATATGAAATAGGCTGAATGTGATGTCCGTGATCGCCTAGCTTATGATTTAAATCATTAGTTAGGCAATCACGAACTTGATTGCAATCGATAGAAGCACAAATTTGTATGAAAATTTACAGTTTCAAAACGTAGTTTATGTACATAGTTACTATGGATAGTTTCAAATTAGGAATAAAAATTTCTCTTGTAACATGGTTGCAACAATGCAGATGCATTCACATAAATAACATTGTCTGTATTTATTAACAGTGTCTTTCTAACTCCGCTCTGTAGGTATCAGTCAAACTGTCAACTGCTCAGTATTTCTTAATATAAAACAGAACTCGCGTTGTCATCTTCATACATAATAATTCATGGAAATTAATCAAAATCGACCTATTTTCCAGCGCCCGTCGCTCAGCTCATATGTATCTGTAATAAAATTATATTCAGATTCTTGCTTAAAATTTTGATGGATTTGGAGTCGAGTCAGCAGTATAATTAGATTTGAAATTCTTATGTCAAAACAAAAAAAAAAAACAAATATTTAAAATACATTAATATACCATATCACACAGTGGGTAAATAAAAACTGTATTACGGAAATTTCAACAACATTTCAACATTCACACGTCACTTGCTGCATTGCTATGGTTTAATTAGAATATAACCAAAAAAAACTAACTGTGTAACTATAACTTTAAAGATGTGTTCGGAACAAATAAACATTCTATTTGAGTTATCAAAATGCAAATTCTGCCATATTGTAACCAACTTTTGCCATCAGGTAATTTTTCCCAATTCTACACACTATAAGAAAGTTACATATTCAGGCCAGCATTTTTGATGTAGTAAAAACTACACAAATAACACAGAATATATAATAGTACTAGGTACTAATAAGTACGTAGTACTATTATATATGTGCCCGAGCTTGAGCACTATAAAGTTATTACCTTATAGTGCTTAAGCTCGGGTTTTAGTGATGTCGATTTGCTTTCTATGGGTTGTGGCCTCAAATTCTGCATTGAGTTTGAGTTTTATTTTTATGTTAAGAAATGACATGACTAGCTATTCTTTCGCCAGATGTTAAGCGCTTGACATGAGCTTTCAGTAAAAGAAAATTGTAATGCAACCTAGTTTTCTTCAAGACCAGAGTGAATAACCTTCCTAATTTACGTTTTTCATCTTCGGCCACACGTCGCTTACTATCAGGAGTTGGTAGTCAAACTTAAATCTATAATGGTTTAATAAAAACTGCTAGAGATTGATATGCTGTCGCAATGCAAGCAGTGTGTTTCGGTAGGGACTTTAGCGACAACGGTTTTACTGACCTCTAAACATTAGAACTCGTAAATAATATTGACCAAATAACTTTTTCGGATATACCGTAATCAGGCAAAATTATGTATTTATTATTTAATGTAATTTTCTGATTATTTTCACATTTAATCTCCAGCACGGGTTGAACTTTTTTAGCAATCGACAAATCACTTCTTTCATTTAAGCGTTAAATCTTCAAAGGATCAAACCTTGGAGTATACATAAGTGTGCATACTCAATGTCAAACCTTAGACTGTACAATAAGTATGTATACTCTAAGATTTGACCATTTTCTCTAATATATTCAGTAATAATATTAAATAGCATGCATATTGAGTAATAATAAATATCTTTATTAAATATCTCACGAACGCATTCGCCGTTCACTAATACACAATTAATATTTAATTTCGCAGCTTGGCAGATCGGTGGTGCCCAACACTTAATTAACCAATGGTGTCGATTCTGTGTCTCATTCTCTAAAACTAAAGTAAAATTAAAGTATGGCGGTACTCTTCTGATAATGGGGAAATAAAAAAGACGGAAATATGTTAATTTCGTTTAGCTTTAGAGAATGCGACACAGAATCGACACCAATATCCCAGTAAGAAAAGTCCAGTGCAGTGCCACGCAAGGCTTTTAAGCGCTCAAGTAAACAGCACGATTGCTTCATCGCAAGGGAAAAAAAATATAATCAAATATATTCAAATTAAAATTACGTTCGTTAATCACTACAAATATCGTCTAAGTTTATTCCCTTTTAAAAAAAGGGGGGGGGTTAAATCGAGTTCATTCGCCTTAATTTCATACTGAGAAAAGGCACTTATGCATGCTATATCTAAACACAGCATATTGAAAATTTATGAAAACAAACATTGTCAACACAAACCTCTAGATCCTGTTTGCATCTGTTCTGTTGCTGTTGCCACATTTCCCTGCAGAATGTTATATAAATTAGGCCGGTCTTCTTCATAAGTTAAGTCAAATATGCTCTTATTCAACAATTCAGCCTGAAAGAGAGTACATACTCAATATGGTGGCATTATTAAGGAATTATTTACATAAAACCCTCAATCATTCACAACAATAATTACCGGATTGTGTCCTAATAATGTAGCAATGCTCTCAGAGGCATAATATATTCTTCCAGCAATAGAAAAAACCATTATGAATCCTTCTACAGCTTCCAATACAAGGTACGTGAATTCTTCATTGGATAAAAATGCTGGCTTCCAGTCCTCCTGCACATCATGGACTCGTGATCGTACTGCAATTTCTGGAAAACAGTTAAATCAAATACTAATAAAAAAAACAGGGAGGAAAAAAGTAATTTTACACTGTAGAACTTACTTCAAGGACTTTTAATAACATAATAAAAACAGCTATTTAAAAATGTATAACACTTCATTTTGAATAAAGCAGTATCTAATGCTAAGCAATCATATAACTTGATTACAACAGATATTCAATAAGCAGCTAATGTGCATATATACTTTTTTCAACTTGGGATTGAAATTTCTTCTGTTAATTTAAACAAGTTCCATGATCACCCCCTGATCAAAGTTAGTGAAACTGATCATTTAATAAAACTGCAGCAATGTCAAGATAGTGATATTTTATGCATATGTCAATAGCATATTAACAATGAAGTGCCAATATCATAATTTTGCCCGTTTTTTAGATAAAACACATTGCTTCTACTACTTTCTTGTGGATATTATATATTTATACCAACTAAAAGCAACTTGCTGCTCCACCTGCAGCTTACTGTTTTCCTGCAGAAACGGGAAAATTCCAGGATAAAAATATTGACTGTTGGTCACAGTAGTTAAAGCAATCTGTATGTAGAATTTTATCGGAAAATGTTTAGTTTTTGTTAAACAAACTTTTTAACAATGTTGGTCTGTATACCTTTAAATTAATCACTGCATATGGGGCCCAGCCATCATAACTTGACTAACTCAAGGGCAAGCTTTGGCTTTAGGGCAAAAGGGTCAACAAGAAGACTCAATCATGAGATTGGGAGTTTCATGCCCATTCACTAATGACAAAATTGACATTCATTTATGAATGTCATTTATTTATGAATGTCAATTTCTCTTGGTCATCGCATCATATGGGAATGGATGGAACATTTTCACTAATTCTTTTTTTTTGTTTATTATTGTCAGGAGAAAATTTTTATGAAAAAAAGTTAGAAAATTTTACCATGCTGGTGAAACCGCAGGGCATGGCTAGTATATATACATATAAGTAGTTTTGAGAAGAAAACTCTTAAAACTTTAAAAACTATACTCACCATTATGTTTCTTAAGAAAAGATATTGTTGATTTCAAAACTGTGGATTTATCCATTTTGCGGCTGGTTGTGGACACCATAGCACTTAGTTCATTGACCAACATGTTGAATTGATCCCTTCTCTTCTTTTCACTTAAATTTCGAGTTCTTCTGTAAGTTACACAAGAATAAGTTTGAAAAGACTGCATAGTATTAAAGTCAATACACTATGTTTGACTAAACAAACACTCATAAACTCTGGTTAAATTAAGTCTGAAAATGTTTGCACAATATGAAAAAAGTGCAGATTATTAGTTATGTCATTTAACTTTAAAAGGCATTTATGGATAGGCAATTTATGTCCTAGAATTACTAATGGGACAACTCCATCTCTTCTCTTGGGTGCCATAAGAGCTGCTAAAGAATATTCAGGGAATGGGAAGCGACATTTTCCTCTGTAAATTTAAATCTTCGGTGATCACCAAGCCACCTGTCAAGGGAGGTGATTATGGCAAACCATATAGGGGTATAAGTGTGTTGTGTGATAAAGAGGCGTTTTATAGGGGAGGCTTGTGTTCAGCATTAGACATCTGCTGGCTGTTGTGGACTAATGGTAAAGTTGTAAAGAATTTTATTTCAAAAATGAGGTCTGTATTTTTAGTCTTCTAGTTCATTTATAGACCTAGAATTTAAGATAACATAACAATCATAATCATTAATCCACAAAGGATGAAAATATCATGCAATGCTTGTATGTCATTTCAAGGATATAATAACTAATACTAAACACTACCTACTACAAAAAAAACATTTGAACTATATACTGGCCGTCATGACCTTATAGACAGTCCAAATGCTCCAGCCCACTAACAGTAGGTGGCATACCCAACATGCTGGCAGCATTATATATATAGCAGCATATTGTATCATTGTAGTATTTAGTTGAAAATAAAGGCAATTCGTTGGTAAAAAAAATAACACATGACATGATTTCAAAGAGCATAATATAACCACTATGATGTACATTTTGTTATTTACATATTATGTAAAAGTGTCAATATAATTATTGTTACCTTTTAGTGTCGTCTTTATCATCCCCATCATCATCCATGTTTACGGCTAGGGTAGTTGCTCAACGCTCACAAGAATGTCCGCCCGTGTTTCTTTCAGAGGCACATATATTAGACTGGCTCACACATCTGTGCGCCACGAGAACTTCCCGCGGAGAATTACCACTGCATTAAAACCAATTTTATTCGCAACATCACGTTGAACACGGCTTCTAAATGATCCATCAACTATAGAATAAAAAATTATATCGTCATCCGTAGTCAGTGTCTTTTGGGAAATCATAATTATGCCATTGCCAATGGATGAACTAGTAATAACTGTAAAGTGCCTACAAAATAAAATTCACTGCGACTCAAATCTAGTTTGACACTAATATTGAAATTGCTTACTATCTGACAATCATCCGCTATTTTGATTATTCTAAGTATAGTGTTTGTATTGTATACGTACAGTAAAGGGCTCAGCGACCAACGCAATAATTGAGTGTTTTTTATATGAAAAGTTGAAAGGAAAACACTTCCAAGTTGTTCCCACAGATTAGTAATATCAGAAACAAGTAGAGATAATATGTATACACTTATAACTCTATGATGTATAATACATGTATTTTTTTTTTAATTTAAGATTTGGCTCCACACTTTTGTGTATTTAGCAAGTGTCAAGTAATTGATAATTTATCAAGTTATCGATATTTCACGCAAATATGTATCAAGTCACAGTCGAAGTCATCAAGTCAAGTCATATTCAAGTCAGTCTAGTCAAAGTCATACTCCTAGTAAAGTGGTGGCAACTTTACTTGAAGCTTCTATGGAGTTTTGGAAACAACACGAAAAGAAACGGTTCACCATCATTATACCATTTTCCCACACTCACGCCTGAAATCCAGCACTTAACGAATAAAATGCACTATTTTATGCACTAACAATGAAAATAACACAAGTTTTAGAATATAATACAATGCGGTGACGCAATCTTTTTCGCGTTTCGGCGTTTTCGGCATTCTATTCATTAAGTGCTGGATTACAGGCGCGAGTGTGGGAAAATGGTATAACGATGGTGAAACGTTTATTTTCTTGTTGTTTCCAAAACTCCATAGAAGCTTCAAGTAAAGTTGCCACCACGTTACTAGGAGTATGACTTTGACTACACTATGACTTGACTTGATGACTTCGACTGTGACTTGACACATATTTGCGTGAAATATCATTAACTTGATAAATGATGCTCAGTCATCCATCGCTGCTCAAGCAGAGATTTCATTCACTAATTGATCACTTTATGAATGAGATCTCTGCTTGAGCACCGATCGATGACGGAGCGTCGTTCTGTAATACGGACCTAAGAAATTCATTGTTGGCAAGATACTCACAGAGTACTTTGCCGCATTTATGATACTTGGTAGCAAAGAGTATATAATCACGACGTTTTATATTTAATATAATACTCTTTGCTTCAGTTGCTATCTTGCGCGGGAAAGAAAAAAGTTGTTCATTATTGCACATTTAAGGGTATAAATAAATTAAATTCGGACTGAAAGGATTGTCTAGTTTTAAACGGGTGGGCCCGCCGTTTTGTGGCATCCTTATCTCGGGTAAGTACAGTTAGAAAGTGCATATTGGTTTTGCAATAGATAAAATCATAGTCACCGGCATATTGTGAGCAAGTAATATCAAATCGAGCTTTAGACTACTTGTGAATTTGGGATCGACATTACGTAATTCAACGTCAGAGGGCTTGAAAAAACGTTCTAGACGCGAGTAAATTCGCCATGCGGCCATTACGTAAGAAAATTATATAAGGTTGCTTAATAAAGGGATGGTGGAGTCGGGTGGCGACCATGAATTTCACGTTGTTTAAGTCGACGCGTATCAACACTAACAAAGCTCGGTGGCGGCGGCGGCATGTAAACATACTTCATGTAAACATTCATGTTCGCTAGACGCACAAACTTATACGCGTCTTTCGCGCAAACCTGCCGTTCAGTGATTTGGCAGTCTACGGGATCTATCTATGTCTTCTCACGTTAGAAAAAATTACTCTGAAATGGCTATGGCTTTCTTCAGTTCAAATTTAATTGCATTATAATGCATCACAGTATTAAGTTAGAATTGATTTCCTACCTATTTCTAAACTTCAATATTTATAAAAGCAGTTTATAGGTACTACCTACTAGTATCTCAGAAATTATAAGTTTATTACTTTGATGCCAACATAATAAATAAAAATAAATATGTCTATTCTATTAAATATTTGTAATTCATATTATGTTCTGTTACTTAGTTTTACATAACACTTGTTATTCAATCAATCTGGCTTGTAATGTTTTCCTGTCAAGGGTAAAAATAATGTTGCTTCTTTGTATTTACCATCTAATATGTCCAGATATTAATTAAAACACATTTGAATAATGAATTGTGTTTTAGGCTAGGTAGCCAGTACAAAGAGTAAATCTAATATTACAACCATCCGCACATACCCACTTAATCCACCTTATTAATAAAACAAAGTAGAGAAGTACCCTCTAAACATCCTATCATTCACTGTACTTACAAGTTATACATATGACACCATCCTAGTAAGTTTCCTTTATTGAACAATCAAAAGTAGAAAACCTAATGTAATCCTAATTTCTATATATACAGTAAGTAAGTTATAAGCATTGATTTCATTGTTTTATAAAACTTAGTTTCTATAAATTTCAGTATATGAGCTGGGATTTTATTATAGAACTTAAGGTAAAAAAAAAACACTATTTTTGAAAGCCTAGTTCTATGAGACAAAACAAATTATCAGATGAAAAAATTGTGTAAATAAGAATGAAGAAGAATTTGACCGAATACAAATTTACTAAGTAGTATCCCCAAAAAATACTTTGTCAACGTAGTGCTCCATATTTTCTGTGATAACACCACTTTTTATTACTAATTAAATAGCAAGACTGGTATCTTAAGCATATTACCAGTTATTTTGTGTATGTATGCCTATTTCACTTAACCCACTAAAATACTGCAAAATTAAAACAATTTTAAGCTCAAACCCAGATTGTTATAAAATATGATCTGCAAATTTTTTTCTATACAAATTCTTGTAGAAACCCCCTACCCATAAAAGTTGTGGTTGGATGCTGTCTTAATGCTATAGATCAAAAAAGACAACAGTCAATAAGACAGTTTGTTCATCTCTGCCCTACCAAGCTGTCATATTGGTAGGACACAACATGGAACATTTAGTATTTCTAAATCTAAAGTCTTCAATATGTTAAATTTAGTATGTTTGAAAGTAAGTTCTATCTGGCCTCACTGGGGGAGAGGCTGAGAACCAAAGTTAACAGGCCAATATATTTTTTTATCAATGACTACCTGGGCTACCATATAACGCAATCTCAACTGATGGGAAACAAAAACACAGAAAAGATAATAGTTTGGTGACAGTTTGGTTGAAGGTGTAACACACTTTTTCAGTAAATACCTACCTATTTCATTTCTCACTTTTGAAAAGTATGCTTGAAGTTACCTGAACAGATTGCTTAAATGATTTCCTTGCTGTCAAATTCAAAAAAGTCAAATCAAAGAGTTATATAAACCATATGATTAGTTGATTAGTTTAAAAACTATGCAAGCCTTGTCATTCTTGTTTTATAGCCACTCTTAAATCACACTGTAAAATTGTAATTAGTAAATATTTTTTACAATTTTGTAACATGACTTTATACTCATAATTTACTTTTTACTAAATTATTATTGTGTTTAATTTACATAGATTTGAGCTTAATATGGTTGGTAGCATGTCACAGAAAAAGAAACAAAAAGGCGGGAAAGCGGCAATTCGATTCGATCTTCAGTTGTTTTGTCGAGTGCTAATTACTTACGTATATATTTGTATTAAGCCTGTATTCAATAGAATAATTAGAGGCTAAAACAGTAGTGGAAAATCGATTACCGCTTAAATCAAAAGAAAGTTAGGTAAGTACTTAAAATCTTTGGGTTCTCTAGGAAATTGCGAGCTGATAAAATGTATTTCATTAAATTATCTAAGGTCCGTATTACAAAACGATGCTCAGTCATCGATGGTGCTCAAGCAGAGATTTCATTCACTGAGCATCGTTCTGTAATATGGACCTAAGAATCATGAATCTTCTACTCTATGAACGTGTATTTAATTTAATGTTAAACTAAAGAAATATTTATTTATCAGCAAACATTTTGACGTATTATTTGATGAAAAGAAAACTGAAAATGAAGAATGAGAATACAAATTGTCAAGGGTTCATGATAGCTGAGTCTAGTCTATACCACTCGAGAATTTTGTCATTTTTTGTACATAATAAATTACTGAATAATCTACGAAAAATATGACTAACATTGGCACTCGAGAATAACATAATAAGTTAACCCACATAAAACCGGATAGAAAGAAAAAAGAACTTTTTAAAGATTTTATTCATAAACTGTACATATATGTAAAACATTTCAGAAACTTATATACGAGTGTATTCTTTTTTCCTAATCAATTCGAGCAAAATTTTTAATATTTTTTTTGAGATAAGCCGAGAAAACTGTTGAAATTTACCACCCTTGGCGTAAGTCAGGAAAGTCGGCTGTTTTTGTCATTTTTTTTCACTGAGTTCAATGCATGACTATGGTACCATTTGTTACGTTTGATTACGATAACACTACAAATCTACACGATACCCGCCCAATGCAAGCCAGGCGCGCAGCACAATCTCACAGTCAGTGTGCCACTGGGTCAGGTTATGCAAGCAGTGCGCCGCTTACTTCGTTTTGCGCAAGAACCTTGCCAAGCAACAAGCATTACCACTATAACGATGAGTAAGTTTGATGAATTAATTAATTTATTATACATTCCCGAAAAATGCATGAAAAAAAAGTGCAAAAACCGAAAAGTTTTGGCTGCTGAAAAATATTACAAAATCTTTTATTTTTAATCTTCTAATTTATTTTATTATGTTGTACATGCTGTTATCAGCAACGCTCGCGAAAGCCGCCGCGGTTTGTGTTAGTAGTAGTAAGAAGGACATCGAATACGTTTGAAAGTCCGAAAGCTACTACCAGTAGCCGGAGTGATTGCGACTTGATTGAAAGATGGGCGTGCAGTGGGCAAGCCGACGTAGTAAATGTATGCACCGCTCAGTACTGCTACTCAGTGCTGCAACATAGGCGTTGTCATCGTCATCCCGTTCTCGGGGGACGTCCCAGTAACGGTACGGTGGGCAAGTAGCCTATTTAGGCTACACATTTGTGTAGCGCCCCTAACACTCGAAATGGTGGATCTGAGTACCCCTTGGACGTATCACAGCGGATGATACGTCCATGGAACACCCACATGGCAAAACGATGAAATCGCCCATACTATCTCTCTATCTATCTACTATCTCTCGAAAATATTGTCTATTTTTTGTTTTTGAAAGTTCTCTGTTTATGACAATATAAGCTTTCATCTGTCCATATGTACGTACTCGCGTACAAGTCGTATTTTACAACGAATCTTGACTAAAGTTCGTAATACAGGTTCTACAAGTCATAGTTTTATTTGTCTTTGGATGTTTTTGATTAGAGACTCTATATATGATATATGAATAGCTATCCCCAAGTAAGGAAAATTCTGTGATTTCTCCAAAAAAAGGAATCGCTGACGCAGCCTCTTGCGACGGTACTCGCGCTATCTTTCTCGCTCTAGAAAATGACGTACCTTAGCGATAAAGAATAGAGAGCATGATAAAATACGATTCCGTGCTGACAGATGAGGTTCATTTCGTACATTTAGGGGATTGATATTGGGAATTTTGTGGTTCAACCCTAATATTTCTTCACTATTTCTTCTTAAAAACAAACCAATAATATCCCATTATTATTTCTTGGTATGTAGACATTTAGACTTGCTTATATTTTTCAATTTCGTGTTTGAGGTGGTGGGGATTCGGTCGCATTCCTCCACGGGGACCAAGCGGCTTGGATTAATTAAAACCTATACACTATAACTAGTGCGAATTCTATGCCTACATAGTACTTCTAGTCAATCTAGATTAAGCCTAAATTAAGATTTTTCATCACACTTTTTCTCGTAAGCTGGCTCTTATTACTCCTCCTTTAGGCTCATAATCTAAGATATTGCCGTACTAGTTTTTTTCTGTTCACGATTAAATAAACGTTTTCTATTATTATTATTATTATACAATTTTTACTTATATAAACATAGTAATCGATCTCGCCCAAAACCAATTAATCGATGAGACTGGCAAACTTAAAGTATGCGGTAACTCCAGCTCCAGTTGTTATACTCGAGGCCCAATGCCCGTGTAACGGAGGCTTGCAGTACAGTAACGGACCGTGCGAGTTACTAGACGGACGCGCGCGACGCCGTTGTTTGCTAATTGCATAAGTACTCGAGTCGAGCCAGTGGCTAACGACGGGCGGCGCGCCACGTCGGCGCCGGCGTCGTGTAGTCGGGCGGCTGGTGGTTTGTGCTGGATCGGAAACCATCGCGGACCGGTCTCCGCGTTCACTGGGCCAAGTTCAACACTTCATCGCTCGCACGCCCGCGTTTTCTACCGGCTTTGTTAAGGTTCATCGTCTCTGCCTCCGCCGTCGCCGGATGATGCTTTGCTTGTCCACATTTCCACGATTTTATGGAGTGATTTCAACCGTAGGGCAAATATTTTGCTATGATTGCCTTAACGTCCTAGAAAACACAGTTTGCAAATTATACCAAAAATAATAACTCCGGCATGTAGGATGTGCATATAAGGTGGGTGGCTAGTCTAACATTGTTCAGTAAGTCGACGCTCTGGGTCCTTTGACTTTTATCCAAAGAAGACACCATCTGTTTTAATATTAACTTCGTTCAATACACAGCCCATAAAACTGACCCTGCATCATACATGTTTAGATATAAATATTCTACCAGCGGGTATCCAATGATAGGCAATCTCCATTCTAAATTTTATTCATAATATTTCAACATTATTCTTCAAATCATCATCATTACGACACCGCAGGGAGATGGATGATTGATAAAGTATGATAACTATAGTAAATACCTATTTTGACTAAGAGTTCGCGTTTATATAGGTATGTATATGTATAACAGTTCACCGAACCAACTAACCATTTTAACAACGCTTTATCGCGAACGTGTCGCGATAAAGGTTTATGACTGTCATATTGTTTACATTAGTAAAGACAGTGTTGGTTAAATAAGCACCTAATTGGTAGTAGACAAATAGTTATACATAGGCACTTACCATATAACATTGTTTATTGGTAGCTATCCTTGATTGTGTTACATACTAGGAAACGGTTCGAATCATAGGATACCTTGTTAGCGAGAAAATAATTTAGAATGGGTATATATATATATATGTATATTATCTGTAGGACTGATCCTTACGCCAAAATGCCGGATATCAAATCCTGCATATAATGTACATATTAAGAAACGTATTAAGATAAATTCATGACAAATATGAAATCACAACATTAACATAAACAGGTAATTTCAGTGCTTACGATAATAGTGAAGCCCCAGACCAGACTGAGCTAGCAAAAAAAAGCGCTTACATGGACTCTAAAACGGTTAGAAACTAAACAACCTGAGAGATTTGGAGGTACAAAATATGATGACGAGTGAAAACAGCTGTGCCATTCGGCTACCAGTGATGGCGCCGTCGACTGCGCTAGCCCGGCTGGTAGCTAGCAAAGTGATAAAGTACGCGCGAAATATCAGATATTCAAATGAGCATCTTATGTTGTGTCCTGACTGTCGCCGCTTCCCGGTGTTGCCCGTGACGGGCAAGTGCGGCCATACCAGGTGTAAAATGTACGTATTACATATTATTATACTATAGATTAATTATAATTATTAATATAGATTAATAATTTTAAAATTATGATGTTCAATAATGTCCAATGGGGATTTTTATCAAAACATATGGTTTTTTAATCAAAATATAAACTTAAATCAAGTAACTGTAGCAACTTGAACAATTTCTAAAACCTCAATCATTTACCGCGGCTCATTTACCTAATGTAATCTTCAAATTGAGTTAGAACTGCTATAATGATCTATTTAATGCTAAAATTGTTTATAACTACACTCGCGTGCAGCTAAATCGAGTCACCCCGACAAAATGTACATTTTTTTAAAGGTTTCTATAATGTACATAAAAATATATACCATTAAAAAAATATGTTGAAGCTTTAAAATGATGGCGTTATTTTGAAAATCTACCCTGTAGTTTTAAAAATATCCTGACATGTATGGAAGTATACAAAGTGCACTGTGATGCGGTAGGAGCGAGTTGCGAGTTTCAACCCTCTATAAAAATGTAGACATGCAGAGCACCTTTATCAGTCACTTATCAGACGTTGACACGTTGAACACACTTCCGCAATTTACGATCACCGGTTAGCAGAAACTATGGATACTGCGCCGGAAGAAGCCGCTCAAGTCGTTGCTTTGCTGCAACAAAGCTATAGCCAGCGAGAAGTCCCTTGCCAACTAAACCTGAGCCAATCTGACGTATCGAGGGTCAATAGAAGATCAAATATAGATAGAAGTGTCAAGAGACTGGCTCCTACTCCAGGAGAGCAAATACCAATTGTCGCCGCCATACTTCCGACCGAGGGACCACCGTTACATTGTCTCGACTGTTGCCGTAACAGCAGCTGAGAGAGGCTCGAGGAGTAGCCGTCAGCCAGTGGACAGTCAGACGCTTAAGAGAAGCAAACCTCACTCCAAAAAAGGCCCGCCAGAGGCCCGAAGTTGACCACAAGTCACCGACAAGCGCGCCTTGCATTTGCTCGCGAACACATCAATTGGAGTGCTTAGCAATGGCGATTAGTCCTGTTCACTGACGAGTGCAGTGATAAGAGAGCTCGGGCCTCCAGGCGTTAAGGCGAGAACAGTGTCGAACGGCGGTGATTCGTGTATGATGTGGGCGGGCATTTCGCTAGAAGGAAAAGCAGATCGTTTTCGTCCCTGGTGGAGGCTGTAGAGGCGGTTTGGCTGGCGAGCGATATGGAGGACATTTTACTGGACCATGTGCCTTATGAAGGTTTCCTCGGGGATAGCTTCCTCTTAATGCACCACAATTCCCGGTGCCACACTGCACGAATCACTCGTCAGTTCATGGAGAAAGCTGGAATTCAAACTATGGATTGGCCAGCATTAAGTCCAGATCTGAATCCCTTTGTTTTTCATTTTCATTTCTATTTTGTTAACTGGATAGATTTTCAAAATGATGGCATCATTTTAAAGCTTAATCATTAGGTTTTCAATAAATATACGATATTAGGTACGATTAAACGATTTTTGAAAAAATTAAATTTCTGTAAATTTTATCGGAGTGTTTCGATTCAGCTGCACGTGAGTATATATGCTACTTGTCTGCTTGTTATAACTAAGCCATTGCACCGCGAAGCAAGCGAACGAGGCTAAGACCGGGCCGCGCGGCCAGATCATTGTCCGTTATAATGTAAACACAAAATATAAATATAACCGGCGTAACTACCTGTTTTTTTTGGACGGGCTAATGCTGTTGGTCTCTACAGACCTTTACAGCGTCACCGGGCGGATAACCTTCCTGCTTGGTATACATACACAGTATGGTATACATAAACTCGTGTTCGACTCGAAGCGTACATAAACATGTCCCGGTAATTATTCGCCTTAATACTTCCATAGAAAACTTGAAAGTATTCAAAGGAGGTTTGAAACGTTGTATTACCCAATGATGAACATGGTTGGTATATTTGTATTACACCTCCACTAATATCCTTGTGCAAAAAAAGTTGGAAGAAAATTATGTTTTTGTCCAACTGAATTATCAGATTTGGTTTAGGAATAGGAATTGTACCATAACCATATTTTTATTTGTACATTCGTTCCTGAGCCACTTTAAACACAACATTTTTCTGTTATTTGCGTTATTTACGGGACCATCTTAGCTTGCTAGATTTCACAATTTCACATCACATTTTTACAGTATTACATTAGTATAATTAAATAAAATAATAGAATAATTGAATAAAATTGATATGTAAGAATTAGGTACTTATCAATACCGAATAACGCCTTTGCAGGTCGGACATGATTTACACAATCCTCAGTACTTTTATATACTAATACGTCGCTACACTTTTAATTTTATGTATTCATCATTATATCCAAATACACATTTACTTTTAATAATCATTAAGTAATTTACCAAATTATTTTAGGTGTATTGAAGAAAATGGGGCGTGCCCTTGCGGATCAGAAGCACCGAAGGCATTGCACCTAAACATTCTCATAGAAGATCTTTTATCTAAAATGCTACCTGATAAAACGCCAGAGTAAGTGACAAACATCTACGATTTTACATAGTTTTTTTATGTTAGTGAATGATGTGACGAGCTAGTCGTTCACTTGATGTTAAGCGACACGGCTGCCCATAACAGAACAGTGTCACTCGGAACTCTAAAATATAAAGTTTCGCGTGACACTGCACTGCGCACATCATCCTGAGACATCAGCACAGTCTGGAAATAAGATTACTCGACTGTGAGATCAGATCATAAAGTCTCATTTGCCCAGTAATTTCACTAGATACAGTGCCCTCCAAACCGGAACACAGTAGTGCACTCTACTGCTTGGCGGCAGAATAACTGGCAAAGCTGGTACCTACCTAGAGGAACTTTTCTAAAAAGTCCTACCACCTAGTGTAATATCAGTAAACTAAACGAGAACAGCAGAGTAATAGAGCGTACTGTGTTAATTGTATGTATCGTTTATAATAAAAATTGTCTTTATTATTATAAATGATACAAAAACAATTTTAATTATTTGAACAAGTACTATAGTTCGATACGTAAAGAAATAATACTGCATCGCAAACATAGCAATCAGAAAATTACGATACATTACAATACAAAATACGCCCTCGAACGCCAATACATAACAATATAAACAATACAACACCACCAACACCAGTTTTATTTATTATTTTTTTAATTTTACTTCAGGGCTCCAACTTGTTACTCGAGAGATTCAAACGTTCCAGACCTCCCCACACCATCCACGTCAAACGGTAAGTGATTACATTACATAATAATAGTTTAATGCTAGTATCTCTTTTACGGTTGTATTGAAACATTAATGTTGTACGATTAGACATTTCTTTTGTCGTTTAAGACAACTGCTTCCAGCTATAAAGTTTTTATTGTTTTGAGTAAGCAAAAACTGCACAGTACTAGAATTCTTTTGCGAATGTTTTTGTTAGTCTGTGTTGCTGTGATGCTTATGTTTGTTTATACTGTTTTGTGTGTTATTCATTTAAGTACTTATTTCTGAATGTGTATCATTAGCAGTAACGAATCGTTGATGGTTAAAACGATTAATAAAGCCTTAACTCCTTATCCTTACCAATAACACTGTTCGTTTGTTTTTGGGGTTTTTGTTTTTACATAATCTTTTACATCAAGGCGATCTATTCAATTTATTATAATTATTATTGTTATATTAGATTTTGTCCAATCAGTCAATACGCGAGAAATATTAAAGCTAACACAATTAAAGTAAGGGGAAGATCAAAGCGCAGATAGTTTACTGAACTAGGTACGAGAGATGTAATCAAAGCAAAGGTTGTGATAGAATTCAGACCAAACTGTGTTATTTATGTGGCTTGAGAAATATTTCATTGTGTCACAGTTCCAATAATCACGTAAGCCAAGTTTCTTTTTTGCACAAAATGTCGGAATGTACTGGATAACCTTTTGTCCCGCGCAATGTCAGTCACAGTCACCACAAAGAGAATACAAATACTCGTACTTGCCTTCCATTTGCACTTGTGACGTTAACCTTTTCGCTTGTTATATCTGTATAAATATGATGACTAAAGAAGGGCCAATGTCATGTTTTATTTTTGTACAGTGAGCAGAATATCATGTAATTCAATGAACGTAATAAAAATAAAGTAAGTACAATTTTGTGTGTTAAATTCTGTATTCATTTTGGAAAAATGGTAACCGTACTAGTGATCATTTTGTTGTATGTTTTTATAAAGAAACGTGCGCTGAGGTAGTTTTAAAAAGATATAATTAAATAAATGGAAATACAATTAATAGAGTTCTGAAACGTACATAAGTCAAACGTTAAAAGTTACTTCACAAGTATCATCAGCCATAGAGATCTTGCAAGTAGGTTGTATCGTAAGACATAGGTACTTCACAGTTTTTTTGTCAATTCAAACTATGTTTTCTGAGGAACAGCTAGTACAATACAGCTTTTAACATATCGCAAAATGAATCAAAATATTGATATTTGGAAAACTTCATTCGTGTTTCGCGCGTTATCAACACCTATCGATTACTTCCCACTAACCTTAAACCTTAAAATGAGGCATAAGTTACGGATGTATAGGAAAAAACCTTAGAATCATGCATTTATATTTCTAGGTATAAGCATCACTAGACAAAGATAACTAGGCAGTTAATTTAAAAAAGAAATCCCCAAAAATAAGTTATCCCACTAGGGTTCACTTAGGGACCATCTAGGGCAGGGGATTAGGGTAAATTCTCTTTGGTTCCAGTAACTTTAACCACCGACTTTGTTATTGAGTTGCCATCTATTCGTACTCTATCGATATTTATTGGGTAAGGTAACCATACACGAAAGCGGTTGAAACCAGTCTTACACGCTTCGTTTTCTTTTATTATTTATTAGTGTATAAGTTTTGGCGAAGTTTTGCAAATAAGCTTCTTGCATTTAATTTTTATGTAACTATGTACATATTTCAAGTATGTATTTGATTTAAATATGTTGTGTTATGTGTGTTCTTTTTGCTTGCTTTTTATGATTATATTAACGCTAATTGCGATGGTATTCTTGTCTGCCTCATATAAAGTCTTGGTAATGCTATACCTAAATCTACCACTGTTGGTGCTGTTAATTTATGGACTGTTGTTGGAATAGTTCCAGTAATACATATAAACTTGATACTGGCTAACTACAATTGTGTGTACCCTAAGAAAATAGAGAAGATATGGTTTTTATACCTTTTACACTACGTACTCACAATTTTTTTGGTTACTTCGTAAGTTTTACTTTCTGTAATTGTAGTTGTTACACGTTAGGATTGCTTAATTTAAAATAATAACTTCAAAACTTTTGAACTCATACCACTTATTATGAATTATGCCTAAATAAATACACAGGTTTTGATTTATATCTAGCTGCAACAATATATCTAACCTTTGTTACACGATTTTGAGCTTGTCTTGGTCTTTGATAAAATATATTTACTCGTTTCAGTTTTTATATTTTGTTGCTCCATTTTTACGATTTTATGTATATTGCAGTGTAAGTTAGTTATAACAATAATAAACAGAAAATATAATAAATTTTCGCGCGTTAAGCAATGCCATATTTACGTTCTGATTCTCGCAAGCTTCGTTGGTAACTATTAAAACTGAATAGTCTTATTAGTTGAAAATCATTGTAGCAAAGCTGACTTTTATGAATCTGATTATTTATTCATTAAAAAATATGCAAACAATATGCTTTTCAAAGCCAACGCACGTATATTATAGACGAAAACAAAAATTCTAAATATATGAAACGTGAAAAACAGTACGTATGAATAAATGTGGTCCAAATGAACAAACTTTTTTCGTATTTAGTCTATGGTCAATATTTAAGCCATCGACTATCTCTGGTATCAGCTGGTCTTCATTTGTCGGCGTTTTGTAATAAAGTCAAGGTCTAACTACTTAGTACCGTAACAAACTAGGACTAGTTGGTCCAGGCTTAAACCTCTACTTAGTCCACGTTTTGTAATAAGACTGTACAGGACTGGTTTAATTAAGCCTTCACAACCAGGTAGCACGCTAAAGTAACATTGCAGTCCAATAAATAGTATATGTTACTTGATTGTCTATTTAACATTAATTGAATCTCCACTTTATTATGTAATGAATTAAACACTACACAAGCAACTAAGTTTACGAGTTTGTTAAAGGTCATTCAACAGTTTTAAGATAGAATATATTTTGATTTTTTTGTGCCGTATGACCCCAAATGTATGTTCAGTTACAACCACAGTTCATAATAATACGGACTAGCGTAGTTTGTTCTGAATACAATGATTTCTTTTAAGTATACTAACTAAACCATAGACTAAAGAGCCGTTACGCTACCACGGCGGTATCGCGTGGGCATTTGTGACGATAATCGCACCGGCAAGGCTATTATGTAAATCGGCCATTTGTTTGTTACATTGCCGTTACATAACTTCATTGTCGGCGATGCAATGGAGACCGCGCCAAGCCAGGTCGCAGGTTACGTTAACAGCGCTGCCTATACTTGAAACTCTCCGGTTCACTCTGATCTGATGACGTTGACGCTAGACGTTGTGTGGCCTTATTATGTCACTAAGCTTGTTCAATGTCCAGCACACCGTTCTCAGGGTTCCGAAGGGACATGGAAACCATAGTTATAAAATCGTCCAGTTTTAGTATGCAGTAGGCTTATATTATATTCGACGTAGAAATTATACCTATATATAAATAAATGGCACACTATTGATTATCGTTTTTACTCGGATTATTCCCAAATCCCAACGGCCTTGACGGCCTAAAAGGATTAGTATCTACGGCCACCATTGGGGCGGTTTCACCTACTCTTTATTCCCACCAACCTCCAAACCAGTGTTTGCAAAACTTTGTATTATTATTCCCAACGACCTCCAGTTGTAAAGGTATTTATTGTTCTAAAGCATTTGATGATTAGGTTTTGATGACACTACTATCGCAATGCTCTCTATGGGGTTTATACGTCCATGTCTATTTGCTACGAAACCTTTATTTTTCATTTTCATCATTGAAAAATGGCTAAATATTTTGCCAAAATCTATTATATTTCAAAGAAATAGTTGTAGTCTATTATAATATAATTAATAAACTAAATTATAATTAATTAATGAAACAAATATTCTATAAATAATACATTTATTACGTTATTTCAATTTTACATCGCGCTGAAATTGAGTGGCTCTAGAGAAAGTTGGAAAATGGTTTAATATCAATGTGAACATAGAACTTTTTTTAATTTGACTGCTGTCAGATGAAAACGATTCTCTCAAGGGCTGAAAAGCATATCTTTCAACCCGTTCCTCAGGCAACTTCAGAACTTCCTGGTATGAGTAATGAAAAAATTATAAACATGCGAGTTTATGTATCTCTAGATTATCTCTAAGAACTACGATTGCATTGTAAATATAGGCTTAAGATAAAGCAATCATTGATCATGCGAACGTATAAGTTTGTCATTATCAATGTGATTCCCTAGAATATATGCTAGTTAGGTTCTAACTAACATATAATAACATTTCGCTCGAACTATGAGGTATTAGCGTTTGTTATGTAATGTACATAAAGAATAATCCTCTTTTCGACAATATTGGCTATACACATGACTCATTTAGTAGATAGTACCTGCTTCTGCATACGTAATACGTGTTACGTCGTCACCATAACAAATACAAAACATATTAATGAAATTAAGTTATTGTACAGAAACCTTGAACGTAAACGAATTAGTATTAACATTAAAAAATATAAAAAATAGTACACAATATGTGTCAATCTTGTTGTTACTCGAATGTTGCCCTATTGTAATTATAGTTTGGGAAGTGTGACTTAACCCAATTGAAATAACGGTTAAGTTGGAGCGTGTCGCTGGTAACTTGACTCGTTAAATAGTTCATTACGCAACAAACAAGTTGTGACTCCGCTAGGTTACACAATTTAGTTATTATGTCGTGGTAGCCTGCAATATTGGCATCCTTTGCTCTGAATATTATAAGTCTGTCCAAGACAAAAATGAATATTATCTCACGGTCACCCTTTGGGTACGGACGGAAACCTAAAAAAGAATGCAATTTTGAATAAATAAGACAAGTAATCGGCTGAGTGAGACGTGTTCTCGATATCATAGAATACTTAATAGTACACAAGTGCTGATACGTACGGGGTCTAAAATCTAAGGACTCATACTTATATGTGTAATGTCACGTTTTCTTTTTCCACAAACTTCTCACGTTTGGATGATGGATGATTATAAATCATATAATGTGTGTTCTAGTGAGAAAGATAACTTTTGGAACTCATTTATTACAACTCATATTAAATTAAGCACTAACTTTTTGGCTTGAACTACCCTGGTTATCCTATTCGCGTTTTTTTGTTTATTTTGTTGTTTTCTATCTATAGTATAGTTTGTTCTCGTGTGCGCGCGTCAGTACGTTTCATAGAAGCGACTGACGTTATTTTTGCAAAATGGATCCGTACCCGTTTTTGATAAATTCCACCATCTTTTGAAGTTTTGATGCACGTGAGCTGTTTGTCTGTCCTTGAAAAAATAGATCTTGACGTCTCACGACAGCTGAAAATTATTCCAAATCAAGGTTCAAGGATCAATTCCAAATAGGTACTGAGTCCACCCATGGTATTATATTATAATGTAAAAATTAAAAGTAATACTCAATCTAAAAAAAAGAAATATGAAATAATTATGAAAAATGTTTTTCACCGTTTCAATGGTTCGCTCTTACAATGGGTGAATGAAGAGTCGTGAAGAAACTGGCATTGTTCATCAATCACAAATAACTCGAGGAGACATGTTATCCACCATCCCCGCTATTAGCCAGCGAGGAAGGAATTATGCCCTACACCATCCCAGACAAGGCCCGTATCCGTGTCCCAGCAGTGCGAATGTATTTATGGGCCGATGATAAGTTATATTAGGTCTTTACCTATGAAATTGCCGTTTTGTTTGAAAAAAGTTAAAGTATTTTTTTTTCGAACTTATTTATTTCTTTTATTCAAAGTAATCACCCCTGCAATCAATGCATCTTTGCCAACGCTGTGGCAGTTTATGGATGCCCTTCTTGAAAAAATCAGCAGGACGGGAGACAACAAACTCTTCAAAGGCGTTTTGTACTGCCTCTCGGGAATTGAATTTTTTTTCCCGCTAAAAAGTTGTCCAAATTTTGGAAAAAGTAATAGTCTGTAGGCGCAAGATCTGGTGAGTATGGCGGATGAGGGAGATCTTCCAAACCCAACTCATGCAGCTTAGAGACGGTCTGTTGTGCAGTATGGGGTCGCGCGTTGTCGTGAAGTAGCAGTGGAGACGACCGATTGACCAAAGCTGGTTGCAGACGTGCGAGTTTCGCCATCATTGTGGTCAGTTCTTCAATGTACACATCTGCAGTAATGCTCTCGCCGTTTTGTAAAAAGCTATGATGAATCACACCAGCACTAGACCACCAAACTGTGACCATCACCTTTCTAGGGGTCATTTTTCGTTTTGCACATTGCTTTGGTACCGAACCAGGATCTAACCAACTTGCTGAGCGCTTTCGATTGTCAAAAAGAATCCATTTTTCGTCGCACGTAACAATTTGGTTCAAAATTCCTTCATTTCTGTGCCTGTTAAGCAGCGCAAGGTAACTCTCGACGCGTACGTTGCGCTGGCGATCGTTAAGTTCGTGGGGCACCCATCTATCAAGCTTTTTTATCTTGCCAATCTGTCGCAAATGGACCAATATTGTTTTGATGCTAACATCAAAAGCTGCTGCCAGCTCAGCTGTAGATTGAGATTCATCAGCTTCCACAATCGCCTTTAATTCATCATTGTTGACCAAAGTTTCCGGACGACCACGAGGTTCATTTTTCAAGTCAAAATTCCCAGAACGGAACTGAGCAAACCAATAACGGGTTGTACTTTCGTTTGTACAGTTCTCTCCGTAAACGTCGTTGATGTTACGTGTCGTTTGTGCCGCGTTGGTGCCACGACGGAACTCATATTCTATAATTACACGAAATTTCAAAGTATCCATTATGAGGAAAAATGTTGAAATGTAATGAAAATACAACGCTAATCAATAAACAAAAGACTTATATTGTAAATAGAATGTCATATTTTTAAAACTAAATTAATTTGAATTTAGAATTCATAGCCAATCAAAACTTTTTTTTGTTTGAAAAAGTCTGTACTGCAATACGGCAATTTCATAGGTAAAGACCTATTATAATATACAGTACAACATGTTAACTTAGTGAGCTCAATCGTTGTTCATGAATACCTATAATCCTATACATCCTCTAATTTGTCTCTAATAGTGCCTGTAATTCGGGCGGTATGTAAATGTAAATGATGATTGTGTTTAACAGGAAGAAGTCGGGAGCAGACTCATGGACCGGAGAGACTGCGCCGGCGCCACTCCCGCTTGCACCACTACTCGCACCAGCCTGGTGTTACCAGGCTAGCAGCAGACCACCGGCAACCTATATCTGCACTGGTAATCTCTTCATTCATCAATTATTGTTCTTACTTCTGTTACTTATCCACGACCTACGACTGATAGATAAAAGTGAGATATGGCAAAACTGTACGTAGCAAGCTTATATCATAACATCGTTCATCAGATGTCATTGGAACTGGTATCTGCTCTTGTACGGCACACGTTAGTGGTAAGCCACTATCTCATTTTACTATTAACAAACTATAAAAAACTAAATTCAGTAGTTTTTTGTGCGAATATGCATTTATAATCAATTTTTTTTGCAACTTAGAATTGGTTCGAGCATTTTATTAACCTCATGGTCATCTTGCTCCCAACAATCATTTCGAAATGAAACCGTTCTGTTTACTTAATAAATAACAACGTAGGCTGTTTATGTAGCATGAAATGTAACCGCATAACAAAAGAACTCCGCACAATAGATATTTCTGTATTACGTTTACGATGCTACGTCGCGAACATAAATCCCTTGAAAAAGGGTGATACGCAAATTAGAAACCTGCAATTTTCTTGTCACAATCATCTAATGGACATGAAGAAAATAAATGTTATTATTATATCATACGTAAATGAGAAATATTGGTAAAAATGTTTTACGTATTGTGACTTAATACTAAGTAACATTTGTGTTGGAAATTACATGAAATACCTAGTTATTAAACCACCTACTTGTCTGTTGATCAGACATGTGCTAAGGCTAAGGAACTCTTATGTGCCATTTTTCAATGGATGGATAAATGTTATTCAACCGACAAATTATAATCTGACTAAAATAAAAGTACATAAGTTACAATAAATATGCATATTATTGCAGTGTTCACTATACATCATTATTCTTTTATTTCCACTGTGTTTTGTTTAACCAATGAATAGCTTTTATTTTACGATTATCGATAAACCGCGCCTTAGAAAATTAAGGCAATTGAAATCGAATATCACGATCACGAGCTATAGGTTCGCTCTGTCCTTCAATTTAATCGAGTTATCGACATTAGAAAACAACCTAATAATAATAACAACAATGTATTTTAATGTTTAATAATAAAATACCAACGGGAATATTATACTGAACGGTTTGACCTGATCGGTGCCAGTTATTTTTGTTTGCTGACACGTCAAAATGCCCTACAGTAAAATAAATGAATTATATTTTAGGATCGATTCAAGTACGCGCGAGATTTGCTGAATTCAGGAAGATACCGGGAAGCCGTGCCCCAACTTGCTCACGCGGCCGTGTCTTCAGAGCAAGTGGGTAGAAGTGCACGGGTATTACTCCCTCAGGTATTATACATTGAAATAAACATTTTTGTCTGATCATGTCTATTAATTGTAAAATAAGACAGATTAAGAATTTATAGCAGGATAGAATATATGGTGTTGTTGATGGCTTTGTTATTTATCCCACTCGCAGACATGGAATATTTTTCTAATAAGTTATGACTGGTTTGTATCCTACTAGCTGCGCCCCGTGGTTTCACCCGCGGATAAAAAGAAGTCTATGTGTGAATCCGCTATATAAGCTATCTATATTTAAAAGATTCCTTCCTATTTACCATTTTGGTATGGAACGCTAAAAAAATCTAAAAATCAATTTTAGTTCATGTCATTAATTTAGATGTTACTATAATTATTATTTTTATTATTATAAACTATCTGTGGTCCAAATTCTATCCAAATCCGTTCTGTAGTTTTTGCGTTAAAAGCCCGCGGCGGCATTGCCCTTGCGATGTTCGATAATTTGTCACAGGAATATACTATATTATATAATATATATATATATATATATATATTATATAATATAGTATATTATATATATATATATATATATATATATATATATATATATATATATATATATATATATATATATATATAAAGTATCCTATATGTCAATCCAGACTATAAACTGTCTGTTCTAATCTGTTTTCCAAATATCATTCAATACCGTTCAATAGTTTTTGCGTGATAGGGAAACAAACACCCATCCATACTCACAAACTTTAGCATGTATAATATTAGTAGGATAGTAGGATTACATATAAAATAGATATTTATTTATTTTAATTACTATATCGAGGGATCACTGAACCTAATTACTTAACTTGGCTAGGCAATTATCTTCTAGGCTAGCGTGTTACATCCTAGACCGCATTGTCACTTACCGTCAGGAGCGAAAGTGATCAAACATCAAGCAAGCCTATGAAATAATAATTTAAAATGAAAACCTTAAACTTCCTTGTTACAGCTTATACAGCATTATCCCCCTTGTCACACAACATCTGTCATATACAGCCAAAAAGGTTACATCTTCAATAGGCCTCTGCTTAAAATGTGATGTGAATAATCTAATTCTAATTAGACATGCCTCGTGGATTTACCCTCATCTAGCCCATTTCACCGAGGGAACTAACACCTTTTTTCCAATTTTCTGGGATTCAAAATTATGTTCCTCCCATCCAATTCAAACGATCTGTGTGCAAAATTTCACCCAAATCAGTTAAGTCGCTGTGAAAACCACACAAACAGCCAAATATACAAGCACAGGAAACGCTTCACTGTTAAACAGAATGTTCTAGGAATGAGTGCTAGTGGAATTCCAGAGGTGAAGTATCCTCCGAGTACACACGAGCCAGGCTCATGTATGTTCCGCGGTTTTTATAGTTTTGAGAAATTATTTAGGGCATTTTTATTCATTTTGTGTTTGGTCAAACCCTCCGATTTGGTCCCTAATTTAATTATTGTATGTTTAACTTTGTATCACAACCATTGAACGAGTTAACACTAGTGTATTCACAGGTCATAACAGTTCTTATCGAGGGCATGGACCCACGTCGGCTGACCCCTGAGTTGCACCGTTTAGTGCGCGAGCAGTGCCCCACGGCTTGGCTCATGCCCTCGAGCTTGGAGTGCATCATCTGCTACCAAGTGTTGCGGCGGCCGGTGACGACGCCTTGCGGACATACCTTCTGCCGCGGGTGCATCGAACGCTTCCTATACTACATGAGGCGATGCGCACTCTGCTCGCGATCTCTAAACAACTTCAGCGTAGTCCTGGTACGTTTGAATAGACAAGCTGTCGAAAAGTGCTAACAACCTCATATTAGCCACATTAGTTAAACGACTTCATTTCTACAACTTTGGCTTTGCATCTTAAGGCCTAATTTTTTCTTTAATATTTATCATAATAATATTACGCAAGACTGGCCTGTTGTACAACTGTTAGTCTGCAACTTTTCGTTCTACAACCTTAGCTATACAACTTTAAATCTACAAAGTCAGCTCTACAACTTTAGTTGTAAAATTTTAGTGTCTAGCTACTACAAAATCAAAGTCTAAGGATTTTGTTTAATCTCACAAACTGTCGAAGGCTTGTTGTGGAAGGTTAGGAATACGTATAATCACAGTAATGGTATCGAGTGCGGTTTTATTTAACAATTGGAAATTGTTTAGCATTCGTCAGGTTTAGCCATGGCTACCTTCTAGTTGAGAAGTTTTATGCTTGTATTTTATCTTTGGCTCTTATATTTCGTAGCGATAATTAGCTAATGTTGTTTAAATATTATTCATAGATAAATGCAGTCAAAGTCATGCTCAATTAAAGAAAGTCATGCCTAAATTATATTTAAATTTCGCTCCATTTATAAAAAGAAATTAGAAGTAGTGGCGCTTTACTGATCAGTAACATTTCATTTTAGACGGCTGACACAAGTTTCGTGAGCGCTGCGTTAATGGATGTAGGCTTGCTGGTGCCACGTTCGCTTTTAAATTGGGGCTTTGTACCGATATTTGCCTGCGCCGTCGCATTCCCTGGGTAAGTTCAATCTTTACTTTAAACCTGCATCACAGACAACGTAACATAACCTGTATTTCAAATACTCCATTTCCAAATGATTGTATCATTCCTAGAAGAAACTGCTTGATGCGATACGGCCGCCCATTGCTCTACCATTCATTTTTGTTTTATTTAATGTGCATTGCTATTTATTGGTGTTTAGTAAATTATTATCATATTGTATTATAACTATAGTCCCAACGAAGAGCAAATGTAACTTCTAGTTCTGCAGTAATACGAGAGAGACTGGGCTTTCTAACAACTAACAACATAAATATCGAGGCCCAAATAGGGCATCTTTGTTTGATATGAAGTTTATCGCTTTCTTTGATAGCGGTTTTGTGTCACTCAGTGTCAACTTTCATTGTATGGACAATGTTAACACATAAGAATCGCTATTTACTTCGTAGTAATTTTGTAACTCGCCGATTTGATGTTTTGTAATAATATTATGTTTATTGTTGTTTTCATAGAATCCCTTGTCCACTGTTGATATTCGACCATCGATACTGGGAAATGATTCAGCGGCTATTGGATAATGGCTCTAGAAAATTCGGCATGGTCGCGCTCGAAAGGGATAGATCTTACTCTAATTTTGGCACGGTCAGTAACTTACATAAAAACGATTTAATCGTCTTTTTTCACAAAGTAAAAAGTTATGTCATTTTATTCTTACAGAGTAAAGGAGAATTATATACGATTAAAACTTTGATTTTATGTTATTTTTGAAATGTTTTCTGACCCTTTCGTTCACTTATCAAAACAGACCGATGTGAATGAAAAGCACAGAAAAACGCATCATTAAAGACTTAAACAAAATAAGTAAAAGTAAAACTATATAAAATTAACAATTATTATGATCGAAGTTGAAAAATGAAAAATCTTTTAATCGAAAATGTAACAAAATCTAGAAATACACGCATAAAATGAATTTTCAAAGTGAACGTTGAATATTGACCTGGTGCTTAGTGATTTATTAATACCCAATAGTTTTTAATCAATATTGAGCGGTGAAAATAAAGGTCATGCATGATGGTATGGCCAATAAAGTGATTGCAGGTGATGGTGATGTAGTTTGTCCTCGTTAATTATGTATTAGCATATTAACGACCACCTCTAGCCCTGTATTTCTAAGTTTTTGTCATACCGAAATCAAAAATATTTTCAAAGAGTTTCTTGTATGTGTTCATATAGATAGTGGAAGTGCGAGACTGCGTGCGACTTGAAAATGGCCGCTCGATCTTGTCTACTGTTGGAGTGGCGCGGTTCCAGGTCATCGAGAGAGCTATCATAGATGGGTGGGTTTTTTTGGATTTGTAACGGCAGTAATAATAACAATTATTAAACAGTCTTCTTTTGAATTGTGAAGCTTAGCTAAACCTTGAATGTGCGTGTGTTAGTAACTATATTTAGTTAGTAGCCATATTGTTTAAAAGATATCGTTTTGATCAATTTTAGGTATCTGTATTTTTAGTGTGTGTAGTGTGTTTTTATTTGAATAAATTTATGTATTTAAGAGTTATTCTTTCTTAGGCATTTTTACTAACTAAAACTTGTTCATAAAGACTAATTTCATAAATTTTAATTGCGTATTAATTTTTTACTATCTTTAAAATAAAATTTAATAATCGCAACGTTTCTTGTTCCAGTTGTCACATGGCACGAATCGAAGAGATGACGGACGTATCTCCCTGTTCACACTTTACTACAGAGTTGAACTTGCTGGCTCGTCAGATATCCGAAAAGGCGTTGACATGGCTTTCCACTCTTAACCCAAGCTTGGTCTTGGATATGGAGACGACGTTCGGTCGCATCCCTCGGTTTGAGTTCGAAGACGAGTGGTGGGAGGACCCTAGTGGACCGCAATGGCTGTGGTGGCTAGTGGCCGTACTTCCGCTCAAATCGGAAGTACAGGTGAATATAATTTTTCAAATACTAATTAGAAAATAATCCCCCTAGTCAAATTGTAACATTGTCTGTTTGTTTGTGTGGCTTTAAGGCCAAAACGGCTGAATCAGTTTCGAGTGAAATTTTCCGCATGGGTTGCTTATATAATAGGTCTTTACCTATGAAATTGCCGTATTGCAGTACAGACTTTTTCAAACAAAAAAAAGTTTTGATTGGCTAAGAATTCTAAATTCAAATTAATTTTGTTATAAAAATATGACATTCTATTTACAATATAAGTCTTTTGTTTATTGATTAGCGTTGTATTTTCATTACATTTCAACATTTTTCCTCATAATGGATACTTTGAAATTTCGTGTAATTATGGAATATGAGTTCCGTCGTGGCAACAACGCGGCACAAACGACACGTAACATCAACGACGTTTACGGAAAGAACTGTACAAACGAACGTACAACCCGTTATTGGTTTGCTCGGTTCCGTTCTGGGAATTTTGACTTGAAAAATGAACCTCGTGGTCGTCCGGAAACTTTGGTCAACAATGATGAATTAAAGGCGATTGTGGAAGCTGATGAATCTCAATCTACAGCTGAGCTGGCAGCAGCTTTTGATGTTAGCATCAAAACAATATTGGTCCATTTGCGACAGATTGGCAAGATAAAAAAGCTTGATAGATGGGTGCCCCACGAACTTAACGATCGCCAGCGCAACGTACGCATCGAGACTTGCCTTGCGCTGCTTAACAGGCACAGAAATGAAGGAATTTTGAACCGAATTGTTACGTGAGACGAAAAATGGATTCTTTTTGACAATCGAAAGCGCTCAGCAAGTTGGTTAGATCCTGGTTCGGTACCAAAGCAATGTGCAAAACGAAAAATGACCCCTAGAAAGGTGATGGTCACAGTTTGGTGGTCTAGTGCTGGTGTGATTCATCATAGCTTTTTACAAAACGGCGAGAGCATTACTGCAGATGTGTAAATTGAAGAACTGACCACAATGATGGCGAAACTCGCACGTCTGCAACCAGCTTTGGTCAATCGGTCGTCTCCACTGCTACTTCACGACAACGCGCGACTCCATACTGCACAACAGACCGGCTCTAAGCTGCATGAGTTGGGTTTGGAAGCTCTCCCTCATCCGCCATACTCACCAGATCTTGCGCCTACCGACTATTACTTTTTCCAAAATTTGGACAACTTTTTAGCGGGAAAAAAATTCAATTCCCGAGAGGCAGTACAAAACGCCTTTGAAGAGTTTGTTGTCTCCCGTCCTGCTGATTTTTTCAAGAAGGGCATCCATAAACTGCCAAAATTTTGGAAAAAGTAATAGTCGGTAGGCGCAAGATCTGGTGAGTATGGCGGATGAGGGAGAGCTTCCAAACCCAACTCATGCAGCTTAGAGACGGTCTGTTGTGCAGTATGGGGTCGCGCGTTGTCGTGAAGTAGCAGTGGAGACGACCGATTGACCAAAGCTGGTTGCAGACGTGCGAGTTTCGCCATCATTGTGGTCAGTTCTTCAATGTACACAATCTACAGTAATGCTCTCGCCGTTTTGTAAAAAGCTATGATGAATCACACCAGCACTAGACCACCAAACTGTGACCATCACCTTTCTAGGGGTCATTTTTCGTTTTGCACATTGCTTTGGTAAAGAACCAGGATCTAACCAACTTGCTGAGCGCTTTCGATTGTCAAAAAGAATCCATTTTTCGTCTCACGTAACAATTCGGTTCAAAATTCCTTCATTTCTGTGCCTGTTAAGCAGCGCAAGGCAAGTCGCGATGCGTACGTTGCGCTGGCGATCGTTAAGTTCGTGGGGCACCCATCTATCAAGCTTTTTTATCTTGCCAATCTGTCGCAAATGGACCAATATTGTTTTGATGCTAACATCAAAAGCTGCTGCCAGCTCAGCTGTAGATTGAGATTCATCAGCTTCCACAATCGCCTTTAATTCATCATTGTTGACCAAAGTTTCCGGACGACCACGAGGTTCATTTTTCAAGTCAAAATTCCCAGAACGGAACCGAGCAAACCAATAACGGGTTGTACGTTCGTTTGTACAGTTCTTTCCGTAAACGTCGTTGATGTTACGTGTCGTTTGTGCCGCGTTGTTGCCACGACGGAACTCATATTCCATAATTACACGAAATTTCAAAGTATCCATTATGAGGAAAAATGTTGAAATGTAATGAAAATACAACGCTAATCAATAAACAAAAGACTTATATTGTAAATAGAATGTCATATTTTTAAAACAAAATTAATTTGAATTTAGAATTCTTAGCCAATCAAAACTTTTTTTTGTTTGAAAAAGTCTGTACTGCAATACGGCAATTTCATAGGTAAAGACCTATTATATATGGGATTAGCTGAAAAACGGGAAAAACAGTAAAAAAAAAGTTGCGAGATAAATGGCCGAGGGCGTCTAGCTAGTTTGACACAATGTTCCAGTTAAGCAGAGAATAAGTCCCACATAACCCCCACCGCAACCACCGCCTTGGTGGCAGGGAAGTGCGTGGGCATTCCTACCCCTCAAAAAAAGCCTCGCTTACTCGGTTAGAAATCCATACTCACGCTGCATTATACAACTGACAGTTGCTAAACGAAAAATGTCTTATCATAGGGGGAGGTGGGGTGCTGCCAATCAGATGTTTAGCAGGCGGCTTGATGATCGCAGAAGATTTTAATGTACCAAGGAGAATGCTGCTTTCCGTTCTCTGTCTATTCCTTTAGCCGGCTCACATCCACGTGCTCTATAAATAATCAAAACAATTACATTTGTACTAAACAAAAGTGACCTATTCAATTTAAGTAAATGCTTTACTCGCTGGTTACTTACTATTCATCTTTACGAAATATATAAAACCTACAGTTCTTGTCACGTTTACATGACGTATAGCCATTATTGTGAGTTGAATTGTAGGCTCGAAACAAAATAGCCGCGCACCCCTTACCGGCGGCGGGGTGATGAAACCACGATTAGGTTGACGGAATTTCCATTCTATACACAGTAACGTTATGTTATATTATCTGCATGAAGTAAATAAATAACATTACCTGCCATGTGACAATTGATGGTTCTATTCTACAACTAACATTTTAAAAAATTGTTACGATTCTGTACATAACCCTCGTCATTTCCAGTTACTGATGCTGTCGACGAATTGGTTGATAAAGCGTTTGCGGGCAGTTTCGCGCACGCTTGAAATGTTGCTCGAATTACACATCCCTGCCATCCCGACCTATGACTTAAGCAGTGAAATATATATATCTCAATTAACAACCGAATAAGCAGAAGGAGGCACTAACACCTCGTAATTACACTCTGAACCTCAGACTAAAATGGAAAAGGAACTTTATACACTAAATACACATTGTTCTAGTTGATTATCAGTGCATTTGTCTCAAGTGGATGTCGAAAATGTTAACTCATGCAATGTGTTTATTTTGAATTCTGAATTCCACATTTTTGGTTATTACATGCCTAATACCTCGTAATATTTCTCCTGATTATTAAATTGATTTGATTATTTAAAATTGCTGGACAATTGAAAACAGAATTTTTTCGTTGATTTGAAATTTATACAAATGTTGATTTTATACTAATTTTTAAGATGGAGCACTTTTAATTAATTTAATAGATACTAATGTCTTTCTATGGCTATGAGATGCTCCCAAAATTACTTATTAGTCTTAATTATTCGATGTTGACTAGTGTAAGTACTAACTGCAATTTGTGTAGTTTGTGTGAACTTTTCAACAGCACACAAGAATAGTAAAACAAGCGGGCTTTAAAGGATAGATATATTATGAATATTTAGTTTTTGTTTCAACAAAACAAAGTAAGATTTCATGAATTGAGTGTGATTTCTGATTACCACTTCATATATAAAGTTGATTAATGTGATTGAATCTTCAGAAACTTTTCTTAATTTCGACAGCGGTCCGTTTGTTTGACTTTCCTGTGTGTTCTTTAGGGTTTCAGAGAAATGTAGCCGACTGAAATATTACTTACTCACTGCAGGGTCGCGATTGTGATTAAACGTTAGTACCTATTCGAACTTCAACTTTAAAGTAGAATAGTATTTAAACTAGTGTCATGTATTTATAGGTAGCTCCCAATGAACTACCGCAAGCACTGATCTTTGGTCGCAACAAATTGTATGTGACATTTGTTGCCGAAATGCGCGGGCTTTACATGAGGTAGAATTTTCTGTTTGGAACTGAAAACTTCGAGGACCATGACACGGAATCAACTTTAAAACCATTATTACTTACAAATTGTGTAGGCTCTAGCGCGGCTCCCTTATTTGACTGATACCGTCTGCACTAAAGTTGATAGCTCTTAAATTGTCACTTATCTTCGTGGGACGCACAGTACAGGCGTGCATTAATTATAATTAATAGAGCCGTAGGACACTTCGTCTCGACCAATTTCGGTCGATAACGTTCCTTATCTTTTGTAACAGTAGGTATGAATTTAGTTAAGGAGTTCTATACCACCAACGCTGTAAATGTTTAAATAAGAAGTAATTTTTTATATATTTTATATAATGCTGTGTAAATGTGCCAAATAGGTAACTAAATATTCATCTAGTGATGTTCTACATATGAGTCGTAAATAAGTTAGTTGGGACCAAGTCCTGATTACCTGTATGGATTTAGATGAACGCCGTGAATAGTAAAATACAGAAATATTACTTTTATAAAAAATATTTTCGCTACATTCAAAATTTTATTACATTAGTGTTATAATTACGTTGATTTTTAAGACTTGCCAAGTTGCTGTAAATCATTTCAGTAACAAAATACTGTTATTTTACAAACGTCATAACATCGTGTTTGTTTGGTTTCAATTGTTTGTCGAATTCTCTAAAGCTAACAAATTAAAATATCTCTGTTATTACAAGGATGGCAACATTTAAAATGTATATTTTCTACCGCTACTTTTTTAATTATTGCCAAGTACCTACTTAAGATATGAATAACTAAAGAATGCATTCCAACATGTTTAGTTGCTACTTTATTATACTAGTATTTGAAATAAACAATTTAGTTTTAGGTGTGCATGTAATCTTAGCAGTAGACATTACGATACGACTTTACGATCTTATGCCCTTCTGTACTAAACTTTGACAGTTCCTAAGTTCGCACTTATCGGTCTATGAGATTACCTACTGCAAGACATTTGTGCATGTCACAGAAGAATAAGTGTGAACTTGCAGACGGGCATTGGTGTATCTGTAGGATACCTTATCTCAAGATCTATATAAACTCACAGAAATGGACCAACATTAGTAGGTAGCCCAGGCTTTAATGCAATAGGTAATGTATTTTCTATTTTATATAATTTAGTGGGTACTACAGTAAGTAGCGAGATCTAAAATTCGATTTCAACGATCTACCACCCAAAATGTATATTGCGATGTGTAGCGTTATTTAGGTCAACTGTGTATAAAGTACCTATAGGTACTGTGTATGTATACCTATTGTCGATAGTTATTTTCGATAAATGTAATTTTATCATTCCGTTTTAAAAACAGAGTGTCGTGATCTCATTGGTCAATAGTTTTCTTCGTCAATCTCAGTATAAGTTATAATAGTTAGAATAAGTAAATAGGCTAAAAAATTTGAATGCCCAAATTGAAAATATGATTTAATCAGTATTGTGTTTGCAGAAGAGCACAGTGATGTAAAGAAACTGAGAATTGAAAAAAAGATATTGCATTCCGAAAATTTGGGCATTCTTTAATTAGTTAGTAATTATAATAATTAATTGAAGCGATTGTAGTTATTTCGGAAGTGAGATGATAAATTAATTGTCTAATAGACGGGCTGCGAAGTTATTGTGCTATTGTAATGAGTACATATTATCTTTTACAAGAATCAAATGTGTACGTAAAACGTGCAATAGCCGAAATCTACTTCCTCTTAGACAAGTAAAATATCGATGGCTTCCGAAAAGCTTCAAAAACTGATTGTGATACTCAAGTCCTAGTTAACTTATTTGTAAAGTTAAGAGTAATGGCAACAGAACGTTTTCTACTTTATCAAGTTCCATTTCCACGTCATTTCATTCTTAGCATTTTCAATTAGATTTCAAGTTTCATTAAAATTTTTATTAGATTTATATAAGGCACACATATTTATATTGTTTGTACTTTTAATTTGATTGTACCTACCTACTACGATGTATACTTTGGTCAACGACTTCCCGAATGACCAAGTAATCTTCTTTCAAAGTTTAAAAAATACCACCGCTATTTTAACAAGCTGATTATTCCTATTTATTAATAATTTGCCGTTCTAAATAATCGCTATCCTGCAGGCCTCGACGCCTGCGTGTCGATTCTTAACTATGCACCTATGCAAAGTGGATTATATTATCCCTATACTCTACCCCGTTTGTATTCATAAGAGTTAAGTATGTTTCTGAATTGTACTTCCTCTTTTATTAGTAATTCATTACAATAATTGTCTTCATTTTAATTCTCACTACCTTTGCTTATTATTATCAGATAGACGGAAGGCACTCTTGCACAGTAAGACTGACAAATAAAATTTTATATAACATCCGAAACTGTCAAAAGGGTAAAAAGCCTAAGGTTAATTTAAATAATCGGCCAATTACTAATGAATATTGCCATTTTTTTCTTGTTGCCTCTCTGATTATGTGATTATTGTTCAAATATAATTGATTTTTCCAGTATTTGCTGTGGTTATTTTATTATGGATGGTCCCTAGTCTGAACAGCTGATACGCAGATACGTGCGTGACGCAATCCATCCATGTACATTATCCCATATCTCTACCTAATCTGTGCATTATCCTTTTCTCTCTCGATTCCCTCCTCCATAGAATAGCGTGGAGCGGTATATTAAATAACCCGTGCGAAACTGGCAGGTCAGCTAGCCAATAATGTATAGTTATTTGTTTGCACTATCTGTGGCATTGGGTAGGAAACTCATGAAACTAGTTCTTCTGAAAAGGTCGACTAGGGTAGGTACCACCGCTTAGCTAGTTGCGGCCAAGCAGTAGTGTGCAGGCCATGGTCCTAGAATCATAATGGACGGAGCCATGCGGCGTTGCCACTCCGCATCCGTCGTGTATACATATTGTCTCGTATCTCTGTATAATACACGAATCGTCGCATAGAGTATGCGAGAAAGCGATTGTAGGAACGGCAACCTCGTACCGCGTGTAATGTTGTGACAGAATAGCCGGTGACAACATTGAATCGCGAGAGCATAATTATAAAGGTGAGAATATAGTGATATATTGTTATCAGGACTAAATATTGTGTCCTATAGTGAAACTATATCGTGTTGCGCTGTGTTTTGTTCATCAAAAACAACAAAAGAAGGATTTCAGAATCATCATTTCACACGTATAAGTGTTTACTGGCTAATATTATATTAAATATCGAAGTTTCAAAGTAAATATTCATTTCACAATAAGGATATACATTTTTGGCATTATATTATTACCATGTGATAAATACTTGGATATTTAACGCTTTAATTGATAT
Source organism: Ennomos fuscantarius (assembly GCA_905220475.3). Classification (NCBI taxonomy): domain Eukaryota; kingdom Metazoa; phylum Arthropoda; class Insecta; order Lepidoptera; family Geometridae; genus Ennomos; species Ennomos fuscantarius. The sequence goes on along the minus strand of HG992023.1, from coordinate 8,172,068 downwards.
TATTGAGCTGGGTTATTTTACGCCTCTAGAATAGCGATGCACCCACACGGCCCATTAGACTTTGTCGATATTTGTAAATCTCATACACTTGCACAAAATTACTTTGATCTTGGTGAGAATAAAAAGTAGAAGATCTCTTTCTTATAAGTGGCCGAATGGATTTAGATGAAGTGCAACCTTAACTTTAGAAAAAACTAAAAATAAACAATGTGAAAATTGGCACCTAATACCTTCGATCAATAACAAGCTAGTTATTGCTGTTAAGCCTAATACTATTTTCTAAAACTTCTGACATGATTATGATTGACGCGTAGCGTATAATAGTCTCATAGGGTTCACTGTCGAAACTCATAAAATCGATTATCATAAAACATTTTTAAAAATAAAACTATACAGGTTGATAATACCCAGTTCATACAATTTTAGTATTACCACAGATCTGTTACCTCTAGATTGGAAATATGACTGTAAAAAAAGATGGTACGATACGCTATGTAAACTGTCGCTCTTACGATGTCGATTGTCGAGCGACAGCTTACAGTTTTGGTGACCCAGTGTCATAATCTGACACTACCTGGGTCAAATACAGACAATCAGTATTGCCATGCTAATTATTGTTAAAATTTACCCGCTGAGCGAGCTCATCTTTCCAATATGTGAGTTTTGCTAGGAAGCTGTTTTTTTTCCATAGGTAGGTAGGAAAAAAACACCCATTAACTCACTGACCGATGACTAATTGACACAATTGGTTTTAGCTCTCAGAAGTGGTAGATCAAAACCATGTATGAGGTGTACAGAGATGGAACACCCCCAGAAAAATTCGACACTAGAAAATAATGATCACGATGTCGTACCCCAACGGATCTCGGAAACGACAAGTGATGTATATGATGGTACCGTTTTAACCAAAGTTGAAGTAAACCTTGAGAAATTTTGAGAGAAATAAAAAAACTGGTGCTTTCGAACAAAAAACAGTGGTCACGAGATACAGTCGAATAACTCGACCGGTGTTCGGGCAATATAGATGCCCATCCTCATGGATCCTCAGGTGGTGGCGGCTCAGCGCCGAGCCGCCACCACCGCCGCCGCGCGTACTCCTTGAGGATGGGCATCTATATTGCCCGAACACCGGTCGAGTTATTCGACTGTATCTCGTGAGTTTTAGCCGTGTAATAGTTGTAGTTATGAGTACTACTCACGTCAGTTTCTATAATAAAAAACAGTGGCCTCTATATAGAATTGATATCATAAATTAGAAACAGTAATTAATAAATCAGGATACTGAATATTTGCGGCGGTCTTAGTTATGAAAATCATTACTGCTCATTGTTAAATAATGAAGATTTTGCATGTGTAATAAAGTACTTACTTAGAAAATACTTTCGTCCTATTATTTTCTGCAAGGCTGTTTGGTTAGGTTTATATATCGATATATTGAGTAATAGGGGTCACTTCCATACTCACGCACACTAATGCAGTTTTAGATACACCAATAGAAAATGGACATGGATTTTTTGAATACGCTCTGTCCATTCTGATTTATGGTCCTAGCACTGTACATTCTGATACTAGGCCCATGCTATATACTCTTTGATTCGAATTACATTATTTCATTTTGTTTTCCAAACTCCAAAGATATCACAGACCACTCAGGAGAAGTAATATCACAAAATACAGATCACAGAATACTATTACTCCTAGATAGAGATACAGATTACAGAATAGAGAGATTGATATGTATACATATAGCTAGCTTTAAATTAAATAATAAATATTCTTAAGAGCCACTTTATTTTCCCGTTCTAGTTTCTAATCAAGCACAAATTATAAAGTATAGTAATCAATTTAAGATAAGAACAATACAATATTGTCTTTTGTATTGGACTTAGTTTAGGTTACATATTTCTTTTGTTTTCATTAGTAGTAAGAAAATAATAAAGAAAGTTTATTTAAGTAGACCTTAAATAGAACTTCTTGATCATAGATTTAACAATTTTAGGATCTATGTAAATAAGGCGAATTCTGAAGGCTCTTGATCTAATGTGCCTCACGTTGAACATTGAGATTCTATTCTACTATGGTGGTGATACGTTGGAAAAACCCATGCCGAGGCGGAGGTAGGAGATTTTGTGGAAGAATCAAAAAATTCTTTATGCTGACAAGGTAAAATTTTTGAGTTTATTTTGCAAGTACTTACCTTCCTACTTAGTTTTTCTCACTATATGGATCAAGTTATCATCAACATGTATGAATTGTTTCATGTACTCGCTAGCTAATAAGAAAATTTTTGATAAGCATGGAAGTTGTTGGCTTTCTCTGATTTTTAAGAAGTTTAACATGTTTTTCTTCTGACTTAAAGAAAAGAGGAAGTTCTTAATTGGGCAATATATTTTTTTGATGTACATCATTATATATAAACTATTGATTTGGAAAGTCCCATAGAAAATTTATAAAAATTGCTTTGGTGGTTTAGAAGCCTGATTATGGCGAACGCCCCCTATGATAAGAATCCAAAGTGGCGTTTAATGTACTGTGTTCAGCAGTGGACATCTTGTATGTTTATGTGTGTTATATGACAGAAATATAAGGCTGTATGGTGATATTATCTAGGTATTTCTTAGTTTGAAATTCAAGTGATTGAAGTCGGTTTAATCCCATTTTTAAAAAGTACATTATTTACCATTATCTTCTTTTATTTGTACTATTATTACTTACATGTACTATTATTGATTCTATGTTTTAGGAAAACTTACTCCTGTTAGTAATGTGTCTCCAGTTTCTTAATCTTTACCCTTTTGGAGTGGCCTGATAGCTCAGTTGGCAGTAGCTCTGCCGTCTGAACTGTAGGTTGTGGGTTCGATTCCCACCCAGAATAAACATTTACGATGAATTTGTGATAAACATAGATGGTTGTTCTGTGTCTGGGTGTTACACTGTATTTTAAGTATGTATTTACAAACAAAAAGTATCTAAGTATTGTATCAATTATCTGGCTTCCATAGTACACAGGCTATGCTTAGTTTGGGATTAGATGGTGTTGTGTGAAATGTCCACATATATTTATTTAACCTATATATTTTTTGTACCTCATGACTACCTTCTGCAATTAATTAGGTATGGTAGTGTTACTGTCTGCAAATGGTGGGAATCACACAACTTTTTAAAAAATGTGGTACTGTGAGTGAACTAGCAGGTCAGGGATATTGAGAATGATTGAATTTTATTGTTCTTTCAGATTAAAAACAAATTTAGCCATATCTCAAATCACTTTTACCATCTGTTGTTTAACATATAATGAGCATTTGAACTACAACTATGTAATTGACTTCCTTTTGGAGCCTCTTTATTGGATTGTTGATAACTTTGCAAAATATTTGGGGAAGGTAAGTTCATAATATTTATATTTATTTAAATTTTATTAGCACCTTACAATTTTACATTAATAGCCTATAAGTTTACTCTTACTTACTCTTACTTTCTTTATTAGTAAGCAGAATAATTAAAGTTTCACTAATAAATATTTATTTGATGATTACAGGTGTTTGTATTCTGTGTAACAGTCTTAACTGCAATGGTGGTGTCTATAGCATATTGGGTGGGGCTACCATATTGGTGGGAGCGAAACCCATACACTGCAGTGTTTTTGGTTTTATTTGGAAACTGGCTTTTATTGAACATCATGTTTCACTACTACATGGGTGTTGTGACACCTCCTGGATATCCACCCCCAGTAAGTGTTACTATACTTCATATATTTATATATCTGAGAAACATACCCTACAAAACTCCTTGTTATAAAATTGCCATGTGATATGATTTTTATAAAAGGATAATTATAAATAATAGATTAGTCAAGTCACTAGTGTCAAGTATCAAACTATACATATCTAGTTATCTATGCTTTCATTAAGATGTAATGCAATCTCGCTTATCACTGTCCCACCATAGTATAAACCAGCCCTGTTTTGTTATAATTCATCACACAAATGTTGGAAGTGATTATAGGATGACTTCCAGTGGTCCAATCAGATTGAAATTTAGAATTGAGCTGTATATCCGATGACATTAGCTTTCTATGGTATTTATTTAGGTAAACTGCTGATTATAAAAAAGATTATAGCAATTTTGAACAACTCCAAAGTCATGACATTTACTCATTAACCTGGGGGGTGATTACGAAACTTTGATTGCAATGCAACAGGAGAAATTTCCAAACGAACTATGCACATAAGCTGCGTCTTAAAAACTGTTAAATCCATAAAAAATTGTGTTTCTATCAGTTGCAATCGAGTTACGTGATCGCCTAGCTGTTGTGAAAATCTAATAGGAAGACAGGTTGACAAAGTAAAAAAAAATCATTTTTTTAATATTGCCTAAAATCACCTAATCATCCTAACTTTAAAAAGTAACTTTAAAATAAAACTCGGCATAATATAATAGGTCTTTACCTATGAAATTGCCGTATTGCAGTACAGACTTTTTCATACAAAAAAAGTTTTGATTGGCTATGAATTCTAAATTCAAATTAATTTTGTTTTAAAAATATGACATTCTATTTACAATATAAGTCTTTTGTTTATTGATTAGCGTTGTATTTTCATTACATTTCAACATTTTTCCTCATAATGGATACTTTGAAATTTCGTGTAATTATGGAATATGAGTTCCGTCGTGGCACCAACGCGGCACAAACGACACGTAACATCAACGACGTTTACGGAGAGAACTGTACAAACGAACGTACAACCCGTTATTGGTTTGCTCGGTGCCGTTCTGGGAATTTTGACTTGAAAAATGAACCTCGTGGTCGTCCGGAAACTTTGGTCAACAATGATGAATTAAAGGCTATTGTGGAAGCTGATGAATCTCAATCTACAGCTGAGCTGGCAGCAGCTTTTGATGTTAGCATCAAAACAATATTGGTCCATTTGCGACAGATTGGCAAGATAAAAAAGCTTGATAGATGGGTGCCCCACGAACTTAACGATCGCCAGCGCAACGTACGCGTCGAGACTTGCCTTGCGCTGCTTAACAGGCACAGAAATGAAGGAATTTTGAACCGAATTGTTACGTGCGATGAAAAATGGATTCTTTTTGACAATCGAAAGCGCTCAGCAAGTTGGTTAGATCCTGGTCCGGTACCAAAGCAATGTGCAAAACGAAAAATGACCCCTAGAAAGGTGATGGTCACAGTTTGGTGGTCTAGTGCTGGTGTGATTAATCATAGCTTTTTACAAAACGGCGAGAGCATTACTGCAGATGTGTACATTGAAGAACTGACCACAATGATGGCGAAACTCGCACGTCTGCAACCAGCTTTGGTCAATCGGTCGTCTCCACTGCTACTTCACGACAACGCGCGACCCCATACTGCACAACAGACCGTCTCTAAGCTGCATGAGTTGGGTTTGGAAGCTCTCCCTTATCCGCCATACTCACCAGATCTTGCGCCTACCGACTATTACTTTTTCCAAAATTTGGACAACTTTTTAGCGGGAAAAAAATTCAATTCCCGAGAGGCAGTACAAAACGCCTTTGAAGAGTTTGTTGTCTCCCGTCCTGCTGATTTTTTCAAGAAGGGCATCCATAAACTGCCACAGCGTTGGCAAAGATGCATTGATTGCAGGGGTGATTACTTTGAATAAAAGAAATAAATATGTTCGAAAAAAAAATACTTTAACTTTTTTCAAACAAAACGGCAATTTCATAGGTAAAGACCTAATATTTAAATACTAAATGTATCTGTATAGATAACAAACAAAGCTATAAAAATAAGATGAATTAATAATTATTAAATGAATAAAATGACATCTCTCACCAAATAAAAACTTATTCCTATTTTTTTGGCTGTTATTTAAATAGTCAGCTAGAATGTAATAAGGTGAATTCCATAATCGGACTGTGACATATAAACTGAATAAGACATAAGCTTGTTTGTATTATAGCATTGCATTTGTCTGTGATTTCAGGGTATCCAGATGACGGAAGTTGCCAGCATTTGTCGCAAGTGCATATCACCGAAGCCCCAACGTACTCATCACTGTTCCGTGTGTGACCGTTGTGTACTGGCTATGGATCACCACTGTCCATGGCTCAACAACTGTGTTGGTTACTTCAATGCTAGGTACATACTATTTAACTATATCTCACCCTTTTTTAAAATAAGCAAACATTAACCTGCATTTACAAAACTGAACAATGTCATATAAATTTTAACAATTTAATTAATCCTAGATCTGTGACAAAGTTTCGCGTGACACTGCACTGCGTACATCCTGAGACATCTGCAGTCTAGTTTACTTCAGTTTAGTTCTATTAGTAGTTCTAGTTTAGTTAATTAAGTTACTAGACTAAGATCAGTCTTATAGATAAAGATAGAATCTCTAGATAAAGTCTCATTGCCCATTAATTTCATTAGAGTGCCCTTCAAACCATAACACAAGTGATTGCTTGGCAGCAGAATAACTGGCACACCTGAGGTGCCTACCTAGATGAACTTTGCAGAGAAGTCATATCACCTAGTGCTTTTTTGTTTTAGTTTAGTTTAAGCACATGTGTTTACTTTTTTTTCAGGTATTTTTATCTGTATATGACATATATGCTGGCGGGAGTTACATTCATCGTGATTGCAGGGATAGATCTAGGGTATTCAGTACTTTGGCTCAATGATACAGGTAATTTAATAATTTATTATACTTAATTGTGTACTGTTGTGGGTGTTGTTGATAAAACTGCAACAGTCTAAACTTAGCTTGAATATAGACTGCGATGCAAAGGTGTTTTTAAAATAAATTATTCGTGGTCAGTTCGTGGGAGGTTGCATTAAGAAAAATTTATATTTTTGGTGTTGAGCTAATACTGGTTCAGTCGCGGGTTAAAAACAATATGATTAACTACATTATTATTCAGGGTTATAACTGAACAAAAAAAAGTAAAAATAAAAACATGAACTATGTAGCTAAAGAATGAATACAAATCTCTGCTATACGGAAGTATAAACAAAACTTTACAGTCTACCAACTCGAAAAAACAAATGAAGATCGGATTGCGGCTTTCCCGCCTATTTTTTTTTTCTGTAGCCGGCCAGCTATTTTGCCATTATTTTTCATTTTCATCATTGAATAAATTGTAAATATTTTGCCCAAATCTATGTTATTTTAAAGAAATAGTTGAATTTGAATCATAATAAAGTAATTAAAAATAAATCTTTAATTAATAGGTACTTAACTTTATGTTATTTCAATTTTAAATCGCGCTGTTATTGGGTGGCTGTATGTAGAGAAAGTTGGAACATGGTTCAATAGAAATGTGAAAATAGAACTAGTTTTTTTAATATATAATAATTTGACAGCTGTCAGTTGAAAAGGATTTTTCCTAAAGCTGAAAAATATTACTTTCAACCTGCTCCTTCAGACATTCCGAGTATGAGTAATGAAAAGTAGTTAAGTAAGTCGTTAAGAAGTAACACTTCAGCATAATTGATAAAAATGATATTGGGTATGTACTCATACAATTTTAAACGTTTGGGTTTGTTATACATTATTATATAATTATATATATATTATATTTGTATTGGTCAGGTGGACTTCTGCCGAATAACGACCCAGACTTGATCGGACACCCTGTTCGCATCAATCAGAGCGGCGCCATCATTCCCATCAAAGAGTTCGTGGAGTATGACTCAGTGAACTCGCCGCGGGAACACCACTTGCCGCTGCCACGCGTCACAGAGGCGCAGCGAGTCGCCGCACACTCTTGGAAGCGGAAAGCGGTCATATTCATGGCTATCACTTGCCTTGCCGTCATGTTCGCTCTCGGAACACTCACCATCATGCATGGAAAGAACATAGGCAGGGGCGAAACGAGTGTGGAGTCCCACACAAACATGAAACTTCGAAAAATCGATAGGCACCGTTTTAGGAATCCTTACGATTTTGGAAGGAAGAAGAATTGGAAGCTTTTTCTCGGGCTGACGCAAGGCAGGACTTTTATCAGACACGTGCTATTTCCCTCCGCGCATGCGCCGGCAGGCAACGGAGTTACTTTTCACACTGTACACAATGTTCTTACGGTTGAAGACTGGCCTTGAATATGCGGATCAAATTGACGCTATGTGATGTTAGCATTCCAACAAATTTTGTTTGTACGATTAATCTGTAGATTGTAAGCTTTACTTAGGACCGATATTTTAATAGTCAAATAATATTCTTACTTTAAAGTTAAAGACTTTTTACGAAAGAATAAAGCGTTAGTATTTATCCTGCATTTGAAAGATTGACCCTTACAATGTAGATTTTGTATCAACCTACACCTTATGATTCATCTATCTGTAGATGTATTGATCTTGTCGTAGATATCACGAATGTGTTGTGCAGGCAATGCCTCATTTTAACTCACATGGTGGCCTTTGTGACCAGGTAGCCAAATAGTAATTGTGTCAATTTGAATAATATGTGTCTAGTATTCTCGTTATCTAATAATAATGTAGATCTATACTCATGTAATATACCAGTACCACGTATAATTTAAGTACCTAATTAAATTAGTTTTACTATCTCGTAAGTGTCCGACTGCAATTCTATTTTATAAAATAAGTATATTTCAGCATTTATGGCTACTGCAAATTAGGGTCATTCTTATTTAGGTACTTATTTTTTTAAGAACTCACTACTAGTCTTTAGGCTTAAGTCGTGAAAATAAATGTAGTAAAATAAATTGGTAATCATAATTATTTGTATTTGATGTATGGCACCCTATAATTTTCACACATTATTTTGCAGCACTAATTGAAATCATGATCGCAGCTCTAACTTTTTCTAAGCTTCCTTCCGTCGCCAGTTGTCGCTAATATGGTACGAGTGTGAACATCTAAACTTCCTGTTTGTTTGTTTCCTGGGCCTTTCGTTCTAATTGTGCTACAGTACACTGTAAAGAGCATAATAACCACGACGTGTACAATTAAAACGCACCTGAATGGATAACATTAATTTTGTTGGAAGGTACTGAAATTCGAAAACCATTTATGATTATTCTGGTAGGTCGTATAAATTGGTTTTAGATTTTTTTGTTTAGTATGTCTCAAGTTATAGTAAAATAAAATCTCAAGTGAAGCTAAATGATAATCGACGTGTAAGGGCCTACCTTTTGTCAACGGCTGCCATAAAACCCTATCCGATACAAGTTCAAGAAATGTACGTATATTCTCAAAAAGGCGTTGGTTTTGTCTTCTGGCTAAAATCTTCGCTTAGCCTCACAATAGCCATAACATTAAAAAAAACATTAAAATGAAATGTTGCATCAATATCATAAACAATAGGCATGACGACGGTATCAAAATATGGTCGCTTTAATGTTTTTAGGTTTAACTTTATATTAAGTAAATTTAAAATACTGGTTTAGATTTACTAAAAAAATTAAGATTACTTAGATTTTCAATAAAATAAAACATTAAAATACTGCAATCGGCCATTTTGCCTGAAACACCAATCACAGCGCATAACGTCACGCTTAGATTTTTGCTGTTGTGAATATACGCATTTGGATTAATTTAGTAATTTTGTATTCTTTCACGTGTGATTTATCGACTCCACTCTACTGTAACAAATGGAACCAAGCTTTATTAAGGCAAATAGCTAATATTTGCCTTGGATTTATGTATTAATCATGGGCGGTTTCCTCGCAATAAATAAGGAATTTTGCTCGTCTGAGTTTAGAAACGTGAAAACTTTCATGTAAATAAAATTTTGTATTCACCTATCTTTACCCTATATACAACGAACTTAGATATAAACAAGAATTATCTCATGTGAGTTTATTTTATTATACTTTCATAGGTTATTTTTAAAATAAACTTGCCTTTGGAGTTTTGGCGGGAAAACAAAAAGGACACGTCTCCGCATTGTATTATTTTCCAAAACTTGTGCTATTTTCAGTGTCGTGCATAAAATTGGTGCAATTATATTCGTTAAGTGCTGTATTACAAACACGAGTGTGGGAGAGTAGTATAATGATGGTGAAACGTTTCTTTTCGTTTTGTTTCCAAAACTCCATCGAAGCTCCTGCAGCGCAATCGAAAATCAAAAAGATCGACAAGAACGGTACTTTCATCGATGGTAAGAGAGAGAAAACTGAGAAGGAAACATTTTGTACAATAAAGCGCAAGATTTGCCCAGAGAATAAAAAAAATATAATTATATATATTATATTACTTATATTATATATTATTCTTGTTTGGAACATGTACAACACTTTGTTGGGCATTCTTATTGATGTGGTTTTACACTGCGGTGCTGCACAACACTTATAAACTTTGTTATTCATTTTAATCACACGAATTAATTAAAATATTTTTTATTTTCTTCGCTACGCGTAGACACAATGACATGTTTACCTAGGCGTGACGTCAGATCCGACGCCATGACAACTGCGAGCTGTTATCGCGCCGAATTAAAAAAATATTATGAAAATGGCTTTAATCTCCGTTAAACTTGAGTTTATTACCGAAATAAAGGTTTTTTCGTAAATAGTAAATGTATACCCACATTACGGAAGAGGATTTCAAAACCTTTCGTCACGCCTATTGTCTGTTACTTTTCTACCCACTTAGTAAATTTTAAAAACCAAAAAATTTAAATCGTTTTCCTGTGAGAACTATGTATGTGTGGAGGCTTTTATCTTTTGTTATTTTGTTTAGGAAAATTAAACAATGGCGCAAATATGTATTTTATCCCTTTTTAATATATCTTTAGCAAGCATTATTCTACAGGCGCATAATCAAAACCAGCCATTTACATATATTCTACTAACTTACTTAACAAAAAAATGTGGATTATGTGACTTAGGTCCGTATTACAGGACGATGCTCAGTCATCGATCGGTGCTCAAGCAAAGATTTCATTCACTAATTGATCACTTTATGAATGAAATCTCTGCTCGAGCACCGATCGATGACTGAGCATCGTCCTGTAATACGGACCTTAATCGTCCTAATTTCATACTGCGAGAATCTAAGCACGTTTAAAATACGAAATTTCCCGATCTATGTTTATATAAAAAACGAGGCATCAACTCAAATTAACCACCGGTTCCTCTGTGTGCGTTATGTGATTTATTATTTTGTCTTTTTTATGGAAATCAATAGTCTTTTTTTTTTTTATTAATCTCCATTTCCACAGACACCTGGGTCCGTGCTTTTTGTTAGATAATTTTTTATATTTATGAATTAAGCCTATTATTAACATGAACTTATATATAATACAGGAAGGAATCAATAGTCTTTATAATATTGCTTAACTTTATATCATCCGCGTCTCAGTGGTCTAATGAAAACGATAATAATAATAAAGTGATTAAGGAAAACACACTATAGCAAAGATGAATGGAAGTAATTTTATTTGATCTCTCAATTTATAAAACTGCCGTTAACAATTTTGCTCTAAAAGTCTAAGAAACTACTATCAAATATTAACATCTAAAATATGAATAAGGAACTGAACTTAACTAAATTAGGCTACGTTATTGCATCGTTTAAAAATACATCTTCGGAACTTGGTGCTGGATTACAGGCATGAGTGTGGGAAAATGGTATAATGATGGTGAAACGACGTTTTGTTTTCGTGTTGTTTCCATAACTCCACAGAAGCTTCCACCACAAAGTTGCCACCACTTTACTAGGGTAAGACTTAGACTTGACTTGATGACTTGGACTTTGACTTGACTTGACTTGACACATATACATATCTAAATATTTATAACCCTAATTATAATCACCACATCATTATGGGTGACTTCAATACGTGTCTACTTAAAGACGACTTTAGGTCATCAAATTTTAAAAACATAGTTAACTCTTGTAACATGCATTTACTTCCTCTTAGTGCTACCCATAATTTTCCTAACTGTGCTCCCTCTCTTCTTGATCTTATTATAGTATCGTCTCTACAGCATGTTGCTAAGCATGGGCAATGTCCTGCTGACGCCTTTTCTTATCATGATCTTATCTTCCTCTCTTATAAGGTTCGTCCTCCAAAACCTAAGCCTAAAATTCTTCTGCGACGTAACTTTGGTTCTATCGATATGGAAAACCTTCGTAGTGATGCGAGTGCTACTGACTGGAGTCGAGTGCTGAATGCACAAACGATGGATGACAAGGTTGATATCTTTAGCTCTATTCTGGTGTAGCTTTATGACACCCATGCTCCGATTAAGCCTGTAAAGATGAAACCTCCTTATGCATAAGAAAGTTGTTGCTAAGCCGAAGTTAAAATGTCGTCCCAATGATAATAATAAGGAGAAATACGCAACTGCTCGTAATCGCTGCAACAGGGTGTGTAGGGATGCTCTGCGCCGTTACATTCATGACTCAGTTACAGATAAAGATCCAGCAAAAGTTTGGAAATTTCTAAGATCATTGGGTGTTGGCAAAGCACGTCAAGATATCATTCCCAAAGACTTGGACATTGACTCCCTTAATCTACACTTCTCTTCGTCGTTAAACATTGATCGCAAGGACAAAACTGATACGCTAAGTTATCTTTCCACTCTGCCAAGGCCTGACTTTTCTCCTTTTCATTTCAGTCAGTTCACTGCTAGTGATGTTAAGAAGAGTATTCTTTCTATTGAATCGAATTCAATGGGAGGTGACGATATTAGCAGGAAAATGGTTGTCCTCATCTTGGATGAATTACTGCCTATCATTTGCCATATCTTTAGCTACTCCATATCAAATGGCGTCTTTCCGACCAAATGGAAAGAGGCTCATTTAATCCCTTTACCTAAAAAAACCAATCCCGCTTTATTTTCCGATTTCCGTCCCATCTCTATCCTGCCATTCCTATCTAAGGTGCTCGAGCGTTTAGTCCATAGTCAATTAAATTCCTTTCTCCCTCGTAATAACCTTCTGAATCCCATGCAGTCTGGCTTCCGCCCTGGTCATAGTACGGTCACAAGTCTCATTAAAATTACTGACGACATAAGGCTTGGAATGGAAGCCGGCCAGCTAACAGTCTTAACCCTTTTAGATTTCAGCAACGCATTTAACTCGGTTGATTTTGACATCCTCTTATCCACGCTCAGCTCTATTAACATATCTCCTTCAGTGACTGACTGGTTTCATAGCTATTTGTACGGACGCCGGCAGCGGGTTTGCATTGAGGATTCATTCTCCTCTTGGTGCACTACTGCAGCAGGCGTCCCTCAAGGCGGCGTCTTATCTCCTCTTCTTTTTGCAATGTTTATTAATTCCATATCCAGTTCTCTTACTTCTTCCTACCACCTTTATGCAGACGATCTCCAAATCTATTTGCAGGCTCCACTTGACAGTCTAGTCGATGCCATCAATAAAACAAATGCTGATTTGGGTCGTATATCTGACTGGAGCAAGCGGTTTGGTTTAAGCGTAAATCCGTCCAAGTCTCAAGTTATCATCATTGGGAGTTCACGGATGATTGCAAGGATAGATTTCCCTGGACTACCTAAAATCACATTTGACGGGGTTTTCATTCCGTACAGCTCCCAAGTGAAAAATCTAGGTATCACGCTAGACAGCTGTCTCTCTTGGGTTCCTCAATTAGCAGCTGTCAGCCGTAAGGTGTTTGCCTCGGGGGCCTCCCTTAGAAGGCTACGCAACTTCCTGCCGACTGCTACCAAAGTTATGCTTGCACAATCTCTCCTTCTTCCAATCCTCGATTATGCCGATGCCTGCTATCTCGATCTCACAGATGACCAGCTGAATAAACTTGAGCGACTTCAAAATTACTGCATAAGGTTTATTTTCGGTTTACGAAAATATGACCATGTCTCACACTTTCGCGCTAAACTCAAGTGGCTGCCAATACGTCTTCGCCGGAATACTCATATCCTTTCTCTTTTATATAACATACTGTTTAATCCATTAACCCCTCTCTATTTAAAGGAACGATTTAACTTCTGGCACAACTCACATCAGCGTAACCTTAGATCAACAGAAAATCTTCACTAAAAATGCCTATTCATACTTCTTCTTTTTATGACAAATCTTTTTCTGTACAGGCCTTACGCCTTTGGAACGCGCTTCCAATATAGCCAGACAGGCTCAGTCGTTGGCCATATTTAAATCCAGCGTTAAAAGTTTTTATCTTTCGCAGTTGTAATACTTTTAGTAGTTTCATCCATTTGAACTTATTTCGTTATTATGTAAGTATTTATATGTTATTATTATTATGTATGTATTTATACTTATATAGTATATATGAATCAGTTATATTTAATTTATTGATTATTTATTATACGTATCTAAATTATCTTTATTTATTTTTATTTTTTATAAATTTCATTGTTTTCAAATTTACTCAATTCGTTTACACCACCGACCTCTTGTTAAAGAGTTCGTTTTGTATATAGTCTATGATTTATGGTTTTGGTATTCGATGTTAATTTGAACGTAATAGAATGTCGGTCTAATGTCTTAGAAGAAAAATTGTATTTAATTAATTTCGTTTATTTAAATATAACAATGATGATACAGATAAAAAGGTGGTTTCTATAAAGGAAAAGACATTCTTTAGGTCTCCAACATTAACATGGTAGCAGAGCGGCCGAAGTTCTTGTGAAATGTTTCAGTTGCTGGAAAAACAAAAGCGTTGGTAAGGATTGGGAAAGTTACGGAACTGTTGGGAATAATTATATCGAAGAATAAGTAAGTAAGAATAAATAAATATGGATAGTAAAGAAAGTAAAGAAGAATTTAAACTACCGATATTCGATGGGTCGAATTATGAACTTTGGAAGTTCAGATTGAAACTGTTATTGAAACTAAAAAAATGCGATGAGGCTATCGAACGTGAAACGACGTCGGATATAGATCTTAGAGCGCAAAACTATATCGTAAATAGTATTAGCAATTCCCAACTTGACATAATAATTTCGGAAGATACGGCATACAGGATGATTAAAAAACTTGATAGTTTATACATAGTAAAAGGCTACGCGAATAAGCTTTTATTGAAAAGAAAATTATTGGAGACAAAATTTAAGGAGGGAAATCCGATTGAGTTCTTACAAAATTTCGAAAAACAGATAAATGAATTGAAAAGTGCAGGAGAAATAGTAAGCGAAGAAGATAGATTGAATTATTTATTATTGGCTTTACCCGAAAAATTTTCGCATATTGTCAACATAGTAGACGCACTGCCTACATCGAACCAGACTGTAGAATATGTGAAATCTAAATTGGTATTAGAATATAAAAAGAATGAAGCTGAAAATTTACAACAAACTTTTGCAAGTACTAGTTCGAACACAACATGCTATGAATGTCACCAAGAAGGTCATTTTAAAAGAGATTGTCCCAAGCTGCGGAATAATAGACGTGGACAATATAATACCAGATATCATCGTGGTGGACGAAGCGGAGGTCACCGAAATTATCGAGGACGCCGAGGTATCTATAGAGGATTTAGAGGTCAACAAGGTAACAACTCAAATTATATTGAATGTACAGGTGGAAATTCATGTTTAAATGTAGAAGTAATGACTGCGGGTGCGAGTACAGCGACAACGAATTGGCTTCTCGACAGTGGATGCAGCGACCATATCGTGAATAACGACGAATACTTTTGTGAGTACAAAAAATTAGACGATCCAGTAAACATAAGAGTCGGCGATGGTTTTGCTCTTAAATCTGAAAAAATAGGGAAAGTAATTATGTACTGTCAGGTGAATAATCGGTCACATAGAATTGAGGTCGATAACGTATACTATGTGCCGAGCATGAAAAGAAATCTTTTAAGCGTATCATCGATTGTAAATAGAGGAAACATGGTTAAATTTCAAAATGATACCGCACAAATTTACAATTCGAATCATGTATTAGTAGCTATAGCAAGAAAGCGAAATAGATTATATGAATTAGAAGGTGCAATAGCTAATGATCGTAATGTATATGCAGGTGAACAGGGTATGTCAACGAAAGAGAAATGGCATCGATTATTAGGTCACGTAAATATTTCAAAGCTAAAAGATATGTGTAGGTATAAAATATTAGATGGTTTACCGGAAAGACT
Source organism: Ennomos fuscantarius (assembly GCA_905220475.3). Taxonomy (NCBI): domain Eukaryota; kingdom Metazoa; phylum Arthropoda; class Insecta; order Lepidoptera; family Geometridae; genus Ennomos; species Ennomos fuscantarius. Next base: position 8,156,028 of record HG992023.1, on the reverse strand, counting down.
TAATGAGAGTTACGTACAATGCGAAATATGTTTACAAAATAAAATTACGAATTTACCATTTGAAAATAATCGCCGGAGAGCAACAGAAATTTTAGAAATTATACATACGGATGTAAACGGTCCAATAACACCAGCAGGTTACAATAATCAAAGATATTTTGTTACATTTATAGACGACTACAGCAGACACGCAGTAGTGTGTGTAATAAGAAACAAAAGTGACGTGTTTGATTGCTTCAGAACGTACGTCAATGCAGTTCAAAATCAAACCGGAAAGCGAGTTAAAGAAATTAGATGCGACAATGGTTCTGAATACATAAACAGAGATTTCAACGAATTTGCAAAAGCTAACGGAATTTTTCTTAAGCCAGGACCAGCTTATACTCACCAATTAAATGGAGTTGCCGAAAGATACAACAGAACAATAATGGACCGAGCCAGATGTTTAATGAAGGAAGCTAATTTAGAGAAAAAGTATTGGCCTGAATGTGTATTAACAGCAACTTATCTGGGTAACAGAATAATTACAAACACTAGAGAGAAGAAGAGCCCATTTAAAATATTTTTTGGTAGAAAACCGGACATTAAAAACTTGAAAATATATGGAAGTAAATGCTTTGTCAGAATACCTGAAGAGAAACGAACGTCAAAATTGAATCCAAAAGGAATGAAGGGAACTTTGATTGGCTATACGGATACTGGGTACAAAATTTTGACAGATGATAAAATAATAATAAGTCGTCATGTAATATTTATTGATCCTGAAGCAGAAGTTATCAGATTTGAAATAACAAACGATGAAGAGAAAAGTGATAGAAAAATTATTACTGAAGAAGATACCAAGGATACAAAGACAAATGAAAATGTGAGATCAAGAGAAACAAGTATGCTTTACGAGTTTTAAAATATTTGTATCACACGCGTAATATGAAGCTAAATTACAACGCAGAATATGATGAATGTTTTGATGCATTTGTTGATGCTGACTGGGCTGCTGATAAAAATGATCGTAAATCAACATCAGGAATAATGTTGAGAATATTTAACAATCCAGTGTTGTGGAAGACACAGAAACAGAAAATTGTGTCACGAGCATCTACGCACGCGGAATATTATGCATTAGCTGATTGTGTTTCAGAAGTTTTACCAGTAATAGGTGTGCTAAATGATTTTGATATTGATATTAGAAAACCAGTTGTGATTTACGAAGACAATAGCGGTGCCATAGCTCTTTCGAAGAAAGGTAAATTTTGTAAAAATTAAAAACATATTGATGTGAGCTATCACTTTGTAAACGATTATGAGAAAAAGGGTATCATTAATGTGACAAAGATAAATACTGATGATCAGTTAGCCGATATATTGACTAAAGCGTTAGGTAAAAATAAACTTCAAAAGTTAAGAGGTTTAATTAATGTTTATTAAATTTTGAATCTGTTGTTGTATGAATATTTTTGTTGTGTACTCTTGACTGTAGATTTTTATGATAGGTTATTGATTGTCAGAGAAGGAATTTTTAAGTTATTGTTGTTGTTATTTATTATGAATGTTGAAATGTTAATTAAGGTATTAAGAGGTAATTGATTTAGTGATGATTTAATGAATACAAAACTCAAGGAGGTGTGTTAAAGAGTTCGTTTTGTATATAGTCTATGATTTATGGTTTTGGTATTCGATGTTAATTTGAACGTAATAGAATGTCGGTCTAATGTCTTAGAAGAAAAATTGTATTTAATTAATTTCGTTTATTTAAATATAACAATGATGATACAGATAAAAAGGTGGTTTCTATAAAGGAAAATACATTCTTTAGGTCTCCAACATTAACACCTCTATCTCTCTAACAATTCTTTCCATCCAAAGGTTGACTGGAAGAGATCGCTTTTAGCGATAAGTCCGCCCATTGTACTATAGCTTTAAGTTTCTTCATCTGTAACTGATTTTTCTTCTGGTGTACAATAAAGAATTTTTGTATTGTATTGTATTGTATAACTCAAAGGTGACTGACTGATGACTGAAGACGTAGTTATCTATAACACACAGCCCAAACCACTGGACGGATCGGGCTGAAATTTTGCAAGCAGGTAGATGTTATGACGTAGGCATCCGCTAAGAAAGGATTTTTAAGGAGGCCACGGTCTCCCGCTCGGCGCGCAGCAGCGTGGGCCCGAAGCACACGGCCAGGTTGGACGCCGACATCAGGTTGCGGTCGCTGCGCACACACCTCCGTCACACGCGCACTATGCTCACCAAACTCACTAACATTTGCTGCACATTCTATTTATTATTCCACAAAACAGATACACGCGCGAGCGGGGGAACCGGCCAAACTCACAGCTTTTTTGTATCTATTACAACTTAAATTAACTCATTTACTTTTTTAAATTCGTAAACTGTGAAGTGGCAACATTTTTGATCCTTCGAACCGGATTTGAACTAGCGACCTATGGATCTATCTGTATATATAAAAGAAAGTAGTGTTAGTTACACTATTTATAACTCAAGAATGGTTAAACCGATTTGGCTGAAAATTGATGGGGAAATAGTTTAGAACCAGGAGACGGACATAGTACTTTTTATTCCGTTCGAACACGTTTCATTAATTCACCCGTGCAAAGCCGGGGCGAGTCAACTCGTTGTAAATAAAAAAAAGCTTGATTATAATAGGTCTTTACCTATGAAATTGCCGTATTGCAGTACAGACTTTTTCAAACAAAAAAAAAGTTTTGATTGGCTATGAATTCTAAATTCAAATTAATTTTGTTTTAAAAATATGACATTCTATTTACAATATAAGTCTTTTGTTTATTGATTAGCGTTGTATTTTCATTACATTTCAACATTTTTCCTCATAATTGATACTTTGAAATTTCGTGTAATTATGGAATATGAGTTCCGTCGTGGCACCAACGCGGCACAAACGACACGTAACATCAACGACGTTTACGGAGAGAACTGTACAAACGAACGTACAACCCGTTATTGGTTTGCTCGGTTCCGTTCTGGGAATTTTGACTTGAAAAATGAACCTCGTGGTCGTCCGGAAACTTTGGTCAACAATGATGAATTAAAGGCGATTGTGGAAGCTGATGAATCTCAATCTACAGCTGAGCTGGCAGCAGCTTTTGATGTTAGCATCAAAACAATATTGGTCCATTTGCGACAGATTGGCAAGATAAAAAAGCTTGATAGATGGGTGCCCCACGAACTTAACGATCGCCAGCGCAACGTACGCATCGAGACTTGCCTTGCGCTGCTTAACAGGCACAGAAATGAAGGAATTTTGAACCGAATTGTTACGTGCGACGAAAAATGGATTCTTTTTGTCAATCGAAAGCGCTCAGCAAGTTGGTTAGATCCTGGTTCGGTACCAAAGCAATGTGCAAAACGAAAAATGACCCCTAGATAGGTGATGGTCACAGTTTGGTGGTCTAGTGCTGATGTGATTCATCATAGCTTTTTACAAAACGGCGAGAGCATTACTGCAGATTGTGTACATTGAAGAACTGACCACAATGATGGCGAAACTCGCACGTCTGCAACCAGCTTTGGTCAATCGGTCGTCTCCACTGCTACTTCACGACAACACGCGACCCCATACTGCACAACAGACCGTCTCTAAGCTGCATGAGTTGGGTTTGGAAGCTCTCCCTCATCCGCCATACTCACCAGATTTGGAGGACACGCCGGCCACGCGGTACAGGCCCTGCTCCTCCAGGCCGCGCGCCTCGATGGCGCCCACCAGGCGCCGCACCAGCGCGAAGCCCGCGGCGTCCAGCGCGGCGCCGCCGGGGGCGCGGGGCGCGGGGGGCGCGCGCGGCTCCCCGCCCGCCGCCTTATCCCTTTTACCGTTTACCGTTACTCCATGACGATAACGACTTTCTGGTGTCGGATTTTTGGGGGGTTACGTCATCCATCTCTATACACCTCATTGCTCGAAGCCTCGGAGAGTAATTATATTCTTTGATACGCCTCATTCGTGGTTTTGATCCACCACTTCTGAGAGCTGAAACAAATTGTGTCAATTAGTCATCGACTCATCGGTCATTGAGTTAATGGGTGTTTTTTTTCTATGTATATATCCTATGGTAAAAAATTCAGCTTCTTAGCAAAACTCGCATATTGGAAAGATGAGCCCAGTGCAATAATTAGCACGGACATACTGTTTGACTGTATCAAAGAGCATATAACCACTACGTTTTAAGAGACGGCACTTAGAACATTATCTGTAGCTATAAGTGACGTAGCATAATAAAACCAACATTGCAAAAATTATGAAGGGCTGCCAACATTTACATACAAAGACACTGACAGTTTAAGAGATGTGCTAAATGTTATCGATATCTAGTGTTGTCATAACGTTAAAATATTTATCGATAAAAATCGAAATATCGATACTACAGTACCTATAATTATATTATATATTTTTAGGTGTTAATAAAAGGCAAATGACATACATTTTATAGCTTTATTTAGAATGTGTTACAATTCAAGTTAAATTTTCTAGGAGAACGTTTGAATATTGCTAAAGACAATATTTTGTTTTTAATATCCATGCGGCTTTCGCTTCTGGTTGCAGGTATGCAGACAGCAGGTTTTTCAAAAAGTTTGACTCTAATTTGTTTAAATTAATGGATGTTTTAGCTAGTCTTCAGAGAGTCCTTAACAGTCTTGAGACGCTGCAGAAGCTTTTCTTCCATCTGTCCAGTTAATTCTTTTCCCCAACTGCAACAAAAAAAGGATTTATCATAGACGAAAATTTGGTTAGCTTATTATGGAATTATTTTACTTGATTATGAATTCAATATATAACCTTTACTATATTTATGACATTCTGGGATCTCTGGCATCTCGGTACAAACATACAAAAAATCTTACGAGTAGACTTTCTATTTCTTGTCTACTGAGGTACTGGTGGATGATTTAGGTTCAACCTCTGAGTCAGTGAACCAGTAAATAAAATATTTTCAAAATAAAAACAGGGTACATTGTTAAAATGTGAATGTTATATCAGGTGTAACATTCTACATGTTACACCTATATACCATCATATACCATCAGATGTAGTGAAATGGTGCTGGCATATAACAAACATATTAATAAAACAAATACTGACCTAATTTGCTCTTCATATTATATTTCATTTCCGTTGCAACAACACTAGATGCACTTTCTGTCACAATACCAGAAGTTGATACAATTGGTAGGCACATTTTCCAGTTCCATACACATTGCAGAACTGAACTATATTTTTTGTCAAATCTGAAATAGAATAATCTCTATGTATAAAAGTGAAATATGACTCACTGGCTAAGTATAAAATATAAAGAACTAAAGGGAGTATACTCGTTGTATGTTAGATGGGCAGAAGACACTGTGTATGAGCTGGTTTGTAAGTTGTACTTATGATTTATAAAAATAATTATTTGAATATGACACATGACTATTCAATACAAAGCTTCAACTGCAGCAGAAGTTCATTGGTTTGATTAATACTTTGATAAAGTACCCCATTAGTACAATCACTGAGGATTGCTTGAACAGAAGAATAATACTTATTAGCATATTAACATCATTATGCCGGCTGTACCTACATGTTCAATCACTGCGTTAAATCAATAAAAAATAAGCATTCAGACCCATCAGAGTCAGCATTGTAATTACTCACCTCATGGAAATTGTGCTCTTTGACATCCAAGTTTCAGAGGAAAATCAACAAATAACTCCTGTGGAAAAGGGAACTGTGGTAGGTTCAATTTGGGCACAGCAGTTATCAGTAGACGATTTCCATTCTTATTAAAATCTTCTGCAGCAAAATGCATGCCACATACAAATTACACACTTATGGAATATTTGCAAATAGAGTCGCTGTCACGAAAATACATTTTCATAAAAAAACACACATCAGACGGAAAGTTCACGTTGATCGGAGAAGAATCAACTCTACAATAATAACGGAGTATCGACGCACAAATCGGTAGAAACTGTAAAATAACAACAGATATACGCGGAGAACGACCGGTATAAATTTGTTTAATTTTAATGTCGCCATCTTGACAATTGTAAATTGTCATTTTACCGGATATACCGTAGACAACATAATAATATAAATTTTAAGTAATTTTCAGCCTTGGTATGTTGACAATGGAAATCTACGTGACCAGTACAACCCGTGCGAGTTAGCTAGATACATGGTGTGTGCCTACGAATGGCAGCGAGATGCCTAGTTAATTCGTCCGGGTTGCAATAGCATTTCAATGTACTGAGTGACCACCCACTGGACTGTATTTGACCCAGGTAGTGTCAGATTATGACACTGGGTCAACAAAAATGTAAGCTGTCGTTCGTGTAAGTGCGACAACTTACATAGCGTATCGTACCTTTTTTAAAGTCATACTGTCAATCTACAGGTACAGATCTGTGGTAATACTGAATCTGTATAATCTGGGCAAGTTATCAACCCGTATAATTATATTGATTAGAATGTTTTATGATAACCGATTTTATGAGTTTCGACAGTGAACCCTATGAGACTATTATACCTACGCTTCAACCATAATGTTTGTCAGAAATTTTAGAAAATAGTATTAGATGCCTATTTTTAAATTGACAGATTTGTTTTTTTATTTAAGTTTTTTTAAGTTGCTCTTTGGTCTAAATCTATTCGGCCACTTTTAGCGAAACTGATCTTTTACTTTTTACTCTCACCGAAATCAAAGTTATTTTCTGCAAGTGTATGTGATTTACAAATATCGATAAAGTCTAATGGGCCCTGCGGGTACATCACTTTTCGAGAGGCGTAAAATAACCCATCCCAATAATATCAATTAAAGCTTTAAATCTTCAAGTAATTATCAAAACATGGTAATTATATGATGCCAAAAATGTGTGTCCTTAATGTGAAATGCATGTTTACTTTGAAACTTATTTTTAACATAATATTAGTCATAACTACAACTATTACACTGCTAAAACTCACGAGATACAGTCGAATAACTCGACCGGTGTTCGGGCAATATAGATGCTCATCCTCAAGGAGTACGCGCGGCGGCAGTGGCGGCTCGGCGCTGACTGCGGACCATGGCTCGCGTCGCCCGCTGTGAGAGCGGTGATGATTCTGGACTGCTTATATCTCGTTTTGTGTTGTTTTTGATGAACAAAACAGCGCAACAGGAAATATTTGCACTATAACACAATATTTAGTCCTTATAACAATATAATCACCATATTTTTTCTATTATATGCTCTCGCGATTATTGTTGTGACAAACTATTCTGTCACAACATTACAAAGCGATTGTAAGAACGGCAACCTCGTACCGCGTGTACGAGGTTGCCGTTCTTACAATCGCTTTCTCGCATACTCTATGCGACGATTCGCATATTAGACAGAGATACAAAACAATATGTATTCACGATGGATATGGCTCTGTCCATTCTGATACTAGGCCCATGCTCCATCGCATAGATACAGAGTATCTAGAAATTCATTGTTAGCAAGATACTCACAGAGTACATTGCCGCATTTGAGAATGATACTTGGTAGCAAAGAGTATATAATCACGACGTTTTATATATAATATAATACTCGGAGTTTTGGGGGAAAACGAAAAAGATCGTTTCACCGCATTGTATTATTTTCCAAAACTTGTGTTATTTTGTGGGAAAGTGGTATAATGATGGAGAAACGTTATTTTTTGTGATGTTTCCAAAACTCCAAAGAAGCTTCTAGTAAAGTTGCCACCACTTTACTAAGAGTATGACTTTGACTAGACTATGACTTGATTTTATGACTTCGACTGTGACACATATTAGTGTGAAATATTATTAACTTGATAAATTATCAATTACTTGACACTGGCTAAATACAAAAAAGTGTGGAGCCAAACCAAAGACAAAAAAAAACATGTGTGACCGTAAAACGTAGTGGTTATATGCTCTTTGGCCAAACGTTAAAAAAGTCTTTCATTACTGAACATTTAAGCGTATAATAAATTAAATTCGGACTGAAAGGATTGTCTAGTTTAAAACGGGCGGGCCCGCCGTTTTGTGGCATCCTTATCTCGGGTAAGTACACTTAGAAAGTACATATTGGTTTTGCAAAAGATAAAATTATAGTCACCGGCATATTGTGAGCAAGTAATATCAAATCGAGCTTTAGACTACTTGTGAATTTGGGATCGACATTACGTAATTCAACGTCAGAGGGCTTGAAAAAACCTCTTAGACACGAGTAACTTCGCCATGCGGCCATTACGTAAGATAATTATATAAGGTTGCTTAATAAAGGGATGGTTGAGTCGGGTGGCGACCATGAAAATCACGTTGCTTAAGTCGACGCGTATCAACACTAACAGAGCTCCGTGGCGGCGGCGGCATGTAAACATACTTCATGTAAACATTCATGTTCGCTACACGCACAAACTTATACGCGTCTTCCGCGCAGACCTGCCGTTCAGTAATTTGGCAGTCTGTAGGATCTATCTATGTCTTCTCACGTTAGAAAAAATTACTCTGAAATGGCTATGGCTTTCTTCAGTTCAAATTTAATTGCATTATAATGCATCACAGTATTAAGTTAGAATTGATTTCCTACCTATGTCTAAACTTCAATATTTATAAAAGCAGTTTATAGGTACTACCTACTAGTATCTCAGAAATTATAAGTTTATTACTTTGATGCCAACATAATAAATAAAAATAAATATGTCTATTCTATTAAATATTTGTAATTCATATTATGTTCTGTTACTTAGTTTTACATAACACTTGTTATTCAATCAATCTGGCTTGTAATGTTTTCCTGTCAAGGGTAAACACAATGTTGCTTCTTTGTATTTACCATCTAATATGTCCAGATATTAATTAAAACACATTTGAATAATGAATTGTGTTTTAGGCTAGGTAGCCAGTACAAAGAGTAAATCTAATATTACAACCATCCGCACATACCCACTTAATCCACCTTATTAATAAAACAAAGTAGAGAAGTACCCTCTAAACATCCTATCATTCACTGTACTTACAAGTTATACATATGACACCATCCTAGTAAGTTTCCTTTATTAAACAATTAAAAGTAGAAAACCTAATGTAATCCTAATTTCTATATATACAGTAAGTAAGTTATAAGGATTGATTTCATTGTTTTATAAAACTTAGTTTCTATAAATTTCAGTATATGAGCTGGGATTTTATTATAGAACTTAAGGTAAAAAAAAACACTGAAAGCCTAGTTCTATGAGACAAAACAAATTATCAGATGAAAAAATTGAGTAAATAAGAATGAAGAAGAATTTGACCGAATACAAATTTACTAAGTAGTATCCCCAAAAAATACTTTGTCAACGTAGTGCTCCATATTTTCTGTGATAACACCACTTTTTATTACTAATTAAATAGCAAGACTGGTATCTTAAGCATATTACCAGTTATTTTGTGTATGTATGCCTATTTCACTTAACCCACTAAAATACTGCAAAATTAACACAATTTTAAGCTCAAACCCAGATTGTTATAAAATATGATCTGCAAATTTTTTTCTATACAAATTCTTGTAGAAACCCCCTACCCATAAAAGTTGTGGTTGGATGCTGTCTTAATGCTATAGATCAAAAAAGACAACAGTCAATAAGACAGTTTGTTCATCTCTGCCCTACCAAGCTGTCATATTGGTAGGACACAACATGGAACATTTAGTATTTCTAAATCTAAAGTCTTCAATATGTTAAATTTAGTATGTTTGAAAGTAAGTTCTATCTGGCCTCACTGGGGGAGAGGCTGAGAACCAAAGTTATCAGGCCAATGTATTTTTTTATCAATGACTACCTGGGCTACCATATAATGCAATCTCAACTGATGGGAAACAAAAACACAGAAAAGATAATAGTTTGGTGACAGTTTGGTTGAAGGTGTAACACAGTGTTTCAGTAAATACCTATTTCATTTCTCACTTTTGAAAAGTATGCTTGAAATTTACCTGAACAGCGGGTCTAAAATGGTCGTTTTGAGCAATTCATAAGATGATCATATTATGATTCATTTCACGAAGCGTAAAATGGTCGCATACTGACAATTCATATTAAGATGCTGCGTATGATTCATTCCCCGCAATTCACCCGTTTGACAATTTTTTATGGGATATCGTAAAATGGCCCACTAAAGATGAATTGCGCAATACTGCTAATACGTCGAATATCAGAATTGTTAGAAGTTACTCACGAGCAACTTTTTATAATTCATTTTGCACTTATTTGTCAAAAAGAAGCGAATAATGACGGATTTAGGCCTATATTATTTTTTTTGAGAGTATACACATGTTCTACATCACAATAACATAAAATATGGGTATTACCTACGTTAAATTCGGTTTCTATGAAAATCAGAGGAAGGTTAAGACATGGTATAAAGAATACAATAAACCTTTCATTTCAGATTTTATTAGAAGTTTGGTATGCTGGTATTTTAGGGTGTAATTGATGGCATTGATGGATTGCCATAGTTTGAGGATAGGTTTTTCAACAGAAAAAGGTATCATTTGCTGAATGCTCAAGTAGTAAGTACTTACCTATACAATAATAGTATATACCTACATTATGTTAATTAAATGTGATCTTTACCCACAAGAAAGCACCTTTCTCTCTCTTCTGTGATTTTACCTTATAAAAATTACATAGAGAAAATAAAACACGTTACACTATGCAGTAAGGTAATTAAATTAAATTATTGTATCTCATGTTTGATAGTAGAAAAATTACAACATATATTTTACAATTTTTTACAAGACTAAAGTAATGTTCAATTAACAAAATATTAATAAAATAGAAACCACTTTGCTGCATCTATTTTCAAACTATTTTACAATAATTGATATTGCTATTTAATACATAGGTATGTGACGTGGACATGAATATCTTGAGCGTGGATGCAAGTCATGGTGGCGCCAACCACGATTCCTTTATATAGAATCATCATCCGCTCTAGGCACACTTCGACCACCTCCACCAGCTGAAAATGAAACAGTATGGTTTTTAGGTTGATGTCAATGCATAAATTAAAACAGGCAATTTGGGGGCAAATACTTTGTTAACTGTAATATGCATTCAATCAAATTGTGTAGTAAAACAAGTACTGATTTAAAAAAATATTATTAGGGAGTACATATAAAACATTAAATTAATAAGAGAAATAATAGTTTAGCTGCCGGAGAAGCTGCAAGGAATAGGTTGGTTGATTGCTTTGGGCAGCACATCAATGAGATAGTGTAGTGTCTTAAGTTATTTTTAATATGGTTATTTAAGATATTGTAGTGTGTTAAGAAATGTTTAATTTAAGATATAAGTTAAGATAATGTACCTAGTTTGGGTTAAAAATTTTTTAATCCAGTTGGTTGCATAATTTAAATAAAGAGATATTGCTGATTTTAAAAAAACTTTCAGTATTACTGAAATGATCACCTTCATGCGATTATAAAGAAAGAATAAAATATTTTGAAATTACCAGAGTAGGAAAGGGGTCAACTCTGACTTTAGCCACTGCCTGACCAAATCCCGGTCCCAGAATAGCAAGAAGCCGATCTCATGATCAGACAGTGTGCTTCCCTGAGGAGGGCCTCTGTCTGTCCCACTGGCATCAGTGTTTATGTCAGCAACTATTTTTTTCTATCTTGCTCTTATAGTTGCTGACATACTGTGAACAAAAAAGGTAGGATTTTCGGTTAGTAAAAATGCACTAAGATAAAATAGCATATTAAAGAAGGTAATTATTATATTAGGTCTTTACCTATGAAATTGCCGTTTTGTTTGAAAAAATTTAAAGTATTTTTTTTTCGAACTTATTTATTTCTTTTATTCAAAGTAATCGCCCCTGCAATCAATGCATCTTTGCCAACGCTGTGGCAGTTTATGGATGCCCTTCTTGAAAAAATCAGCAGGACGGGAGACAGCAAACTCTTCAAAGGCGTTTTGTACTGCCTCTCGGGAATTGAAGTTGTCCAAATTTTGGAAAAAGTAATAGTCGGTAGGCGCAAGATCTGATGAGTATGGCGGATGAGGGAGAGCTTCCAAACCCAACTCATGCAGCTTAGAGACGGTCTGTTGTGCAGTATGGGGTCGCGCGTTGTCCTGAAGTAGCAGTGGAGACGACCGATTGACCAAAGCTGGTTGCAGACGTGCGAGTTTCGCCATCATTGTGGTCAGTTCTTCAATGTACACATCTGCAGTAATGCTCTCGCCGTTTTGTAAAAAGCTATGATGAATCACACCAGCTCTAGACCACCAAACTGTGACCATCACCTTTCTAGGGGTCATTTTTCGTTTTGCACATTGCTTTGGTACCGAACCAGGATCTAACCAACTTGCTGAGCGCTTTCGATTGTCAAAAAGAATCCATTTTTCGTCGCACGTAACAATTCGGTTCAAAATTCCTTCATTTCTGTGCCTGTTAAGCAGCGCAAGGCAAGTCTCGACGCGTACGTTGCGCTGGCGATCGTTAAGTTCGTGGGCACCCATCTATCAAGCTTTTTTTATCTTGCCAATCTGTCGCAAATGGACCAATATTGTTTTGATGCTAACATCAAAAGCTGCTGCCAGCTCAGCTGTAGATTGAGATTCATCAGCTTCCACAATCGCCTTTAATTCATCATTGTTGACCAAAGTTTCCGGACGACCACGAGGTTCATTTTTCAAGTCGAAATTCCCAGAACGGAACCGAGCAAACCAATAACAGGTTGTACGTTCGTTTGTACAGTTCTCTCCGTAAACGTCGTTGATGTTACGTGTCGTTTGTGCCGCGTTGGTGCCACGACGGAACTCATATTCCATAATTACACGAAATTTTAAAGTATCCATTATGAGGAAAAATGTTGAAATGTAATGAAAATACAACGCTAATCAATAAACAAAAGACTTATATTGTAAATAGAATGTCATATTTTTAAAACAAAATTAATTTGAATTTAGAATTCATAGCCAATCAAAACTTTTTTTTGTTTGAAAAAGTCTGTACTGCAATACGGCAATTTCATAGGTAAAGACCTATTAAATGAGTACTTACAACTGACCATTCTTTGGGGTTTTGGTCGTACCATGGCATTGAGCCCACTGGCCATCTCCTGCCAGAGACGGGCAGACTCTCCATCCCTGGGAGGTATTATTATAGCCACGGGCTAGATTTGGGTTTTCCTGTAGGATATCGAGCAAAAAGCTCCATTGTTCCCCCGAAACCCTGGTAGAGCATCTTTTCATTCTGCAAAATAAGAGAAGTTTATATTTCCTTGACAGTACAATTAATTTATAAATAGAAAATTAGAGATGATGAAAAATTAGCACTTACTATATTTGTTCCTTTTCAACGTCTATATCACACAACGTACACAACCAGAATAGCCAATGACTTGAACGTTGAAATGCACTACGGCGACACGGATAATATGTGTTTTCATTGAATATAAACATTCTTTCAAATTAGCCCTTGGTATTGTAAAAAATCCACTTTAACAAGGGACCGATTCAAGTGCTCCCGAGTTGCTGAGTCGGTCGAATGGCGGTTGGTGACGGTGTTTATGTTCACTTCACTTCTCCATTTATCGTGTTGACAGCAAAAACCAATATATTATGAATAGTTTCGTTTCTTTTCGATATTTTAATTATGATTCGAGCGAGGTTAGGATGTTTTGTTGTTATGATCAAATTTGTTGCCAGAGACAAAATAAATATTTTATTGATAGTTTTATGGCTAACAAATGGATATTTCTCTTATAATTATGATGTTCTATCAATGAAAACATTTTTAGTAAATGAGCACTTCAAAATAAATCTTTATATACCATAAAAACAATTAAAACTAACATTACCGGGAAGTTACGGTTTTCTTTTTTTCGTATGGCTATATTAACTACAAAAATGAATCAGCATATGAATTGAATTGTGTATGATTCACTTAATGAATTGACCATTTTACGACAAATAGCAGAACTGCTAATGATCTGCCAGGAATTCATAGTATGAATCGCTTTTAGATGAATTGCTGAAAGTGGCCGTTTTAGACCCGCAGATTGCTTAAATGATTTCCTTGCTGTCAAATTCAAAAAAGTCAAATCAAAGAGTTATATAAACCATATGATTAGTTGATTAGTTTAAAAACTATGCAAGCCTTGTCATTCTTGTTTTATAGCCACTGTTAAATCACACTGTAAAATTGTAATTAGTAAATATTTTTTACAATTTTGTAACATGACTTTATACTCATAATTTACTTTTTACTAAATTATTATTGTATTTAATTTACATAGATATGAGCTTAATATTAAACATCATCAATGATAAAAAAAAAGTGGTTGGTAGCATGCCACAGAAAAAGAAACAAAAAGGCGGGAAAGCGGCAATTCGATTCGATCTTCAGTTGTTTTGTCGAGTGCTAATTACTTACGTATATATTTGTATTAAGCCTGTATTCAATAGAATAATTAGAGGCTAAAACAGTAGTGGAAAATCGTTTACCGCTTAAATCAAAAGAAAGTTAGATAAGTACTTAAAATCTTTGGATTCTCTATGAAACTGCGAGCTCATAAAATGTATTTCATTAAATTATCTAAGGTCCGTATTACAAAACGATGCTCAGTCATCGATTGGTGCTCAAGCAGAGATTTCATTCACTGAGCATCGTTCTGTAATATGGACCTAAGGATCATGAATCTTCTACTCTATGAACATGTATTTAATTTAATGTTAAACTAAAGAAATATTTATTTATCAGATACATTTTGACGTATTATTTGATGAAAAGAAAACTGAAAATGAAGAATGAGAATACAAAATCTCAAGGGTTCATGATAGCTGAGTCTAGTCTATACCCCTCGAGAATTTTGTCATATTTTTTATTTTTTATTTATTTAGGCAATCCAACAGCGTGAATAACATAGTATACAGTAACAAATTTACATACTTAAATGAAGGCCAAACAGGATTACACAGATTAACTATTAATATACAACAATAAAAAATGTGTTTAACAAGCTTGCAGTATACACAAATAGCATGAAATGTTTGTGTGTATGTGTAGTGTATATGTGAATATTATATTGTATATATAATTATTATGTGTGTAGGGGTGTGTATGTGTGTGTGTGTGTGAGATTGTAAATGTGAATGTATTTTTGAACAATTATAATAAGAATAATAATAGTATAGGGTATCTTGACTAAATAATTTGAAGTAATTTTTTTTTTAATTCAACTAGAGCGGTGCAATTTTTTTATTTCAAATTTAAGGGGGTTTTTAGATAAATGAAATAGGTCTAAGCCAGAATAATGTTTATTATAGGTTTGGACTGCCCGACAAAGAACCGAATTTTGAGCGTAGTTTGAGCTGGAGTGAGGGACGTGAAGTAGAGGTGTATGTCGCGTTCAGTAAGATGGTACTGCCAATGAGATATTGCTCAAGAGTACAGTACAGTCTATGATTCCTACTAATATGTCATGTAATAAAACAATATCATATTGCCGCCGCCTCCGCTCTAATGAGTCTAAATCAAAATAACGACAGGCTTCAGAGTATGTTTCGAATGAACTATGGTCTTAAAAGCTTAAAAATTTAACGAATTTCTTTTGTAATGATTCCAACCTATTATAATAAATACTTCTCGCGTAGGTAAAGTACAAAACTTTAATGCAATCTATGTTGGTAAAACAGTTGCACACACGCTTGATGAACCCCAGGTGGTTGTAAGCTTTACCAACAATAGTTTCAATGTGTTTAACTAGCATCATCTTTGAATCTAATGTGACCCCTAAATCCCGTACGGAATTTACTTTTTTGATGGGTGAATTGTTTATATAGTATATATGATTAATAGGTTTAGATTTTCTTGTAAATGTAATTTGAAGACACTTGGCTGAGTTGACGGAAATTCTGTTTTTGATATAGTTTAAGATTATTCAAATCAGTCTGAATTTTAATACAATCTTGCGTATCGTTAATATTTAAATAAACTTTCTTGTCATCAGCGAACATGCTGTACTTAGAGTTGGTAAAAGTACTATTGATATCGAAAAGATACGCGTTATATAGCAATGGACCGAGTATAGATCCTTGCGGGACGCCAGAGCTAATAGTAATGTAGTCGCTTCGCGCGCTACCGATTGCTACCGCTTGCCTCCTTTTAGTGACGTATGAACTGAACCATCTATGAAGATCATCACGAATTCCCAATGCTTGAAGCTTGTGAAGAAGGATGATGTGATCCACTCTATCGAAGGCTTTCTCAAAATCAGTGTAGATCACGTCAACCTGCCTCCCATCGTCCATACTTCGAAGAACATAGTTTGTGAAAACTGTCAAATTCGTAACGGTGGAGCGTTTATTCATGAAGCCGTGCTGCTCATCCGGGATTGATCTGAAAA
Source organism: Ennomos fuscantarius (assembly GCA_905220475.3). Classification (NCBI taxonomy): domain Eukaryota; kingdom Metazoa; phylum Arthropoda; class Insecta; order Lepidoptera; family Geometridae; genus Ennomos; species Ennomos fuscantarius. Next base: position 8,139,630 of record HG992023.1, on the reverse strand, counting down.
TAGTGTTACTAACAATTTGATATACAACTTTTTCCATAACTTTACTAAATACGTTCAAAATTTATATGGGACGATAATGTTCAATCCGGTACCGCGAACAATTTTTATGTATTGGTACAATTCTGGCCTCCTTCCAAATCTCCGGAAAAGTAGCAAAAACGTTGACAAATGGCATAAAAATCTTGTGTAACGGGTAATATATAGATGTTGCACATTTACTAATAAATATTGGAGGAATACCGTCTGTACCTGGACCTTTATTAACATCTAACGAATTCAGTAGTTTAAGGACGGAAGTGCTTGGAATATTTAAATTAGAAACTGTATCGCTAGGGTCATTATATGACTGCAAACAGTGGTTGTATGAAGAAGCAGGTTTCTGGAACACGCTCTCAAAAAATGTATTAAAACCTGTGCAAGCATCGGACTCATTTTTGAACGTTTGTTCGCCTAATTTGAGTGTATTTGGATAGCCCGAATTGTTACCTCGTAACGATTTTAAATACGACCATAAATATTTTGGATCTTTTTTAAGAAGGCTCTGAGTATTTTCCTTAAACAAATTATAACATTTTGATTTAATTTATTTTTGTCTTGTTCTCAAAATTGAGAACTCATCATAATCCCTTGGATTTTTGTGCATTTTCCAACGAGCATGTGCATTAAATTTATCTTTAATTATATGTATTAGCGATCTTGAATACCAGACAGGGTAACAGCCCGTTAGAGAACAGTGTTTCTTCGGTACGTATTCATCGATCGCTCTACGAAGACAAGAATAAAACTTTTGGAACGATTTCATCAATGGAATTTCCCCCTAACAGAGTATCCCAGTCTGTATCGTTAAAAAATAGGATAATAACCTGAAATAAAATATAAATATAATATAATAAAATAATAAATAAAAGATTACATTTTTTTACTGAATGACGTTTAAAACAGGGAATTATAAGATCTGATGCGTCCAGCTTTAAAGAGGGATGGAATGTATCTTTTTTCACGAGGGCTGAACTAGAAAGGGAAACGTCTATTGCGGTGTCACTGAAAATTAGATCCAAAACATTGTTACAACTATTGAAATGAAAGTTATGCTGATTAAGGCCGGACAGACTACACGCATCGATGAAATTTGCCACTGCCTCCTGCAAGGCGACTGAACTTCGTTTGAGAAGTTTCGGTCCCGTGGAGGACCATGATACGTTAGTGATATTTAAATCACCTGCTATTATAAAATGGTCGTCTGGGCAAGATGTGAAAATGCGAACAACATTATTGTTAAACAATGAAATCATAGCTCAAACAGCTCAATAAACAGCAGCAGTGGGTGCGGATGTCCAATATTGAGAATGTTGGCCTCCCCGAGACTCCAAACGAATCAGCTGTGGCATTGGCAGTGAAGATAGCCAGTCATGCCGGAGTCCAGCTACAGCCAACGCAAGTGGAATCAGCGTACCGCGTCCAACCAATGCAGAAGATTGAAGGTCGACCAAAACTTATTGTCGTAAGGCTTCAGACCAGGATGCTGAAGGATCAAATAATCTCAGGACTTCGCAAAACAAAGGGCATCAGCACTCGTGATTTGTGCCTGGGTGGTGCTGATAGGAGATTCTTCGTTAATGAACACCTTACGTCTGGGCAAGATGTGAAAATGCGAACAACATTTTCACATCTTGCCCAGACGACCATTTTATAATAGCAGGTGATTTAAATATCACTAACGTATCATGGTCCTCCACGGGACCGAAACTTCTCAAACGAAGTTCAGTCGCCTTGCAGGAGGCAGTGGCAAATTTCATCGATGCGTGTAGTCTGTCCGGCCTTAATCAGCATAACTTTTCATTTCAATAGTTGTAACAATGTTTTGGATCTAATTTTCAGTGACACCGCAATAGACGTTTCCCTTTCTAGTTCAGCCCTCGTGAAAGAAGATACATTCCATCCCTCTTTAAAGCTGGACGCATCAGATCTTATAATTCCCTGTTTTAAACGTCATTCAGTAAAAAGATTACATTTTTTTAACGCTTATTATGAGGTTATTATCCTATTTTTTAACGATACAGACTGGGATACTCTGTTAGGGGGAAATTCCATTGATGAAATCGTTCCAAAAGTTTTATTCTTGTCTTCGTAGAGCGATCGATGAATACGTACCGAAGAAACACTGTTCTCTAACGTACCATTTGTTACGTTTGATTACGATAACACTACAAATCTACACGATACCCGCCCAATGCAAGCCAGGCGCGCAGCACAATCTCACAGTCAGTGTGCCACTGGGTCAGGTTATGCAAGCAGTGCGCCGCTTACTGTCTTCGTTTTGCGCAAGAACCTTGCCAAGCAACAAGCATTACCACTATAACGATGAGTAAGTTTGATGTATTAATTAATTTATTATACATTCCCGAAAACTGCATGAAAAAAAAATAACAAAAAGTGCAAAAACGGAAAAGCTTTGGCTTCTGAAAAATATTACAAAATCTTTTATTTTTAATCTTCTAATTTATTTTATTATGTTGTACATGTTGTTATCAGCAACGCTCGCGAAAGCCGCCGCGGTTTGTGTTAGTAGTAGTAAGAAGGACATCGAATACGTTTGAAAGTCCGAAAGCTACTACCAGTAGCCGGAGTGATTGCGACTTGTGCAGTGGACAAGCCGACGTAGTAAATGTATGCACCGCTCAGTACTGCTACTCAGTGCTGCAACATAGGCGTTGTCATCGTCATCCCGTTCTCGGGGGACGTCCCAGTAACGGTACGGTGGGCAAGTAGCCTATTTAGGCTACACATTTGTGTAGCGCCCCTAACACTCGAAATGGTGGATCTGAGTACCCCTTGGACGTATCACAGCGGATGATACGTCCATGGAACACCCACATGGCAAAACGATGAAATCGCCCATACTATCTCTCTATTTATCTACTATTATCTCTCGAAAATATTGTCTCTTGAAAATATTTTTTGTTTTTGAAAGTTCTCTGTTTATGACAATATAAGCTTTCATCTGTCCATATGTACGTACTCGCGTACAAGTCGTATTTTACAACGAATCTTGACTAAAGTTCGTAATACAGGTTCTACAAGTCATAGTTTTATTTGTCTTTGGATGTTTTTGATTAGAGACTCTATATATGAATAGCTATCCCAATGTAAGGAAAATTCTGTGATTTCTCCAAAAAAAGGAATCGCTGACGCAGCCTCTTGCGACAGTACTCGCGCTATCTTTCTCGCTCTAGAAAATGACGTACCTTAGCGATAAAGAATAGAGAGCATGATAAAATACGATTCCGTGCTGACAGATGAGGTTAATTTCGTACATTTAGGGGATTGATATTAGGAATTTTGTGGTTCAACCCTAAATTTTCTTCACTATTTCTTCTTAAAAAGAAACCAATAATATCCCATTATTATTTCTTGGTATGTAGACATTTAGACTTGCTTATATTTTTCAATTTCGTGTTTGAGGTGGTGGGGATTCGGTCGCATTCCTCCACGGGGACCAAGCGGCTTGGATTAATTAAAACCTATACACTATAAGTAGTGCGAATTCTATGCCTACATAGTACTTCTAGTCAATCTAGATTAAGCCTAAATTAAGATTTTTCATCAAACTTTTTTCTCGTAAGCTGGCTTTGATTACTCCTCCTTTCATATCATAATATTATATACTATATACACACATATTATATATTATACACACACATATTATATATTATATACACACATATTATTATTATTATTCTAAAAGAATATTAAAACATATTTGTTAGTAAAAAGATCGTATACAGACAGATTAAGTTTAATTTATTCGTGTAATTTTTATCATATGATCGCTAATTTAGATATAATTTTCTTCCAAAACTATATAAAATATATTTTGATAATTTTAAATCAAGACATTTATTAATATTCAATCTATAAATAGTACTCAGTTTGGCCTGGTTTTTCATATATTATATACTTTTCGTCATATCTCAAAAAGTGCACGAAAATAGCACCAAGTGTATTTGAAGATAATATGGCATACAACGATATAATACCAGCATATAAATCTCAGAACGAAAACGAGTCAAAATCGCGAGATATCCATACTTATATATTGCCTTCCATACATTAAAAACCGTTTTAGTCGAATAACTCCTAAACTATAACTCCAATCTCAAAATACGTTCAGGTTATATTTGTTTCCCTTTGATATATACATCGAATGGCATTTTTGTTTATTCAATTTGACTCGTTAGTATATAGATCATATACAGACAGATTCAGTTTAATTTATTTTTGTAATCATTATTATTATGACCGCTAATTTAGATATAATTTTCTTCTAAAACTAGAACTATCTCAAAAAGTGCACGAAAATAGCACCAAGTGTATTTGAAGAATATATGGCATATAACGATATGATACCATCATATAAATCCCAGAACGAAAACGGGTCAAAATCACGAGATATCCATACTTATATGTTGCTTTCCATACATTAAAAACCGTTTTAGTCGAATAACTCCTAAACTATAACTCCAATCTCAAAATACGTTCAGGTCATATTTGATTCTTTTTGATATATACATCGAATGGCATATTTATTTATTCAAAATTACAAATTTTTTTTGCAATATCCTATGTCCAACCCCTTGTATGGGATCGAACCACTGTGCGACGGGCGGCGCGCCGCGTCGGCGCCGGCGTCGTGTAGTCGGGCGGCTGGTGGTTTGTGCTGGATCGGAAGCCATCGCGGACCGGTCTCCGCGTTTACTGGGCCAAGTTCAACACTTCATCGCTCGCACGCCCGCGTTTTCTACCGGCTTTGTTAAGGTTCATCGTCTCTGCCTCCGCCGTCGCCGGATTTGCTATGATTGCCTTAACGTCCTAGAAAACACAGTTTGCAAATTATACCAAAAATAATGACTCCGGCATGTAGGATGTGCATATAAGGTGGGTGGCTAGTCTAACATTGTTCAGTAAGTCGACGCTCTGGGTCTTTAGGCTTCGACTTTTATCCAAAGAAGACACCATCTGTTTTAATATTAACTTCGTTCAATACACAGCCCATAAAACTGACCCTACATCATACATGTTTAGTTATAAATATTCTACCAGCGGGGATCCAATGATAGACAATCTCCATTCCAAATTTTATTCATAATATTTCATCATTATTCTTCAAATCATCATCATTACGACACCGCAGGGAGATGGATGATTGATAAAGTATGATAACTATAGTAAATACCTATTTTGACTGAGAGTACGAGCGTTTATATAGGTAATGTATATGTATAACAGTTCATCGAACCAACCAACCGTTTTAACAACGCTTTATCGCGAACATGTCGCGATAAAGGTTTATGACTGTTATATTGTTTACATTTGCAAAGACAGTGTTGGTTAAATAAGGACCTAATTGGTAGTAAACAAATAGTTATACATAGGCACTTACCATATAACATTGTTTATTGGTAGCTATCCTTGATTGTGTTACATAATAGGAAACGGTTCGAATCATAGGATACCTTGTTAGCGAGAGAATAATTTAGAATGGGTATATATATATGTATATTATCTGTAGGACTGATCCTTACGCCAAAATGCCGGATATCAAATCCTGCATATAATGTACATATTAAGAAACGTATTAAGATATATTCATGACAAATATGAAATCACAATTATTAACATAATCTGGTATTTTCAGTGCTTATGACAATAGTGAAGTGAAGCCCCAGATCAGACTGAGCTAGCAAAAAACAGCGCTTACATGGACTCTAAAACGGTTAGAAACTAAACAACCTGAGAGATTTGGAGGTACAAAATATGATGACGAGTGAAAACAGCTGTGCCATTCGGCTACCAGTGATGGCGCCGTCGACTGCGCTAGCCCGGCTGGTAGCTAGCAAAGTGATAAAGTACGCGCGAAATATCAGATATTCAAATGAGCATCTTATGTTGTGTCCTGACTGTCGCCGCTTCCCGGTGTTGCCCGTGACGGGCAAGTGCGGCCATACCAGGTGTAAAATGTACGTATTACATATTATTATACTATAGATTAATTATAATTATTAATATAGATTAATAATTTTAATATTATGATGTTAAATAATGTCCAATGGGGATTTTTATCAAAACATATGGTTTTTTAATCAAAATATAAACTTAAATCAAGTAACTGTAGCAACTTGAACAATTTCTAAAACCTCAATCATTTACCGCGGCTCATTTACCTAATGTAATCTTCAAATTGAGTTAGAACTGCTATAATGATCTATTTAATGCTAAAATTGTTTATAACTACACTCGCGTGCAGCTAAATCGAGTCACCCCGACAAAATGTACATTTTTTTAAAGGTTTCTATAATGTACATAAAAATATATACCATTAAAAAAATATGTTGAAGCTTTAAAATGATGGCGTTATTTTGAAAATCTACCCTGTAGTTTTAAAAATATCCTGACATGTATGGAAGTATACAAAGTGCACTGTGATGCGGTAGGAGCGAGTTGCGAGTTTCAACCCTCTATAAAAATGTAGACATGCAGAGCACCTTTATCAGTCACTTATCAGACGTTGACACGTTGAACACACTTCCGCAATTTACGATCACCGGTTAGCAGAAACTATGGATACTGCGCCGGAAGAAGCCGCTCAAGTCGTTGCTTTGCTGCAACAAAGCTATAGCCAGCGAGAAGTCCCTGGCCAACTAAACCTGAGCCAATCTGACGTATCGAGGGTCAATAGAAGATCACAATCGTCGCCGCCATACTTCCGACCGAGGGACCACCGTTACATTGTCTCGACTGTTGCCGTCCAACAGCAGCTGAGAGAGGCTCGATGAGTAGCTGTCAGCCAGTGGACAGTCAGACGCTTAAGAGAAGCAAACCTCACTCCAAAAAAGGCCCGCCAGAGGCCCGAGCAACATTTTTCTGTTATTTGCGTTATTTACGGGACCATCTTAGCTTGCTAGATTGCACAATTTCACATCACATTTTTACAGTATTACATTAGTATAATTAAATAAAATAATAGAATAATTGAATAAAATGGATGATGTAAGAATTAGGTACTTATCAATACCGAATAACGCCTTTGCAGGTCGGACATGATTTACACAATCCTCAGTACTTATATACTAATACGTCGCTACACTTTTAATTTTATGTATTCATCATTATATCCAAATACACGTTTACTTTTAATAATCATTAAGTAATTTACCAAATTATTTTAGGTGTATTGAAGAAAATGGGGCGTGCCCTTGCGGATCAGAAGCACCGAAGGCATTGCACCTAAACATTCTCATAGAAGATCTTTTATCTAAAATGCTACCTGATAAAACGCCAGAGTAAGTGACAAACATCTACGATTTTACATAGTTTTTTTTATGTTAGTGAATGATGTGACGAGCTAGTCGTTCACTTGATGTTAAGCGACACGGCTGCCCATAACAGAACAGTGTCACTCGGAACTCTAAAATATAAAGTTTCGCGTGACACTGCACTGCGCACATCATCCTGAGACATCAGCACAGCCTGGAAATAAGATTACTCGACTGTGAGATCAGATCATAAAGTCTCATTTGCCCAGTAATTTCACTAGCTACAGTGCCCTCCAAACCGGAACACAGTAGTGCACTCTACTGCTTGGCGGCAGAATAACTGGCAAAGCGGTGGTACCTACCTAGAGGAACTTTTCTGAAAAGTCCTACCACCTAGTGTAATATTAGTAAACTAAACTAGAACAGCAGAGTAATAGAGCGTACTGTGTTAATTGTATGTATCGTTTATAATAAAAATTGTCTTTATTATTATAAATGATACAAAAACAATTTTAATTATTTGAAAAAGTACTATAGTTCGATACGTAAAGAAATAATACTGCATCGCAAACATAGCAATCAGAAAATTACGATACATTACAATACAAAATACGCCATCGAACGCCAATACATATCAATATAAACTATACAACACCACCAACACCAGTTTTATTTATTATACTTTTGAAATTTACTTCAGGGCTCCAACTTATTACTCGAGAGATTCAAACGTTCCAGACCTCCCCACACCATCCACGTCAAACGGTAAGTGATTACATTACATAATAATAGTTTAACGCTAGTATCTCTTTTACGGTTGTATTGAAACATTAATGTTGTACGATTAGACATTTCTTTTGTCGTTTAAGACAACTGCTTCCAGCTATAAAGTTTTTATTGTTTTGAGTAAGCAAAAACTGCACAGTACTAGAATTCTTTTGCGAATGTTTTTGTTAGTCTGTGTTGCTGTGATGCATATGTTTGTTTATACTGTTATGTGTGTTATTCATTTAAGTACTTATTTCTGAATGTGTATCATTAGCAGTAACGAATCGTTGATGGTTAAAACGATTAATAAAGCCTTAACTCCTTATCCTTACCAATAACACTGTTCGTTTGTTTTTGGAGTTTTTGTTTTTACATAATCTTTTACATCAATGCGATCTATTCAATTTATTATAATTATTATTGTTATATTATAGTTCCAATAATCACGAAAGCCAAGTTTCTTTTTTGCACAAAATGTCGGAATGTACTGGATAACCTTTTGTCTCGCGCAATGTCAGTCACACTCACCTCCTACAAAGAGAATACAAATACTCGTACTTGCCTTCCATTTGCACTTGTGACGTTAACCTTTTCGCTTGTTATATCTGTGTAAATATGATGACTAAAGAAGGGCCAATGTCATGTTTTATTTTGGTACAGTGAGCAGAATATCATGTAATTCAATGAACGTAATAAAAATAAAGTAAGTAAAATTTTGTGTGTTAAATTCTGTATTCATTTTGGAAAAACCGTACCCGTGATCATTTTCTTGTATGTTTTATTGTCAATTCAAACTATGTTTTCTCAGGAACAGCTAGTACAATACAGGTTTTAACTTATCGCAAAATGAATAAAAATCTTGATATTTGGAAAACTTCATTCGTGTTTCGCGCGTTATCAACACCTATCGATTACTTCCCACTAACCTTAAACCTTAAAATGAGGCATAGGTTACGGATGTATAGGAAAAAACCTTAGAATCATGCATTTATATTTCTAGGTATAAGCATCACTAGACAAAGATAACTAGGCAGTTAATTTAAAAAAAGAAATACCAAAAATAAGTTATCATAGGGTTCACTTAGGGACCATCTAGGGCAGGGGATTAGGGTAAATTCTCTTTGGTTCCAGTAACTTTAACCATCCGACTTTGTTATTGAGTTGCCATCTATTCGTACTCCATCGATATTTATTGGGTAAGGTAACCATAGACGAGAGCGGTTGAAGCCAGCCTTACACGCGTCGTCTTCTTTTATTTTTTATTATTTTTAGTGTAGTGTGTAAGTTTTGGCGAAGTTTTTCAAATAAGCTTCTTGCATTTAACTTTATATAACTATGTACATATATCAAGTATGTATTTGATTTAAATATGTTGTGTTATGTGTGTTCTTTTTGCTTGCTTTTTATGATTATATTAACGCTAATTGCGATGGTATTCTTGTCTGCCTCATGTAAAGTCTTGGTAATGCTATACCTAAATCTACCACTGCTGGTGCTGTTAATTTATGGACTGTTGTTGGAATAGTTTCAGTAATACATATAAACTTGATACTGGCTAACTACAATTGTGTGTACCCTTAGAAAAATAGATAAGATATGGTTTTTATACCTTTTACACTACGTACTCACAATTTTATTGGTTACTACATAAGTTTTACTTTCTGTAATTGTAGTTGTTACACGTTAGGATTACTTAATTTAACATAATAACTTCAAAACTTTTGAACTCATACCACTTATTATTAATTATGCCTAAATAAATACACAGGTTTTGATTTATATCTAGCTGCAACAATATATCTAACGCTTAATTTATTTCAATACAGGAAAGACTTGGTTATTATATAGTGTGTTATAGGGCATTGAATAGATACCATTCATTATGCAATATGCAACTTGACAATAATATTTTATAATACTTTTTTGTACTAGTGTTAATTACTTGTGTTGCTACGTTGTACGTGACCACCACAAATTTTCCTATTTTTTTCTTGCAGAGCAACCTTCTCGTGACAATAATAAACACAATAAAATAAGAATTAGCGAAAAAGTTTCATCCGTTCACGCGTGATGCGATGACGAAGGGAAATATAGATTCATTTTTATATATGACTTACTGCAATGCATTTGGGTATGTCTCAGAGGAATAAGTGAGAACTTAGGAGCTGTCTACCTTTAGTACAGACATTTTACACACATTACATTTGTACTTTTTTTTTGTTTACTTCAAACTTGTCTAGCATTTGACCATGCGATCGAAGGTGTAGCATGCTAGCCAAGTAAATACCTATTCACTCTTCTCTTGAACACGCCCGGGTCATATTTCCTCGGAAACACAGACGCTGGCAAGGCATTCCATTCCTTAGCCATTCTAATTAAGAACGTTGAGTCAAATCGCTTGGTACGAATGGGTGGTATTTCGACCACGAAAGGATGGCGCTTAGCCGAGCGTCTAGTAGTTCGGTAGTGGAATAGTAATGGGAGAACGAGATTACGCAGTACTTGAGCGCATTCACCATTTTCTAATCTGTAAAAGACCGACAGACTTGCCCCTTGCGTCGATGTGCTAGGCTCTGGAGCCTTTCACCAACCAAAGTGCCGTTCAATCGAGTCCAGAGCCTCAAGCTGGTACTTGGCAGACGCGTCCCACTGGTGGCAGCAGTACTCCATACACGATCGGACCTGTGCTTGATAGAGATTTAGAAGTTGTCCAGGTGTTAAGTACTAAAACCACCAGTTGGACAAAATGCCGATTTTTTTGAAGCTACTATGGCTTTAGACTCGATGTATGATCCAAAGTTTAGGTTTGACGTGAGATCAACACCTAAAAGCTCAAGGTGGTTTCATAAATTTACAGAAACACCACGGAATGAAGGAGCCAGATGAAGTGGGCTCTTTTTAGCAGTGAATAAGCACGCCTGTGTTTTTGCAGCATTAAACCTAACCAAGTTAGCATCGCCCCAATCGGACACGGCTTTCAATGCCAGGTTCATGCGCTCAACCATAGCCTCTCTCTCAATCCGGACGTCGTCACCACTGGCACGGGCACTGGATGTGTATCGCGACTGGTACGATGTATGTATCGTACCAAAGCGAGCTTACGCGTCTTTCTCCCAGCGTGGTCCGTGATCCGGTGTGGGATTAACCACTCCTGGTGGTGAGCATTAAAGCACGCCAGAACAACAGGCTGAGACGAAGGATAGCGTTGCTAAGCCACATCTGCTGTTTCACTGAGATACTCCATAAGAAGAGTTGTCTCCCGGTCACCGCTGTGTGATCTGTACACACCAGCATAGAGAATTTTCTTAATGCTGGTGTCCACAAGCACCCAAATCACTCCATGGTCTCCAGATGATGATGGACCGCTTGCAGATTTGAGTGCAGCCCACGAATATTTGTGAGGTGCACTTTAATAGGGTAGGGCGAATTATATGACTTAGACATTATAGGACTCTGGTTTAATTAAGCCTTCACAACCAAGTAGCACGCTAAAGTAACATTGCAGTCCAATGAATAGTATATTTTATTTGATTGTCTATTTAACGTCAATTGAATCTCCACTTTATTATGTAATGAATTAAACACTACGCAAGGAAATAAGTTAACGAGTTTGTTAAAGCTCATCCAACAGTTTTATAATATATAATATATTTTGATATTTTTTTTGGCCGTATAACCCTAAATGTATGTTACTACAGTTCATAATAATACGGACTAGTGTAGTCTGTTCTGGATACAATGAATTCTTTTAAATATACTAACTAAACCATAGACTAAAGAGCCGTTACGCTACCACGGCGGTATCGCGTGGGCATTTGTGACGATAATCGCACCGGCAAGGCTATTATGTAAATCGGCCATTTGTTTGTTACATTGCCGTTACATAACTTCATTGTCGGCGATGCAATGGAGACCGCGCCAAGCCAGGTCGCAGGTTACGTTAACAGCGCTGCCTATACTTGAAACTCTCCGGTTCACTCTGATCTGATGACGTTGACGCTAGACGTTGTGTGGCCTTATTATGTCACTAAGCTTGTTCAATGTCTAGCACACCGTTCTCTGGGTTCCGAAGAAACATGGAAACCATAGTTAGAAAATCGTCCAGTTTTAGTATGCAGTAGGCTTATATTATATTTGACCTAGAAATTATACCTATATATAAATAAATGGCACACTATTGATTATCGTTTTTACTCGGATTATTCCCAAATCCCAACGGCCTTGACGGCCTAAAAGGATTAGTATCTACGGCCACCATTGGGGCGGTTTCACCTACTCTTTATTCCCACCAACCTCCAAACCAGTGTTTGCAAAACTTTGTATTATTATTCCCAACGACCTCCAGTTGTAAAGGTATTTATTGTTCTAAAGCATTTGATGATTAGGTTTTGATGACACTACTATCGCAATGCTCTCTATGGGGTTTATACGTCCATGTCTATTTGCTACGAAACCTTTATTTTTCATTTTCATCATTGAAAAATGGCTAAATATTTTGCCAAAATCTATTATATTTCAAAGAAATAGTTGTAGTCTATTATAATATAATTAATAAACTAAATTATAATTAATTAATGAAACAAATATTCTATAAATAATACATTTATTACGTTATTTCAATTTTACATCGCGCTGAAATTGAGTGGCTCTAGAGAAAGTTGGAAAATGGTTTAATATCAATGTGAACATAGAACTTTTTTTAATTTGACTGCTGTCAGATGAAAACGATTCTCTCAAGGGCTGAAAAGCATATCTTTCAACCCGTTCCTCAGGCAACTTCAGAACTTCCTGGTATGAGTAATGAAAAAATTATAAACATGCGAGTTTATGTATCTCTAGATTATCTCTAAGAACTACGATTGCATTGTAAATATAGGCTTAAGATAAAGCAATCATTGATCATGCGAACGTATAAGTTTGTCATTATCAATGTGATTCCCTAGAATATATGCTAGTTAGGTTCTAACTAACATATAATAACATTTCGCTCGAACTATGAGGTATTAGCGTTTGTTATGTAATGTACATAAAGAATAATCCTCTTTTCGACAATATTGGCTATACACATGACTCATTTAGTAGATAGTACCTGCTTCTGCATACGTAATACGTGTTACGTCGTCACAATAACAAATACAAAACATATTAATGAAATTAAGTTATTGTACAGAAATCTTGAACGTAAACGAATTAGTATTAACATTAAAAAATATAAAAAATAGTACACAATATGTGTCAATCTTGTTGTTACTCGAATGTTGCCCTATTGTAATTATAGTTTGGGAAGTGTGACTTAACCCAATTGAAATAACGGTTAAGTTGGAGCGTGTCGCTGGTAACTTGACTCGTTAAATAGTTCATTACGCAACAAACAAGTTGTGACTCCGCTAGGTTACACAATTTAGTTATTATGTCGTGGTAGCCTGCAATATTGGCATCCTTTGCTCTGAATATTATAAGTCTGTCCAAGACAAAAATGAATATTATCTCACGGTCACCCTTTGGGTACGGACGGAAACCTAAAAAAGAATGCAATTTTGAATAAATAAGACAAGTAATTGGCTGAGTGAGACGTGTTCTCGATATCATAGAATACTTAATAGTACACAAGTGCTGATACGTACGGGGTCTAAAATCTAAGGACTCATACTTATATGTGTAATGTCACGTTTTCTTTTTCCTCAAACTTCTGCGTAATAAATACTTTGGATGATGGATGATCGTAAATCATATAATGTGTGTTCTAGTGAGAAAGATAACTTTTGGAATTCATTTATTACAACTCATATTAAATTAAGCACTAACTTTTTGGCTTGACCTACCCTGGTTATCCTATTCGCGTTTTTTTGTTTATTTTGTTGTTTTCTATCTATAGTATAGTTTGTTCTCGTGTGCGCGCGTCAGTTTGTTTGTTGTTTCATGGAAGCGACTGACGTTATTTTTGCAAAATGGATGCGTACCCGTTTTTGAAAAATTCCACCATCATTTGATGTTTTGATGCACGTTAGCTGTTTGTCTGTCCCTGAAAAAATAGATCTTGACGTCTCACGACAGCTGAAAATTATTCCAAATCAAGGTTCAAGGATCAATTCCAAATAGGTACTGAGTCCACCCATGGTATTATATTATAATGTAAAAATTAAAAGTAATACTCAATCTAATGAAAAAATATGAAATAATTATGAAAAATGTTTGTCACCTTTTCAATGGTTCGCTCTTACAATGGGTGAATGAAGAGTCGTGAAGAAACTGGCATTGTTCATCAATCACAAATAACTCGAGGAGACATGTTATCCACCATCCCCGCTATTAGCCAGCGAGGAAGGAATTATGCCCTACACCATCCCAGACAAGGCCCGTATCCGTGTCCCAGCAGTGCGAATGTATTTATGGGCTGATGATAAGTTATATAATATACAGTACAACATGTTAACTTAGTGAGCTCAATCGTTGTTCATGAATACAGAGTCCTATACATCCTCTAATTTCCTATAGTGCCTGTAATTCGGGCGGTATGTAAATGTAAATGATGATTGTGTTTAACAGGAAGAAGTCGGGAGCAGACTCATGGACCGGAGAGACTGCGCCGGCGCCACTCCCGCTTGCACCACTACTCGCACCAGCCTGGTGTTACCAGGCTAGCAGCAGACCACCGGCAACCTATATCTGCACTGGTAATCTACTGGAGCTAATATGCATTTTTATCAAAAAATTTTTCAACTTAGAGTTGGTTCGAGCATTTTATTAACCTCATGGTCATCTTGCTCCCAACAATCATTTCAAAATGAAACCGTTCTGTTTACGTAATAAATAACAACGTAGGATGTTTATGTAGCATGTAATGTAACCGCATAACAAAAGAACTCCGCACAATAGATATTTCTGTATTACGTTTACGATGCTACGTCGCGAACATAAATCCCTTGAAAAAGGGTGATACGCAAATAAGAAACTTGCAATTTTCTTGTCACAATCATCTAATGGACATGAAGAAAATAAATGTTATTATTAATATCATACGTAAATGAGGAATATTGGTGAAAATGTTTTACGTATTGTGACTTAATACTAAGTAACATTTGTGTTGGAAATTACATGAAATACCTAGTTATTAAACCACCTACTTGTCTGTTGATCAGACATGTGCTAAGGCTAAGGAACTCTTATGTGCCATTTTTAAATGGATGGATAAATGTTATTCAACCAACAAATTATAATCTGACTTAAATAAAAGTACATAAGTTACAATAAATATGCATATTATTGCAGTGTTCACTATACATCATCATTCTTTTATTTTCACTGTGTTTTGTTTAACCAATGAATAGCTTTTATTTTACGATTATCGATAAACCGCGCCTTAGAAAATTAAGGCAATTGAAACCGAATATCACGATCACGAGCTATAGGTTCGCTCTGTCCTTCAATTTAATCGAGTTATCGACATTAGAAAACAACCTAATAATAATAACAACAATGTATTTTAATGTTTAATAATAAAATACCAACGGGAATATTTTACGGAACGGTTTGACCTGATCGGTGCTAGTTATTTTTGTTTGCTGACACGTCAAAATGCCCTACAGTAAAATAAATGAATTATATTTTAGGATCGATTCAAGTACGCGCGAGATTTGCTGAATTCAGGAAGATACCGGGAAGCCGTGCCCCAACTTGCTCACGCGGCCGTGTCTTCAGAGCAAGTGGGTAGAAGTGCACGGGTATTACTCCCTCAGGTATTATACATTGAAATAAACATTTTTGTCTGATCATGTCTATTAATTGTAGAATAAGACAGATTAAGAATTTATAGCAGGATAGAATATACGGTGTTGTTGATGGCTTTGTTATTAAAGCGAAGTTAGGCACACTTTTGTTGTAATAGAAGGAGGTCCATAGGTTTGCTGAATTAATGATATGCCGATTGACTTTGTATAAGATATATTAATTAAAAAGATATTTACAAAAACCAAAATGCGGAAAATAAAATTTTCTCTATAATGAAGTCTATATCAACAACATTCGTTGCCCCTAGCAACGAGCTGGAAAAGTTCTCTATTAGAATGGTATTGAAACTTTTTCGTGGGCCAGCACGCCACATCACCCCCCTCCAGAGACCGTCCTACGGGCGATAATATTCTGGAAAACGCACTGTTCGTCCTGATCGAGTGGTGGTCACTGGAGCGTCTCGGGTCTCAGGTGCTGCCACGGCGGGAGAATGGTCCAACTCACGAAGTATGTAGGCAGGCTTAATGCGGTCGACTGATACAGTGACTTCTTTGCCTTTTATGCGGAGCTTGAAAACTTTATCCCCTCGTTCTATCACCTCATGCGGGCCTGTATAAGCTGCTTGAAAAGATGGGTGCGAGGTGTCATCTCTTAGAAAGACGTGGGATGCTGTTGCTAAATCTTTGAAAATGAATATAGAGCGGTTATTCCCATGATGAGAAGTTGGTAATGGCAACAAATTTTTGGCGAATGTGCGCAGTCTTTCAGTGTATACTGTCAAGTCCTCTGTGCCATCAGCCGATTGACAAAAAATGTCACCTGGGAGTCGTAGTGTCTCTCCATATACGAGTTCAGCTGGAGTCGCTTGTAAGTCTTCCTTAAATGCCGCCCGGATTCCCAGTAGTACAAGTGGAAGTGTTTCAAGCCAGCTGCTGGTCGCATGACATGTAATGGCGGCTTTAAGCTGTCTGTGGAATCTTTCGACAAGTCCATTGCATGCTGGATGGTAGGCTGTAGTTCGTCTGCGTTGAAATCCGATGATGTGGGACAGATGCTTAAAAAGTTCTGATTCAAACTGTCGACCACGATCAGTGACGATATCTTCAGGGCAGCCGAATCTGGATATCCATCCGTGAACTAAAGCTTTTGCCACTGTTTCAGCTGTTATCTCCTGTAATGGTATAGCCTCGGGCCATCGTGTGAAGCGATCTACACATGTGAGACAGTAACGATACCCCTGTGAAAGAGGTAAAGGTCCGATCAAATCTATGTGGATTTTCATGAATCTGGCTCGAGGTAAGTTGAATGATGCTAATGGAGATGAGACATGACGTGTTATTTTTGATCGTTGGCATGCTAGGCAGGAACGAGTCCACTCTCTACAATCTTTTCGCATACTAGGCCATACATAGCGTTCCGATATTAGTTTCGTCGTCGCATTTGTGCCAGGGTGGCTAAAAGAATGCAAGTTTTCGAACACTTGCCGTCGCATGTCTTTGGTCACATAAGGTCTGGCCACATTGCTGCTCTTGTCACAATAGATTTCTGTGTGAGATCCAGGCAGTTTGATTTTTGTCAAGCGCAGAGAAGTATCGCTATCCAAAAGTTGTTCTAGTTCAGGATCTGTGCTTTGTGCTTGAGCAAGCTTGGATAGATCGATGGGCTGAGTAATCTCTTCGATGCGTGATAAACTGTCAGCCACAACGTTATCCTTTCCTGAAATATGCCTGATATCTGTGGAAAACTGTGAAATAAAATCCAGATGTCTGAACTGTCTTGGTGAGCACTTTTCTTTTCGTGAATGAAATGCGAAAGTTATGGGCTTATGGTCAGTGTAAATAATGAAATCTCTCGCCTCCACCATGTGACGAAAGTATTTTATTGCTTCGTAGATGGCGAGAAGTTCCCTGTCGTAAGGCGAGTATTTCTGTTGACATGGCGAAAGTTTTCGAGAGAAAAATGCTAAAGGTTCCCACAGGCCGTCTCTATGCTGTTGTAAAGCTGCGCCCATTGCTGTGTCTGAAGCATCGGTGACTATAGCGAGCTTCGCTTGGCAGTCTGGATGAGCGAGTAGTGCTGCTTGGCAGAGACTTTCCTTGCAGGCGATGAATGCTTTAGTAGCTTCTTCTGATAAATGCACGGGATGTGAACCTTTAACTGATCCTGTGAGCAGTGCATTCAGAGGCGCTTGATGCCGCGCTGCGTCAGGAATAAACCTTCTGTAAAAGTTCACCATTCCTAGGAATCTTCGCAGTTCTCTAACGGTTTTCGGTGGTGGGTAATTCGCAACTGCTTCTACCTTCGATGGTAATGGTTTAGTCCCAGCTGCTGAGATGCTGTGTCCTAAAAACGTTACCTCTGATACACCGAATATGCACTTGTTCGTGTTGATTACCATGCCGTATTCCTTTAGTCTGTTGAAGAGCAGATGAAGGTGCTTCTTGTGTGATTCCTGATCAGGTGAGAAGATCAAAAAATCGTCCAGAAACGGGAAGCAGAACTCCTCAAGGCCCCTAAGCATCTCGTCCACAAATCGTTGAAACGTTTGACTGGCATTACGTAGTCCGAACGTCATGAACGGAAATTCGTATAAACCAAACGGCGTCGTGATTGCGGTCTTCGGAATATCCTCAGGGCAGACAGGAATTTGATTATAAGCTTTTACGAGATCGATAACCGAGTATACTTGACAGCCGGAGAGACAATGTGCAAAGTCATGTATGTGTCGAATGGGATAGCTGTCTGGTACGGTTCTAGCGTTGAGCATTCTGTAGTCACCGCATGGACGCCAGCCGTTATCTTTTTTAGGCGCAAGATGAAGTGGTGATGACCATGGTGACTTTGAAGGTCTGGCTGTTCCGTTCCTCAACATATCTGCAAATTCGTCTTTTGCGATTTTTAATTTATCCGGTGCTAGTCTTCGTGGTGTGCTGCTAATTGGCGGTCCTGCAGTAGTCTGTATATGATGCATGGTATTATGCTTCGGAACACGGTGGACACCGGAAGGTCGAGTAATTTCAGGGTATTCGCTTAGTATGTTGTGATATACGGAATTTCCAGAAATAACTTTTACCGATGAAATGTTCCCAGTTGACTGTGCAGGTGAAGCTGGGGACGTAAGGCTTGTAGTGTTGTCGATTAAACGTTGATTTCGACAATCCACGATGAGGTTGTAAAATGATAAAAAATCCACACCTATTATGGCCTTTGTAACGTCCGCTACAATGAATCGCCAAGTGAAGTCACGGCGCAAGCCTAGGTTCAGCACTAAATGAGCGTAGCCGTAAGTAGAAATGGGTGTACCGTTTGCCGCACACAGCTCATAATTTGTTTTCTCACGACGTTCCTTGAGTGCCGATCGGGGGAAGACACATACGTCACTGCCAGTATCAATGAGAAACTGCATCTTCGTAGCGCCGTCCGTGACAAATAGGCGACCGGAAGTTTGGCAATCGGTCGTCGCCATTACCGACTGCTGTTCGCGTTTCCCGCATGATAATCACATGGTTTTACGCACTTACTTGCTTCATTTCCGAACTTACTATGATACCAGCACACAGGAAATTTTCTATAGTTCGACTGTGATCGTGTGGAGCTAGAAAGACCGCGCGTTTTCTTGTTTGAACGATTCGGTGCACGTGAATGCCGGTTCACCTGCGCAGTTAGAGCTTGCACTTGTTTGGTAAGTTCAGCAATCTGTTGGTTCATGGCTTCTAAAGAGCTTCCTGGTATGACACTTGATGTTGATGCTACGTGCGCTGTAGGCGAAACAACGTCATGGATGCGGTCAGCGAGATCTGCGAGCGCTTCCAGTGAAGACGTCATCTGCGAAGCGATTATCGTTTGCGTGCTACTTGGTAAGCGACTGGTCCAGATAGTACGTAGAAAATCTTCGGGAACTCCAGGTCCAGCCAAATGTTGCAAATGTCTTAGAAACTGAGATGGCTTACGGTCTCCAAGTTCTGCGTGCATAAGTAATTGCTTGACCTTCTTTTCTCGTGACGCGGACAGTCGTTTGATAAGTTCCGACTTCAATTTTTCATACCTGTTGGTGTCGGGCGGGTTGATGATTATATCTTCCACCTCAGAAGCATACTGCGGGTCTAGTTGGCCGATAACGTAGAAAAACTTCGTATTGTCCGTAGTAATGTTCGATATCGCGAATTGGCCCTCAATCTGCGCGAACCAAATGGCCGGCTTTTCAGGCCAAAACGGCGGAATTCGCACGCCCACACGACAAACATCTTCGTTCTTATCGGTTGAGAGCGACATTTTTATGTGAATCAGTATCAGAATTATCGCAATCAGCAACAAAATCAAAATCACACACATTTACTGCAAACGTGGACTTTCGGTTCAAAACAGGTCACCAGTAAAGCGAAGTTAGGCACACTTTTGTTGTAATAGAAGGAGGTCCATAGGTTTGCTGAATTAATGATATGCCGATTGACTTTGTATAAGATATATTAATTAAAAAGATATTTACAAAAACCAAAATGCGGAAAATAAAATTTTCTCTAATATGAAGTCTATATCAACAACATTCGTTGCCCCTAGCAACGAGCTGGAAAAGTTCTCTATTAGAATGGTATTGAAACTTTTTCGTGGGCCAGCACGCCACATTATTTATCCCACTCTCAGACATGGAATATTTTTCTAATAGGTTATGAATGGTTTGTATCCTACTAGCTGCGCCCCGTGATATCACCCGCGGATAAAAAGAAGCCTATGTGTGAATCCGCTATATAAGTTATATATATTTAAAAGATTCGTTGCTATTTACCATTTTGGTACGGAACGCTAAAAAAATCGAAAAATCAATTTTAGTTCATGTTATTAATTTAGATGTTACTATAATTATTATTTTTATTATTATAAACTATCTGTGTTTCAAATTCTATCCAAATCCGTTCTGTAGTTTTTGCGTTAAAAGCCCGCGGCGGCATTGCCCTTGCGATGTTCGATAACTGTCCCACAGCAATATGCTATATGCTGCAATGCTGCCGCGTACATATATATTATATATATATATATAAAGTATCCTATATGCCAATTGCGTGATAGGGAATTAAACACCCATCCATACTCACAAACTTTAGCATGTATAATATTAGTAGGATTATATATAGAACAGATAAAATGTTTTTTTTTTTTAATTACTCATATTGAGGGATCACTGGACCTAATCACTTTACTTGGCTAGCATGCCACACCTTCGATCGCATCGTCACTTCCCATCTGATGAGAGCGTAGTCAAATGCTAGACAAGTTTGAAATAAAAAATAAACAAAGAAAAACAATCGATGTTTTGTGTTTGATTGTTATTCATGCTTTTGAATATCTGGATGGAACGGATGATTTTTGCTTTTGATAATAATAGGTAAAGTCTAGTATGATGTTATTACTATCAATAAAAGAGTTGTTGGAAATGGAACACTTACGGCTTAACCACAAACGATTTAAACAAGCCTTAAAAAAGTGTTTAACTACTGTTTTGTATTGCTAAACACGCGTTTGTTTAAGCCTTGTTTATGTATTCGTGGTAACATGGAATATATTTATTATAAATACATAAATAACTTTATTATTCTTATTCAAATCGAGAGTGAACAAGTATCTTCTATGCAAGCGTGTTACATCCTAGACCGCATTGTTACTTACCGTCAGGAGCGATAGTGGTCAAACGCGAGCCTATGAAATAATAATTAAAAAAAAAACCTTAAACTTCCTTGTTACAGCTTATACAGCATTGTCCCCCTTGTCAGACAACATCTGTCATATACAGCCAAAAAGGTTACATCTTCAATAGGCCTCTGCTTAAAATGTGATGTGAATAATCTAATTCTAATTAGACATGCCTCGTGGTTTTACCCTCATCTAGCCCATTTCACCGAGGGAACTAACACCTTTTTTCCAATTTTCTGGGATTCAAAATTATGTTCCTCCCATCCAATTCAAACGATCTGTGTGCAAAATTTCACCCAAATCAGTTAAGTCGCTGTGAAATTCACACAAACAGCCAAATATACAAGCACAGGAAACGCTTCACTGTTAAACAGAATGTTCTAGGAATGAGTGCTAGTGGAATTCCAGAGGTGAAGTATCCTCCGAGTACACACGAGCCAGGCTCATGTATGTTCCGCGGTTGTTATAGTTTTGAGAAATTATTTAGGGCATTTTTATTCATTTTTGTTTGGTCGATCAACCGTTGAACGAGTTAACACTAGTGTATTCACAGGTCATAACAGTTCTTAGCGAGGGCATGGACCCACGTCGGCTGACCCCTGAGTTGCACCGTTTAGTGCGCGAGCAGTGCCCCACGGCTTGGCTCATGCCCTCGAGCTTGGAGTGCATCATCTGCTACCAAGTGTTGCGGCGGCCGGTGACGACGCCTTGCGGACATACCTTCTGCCGCGGGTGCATCGAACGCTTCCTATACTACATGAGGCGATGCGCACTCTGCTCGCGATCTCTAAACAACTTCAGCGTAGTCCTGGTACGTTTGAATAGACAAGCTGTCGAAAAGTGCTAACAACCTCATATTAGCCACATTAGTTAAACGACTTCAGTTCTACAACTTTGGCTTTGCATCTTTTCTTATTATTAATCATAATAATATTACGCAAGACTGGCCTAGTTGTACAACTGTTAGTCTGCAACTTTAGTTCTACAACCTTAGCTATACAACTTTAAATCTACAAAGTCAGCTCTACAACTTTAGTTGTACTATTTTAGTGTCTAGCTACTACAAAATCAAAGTCTAAGGATTTTGTTTAATCTCACAAACTGTCGAAGGCTTGTTGTGGAAGGTTAGGAATACGTATAATCACAGTAATGGTATCGAGTGCGGTTTTATTTAACAATTGGAAATTGTTTAGCATTCGTCAGGTTTAGCCATGGCTACCTTCTAGTTGAGAAGTTTTATGCTTGTATTTTATCTTTGGCTCTTATATTTCGTAGCGATAGTTAGCTAATGTTGTTTAAACATTATTCATAGATAAATGCAGTCAAAGTCATGCTCAATTAAAGAAAGTCATGCCTAAATTATATTTAAATTTCGCTCCATTTATAAAAAGAAATTAGAAGTAGTGGCGCTTTACTGATCAGTAACATTTCATTTTAGACGGCTGACACAAGTTTCGTGAGCGCTGCGTTAATGGATGTAGGCTTGCTGGTGCCACGTTCGCTTTTAGATTGGGGCTTTGTACCGATATTTGCCTGCGCCGTCGCATTCCCTGGGTAAGTTCAATCTTTACTTTAAACCTGCATCACAGACAACGTAACATAACCTGTATTCCAAATACTCCATTTCCAAATGATCGTATCATTCCTAGAAGAAACTGCTTGATGCGATACGGCCGCCCATTGCTCTACCATTCATTTTAGTTTTATTTAATGTGCATTGCTATTTATTGGTATTTAGTAAATTATTATCATATTGTATTATAACTATGGTCCCAACGACGAGCAAATGTAACTTCTAGTTCTGCAGTAATACGAGAGAGACTGGGCTTTCTAACAACTAATAACATAAATATCGAGGCCCAAATAGGGCATCTTTGTTTGATATGAAGTTTATCGCTTTCTTTGATAGCGGTTTTGTGTCACTCAGTGTCAACTTTCATTGTATGGACAATGTTAACACATAAGAATCTCTATTTACTTCGTAGTTATTTTGTAACTCGCCGATTTGATGTTCTGTAATAATATTATGTTTATTGTTGTTTTCATAGAATCCCTTGTCCACTGTTGATATTCGACCATCGATTCTGGGAAATGATTCAGCGGCTATTGGATAATGGCTCCAGAAAATTCGGCATGGTCGCGCTCGAAAGGGATAGATCTTACTCTAATTTTGGCACGGTCAGTAACTTACATAAAAACGATTTAATCGTCTTTTTTCACAAAGTAAATAGTTATGTCATTTTATTCTCACAGAGTAAAGGAGAATTATATACGATTAAAACTTTGATCTTATGTTATTTTTGAAATGTTTTCTGACCCTTTCGTTCACTTATCAAAACAGACCGATGTGAATGAAAAGCACAGAAAAACGCATCATTAAAGACTTAAACAAAATAAGTAAAAGTAAAACTATATAAAATTAACAATTATTATGGTCGAAGTTGAAAAATGAAAAATCTTTAAATCGAAAATGTAACAAAATCTAGAAATACACGCATAAAATGAATTTTCAAAGTGAACGTTGAATATTGACCTGGTGCTTAGTGATTTATTAATACCTAATAGTTTTTAATCAATATTGAGCGGTGAAAATAAAGGTCATGCATGATGGTATGGCCAATAAAGTGATTGCAGGTGATGGTGATGTAGTTTGTCCTCGTTAATTATGTATTAGCATATTAACGACCACCTCTAGCCCTGTATTTCTAAGTTTTTGTCATACTGAAATCAAAAATATTTTCAAAGAGTTTCTTGTATGTGTTCATATAGATAGTGGAAGTGCGAGACTGCGTGCGACTTGAAAATGGCCGCTCGATCTTGTCTACTGTTGGAGTGGCGCGGTTCCAGGTCATCGAAAGAGCTATCATAGATGGGTGGGTTTTTTTTTTGGATTTGTAACGGCAGTAATAATAACAATTATTAAACAGTCTTCTTTTGAATTGTGAAGCTTAGCTAAACCTTGAATGTGCGTGTGTTAGTAACTATATTTAGTTAGTAGCCATATTGTTTAAAAGATATCGTTTTGATCAATTTTAGGTATCTGTATTTTTAGTGTGTGTAGTGTTTTTATTTGAATAAATTTATGTTTTTAAGAGTAATTCTTTCTTTGGCATTTTTACTAACTAAAACTTGTTCATAAAGACTAATTTCATAAATTTTAATTGCGTATTAATTTTTTACTATCTTTAAAATAAAATGTAATAATCGCAGCGTTTCTTGTTCCAGTTGTCACATGGCACGAATCGAAGAGATGACGGACGTTTCTCCCTGTTCACACTTTACTGCAGAGTTGAACTTGCTGGCTCGTCAGATATCCGAAAAGGCGTTGACATGGCTTTCCACTCTCAACCCAAGCTTGGTCTCGGATATAGAGACGACGTTCGGTCGCATCCCTCGGTTTGAGTTCGAAGACGAGTGGTGGGAGGACCCTAATGGACCGCAATGGCTGTGGTGGCTAGTGGCCGTACTTCCGCTGAAATCAGAAGTACAGGTGAATATAATTTTTTAAATATTAGGTCTTTACCTATGAAATTGCCGTTTTGTTTGAAAAAAGTAACAAAAAAGACAACAAACTCTTCAAAGGCGTTTTGTACTGCCTCTCGGGAATTGAACTTTTTTCCCGCTAAAAAGTTGTCCAAATTTTGGAAAAAGTAATAGTCGGTAGGCGCAAGATCTGGTGAGTATGGCGGATGAGGGAGAGCTTCCAAACCCAACTCATGCAGCTTAGAGACGGTCTGTTGTGCAGTATGGGGTCGCGCGTTGTCGTGAAGTAGCAGTGGAGACGACCGATTGACCAAAGCTGGTTGCAGACGTGCGAGTTTCGCCATCATTGTGGTCAGTTCTTCAATGTACACATCTGCAGTAATGCTCTCGCCGTATTGTAAAAAGCTATGATGAATCACACCAGCACTAGACCACCAAACTGTGACCATCACCTTTCTAGGGGTCATTTTTCGTTTTGCACATTGCTTTAATACCGAACCAGGATCTAACCAACTTGCTGAGCGCTTTCGATTGTCAAAAAGAATCCATTTTTCGTCGCACGTAACAATTCGGTTCAAAATTCCTTCATTTCTGTGCCTGTTAAGCAACGCAAGGCAAGTCTCGACGCGTACGTTGCGCTGGCGATCGTTAAGTTCGTGGGGCACCCATCTATCAAGCTTTTTTATCTTGCTCTCCAATCTATCGCAAATGGACCAATATTGTTTTGATGCTAACATCAAAAGCTGCTGCCAGCTCAGCTGTAGATTGAGATTCATCAGCTTCCACAATCGCCTTTAATTCATCATTGTTGACCAAAGTTTCCGGACGACCACGAGGTTCATTTTTCAAGTCAAAATTCCCAGAACGGAACCGAGCAAACCAATAACGGGTTGTACGTTCGTTTGTACAGTTCTTTCCGTAAACGTCGTTGATGTTACGTGTCGTTTGTGCCGCGTTGGTGCCACGACGGAACTCATATTCCATAATTACACGAAATTTCAAAGTATCCATTATGAGGAAAAATGTTGAAATGTAATGAAAATACAACGCTAATCAATAAACAAAAGACTTATATTGTAAATAGAATGTCATATTTTTAAAACAAAATTAATTTGAATTTAGAATTCTTAGCCAATCAAAACTTTTTTTTGTTTGAAAAAGTCTGTACTGCAATACGGCAATTTCATAGGTAAAGACCTATTATATATGGGATTAGCTGAAAAACGGGAAAAACAGTAAAAAAAAAGTTGCGAGATAAATGGCCGAGGGCGTCTAGCTAGTTTGACACAATGTTCCAGTTAAGCAGAGAATAAGTCCCACATAACCCCCACCGCAACCACCGCCTTGGTGGCAGGGAAGTGCGTGGGCATTCCTACCCCTCAAAAAAAGCCTCGCTTACTCGGTTAGAAATCCATACTCACGCTGCATTATACAACTGACAGTCGCTAAACGAAAAATGTCTTATCATAGGGGGAGGTGGGGTGCTGCCAATCAGATGTTTAGCAGGCGGCTTGATGATCGCAGAAGATTTTAATGTACCAAGGAGAATGCTGCTTTCCGTTCTCTGTCTATTCCTTTAGCCGGCTCACATCCACGTGCTCTATAAATAATCAAAACAATTACATTTGTACTAAACAAAAGTGACCTATTCAATTTAAGTAAATGCTTTACTCGCTGGTTACTTACTATTCATCTTTACGAAGTCTATATATAAAAACTACAGTTCTTGTCACGTTTACATGACGTATAGCCATTATTGTGAGTTGAATTGTAGGCTCGAAACAAAATAGCCGCGCACCCCTTACCGGCGGCGGGGTGATGAAACCACGATTAGGTTGACGGAATTTCCATTCTATACACAGTAACGTTATGTTATATTATCTGCATGAAGTAAATAAATAACATTACCTGCCATGTGACAATTGATGGTTCTATTCTACAGATAACATTTTAAAAAATTGTTACAATTCTGTACATAACCCTCGTCATTTTCAGTTACTGATGCTGTCGACGAATTGGTTGATAAAGCGTTTGCGGGCAGTTTCGCGCACGCTTGAAATGTTGCTCGAATTACACATCCCTGCCATCCTGACCTATGACTTAAGCAGTGAAATATATATATCTCAATTAACAACCGAATAAGCAGAAGGAGGCACTAACACCTCGTAATTACACTCTGAACCTCAGACTAAAATGGAAAAGGAACTTTATACACTGAATACATATTGTTCTAGTTGATTATCAGTGCATTTGTCTCAAGTGGATGTCGAAAATGTTAACTC
The DNA here is from genome assembly GCA_905220475.3 of Ennomos fuscantarius. Classification (NCBI taxonomy): domain Eukaryota; kingdom Metazoa; phylum Arthropoda; class Insecta; order Lepidoptera; family Geometridae; genus Ennomos; species Ennomos fuscantarius. The sequence continues at coordinate 8,112,371 of HG992023.1, read as the reverse complement.
ATGCAATGTGTTTATTTTGAATTTTGAATTCTACATTTTGGGTTATTACATGCCTAATACCTCGTAGTAATATTTCTCCTGATTATTAAATTGATTTGATTATTTCAAATTGCTGGACAGTTGAAAACAGAATTTTTTCGTTGATTTGAAATTTATACAAATGTTGATTTTATGCTGATTTTTAAGATGGAGCACTTTTAATTAATTTAATAGATACTAATGTCTTTCTATGGCTATGAGATGCTCCCAAAATAACTTATTAGTCTTAATTATTCGATGTTGACTAGTGTAAGTACTAACTGCAATTTGTGTAGTTTGTGTGAACACACAAACACACAAGAATAGTAAAACAAGTGGGCGTTAGGATAATTATATTATGAATATTTAGTTTTTGTTTCAACAAAACAAAGTAAGATTTCATAAATTAAGTGTGATTTCTGATTACCACTTCATATTTAAAGTTGATTAATGTGATTGAATCTTCAGAAACTTTTCTTAATTTCGACAGCGGTCCGTTTGTTTGACTTTTCTGTGTGTTCTTTAGGGTTTCAGAGAAATGTAGCCGACTGAAATATTACTTACTCACTGCAGGGTCGCGATTGTGATTAAACGTTAGTAGCTATTCGAACTTCAACTTTAAAGTAGAATAGTATTTAAACTAGTGTCATGTATTTATAGGTAGCTCCCAATGAACTACCGCAGCACTGATCTTTGGTCGCAACAAATTGTATGCGACATTTGTTGTCCTAAATGCGCGGGCTTTACATGAGGTAGAATTTTTTGTTTGGAACTGAAAACTTCGAGGACCATGACACGGAATCAACTTTAAAACCATTATTACTTACAAATTGTGTAGGCTCTAGCGCGGCTCCCTTATTTGACTGATACCGTCTGCACTAAAGTTGATAGCTCTTAAATTGTCACTTATCTCCGTGGGACGCACAGTACAGGCGTGCATTAATTATAATTAATAGAGCCGTAGGACACTTCGTCTCGACCAATTTCGGTCGATAACGTTCCTTATCTTTTGTAACAGTAGGTATGGATTTAGTAAAGGAGTTCTATACCACCAATGCTGTAAATGTTTAAATAAGAAGTAATTTTTTGTATATTTTATATAATGCTGTGTAAATGTGCCAAATAGGTAACTAAATATTCATCTAGCGATGTTCTACATATGAGTCGTAAATAAGTTAGTTGGGACCAAGTCCTGATTACCTGTATGGATTTAGATGAACGACGTGAATAGTAAAATACAGAAATATTACTTTTATAAAAAATATTTTCGCTACATTCAAAATTTTACTACATTAGTGTTATAATTACGTTGATTTTTAAGACTTGCCAAGTTGCTGTAAATCATTTCAGTAACAAAATACTGTTATTTTACAAACGTCATAACATCGTGTTTGTTTGGTTTCAATTGTTTTCGAATTCTCTAAAGCTAACATAAATTAAAATATCTCTGTTATTACAAGGATGGCAACATTTGAAATGTATATTTTCTACCGCTACTTTTTTAATTATTGCCAAGTACCTACTTAAGATATGAATAACTAAAGAATGCATTCCAACATGTTAAGTTGCTACCTTGTTATACTAGTATTTGAAAAAAAATCCTAGTTTTAGGCATGCGTGTAATCTTAGCAGTAGACATTACGATATGACTTTACGATCTTATGCCCTTCTGTACTAAAGTTTGACAGTTTCAAGTTCGCACTTATCGGTCTATGAGATACCTACTGCAAGACATTTGTGCATGTCACAGAAGAATAAGTGTGAACTTAGGAGATGTCAAGCTTTAGTACCCCGTTATTATTAGTGTATCTGTAGGATACCTTATCTCAAGATCTATATAAACTCACAGAAATGGACCAACATTAGTAGGTAGCCCAGGCTTTAATGCAATAGGTAATGTATTTTCTATTTTACATAATTTAGTGGGTACTACAGTAAGTAGCGAGTTCTAAAATTCGATTTAAATAATCTACCACCCACATGTATATTGCGATGTGTAGCGTTATTTAGGTCAACTGTGTATAAAGTACCTATATTGTCTATAGTTATTTTCGATAAATGTAATTTTGTCATTCCGTTTTAAAAACAGAGTGTCGTGATCTCATTGGTCAATAGTTTTCTTCGTCAATCTCAGTATAAGTTATAATAGTTAGAATAAGTAAATAGGCTAAAAAATTTAGAATGCCCAAATTGAAAATATGATATAATCAGTATTGTGTTTGCAGAAGAGCACAGTGATGTAAAGAAACTGAGAATTGAAAAAAAAAAATTGCATTCCAAAATTTTGGGCATTCTTTAATTAGTTAGTAATTATAATAATTAATTGAAGCGATTGTTGTTATTTCGGAAGTGAGATAATAAATTAATTGTCTATTAGTTACGGGCTGCGAAGTTATTGTGCTTTGTAATGAGTACATATTATTATGTTTTACAAGAATCAAATGTGTACGTAAAACGTGCAATAGCCGAAATCTACTTCCTCTTAGACAAGTAAAATATCGATGGCTTCCGAAAAGCTTCAAAAACTGATTGTGATACTCAAGTCCTAGTTAACTTATTTGTAAAGTTAGAGTAATGGCAACAGAACGTTTTCTACTTTATCAAGTTCCATTTCCACGTCATTTCATTCTTAGCATTTTTAATTAAGATTTCAAGTGTCATTAAAAAAATTATTAGATTTATATAAGGCACACATATGTATATTGTTTGTACTTTTAATTTGATTGTACCTACCTACTACGATGTATACTTTGGTCAATGACTTCCCGAATGACCAAGTAATCTTGTTTCAAAGTTTAAAAAATATCTCCGCTATTTTAACAAGCTGATTATTCCTATTTATTAATAATTTGCCGTTCTAAATAATCGCTATCCTGCAGGCCTCGACGCCTGCGTGTCGATTCTTAACCATGCACCTATGCAAAGTGGATTATATTATCCCTATACTCTACCCCGTTTGTATTCATAAGTGTTTTGTATTTTTCTGAATTGTACTTCCTTTTTTATTAGTAATTCATTACCATTGTCTTCATTTTGATTCTCACTACCTTTGCTTATTATCAGATAGACGGGAGGAACTCTTGCTCAGTAAGACTGACAAATAAAATTTTATATAACATTCGAAACTGTCAAAAGGGTAGAAAGCCTAAGGGTGGAGTTCACCAAATGTATGATAACCGAACGTTTACGTAATCGGCCGATGAATTCCCAAACGTCGTTGAACCGATTGATTAAATATTTGCTGTTCACCATGCAAATTCGGACCATGATCACTAAATCGCCCTGTCAGTGCGGCATTCCGAGTGAATGCACGAACGTTGTAAGGCAACTTATTTTCGAAGTCATTATCGGTACGTAGTCGATACCATGACGGTATCGACTACGTACCGATTAAACACCCGATTATTTTAACCGACCTCGACAACGTCGTTTAAATCTCGGTTACGCCATATGGTGTATTTTTCTGAGCTGTTTTTTGCGATCAGAGCAAGATGGTTGGTTACGTTATTATATTCCTGGAGTTATAAGCGATAAAAATAAATAAATAACAAATAAATATTTTTGAATATTTCACATAGCGCCATCTATCCAGAAACGAAGGAAGCTTGTACTATGGGAACTAGACAACTGATAAAATACTTAAATACTTTTTGTTTGTAAATACATGCATAGAATACAATATAATACCCAGCCACAGAACAAGCATCGATGTTCATCACGCAAATGTTTGTCCTGGGTAGGAACGCACTTTTTTGAACGAATTTTAGTCAAGAACGTAAGTATTATATACGTATAATGTCAGCCTGAGAACTATTGTACCTACATAGGTAAGTACGTATGTCTTTATACCTAGATGATGTAATTATTTTTTCCCAGAAATAATTATCTGGCAAATTTACCTACCCAAATTGGAAACTGTAGTGCAATAGTTCTATGCCTACGTTACTAATGCACTTTTAAAATTGAAAGTATTATATTTAATGCTGCTAAATACAAATAATCCGTCATGGTATCGACTACGTACCGATAAATGACTGCAAATAAGTTGCCTTACAACGTTCGTTCATTCACTCTGAATGCCGCACTGACCGGGCGATTTAGTGATCATGGATCGATTTTGCGTGATGAACAGCAAATATTTAATCAATCGGTTAAACGACGTTTGGGAATTCATCGGCCGATTACGTAAACGTTCGGTTATCATACATTTGGTGAACTCCACCCTAAGGTTAATTTAAATAATCGGCCAATTACTAATGAATATTGCCATTTTTTTCATGTTGCCTCTCTGATTATGTGATTATTGTTCAAATATAATTGATTTTTTCCAGTATTTGCTGTGGTTATTTTATTATGGATGGTCCCTAGTCTGAACAGCTGGGATACGCAGATACGTGCGTGACGCAATCCATCCATGTACATTATCCTTTTCTCTCTCGATTCCCTCCATAGAATAGCGTGGAGCGGTATATTAAATAACCCGTGCGAAACTGGCAGGTCAGCTAGCCAATAATGTATAGTTATTTGTTTGCACTATCTGTGGCATTGGGTAGGAAACTCATGGAACTAGTTCTTCTGAAAAGGTCGACTAGGGTAGGTACCACCGCTTAGCTAGTTTCGGCCAAGCAGTAGTGTGCAGGCCATGGTCCTAGAATCATAATAGACGGAGCCATGCGGCGTTGCCACTCCGCATCCGTCGTGTATACATATTGTCTCGTATCTCTGTATAATACACGAATCGTCGCATAGAGTATGCGAGAAAGCGATTGTAGGAACGGCAACCTCGTACCGCGTGTAATGTTGTGACAGAATAGCCGGTGACAACATTGAATCGCGAGAGCATAATTATAAAGGTGAGAATATAGTGATATATTGTTATCAGGACTAAATATTGTGTCCTATAGTGAAACTATATCGTGTTGCGCTGTGTTTTGTTCATCAAAAACAACAAAAGATGGATTTCAGAATCATCATTTCACACGTATGAGTGTTTTCTAGCTAATCTTATGTTAAATATCGAAGTTTCAAAGTGAATATTCAATTCACAATAAAGATATACATTTTTGGCATTATATTATTACCATGTGATAAATACTTAGATATTTAACGCTTTAATTGATATTATTGAGCACACGGTGCATTAGACTTTGTCGATATTCGTAAATCTCATATACTTGCACAATATTACTTTGATTTTGGTGAGATTAATAAGTAGAAGACCTCTTTCCTAAAAGTGTCCGAATGGATTTAGATCAAAGAGCAACCTTAATCTAATAAAAAAAACTACAAATCTGCTCATATAAAAATAGGCACCTAATACTATTTTCTAAATTGAAGCATAGCGTATAATAGTCTCCATAGTATTCATAAGCTCATAAAATCGGTTATCATAAAAAAATCTAAACAATAAAATTATACAGGTTGATAATATACACAGATTATACAGATTTAGTATTACCACAGATCTGTACCTCTAGATTAGAAATATGACTTACATTAGCTTACATTTTTTTTTGTTTGGTTTTGGCTCCATACTTTTGTATATTTAGCCAGTGTCAAGTAATTGATATATCTCAAGTTAATTAATATCATATAGTGTGTCAAGTCAAGTCACAGTCCAAGTCATTAAGTTAAGTCATAGTCGAGTCTAGTCAAGTCACACTCCTAGTAAAGTGGTGGCAACTTTATCAGAAGCTTCTATGGAGTTTTGGAAACAACACGAAAAGCAACGTTTCACCATCATTATACCACTTTCCTACACTCATGCCTGTAATTCAGCACTTAACGAATAAAATGCCACCAATTTTATGCACTAACACTAAAAATTACACAAGTTTTGGAAAATAATACAATGTGGCGACGCGATCTTTTTCGTTTTCCCGCCAAAAACCTAGCTTACATATTTGCTGACCCAGTGTCATAATCTGACACTACCTCGGTCAAATACAGACAAACAGTATTGCCGAGCTCATCTTTCCAATATGTGAGTTTTGCTAGTAAGCTGTTTTTTTTTCCATAGGTACATATACACATAGAAAAAAAAACATCCACTAACTCACTGACCGATGACTAATTGACACATTTGGTTTCAGCTCTCAGAAGTGTCAAAACCATGTATGAGGTGTACAGAGATGGAACACGTAACCCCCAGAAAAATTCGACACCAGAAAATAATGATCTAGATGTAGCACCCCAACGGATCTCGGAAACGACAAGTGATATGAGGGTACCGTTTTAACCAAAATTGAAGTAAACATTGAGAAATTTTCAGAGAAATAATTAAAACTGGTGCTCCCGAACAAAAAAACAGTGGCCTCTACATAGAATTGATATCATAAATTAGAAACGGTAATTAATAAACCAGGAAACTGAATATTTGCGGCGGCTAAGTTATTAAAATAATGTATATAACTGCTTTGCATGTGTAATAAAGTACTTACTTAGAAAATCTTTTCGTCCTATTATTTTCTGCAAGATAGATAGATAGAGAACTCTTTATTGTTCCACCAACGAAATATAAAATTATCAAGAAAAACTTATAACCTAGTGTTACAATGGGCGGTCTTATCGCTGAAAGCGATCTCTTCCAGACAACCTTTGGATGGACAGTATCAAATGCAAAAGAGTAGACGGTGGTTTATGACAATTTAAAAGAAATCTTATAACAATAATTAAAAAACATATACTTAATTTTTAGCAATAAATATACCTAATCATAATATTATAGTAAAACAATACATATTCTATATTACTTATAAAGCATATCATAAAATAGCGTGATGAATTAATGCAGCAGCTATGAAAGTAAATAATGCCTTTGCACCATACTTTTAAATATGGACAAGGACTTCGCATGTCTAACGTCAGTGGGAAGCGCATTCCACAGGCGAACAGCTTGCACTGTGAAGGACTTGTCATAGAATTGGGAAGTATGGACGGGAGGCATGAGCTGGAGAGTTTCAGAGGAACGCAGGGATAAGCAGTGGGTTTGGTGCAGGAGCTTGAAGCGCTCATTGAGATAGGGAGGAGTGGACGGGGTAAATAGAATAGTATAGAGGAGAGATAGAATACGTGAATTGCGGCGAGATTGGATAGGTAACCACTTCAGCTTTTTGCGAAATTCGGAAACATGGTCATATTTGCGAAGGCCAAATATGAACCTGGTGCAGAAATTTTGTAAGCGCTCTAAATTATTAAGCTGTTCTTCGGTTAAATCTAGATATGAGGCATCTGCATAGTCGAGAATCGGGAGTAATAGAGATTGTGCTAGAGCAATTATGAAAACTGTTTGGTTAGGTTTAGTATATATCAATACATTGTGTAATAGGGGTCACTTCCCTACTCACGCACACTAAAGCATTTTAGATACTCACACCAACTGAAAATGGCCACGCATTTTTTGAATACACTCTGTCCATTGATTCATCGTCCTAGAACCGGTATAACTTTGTTTTTGCTTTGTTTAATGTAAATGTCGCCATCTTGACAATTATGAATAATAATTTAACCGGACATACTACATATACATAATAATACAATTATTTAACTTTGTTATGTTGACAATGGACATCTGCGCGAACCAACTTCAACTTCCGTTCTCCTCGCATTCACCTGCTTACGTCCCAAGTCAAGAATACCTAAAGTTTTAAAAGAACGTTGTAGCATTGTGTTAAGGTTTAAATTCGTCGAATACACATGTCGACTGAACCTTCCATTCCAAAGGTACAGAGTATCTAGAAATTCCTTGTTGGCAAGATAATCACAGAGTATTTCGCTGCATATTGGTAATAGGTGGTATGGTACTGTGTGTTATAATAGGTCTTTACCTATGAATTTGCCGTATTGCAGTACAGACTTTTTCAAACCAAAAAAAAGTTTTGTTTGGCTATGAATTCTAAATTCAAATTAATTTTGTTTTAAAAATATGACATTCTATTTACAATATAAGTCTTTTGTTTATTGATTAGCGTTGTATTTTCATTACATTTCAACATTTTTCCTCATAATGGATACTTTGAAATTTCGTGTAATTATGGAATATGAGTTCCGTCGTGGCACCAACGCGGCACAAACGACACGTAACATCAACGACGTTTACGGAGAGAACTGTACAAACGAACGTACAACCCGTTATTGGTTTGCTCGGTTCCGTTCTGGGAATTTTGACTTGAAAAATGAACCTCGTGGTCGTCCGGAAACTTTGGTCAACAATGATGAATTAAAGGCGATTGTGGAAGCTGATGAATCTCAATCTACAGCTGAGCTGGCAGCAGCTTTTGATGTTAGCATCAAAACAATATTGGTCCATTTGCGACAGATTGGCAAGATAAAAAAGCTTGATAGATGGGTGCCCCACGAACTTAACGATCGCCAGCGCAACGTACGCGTCGAGACTTGCCTTGCGCTGCTTAACAGGCACAGAAATGAAGGAATTTTGAACTGAATTGTTACGTGCGACGAAAAATGGATTCTTTTTGACAATCGAAAGCGCTCAGCAAGTTGGTTAGATCCTGGTTCGGTACCAAAGCAATGTGCAAAACGAAAAATGACCCCTAAAAAGGTGATGGTCACAGTTTGGTGGTCTAGTGCTGGTGTGATTCATCATAGCTATTTACAAAACGGCGAGAGCATTACTGCAGATGTGTACATTGAAGAACTGACCACAATGATGGCGAAACTCGCACGTCTGCAACCAGCTTTGGTCAATCGGTCGTCTCCACTGATACTTCACGACAACGCGCGACCCCATACTGCACAACAGACCGTCTCTAAGCTGCATGAGTTGGGTTTGGAAGCTCTCCCTCATCCGCCATACTCACCAGATCTTGCGCCTACCGACTATTACTTTTTCCAAAATTTGGACAACTTTTTAGCGGGAAAAAAATTCAATTCCCGAGAGGCAGTACAAAACGCCTTTGAAGAGTTTGTTGTCTCCCGTCCTGCTGATTTTTTCAAGAAGGGCATCCATAAACTGCCACAGCGTTGGCAAAGATGCATTGATTGCAGGGGTGATTACTTTGAATAAAAGAAATAAATAAGTTCGAAAAAAAAATACTTTAACTTTTTTCAAACAAAACGGCAATTTCATAGGTAAAGACCTAATATAATGTAATATATACTCTTTGCCGCAGTTCTTATTTTGCGCGGGAGAAAGTAGTTTTTTCTCTTGACTATTATATGCGCCATTTACATACTTAAAATTGTAATAAATTAAATTCAGGCTGAAAGCATTGTCTAGTTACAAACGGGCGAGCCCACTTTTATGTCTCATCCATATCTCGGGTAAGTACAGTTAGAAAGTATATATTGGTTTTGCAATAAAATTATATTATGTAAAATAATTATACAATATAGTTACCGCATGTGACCGTTTTAATGAAAAACAACAGCAAAATAATTTAGTATACAATTTTATTGTGTAGTTTTTACAATAAAGTTGGTACCAGCATATTGCCTGCATGGTATCTCATTACTCATATATTTTAATATTTTTATCAACGGGTGACCAAGACACTATTATATGAAAAATATAAGTTAATTTATATTATGTCTATGTAAGACCATCTTTTTGGAATTTTAGTGAAATTAAAACTGTAATACTCAATGTTTCTGTAGTTTCTACCACGCCAACTATAATAATGTAATGCTAGCAATTGTGTGAAAGAAACGCAGCCCCAGAGTTTCCCCACACCGATTTTCTTATAACTAAAGGCCCGTTCCAGTAGCTGCTATAATGCTAAGAATGCCAAAAACGATTACATTCACAAATTTCGAAATTTTCGCCCAGAATGTCTCAGTGTTATTGGAACGACTATTCACAGACCTCTTGACAGACTCGGCTAGTATCTCAGTAGTATGTGGCAAATTGTAAAGCAGCAATGCAAAAGCCGTTTTACTGAGCATTAACACAAAAATCACTAATAACTTGCTAAAGTTACAATGGCAAGGTCAGTGTAGAGAGTGCCTTATAGGAAACGAAACTGGAATACATGCTGATACCGCATAGCTGCAGAGAAAGCCAGATACACAGCAATGTTAATATGAGAAGACAACATTCTACCCATGAAATTTCAAATGCCTCATTATCATCACTCCAGCATCCAACATCAGTACCACAGTAGCAGCTGTGCCAGCAACCTATATCCACACTCTATCACTTAATGAAGATGTGATGGCTCAGAAATGCAAGCAGAATGTCAGTTCAGGCCTTATCATCCCCATATAGAATAATAATAAGGAGTCAAGCGGAATGATAGGCATAATCAGTCTATTTTGTAATAATTATTAATCATAAGATCATTTTACAATGTACATAAGTAGGTGCACTATTTATTTAAAATTTTTGTAAGTCACTAACTCTTTATGGCAGTGTCCTTTATTAGCTTAGTTGATTCTTTTTGAAATTAGTTCAGCCACTTCATCCTAAATCCAGATATTAAATAACTGAATTTACTTAGGAAAACTTTGGCTAAACTATGTTCTCATGAATAAACAAAACAAAAATGTATTAATCCTAAGAAGTTTTCATATATAAAACGGTATAAAGAAGAAAAAACTTTGATCCTGTGGTATTTATGGAATCTTGTATTGATTTACATGTTATTTTTGTTTAACATTTGTAATGTTATTCATGAGATTATAGTTAAGCCAGATTATTCATTAGTAAATTCAGTTATAAAATATATCAATGTGTGAGCATATAGTGGATCCGCATATGTAGCATACATAATCCAGTATGTAAACCATCTACATTCAAGATAGAAGGCAACACACATTCACATTTATAATATTACAGGATAGGACAGGATACATAATGTGTTGAAGACTGTAGTTAGTAATGAAAACATAGAATATTATAACTAAGCATTTAATGATCAAAATTATTACTAAGTGTTTAAAGTCTAAAGGCCAAAAAACATGGCAGATTGTACCAAATGAATGGCTCACTGTACTATAATTGGAGACCTCCTAAACTTGCACCTTGTAAATCGGCTGTTAACATTGGTAATGGCTAGATGAGCATCGCAGATCTAAAATAATTAAGAAGGTTTTGTAATTTGAATGATACATTCAAACCAAGCAATTTGATTCCACATTCATAATTAGAGTGGCTAAAGAATGGAATGCCCTGCTGGTTTCAGTGTTCCTGGTGTGTTCAAGAGAAGAGTGAGAGGTATTTACTTGGCTAGTATGCTACACCTTCAATTGCATGGTCACTTTCCATCAAGTATGAGTGTGGTCAAATTCTATATGTCTAAAGTTAAAAAATAAACCTAATTATTCAACCTTCATTTATACTCAATGCAGATCTTTCATTCTGATTCATTTTTCAATGCAATAAATTTGATTACAAATAGGTTATTTTTAACAAGTCAAAATTTGGTTGGGTTACTACCTAAAACACTTTCATAGTTATTGTACTAAGCATATAAAATTACCAAGTGCTTAATGTAAAATATTATATATGTATAGGTAATATATAGCCTATTACAATATGTAAATTCGAAAAAGATGAAATCATTTTCCACTACCTAATGATGCAAGCAATTCAACACCTACCACCTACCAACTTAAGGTTTATATAGCTGGTTAATGTATATGATACAAATGCCGAAAGAGAAGAAAAAAAGAGAAGATTTCGATTAACACAGACTCGAGATTTGTTCAAGATACTGAAAACAGCCTGAAAATCTGTAGTAATTGTGTAACCTTAAATTTTCTGTTTATTTACAATTTCTCTTTTTGTTACATTGATCACCGTAGTCGCGTTCGATATATTAATGGATATTTGAATATCGAGTGCTACGGACCACTCGTTGCATGTCTACTGGTTTTCGGTCGATATTTATCTAAATATCTACCGTGATATCACGAGAATACGGAAACAGTCGCTTCATAGATATTTTGACAGGTCTCGTGACATAAGTGTACTGTGATATTTTATCTACTACGCGAGAATTAGGCCTGGACGTTGCCGCCGTCATGTACAAATAAAAAAAAACGTAGTGGTTATATGCTCTTTGGTCATATATAATTATATGGTATCCTTAGTATCCTCTACTTGGTCTGTGATGGTATCTGTAGGACTGATCCTTACGCTAAAATGCCGGATATCAAATCCTGCATATAATGTACATATTAAGAAACGTATTAAGATATATTCATGACAAATATGAAATCAAAACATTAACATAAACTGGTACTTTCAGTGCTTATGATAATAGTGAAGTGAAGCCCCAGACCAGACTCAGCTTGCAAAAAAAAAGCGCTTACATGGACTCTAAAACGGTTAGAAACTAAACAACCTGAGAGATTTGGAGGTACAAAATATGATGACGAGTGAAAACAGCTGTGCCATTCGGCTACCAGTGATGGCGCCGTCGACTGCGCTAGCCCGGCTGGTAGCTAGCAAAGTGATAAAGTACGCGCGAAATATCAGATATTCAAATGAGCATCGTATGTTGTGTCCTGACTGTCGCCGCTTCCCGGTGTTGCCCGTGACGGGCAAGTGCGGCCATACCAGGTGTAAAATGTACGTATTACATATTAATATAGATTCTACAGCATTTTTATTCAAATGGAAACCGTTTTTACATAGAACAATAAAAAAGGAACTTAATCAAACAAACCACTACTAGTAGGCAATGTGTCCAATATGCTGGCAGCATTGCCACGTTGAATGGCAATGCTCAATCTTTGGCCGAAGTAGAGGCCAGCATTTTGGTCAATTGTGGCTTCGACCAGACGTTTAGAAAGGTCTTTAAAAATTTGGTGAGCACTCGGTCCCCGAGGCCCCAGTGTCTCAACTGCGAAAGGCGCAAATATAAAACCGCTATCAAGATTACTATATTTGCCCTTTTTGCTACCCAGCGGAATTTGCCGCCGCGCCAGCCTTAACTTGTGTTCCAGGAAGATGTGACGGTGCAAGGGTACCAAGGGTTACACATGTAGCGTCCCACACCAAAGACTGCCCCAACTTACAAGGAATTAAAGTCATTCCGTCGGGTCTTTTACCATTGTCCCTAACAAGGCTATTAGGCTCCATAATAGCAGCGCTGGTAAAAGCCCTACGAATGATATTGTTAAGACTGGGGTGGCGAGGAATCCTCCCAGCACTGCGGACGCAGGAAAGGCCATGGTGACCGAGTTGGTCAACAGCACTGCCACACTGGCAGCGGTGTGGAGCACAGCACGATGTGTTATAGATTAATTATAATATAATGATATTAAATATTTAGCCCAATAGGTATTTTTATCAAAAGATATTTAGAACCCCCACAGATGGGTTATTTCAATCAAAATATAAACTTAAATCTAGAAACTGTAGCAACTTGAACAATTCTTAAATCTCAACCATTTACCATGGGCCACGGCTCATTTAATGTAATCTTGTTATATATATGTATGTTTATTGGCTCTACAATTTTGTGTATTTAGCCAGTGTCAAGTAATTAATAATTATTAATTAACAAATTATAATTTGTAAAGGTAATGATATTTCACCCAGATATGTGTCAAGTCACAGCCCAAGTCGATAAGTCAAATCATAGTCTAGTCATACTCCTAGTAAAGTGATGGCAACTCTACTAGAAGCTTCTATGGAGTTTCGGAAACATCACGAAAAGAAATTTAGTCAATCCTCAGTAATTATATGCTAATATGTTGCTACACTTTTAATTTTATTATATCATTTATCAATTCATCATTATATCGAAACACACATTTACTTTTAAGCATTATTCAATAATTGCCAAATTATTTTAGGTGTATTGAAGAAAATGGTGCATGCCCTTGCGGATCAGGAGCACCGAAGACATTGCACCTAAACATTCTCATAGAAGATCTTTTATCTAAAATTCTACCTGATAAAACGCCAGAGTAAGTAACGAACATCTACGATTTTACATATGTTAGTGAATGATGTGACGAGCTAGTCGTTCACTTGATGTTAAGCGACACAGCTGCCCATAACAGAACAGTGTCACTCGGAACTCTAAAATATAAAGTTTCGCGTGACACGGCACTGCACACATCATCCTGAGACATCAGCACAGTCTGGTAATAAGATTACTTGACTGTGAGATCATAAAGTCTCATTTGCCCAGTAATTTCACTAGCTACAGTGCCCTCCAAACCGGAACACAGTAGTGCTTGCACTCTACTGCTTGGCGGCAGAATAACTGGCAAAGCGGTGGTACCTACCTAGAGGAACTTTTCTGAAAAGGCCTTAGGTGGTAGGACTTTTCAGAAAAGTTCCTGTAATCTGTAATATCAGTAATCTAAACGAGAACAGCAGAGTAATAGAGAGTACTGTGTTAATTGTATGTATCGTTTATAATAAAAATTGTCTTTATTATTATAAATGATACAAAAACAATTTTAATTATTTGAATAAGTACTATAGTTCGATACGTAAAGAAATAATACTGCATCGCAAACATAGCAATCAGAAAATTACGATACATTACAATACAAAATACGCCATCGAACGCCAATACATAACAATATAAACTATACAACACCACCAACACCAGTTTTATTTACTATACTTTTGAATTTTACTTCAGGGCTCCAACTTGTTACTCGAGAGATTCAAACGTTCCAGACCTCCCCACACCATCCACGTCAAACGGTAAGTGATTACATTACATAATAATAGTTTAATGCTAGTATCTCTTTTACGGTTGTATTGAAACATTAATGTTGTACGATTAGTCATTTCTTTTGTCGTTTAAGACAACTGCTTCCAGCTATAAAGTTTTTATTGTTTTGAGTAAGCAAAAACTGCACAGTACTAGAATTCTTTTGCGAATGTTTTTGTTAGTCTGTGTTGCTGTGATGCTTATGTTTGTTTATACTGTTTTGTGTGTTATTCATTTAAGTACTTATTTCTGAATGTGTATCATTAGCAGTAACGAATCGTTGATGGTTAAAACGATTAATAAAGCCTTAACTCCTTATCCTTACCAATAACACTGTTCGTTTGTTTTTGGGGTTTTTGTTTTTACATAATCTTTTACATCAAGGCGATCTATTCAATTTATTATTATTGTTATTGTTATATTATAGTTCCAATAATCACGAAAGCCAAGTTTCTTTTTTGCACAAAATGTCGGAATGTACTGGATAACCTTTTGTCTCGCGCAATGTCAGTCACACTCACCTCCTACAAAGAGAATACAAATACTCGTACTTGCCTTCCATTTGCACTTGTGACGTTAACCTTTTCGCTTGTTATATCTGTGTAAATATGATGACTAAAGAAGGGCCAATGTCATGTTTTATTTTTGTAAAGTGAGCAGAATATCATGTAATTCAATGAACGTAATAAAAATAAAGTAAGTAAAAGTTTGTGTGTTAAATTCTGTATTCATTTTGGAAAAACCGTACCCGTGATCATTTTCTTGTATGTTTTATTGTCAATTCAAACTATGTTTTCTCAGGAACAGCTAGTACAATACAGGTTTTAACTTATCGCAAAATGAATAAAAATCTTGATATTTGGAAAACTTCATTCGTGTTTCGCGCGTTATCAACACTTATCGATTACTTCCCACTAACCTTAAACCTTAAAATGAGGCATAGGTTACGGATGTATAGGAAAAAACCTTAGAATCATGCATTTATATTTCTAGGTATAAGCATCACTAGACAAAGATAACTAGGCAGTTAATTTAAAAAAAGAAATCCCCAAAAATAACTTATCATAGGGTTCACTTAGGGACCATCTAGAGCAGGGGATTAGGGTAAATTCTCTTTGGTTCCAGTAACTTTAACCACCGACTTTGTTATTGAGTTGCCATCTATTCGTACTCCATCGATATTTATTGGGTAAGGTAACCATACACCAGAGCGGTTGAAACCAGCCTTACACGCTTCGTCTTCTTTTATTTTTGATTATTTATTAGTGTATAAGTTTTGGCGAAGTTTTGCAAATAAGCTTCTTGCTATGTACATATATCAAGTATGTATTTGATTTAAATATGTTGTGTTATGTGTGTTCTTTTTGATTGCTTTTTATGATTATATTAACGCTAATTGCGATGGTATTCTTGTCTGCCTCATATAAAGTCTTGGTAATGCTATACCTAAATCTACCACTGTTGGTGCTGTTAATTTATGGACTGTTGTTGGAATAGTTCCAGTAATACATATAAACTTGATACTGGCTAACTACAATTGTGTGTACCCTTAGAAAAATAGAGAAGATATGGTTTTTATACCTTTTACTCTACGTACTCACAATTTTTTTGGTTACTACATAAGTTTTACTTTCTGTAATTGTAGTTGTTACACGTTAGGATTACTTAATTTAACATAATAACTTCAAAACTTTTGAACTCATACCACTTATTATTAATTATGCCTAAATAAATACACAGGTTTTGATTTATATCTAGCTGCAACAATATATCTAACGCTTAATTTATTTCAATACAGGAAATACTTGTTTATTATATAGTGTGTTATAGGGCATTGAATAGATACCATTCCATTCATTATGCAATATGCAACTTGACAATAATATTTAATAATATTTTTTTGTACTAGTGTTAATTACTTGTGTTGCTACGTTGTATATGTGACCACCACAAATTTTCCTATTTTTTCTTTCATAGCAATCTTCTCGTGACAATAATAAACACAATAAAATAAGAATATGCATGACGAAAGATTTTGAAATCTTCTTCCGTAATGTGGGTATACATTTACTATTTACGAAAAAACCTTTATTTCGGTAATAAACTTAATTTTAACCAAGATTAAAGCCATTTTCGTAATATTTTTAATTGCGGCGCGAAAACAGCTCGCAGGTGTCATGGCGTCGGCTCTGATGTCACGCCTAGGTAAACATGTCAATGTGTCTACGCGTAGCGAAGAAAGTAAACAAATTTTAAATTAATTCGTGTGATTAAAATGAATGCCAAAGTTTACAAGTGGTGTGCAGTACCGCAGTGTAAAACCACATCAATAAGAATGCCCAACAAAGTGTTTGTACATGTTCCAAACAAGAATAATATATTATATAATATAATATGATATATAATAATATTTCTTTATGCTCTGGGCAAATCTTGCATTTTACTTTACAAAATGTTTCCGTCCCGTTTTAGTTGCACATAACTGATTACATTATCCCCTTATGATGGTCTTGAAGACCTGAAATATTTGAATTTAATTAGAACAAATACATACACATTCACTTGGTGAGTTATCAGATTTTTAGGTTTTTACTATGCGGAAAAATATTAATTGTACTAGTAGGTGCTTTTTGAGTAGGTGCGTTTTATTTTATTCCAGCTTGCATTTTATTTTGAATATCATCGTTTCAATAAGTCTGTCTTTAAACTTGGACCAATTAGTGAAGAGATGGTGGCCAGTATAATAAGAGGCCTTTCTTCGAACGTGGAAGGTGTAGATCACATTTCTGTACAGATGATTTTAATTACATTACTTAATACGCTTTCCATAATTAAAACCCTAATTAACTTATCTATATTGACTAGTACAGTGCCTGATTTGTGGAAAATTTCTTTGATAAAACCTATTCCTAAGAAGCAAAATCTGTCATCTGTAAAAGACTTACGACCTATAAGCATCTTGCCATGTATGTCCACAATCTTAGAGAAAGTTGTATGTATTCAAATGGTTAAATACCTTGAAACTGAACATATCTTGCCTGTCAACCAGTCAGGTTTTCGTAAAGGGCGTAGTACGGCGACGGCGTTGCTTGATGTTGTTGACAACATCTTGGCTGCTCAGGATCATGGCATGGGTACTATTCTAGTGCTGCTTGATTTTTCGCGTGCATTTGATGACATTAACATTTCCCTTCTTTTATCTAAATTGGCTTACTATGGATTTGAGGCCGGCACAATTCAATGGTTCGATAGTTACTTAAAGTTGCAGTCTCAAATTGTAGAAATAACAGGTCTCGTGCGAAGGTGCATTGTCATGCATAAGCTGAAATTCTTGTCCCGTTTGGGCTCTGAGCGGAACAATAACACGTTCCACTACCTCCTCATGGTATTTATGGGCAGTCATGCTGCCCTGAATCCAAACGAGCTGGGTTCATTCGCCGATCCGTATTACTGCCCACACCATGATTGTGCCGCCTTGGTAAGAGTGAACCTTCTGAGGATGTCGGAGACTGCTGACTCTACCTGGAGTTCTCCAAACGCGTGTTCGTCGTGAATCTGGATGAAATCCAAAGCGGGACTCATCAGTGAACAGCACCAATCATTGTTGGTCACTCCATATCAAATGTTCACAAGCCCATGAAAGTCGCCTACCGCGATTGCCACGTCGCAGCGCTGGGACTCGTAGCGGTATGCGAGCATGAAGACCAACTTCGTGCAGCCTTCTTCGTACGGTTTGGTCGCTAACCAGCAGCTGGTGGTCCTCTTGAAGCCTTTGCACTAGTTGCGTCGCTGTGATATTGGGTAGTCTTTTGGCGGTAATTTATAGGGAATCGATCCTGTCTCTGAGTGGTAACACGATACCTACCCGTGTGCTGTTCTACCACATCTCCAGTAGCGCGATAACGTGACCACAGCCTGGATATTACATATTGGCTTGTACCCAGAGCCTCAGCAACGACTCGTTGTATAGCACCGTTTTCTAACATGCCAACTGCTCGTAATATTTCAGCTCGACTCAAATGACGGCGTGGCATAACGCTAAAGACTTAACACAATCAATGTATACAAGAAAAAAAATTTAAACCGTTTATCGTAATTAAACACCCGAAAAAAAAATTCAATGTAACTTCTCTTAACTAAGGTACTAAGAAAATTGCGCTGTGCTTTGTGTTTTTTTTTTGTTTGCTTTTGTCTCCACACTTTTGTGTATTTAGCCAGTGTCAAGTTATTGATAATATCTCAAGTTAATTAATATCATATAATGTGTCAAGTCAAGTCACAGTCCAAGTCATCAAGTCACAGTCTAGTCAAGTCAAGTCATACTCCTAGTAAAGTGGTGGCAACTTTACCAGAAGCTTCTATGGACTTTTGGAAACAACACGAAAAGAAACGTTTCACCATCATTATACCACTTTTCCACACTCATGCCTGTAATTCAGCACTTAACGAATAAAATGCCACCAATTTTATGCACTAACACTGAAAATAACACAAGTTTTGGAAAATAATACAATGCGGCGACGCGATCTTTTTCGTTTTCCCGCCAAAACTCCTGCTTTGTGTTTTCATTTGTTTCTCATTTTAATTTTTAAATTTTGAATAAGGAATAAACAAAGTTTCAATCTGTATATAAACTTTTTAAGGAAACTAAATAGGTTTTAAATAATAAAGCTATGTTTGATTTCAAAATAACGTATCCCTAGACTTTGTTGATATTGTAGGCTTAAGATAAAGCAATCATTGATCATGCGAACATATAAGTTTGTCATTATCAATGTGATTCCCTAGAATATATGAACTTTAATTTTAGTTAGGTTCTAACTTACATATAATAAAATTACGTTCGAACTATGAGGTATTAGCGTTTGTTATGTAATATACATAAAGAATAATCCTCTTTTCGACAATATTGGCTATACCTACACATGACTCATTTAGTAGATACTTAGATAGTGCCTGTTTCTACATACGTAATACGTGTGACGTCGTCACAATAACAAATACAAAACATATTACGAACGAATTAGTATTAACATTAAAAATTAGTACACAATATGTGTCAATCTTGTTGTTACTGGAATGTTACCCTATTGTAATTATAGTTTGGGAAGTGTGACTTAACCCAATTGAAATAATGGTTAAGTTGGAGCGTGTCGCTGGTAACTTGACTCGTTAAATAGTTCATTACGCAACAAACAAGTTGTGACTCCGCTAGGTTACACAATTTAGTTATTATGTCGTGGTATCGCCTGCAATATTGGCCTCCTTTGCTCTGAATATTATAAGTCTGTCCAAGACAAAAATGAATATTATCTCACGCCACCCTTTGGGTACGGACGGAAACCTAAAAAAGAATGAAATTTTGAATAAATAAGATAAGTAATCGGCTGAGTGAGACGTGTTCTCGATATCATAGAATACTTAATAGTACACAAGTGCTGATACGCCGTACGGAGTCTAAAACCTAAGGACCCTTGAAAATCATACTTATATGTGTAATGTCACGTTTTCTTTTTCCACAAACTTCTGCGTAATAAATACTTTGGATGATGGATGACTATAAATCATATAATGTGTGTACTAGTGAGAAAGATAACTTTTGGAACTCATTTATTACAACTCATATGAATTTAATTGTCATTATCCCCACCACAGAGAGCTGACTCCAACGAGAATCTAATAGGTAAATCGAAATTAAAAAAAAACCACCATTTCCACCACCAATCGTAGTAGAAAGCATCAAGGACTACCAAAAGTTCTATGATCTTCTTTCAACAAATACAGCGAAAGATTAATTTATCGTAAAAATGATGAGTGGAGAAAACGTTAAGGTCAATGCCACTAACGAAGACTCGTATAGTTGCATAACTAAGTAACAACAATAGATCAGGTACATAGAATCACTAACATTATTGAAAACGCATTAGAAGAGAAGAAAGTTTGTACTACCACTTTTCTAGATGTCGCGCAAGCATTTGATAAGGTGTGGCACGAGGGCCTGATACACCAATAACGAAATATGCTGCCAAAACCATTTGCTGATATATTAAAATTGTACATTACAGAAAGGAAGTTCAGGATAAGACAAGAAGACGCTTATTCCGAATTTAAGCAAATAAAAGTTGGAGTACCACAGGGAAGTGTACTAGGTCCGGTCCTATACTTATTATACGCTTGTGATATGCCAAAAATAGAAAACAACACCATTGCAACCTTTGCGGATGACACTGCCATCATGACTACAGGAGGAAACCAAGAGGAAGCCTTCGAAAAAGTCCAATCAGCTATAATTAAAATTTATGATTGGACTACCAAATGGAGAATAAAACTTAACGAAAGCAAGTCTATACACATTGATTTTACTAACAAGAGACCACATTACTACCCGGTATTTATAAACAACCAGCAAATACCGTACGAAAATACAGCCAAGTATTTAGGCATGACACTTGACGCAAAGCTTCGCTGGAAGGCCCATGTCAAAAAGAAACGCGATGGACTAGAGCTTCGCTACAGGAAGATGCACTGGCTGCTTGGGAAGCATTCTTCGTTGTCAGTGCACAATAAGATACTTTTATACAAACAAGTCCTCATGCCAATATGGACTTATGGTATTCAGTTATGGGGCTGTACCACACAAAACAATATACAGATCATCCAACGTTTTCAAAACAAAGTACTGCGGTGCGCTGTAAATACAATGCTACAAATGTATATTAGAAACGAGGACCTACACCGGGACGTAAAGGTAGACCTTGTTGTTAATGTCATAAAGAAATTCGCTGAAGCTCATGAACGAAGGCTTCACCATCATGTGAATCTCGAGGCGATCCAGCTCCTCGATAACACGGATATAGTGAGAAGACTAAAAAGGAAAAACCTTTTGAGTTAGTCTCGTGATAGTGATATTGACCATAGTGTAGTGAGTGTTACTCAAAAAGACTCATGAACTAAGTGTCTTCCCCTTAATAGAGACATTAAGAAAAGTGTTAATGGACACATTCTTATGATTAGTTTAGCAGTTTAAGGGCTTCGTTCTCTATATCCGAGTAAAGTCTCGATTTACTACTGTCCACATAACACTAGCCGGCGAGTAGACGTGGCAAGTAACTTGCGCACGTTTCACAAACGAAAACGGAGTTTCGATTAACTACTCGTTGACTAACAATTTGTAGTCATCTGTGACAAGGTAAATTGTGCATTGTATTCATTCAATTCCACGTCAGTACTGTCAGTTACGTCAAACGTCATTTTGTAAATTTTCATGTATTTGATTCAGATTGTGTAGAGTTGTTGGATATTTGAATTTGTGTGATTTGTTTTCGTTTTGGTTCACTGCATTTTTAGATAGGCGAAACCTTGCAAAAAAGTCATAATCATCCAAGTCAGAAAAATAATCAACACGTATCTTAAACACACGATTACTCGGGATTCTCGGCCGAAAAAAATACTCTAGTTCATCAATTTGATAATCAATAAAATCAAATAAGTCCATTTTTATTTTAATAAAAATCTGCAAATAAACAATACTCCACGCACGAGCTTATGCTGCGTTACCCGTCGATTAAACGTACTAATCGGTAGCTGATGTGGCCTGTAAGTTACGGCCTAGGTTACAGGTCGGTTAGCGCTATTCCGACATAGTGAAATTCGTTGCTACAGTTACAGGGAACTTTACGCGGTGATTAAGCAACTCAGAACTTTACTCGAATATAGAGAACGAAGCCCTAAGTCAAATTTAAATTACTTATTAGCCGTAGTAATGGCTAGATTGTAATTTTAATGATGTACTATTTAAGGTACCTCATCACAAAAAAAAAAAAGAATTTAAGCACTAAGTTTTTGGCTTGTTAGGGTAGGTTAGCCTATACGCGTTTTTTTTTTTGTTTATTTTGTTGTTTTCTGTCTATAGTATAGTTTGTTTTAGTGTGCGCACGTCAGTACGTTTAATAGAAGCGACTGACGTTATTTTGCAAAAGGGATACGTACCCGTTTTTAAAAAATTCCACCATCTTTTGATGTTTTGATGCCCGTTAGATGTCCAAATCAAGGTTCAAGGATCAATTCCAAATAGGTACTGAGTCCACCCATGGTATTATATTATAATGTAAAAATTAAAAGTAATACTCTATCTAAAAAAAAAGAAATATGAAATAATTATGAAAAATGTTTGTCACCTTTTCAATGGTTCGCTCTTACAATGGGTGAATGAACAGGCGTGAGGAAACTGGCATTGTTCATCAATCACAAATAACTCGAGGAGACATGTTATCCACCATCCCCGCTATTAGCCAGCGAGGAAGAAATTATGCCCTACACCATCCCAGACAAGGCCCGTATCCGTGTCCCAGCAGTGCGAATGTATTTATGGGCTGATGATAAGTTATATAATATACAGTACAACATGTTAACTTAGTGAGCTCAATCGTTGTTCATGAATACAGAGTCCTATACATCCTCTAATTTGTCTCTAATAGTGCCTGTAATTCGGGCGGTATGTAAATGTAAGTGATGATTGTGTTTAACAGGAAGAAGTCGGGAGCAGACTCATGGACCGGAGAGACTGCGCCGGCGCCACTCCCGCTTGCACCACTACTCGCACCAGCCTGGTGTTACCAGGCTAGCAGCAGACCACCGGCAACCTATATCTGCACTGGTAATCTCTTCATTCATCAATTATTGTTCTTACTTCTGTTACTTATCCACGACCTACGACTGATAGATAAAAGTGAGATATGGCAAAACTGTACGTAGCAAGCTTCAATCATAACATCGTTCATCAGATGTCATTGGAACTGGTATCTGCTCTTGTACGGCACACGTTAGTGGTAAGCCACTATCTCATTTTACTATTAACAAACTATAAAAAACTAAATTCAGTAGTTTTTTGTGCGAATATGCATTTATAATCAATTTTTTTTTTACTTAGAGTTGTTTCGAGCATTTTATTAACCTCATGATCATCTTTCTCCCAACAATAATTTCAAAATGAAACCGTTCTGTTTACGTAATAAATAACAACGTAGGCTGTTTATGTAGCATGTAATGTAACCGCATAACAAAAGAACTCCGCACAATAGATATTTCTGTATTACGTTTACGATGCTACGTCGCGAACATAAATCCCTTGAAAAAGGGTGATACGCAAATTAGAAACCTGCAATTTTCTTGTCACAATCATCTAATGGACATGAAGAAAATAAATGTTATTATTATATCATACGTAAATGAGAAATATTGGTAAAAATGTTTTCGTATTGTGACTTTATACTAAGTAACATTTGTGTTGGAAATTACATGAAATACCTAGTTATTAAACCACCTACTTGTCTGTTGATCAGACATGTGCTAAGGCTAAGGAACTCTTATGTGCCATTTTTCAATGGATGGATAAATGTTATTCAACCGACAAATTATAATCTGACTAAAATAAAAGTACATAAGTTACAATAAATATGCATATTATTGCAGTGTTCACTATACATCATCATTCTTTTATTTCCACTGTGTTTTGTTTAACCAATGAATAGCTTTTATTTTACGATTATCGATAAACCGCGCCTTAGAAAATTAAGGCAATTGAAACCGAATATCACGATCACCAGCTATAGGTTCGCTCTGTCCTTCAATTTAATCGAGTTATCGACATTAGAAAACAACCTAATAATAATAACAACAATGTATTTTAATGTTTAATAATAAAATACCAACGGAAATATTTTACTGAACGGTTTGACCTGATCGGTGCTACTTATTTTTGTTTGCTGACACGTCAAAATGCCCAACTGTAAAATAAATGAATTATATTTTAGGATCGATACAAGTACGCGCGAGATTTGCTGAAATCAGGAAGATACCGGGAAGCCGTGCCCCAACTTGCTCACGCGGCCGTGTCTTCAGAGCAAGTGGGTAGAAGTGCACGGGTATTACTCCCTCAGGTATTATACATTGAAATAAACATTTTTGTCTGATCATGTCTATTAATTGTAGAATAAGACGGATTAAGAATTTATAGCAGGATAGAATATATGGTGTTGTTGATGGCTTTGTTATTTATCCCACTCGCAGACATGGAATATTTTTCTAATAAGTTATGAATGGTTTGTATCCTACTAGCTGCGCCCCGTGATATCACCCGCGGATAAAAAGAAGCCTATGTGTGAATCCGCTATATAAGCTATATATATTTAAAAGATTCGTTCCTATTTACCATTTTGGTACGGAACGCTAAAAACATCGAAAAATCAATTTTAGTTCATGTAATTAATTTAGATGTTACTATAATTATTATTTTTATTATTATTGTGGCGTGCTAGCCCACGAAAAAGTTTCTATATGACTCAGAAAATTTTTCCAGCGAGTTGCTAAGGGCAACGAATATTGTTGATAGAGACTAGATAAGAGAAATTTTTGTTCCGCATTTGGTTTTTGTAAATATCTTTTTAATTAATATATCGTATACAACGTCAATCGGCATAAATAATTAATGTCGCAAACCCATGGACCTCCTTCCATTATAACAAAAGTGTATCTAACCACACTTTACTGGTGACCCCGACGTGATGTGGTGATGTGTCGTGCTAGCCCACGAAAAAGTTTCTATATCAGACTCAGAAATTTTTTCCAGCGAGTTGCTAGGGGCAACAAATATGGTTGATAGAGACTAGATTAGAGAACTGCGAAGATTCCTAGGAATGGTGATCTTTTACAGAAGGTTTATTCCTGACGCAGCGCGATATCAAGCACCTCTGAATGCACTGCTCACAGGATCAGTTAAAGGTTCACACCCCGTAAATTTTTCAGAAGAAGCTACCAAAGCATTCATCACCTGCAAAGAAAGTCTCTGCCAAGCAGCACTACTCGCTCACCCAGACTGCCAAGTGAAGCTCGCTATAGTCACCGATGCTTCAGACACAGCAATGGGTGCAGCTTTACAACAGCATAGAGACGGCGTGTGGGAACCTTTAGCATTTTTCTCTCGAAAACTTTCGCCATGTCAACAGAAATACTCACCATACGACAGGGAACTTCTCGCCATCTACGAAGCAATAAAATACTTTCGTCACATGGTGGAGGCGAGAGATTTCATTATATACACTGACCATAAGCCCATAACTTTCGCATTTCATTCACGAAAAGAAAACTATTCACCAAGACAATTCAGACATGGATTTTATTACACAGTTTTCCACAGATATCAGGCATATTTCAGGAAAGGATAACGTTGTGGCTGACAATTTATCACGCATCGAAGAGATTACTCAGCCCATCGATCTATCCAAGCTTGCTCAAGCACAAAGCACAGATCCTGAACTAGAAGAACTTTTGGATAGCGATACTTCTCTGCGCTTGACAAAAATCGAACTGCCTGGATCTCACACAGAAATTTATTGTGACAAGAGCAGCAATGTGGCCAGACCTTATGTGACCAAAGACATGCGACGGCAAGTGTTCTAAAACTTGCATTCTTTTAGCCACCTTGGTACAAATGCGACGACGAAAATGATATCGGAACGCCATGTATGGCCTAGAATGCGAAAAGATAATAATAATAATCATCAACCCGCCGTGGCAGCACCCACCCGAGACGCTCCAGGGACCACCACTCGATCAGGACGAACAGTGTGTTTTCTGGAATATTATCTATCCCGTAGGACGGTCTCTGGAGGGGGATGATGTGGCGTGCTAGCCCACGAAAAAGTTTCTATATCAGACTCAGAAATTTTTTCCAGCGAGTTGCTAGGGGCAACGAATATTGTTGATAGAGACTCTAGATTAGGGATAATTTTATTCCGCATTTGGTTTTTGTAAATATCTTTTTAATAAATATATCGTATACAAAGTCAATCGGCATATAATTAATTTAGCAAACCCATGGACCTCCTTCCATTATAACAAAAGTGTATCTAACCACACTTTATTATAAACTATCTGTGTTCCAAATTCTATCCAAATCCGTTCTGTAGTTTTTGCGTTAAAAGCCCGCGGCGGCATTGCCCTTGCGATGTTCGATAATTTGTCACAGGAATATACTATATTATATAATATATATATATATATATGTATGTATAAAGTATCCTATATGTCCAGACTATAAACTGTCTGTTCTAATCTGTTTTCCAAATATCATTCAATACCGTTCAATAGTTTTTGCGTGATAGGGAAACAAACACCCATCCATACTCACAAACTTTAGCATGTATAATATTAGTAGGATAGTAGGATTATATATAAAACAGATAAAATGATTATTTTTTTAATTACTCATATTGAGGGATCACTGGACCTAATCATTTTACTTGGCTAGCATGCCACACCTTCGATCGAGTACACACGAGCCAGGCTCATGTATGTTCCGCGGTTGTTATAGTTTTGAGAAATTATTTAGGGCATTTTTATTCATTTTTGTTTGGTCAAACCCTCCGATTTGGTCCCTAATTTAATTATTGTATGTTTAACTTTGTATCACAACCATTGAACGAGTTAACACTAGTGTATTCACAGGTTATAACAGTTCTTAGCGAGGGCATGGACCCACGTCGGCTGACCCCTGAGTTGCACCGTTTAGTGCGCGAGCAGTGCCCCACGGCTTGGCTCATGCCCTCGAGCTTGGAGTGCATCATCTGCTACCAAGTGTTGCGGCGGCCGGTGACCACGCCTTGCGGACATACCTTCTGCCGCGGGTGCATCGAACGCTTCCTATACTACATGAGGCGATGCGCACTCTGCTCGCGATCTCTGAAAAACTTCAGCGTAGTCCTGGTACGTTTGAATAGACAAGCTGTCGAAAAGTGCTAACAACCTCATATTAGCCACATTAGTTAAACGACTTCAGTTCTACAACTTTGGCTTTGCATCTTAAGGCCTAATTTTTTCTTTAATATTTATCATAATAATATTACGCAAGACTGGCCTAGTTGTACAACTGTTAGTCTGCAACTTTAGTTCTACATCTTTAGCTATACAACTTTAAATCTATAAATTCAGCTCTACAACTTAAGTTGTATAATTTTACGGTCTTATTCATAAAAAATGCTTATCGAAGGTTTGTAGTGTTCACTAGTTAAAACGTCTTATAAGACTATGGAACGGATTATAAACTTATTTATTCATAATCACCCTATATGAACGAAATGTTGCCACTAGAATGAAAAACTTCGTTTTCAACCTGCCTGCTCTGTAAAACCATAGGCAAATTGGCTGATTTGACATTTATTTATTGTCAAATGTTCATGATGTCATTACTGGTGAACGTGAATATTTTTATATTTTTATGTTTGAATATTGATAACGGTCTATTGAAGGACTGTTGAATTAGAAGCAAATAAAAAATGCAATAAGGTAAAAATAATGATGCCAAAAAACGGCATAGAAGCGAGAACTGGCTTGAGGAAGACAAGCTAGGTTAATTGTGGTCAACATCCGTTTGCCCACTAAACATTTTCATGTTTTGTTTGCTCACGCAAATACCGAGACGATTATAAATGAATGCGTCACCGATACTGGATATAGGGAGTGGACGTTTTATGGGTGGAGCCAAAGAGCGACATGTTAAGAGCATAAAAACAGCCCTTTTTGTGACCTTACGAAAAAGGAACCCAAAGATGAAACCCTGGTCACGCTGTTAGCAGAAGCGGAATCAGTTGTCAACACAAGACCACTCCCACACTATTCCCCGGATATGGACTACCCAGAGGCACTAACGCCAAACCATTTTTTTCTCGGCGAGTCATCCAAGAAGAAAGCCATAGATACAGTGGAAATTAGCGAATCGGCCTTGTGTGGCAGGAGCAGTTGGCAAAGTGCACTCCGGCTTGCCGACTATGTTTGGCGGCGCTGTGTTCTTGAATATTTACCAACCTTGGCGCCTCAGTACACCTACCTCTCGTAGAAACCTTTTTCACTTCCCTTTTTATTTTAATTAATTTGTTTTTGTACATAGTATTTGCTTTTGGTTTGTAATTATTACACCTTTACAATACCTATGACCTGCATTTTATTTATTTTATAGAATTATAGTAATTATTATTAAGACCGCTAGGAAGGATTTAGCCCACTAAATCAGTAATATACATAATAAATAATCAAAATACTAATAACTTTTTATTGTTACATTTCTTCTTTACCACGATACTAAAATCTCGTTTGTCTGTTTGGTACCAACTTATCTGTTTATTTGTTTTTCTGTAGGTCAATTCTCAAAAAGTCAAAAGTTCTCAGAACAGCTGATCGAAGTTCGGCCATGTTATTTCACTATCGGAGGTTTATCGAAGGCTTAAAGTAGGGTCTTGGCTTCACTAAGTTATGGAGACTTTATGAAACAGTTATCGAACGTTTTAGCGCTATCGAGCGTTTATGAATAACACTTTTCGGAAATCTTACTATTACAAGCTTATAAAGCCTCGATAACTTTTTATGAATAAGACCGTTGGTGTCTAGCTACTACAAAATCAAAGTCTAGAATTTTGTTAAATCTCATTGTAGTAAATAAGAAGCCCTGTTCATAGAATCAAGAGTTTATTCCACATGACATGACATCTATTGCCAAACATAGAGCTTAACTTAAGGAGGTACAATACCTAGAATACGAAATAGTATATACAATATTCTTCCCCTCTTATGTTTCATAGTCCAGAAGATAACTCGGCGCATGTCGGTTCCTTTCCGATCGCCGAGGAGGATCTGGCTGCAGAGAATCCATCTGCGGCAAATCCTCTGTATCATAAAATTCTTCAACATCAGAAACTTCTGCACCTTCGCCTCTAGGCGCTAGGTGTCTATTGGAGACCATAATTTCTCGTCCATTCGTGAACCGCACTCTACTGCTCATTGGAGATGGTTCGATAATTTCAACTTCCTCCACAAGTGGATCATACATGTTACGAACATGTTTCTTTTTAGAACTTTGTCATCGTTGAACCAGTATGGCAGTGATTGTCCGGAAGATGAACGTCTTGGGTGAATAAACATTCGTTCGTGTGGGGTCATATTAGTTGCAGTACAAAGCAGAGACCGAATGCTATGTAGAGCTTGCGTTAGTACATTTTCCCACATTTCTACAGACATATTCTTGGTTTTCAAAGCAAGACGGATCGTTTGCTATAATGTACCATTCAAACGCTCTACTTCGCCGTTACATTGCGGATTATACGGAGCAGAACGACTGGTTTCCCTTTGCATTCAAAAAATCTTTTAGTTCTCTGGACATAAATGCTGCTCCTTGATCTGTATGTATCATACACGACATGCCAAACATAATGAATAGATCCGTTAAACTTTTAATAACACTGTCTGAACTGGTATCTTTACATGGGTATGCAAATGGGAATCTGGAGTAATCGTCAATGATAGTCAATATAAATATGTTTGCGGTTGAAGATGGTATGGGTCCTTTGAAGTCCAAAGACAATCGCTCGAAAGGATTCGTTGCTTTTATCAGATTGCCATATATGTTTCTGTTAAATCTTGGTTTTTCCTCCGCACATGTTCTGCAAGACAACACCGTATGCTTTATCTCTTCATTAGAATAAGGAAGATTTTTGCATTTTACCCAATGTATAAGTCGTGTAATTCCGGGATGACATAAAGATTCATGTAGTTTCATTAGATTATCTCCATTCATACTCGCACATGTCCCTTGAGTCCGCGACAAAGCATCCGCCACAATATATTCTTTCCCACTCCGATATTGAATGTCAAATATATATTAGCATATTAGCTGTATATTTAGCAAGTTCCATTCGCCATCTTTGGATTTTTTCATTTTTAATTCTGCTTGCTGCCCTTCATCATGAAAGCTTCAGATTTTTGATCAGTTATCAGATAAAATTGGCGGCCAAGTAAGAAATGCCTCCATTTTTAATGCTTTTTTGCAATAATAGCGCACGCTTCTTTTTCAATTGATGGATACTTCCTTTCACTTACATTGAGAGTTCGTGAGAAAAATGCAATAGGTCTACCATTTTGTGTTAAAGATGCTGCTATAGAATGTTGCGATGCGTCTGTTTCAACTGTGAATGGTTCCTTAGGATCAATTGAAGAAAGTGAAGCTTTTGAGATGATTTGTTTGATACTTTGGAATGCAGCTATCTGATTGTCATTAAGTGGATACTCTTATACATCTATAAGTGGCCGCAGCTTTTTTGAAGAAGTCAGGTACCCATTTCGAATAATGCGCAAAAAGACCAATGGCACGTCTGAGTGAAGCTGAATCTTTGGGTACTGGCATTTCTAAAAGTGGCGTTAAACGGTCTTTGTCTGGTTTCACCTCTCCGTCGTGAATATTGTAGTAACCTAGTATGTTCAAATTCTTTACCGAAAACTCACTTTTTTCTTTGTTGATAGTAAGATTATATTCCTTGGCTACCTCCATGAACTTTGCCAATTTCTGATCGTGATCGTTCTGGTCTAGTCCACAAACTGTAATGTCATCCAAATAAGAATAAATACCATCAAGATTTGACCCTCGTAGGATTGAGTCAATGGTTCTTTGAAAACAAGCAACTCCATTGGTTACTCCGAAAGGAATACGACAAAATTCATATAAATTTCCCACTGCTTCAAATGCCGTCATGGGCTTATTCATTGAAAGTATCGGTATTTGATGGTAAGCAGATTTGAGGTCAATTTCACTAAACACTTTACTTGGATACCTTTGAAATCAACTCTTCAATGTTTGGCAGAGGATAGGCATCTAGGTAAGTAAACTTGTTGATAGTTCTCGAGTAATCAATGCAGATTCGTTTCTTGTGGTTGGTGCCAGATGTGACTAGTACTTGAGCACGCCATGGTGAAGTACTCTTTTGTATGATTCCATCCGATAACAGTTTCTTAATTTCATTTTCGATAAATGTTTGATCATCCGGTGTGTGTCTGCGTGACTTAATTGCAACGGGCCTACAGTCAGCGGATAAATTTGAAAATAAATTTACTGGTTGTATATTTGCCTGACCTAATGCACAGAGCCTGAGTAGCGGTTGAGATCCTCCGAATTCTATTGTCATTTCAGAGTGCTGTTCTAGAATATCGTGACCCAAGATGACTTGAGTAATATATAAATCAATATAAAATTCTTCTATTACTCTCAGTGGAACATTAATAAAGTTGTTATTAATAACATTAATAAAATACTAAACTGTCGAGGGCTTGTTAGAAGGTTAGGAATACGTATAATCACAGTAATGTTATCGAGTGCGGTTTTATTTAACAATTGGAAATTGTTTAGCATTCGTCAGGTTTAGCCATGGCTACCTTCTAGTTGAGAAGTTTTATGCTTGTATTTTATCTTTGGCTCTTATATTTCGTAGCAATAATTAGCTAATGTTGTTTAAATATTATTCATAGATAAATGCAGTCAAAGTCATGCTCAATTAAAGAAAGTCATGCCTAAATTATATTTAAATTTCGCTCCATTTATAAAAAGAAATTAGAAGTAGTGGCGCTTTACTGATCAGTAACATTTCATTTTAGACGGCTGACACAAGTTTCGTGAGCGCTGCGTTAATGGATGTAGGCTTGCTGGTGCCACGTTCGCTTTTAAATTGGGGCTTTGTACCGATATTTGACTGCGACGTCGCATTCCCTGGGTAAGTTCAATCTTTACTTTAAACCTGCATCACAGACAACGTAACATAACCTGTATTCCAAATACTCCATTTCCAAATGATCGTATCATTCCTAGAAGAAACTGCTTGATGCGATACGGCCGCCCTTTGCTCTACCATTCATTTTTGTTTTATTTAATGTGCATTGCTATTTATTGGTGTTTAGTAAATTATTATCATATTGTATTATAACTATGGTTCCAACGAAGAGCAAATGTAACTTCTAGTTCTGCAGTAATACGAGAGAGACTGGGCTTTCTAACAACTAACAACATAAATATCGAAGCCCAAATAGGGCATCTTTGTTTGATATGAAGTTTATCGCTTTCTTTGATAGCGGTTTTGTGTCACTCAGTGTCAACTTTCATTGTATGGACAATGTTAACACATAAGAATCTCTATTTACTTCGTAGTTATTTTGTAACTCGCCGATTTGATGTTTTGTAATAATATTATGTTTATTGTTGTTTTCATAGAATCCCTTGTCCACTGTTGATATTCGACCATCGATTCTGGGAAATGATTCAGCGGCTATTGGATAATGGCTCCAGAAAATTCGGCATGGTCGCGCTCGAAAGGGATAGATCTTACTCTAATTTTGGCACGGTCAGTAACTTACATAAAAACGATTTAATCGTCTTTTTTCACAAAGTAAATAGTTATGTCATTTTATTCTCACAGAGTAAAGGAGAATTATATACGATTAAAACTTTGATGTTATGATATTTTTGAAATGTTTTCTGACCCTTTCGTTCACTTATCAAAACAGACCGATGTGAATGAAAAGCACAGAAAAACGCATCATTAAAGACTTAAACAAAATAAGTAAAAGTAAAACTATATAAAATTAACAATTATTATGGTCGAAGTTTAAAAATGAAAAATCTTTAAATCGAAAATGTAACAAAATCTAGAAATACACGCATAAAATGAATTTTCAAAGTGAACGTTGAATATTGACCTGGTGCTTAGTGATTTATTAATACCCAATAGTTTTTAATCAATATTGAGCGGTGAAAATAAAGGTCATGCATGATGGTATGGCCAATAAAGTGATTGCAGGTGATGGTGATGTAGTTTGTCCTCGTTAATTATGTATTAGCATATTAACGACCACCTCTAGCCCTGTATTTCTAAGTTTTTGTCATACCGAAATCAAAAATATTTTCAAAGAGTTTCTTGTATGTTCATATAGATAGTAGAAGTGCGAGACTGCGTGCGACTTGAAAATGGCCACTCGATCCTGTCTACTGTTGGAGTGGTGCGGTTCCAGGTCATCGAGAGAGCTATCATAGATGGGTGGGATTTTTTGGATTTGTAACGGCAGTAATAATGACAATTATTAAACAGTCTTCTTTTGAATTGTGAAGCTTACCTAAACCTTGAATGTGCGTGTGTTAGTAACTATATTTAGTTAGTAGCCATATTGTTTAAAAGATATCGTTTTGATCAATTTTAGGTATCTGTATTTTTAGTGTGTGTAGTGTGTTTTTATTTGAATAAATTTATGTTTTTAAGAGTAATTCTTTCTTTTGTCATTTTTACTAACTAAAACTTGTTCATAAAGACTAATTTCATAAATTTTAATTGCGTATTAATTTTTTACTATCTTTAAAATAAAATTTAATAATCGCAGCGTTTCTTTTTCCAGTTGTCACATGGCACGAATCGAAGAGGTGACGGACGTATCTCCCTGTTCACACTTTACTGCAGAGTTAAACTTGCTGGCTCGTCAGATATCCGAAAAGGCGTTGACATGGCTTTCCACTCTCAACCCAAGCTTGGTCTCGGATATAGAGACGACGTTCGGTCGCATCCCTCGGTTTGAGTTCGAAGACGAGTGGTGGGAGGACCCTAATGGACCGCAATGGCTGTGGTGGCTAGTGGCCGTACTTCCGCTCAAATCGGAAGCACAGGTGAATATATTTTTTTAAATACTAATTAGAAAATAATCTCCCTAGTCAAATTGTAACATTGTCTGTTTGTTTGTGTGGCTTTAAGGCCAAAACGGCTGAATCAGTTTCGAGTGAAATTTTCCGCATGGGTTGCTTATATATATATGGGATTAGCTGAAAAACGGGAAAAAAAAAGTTGCGAGATAAATGGCCGAGGGCATCCAGCTAGTTTGACACAATGTCCCAGTTAAGCAGAGAATAAGTCCCACATAACCCCCACCGCAACCACCGCCTTGGTGGCAGGGAAGTGCGTGGGCATTTCTACCCCTCAAAAAAAAAGCCTCGCTTACTCGGTTAGAAATCCATACTCACGCTGCATTATACAACTGACAGTTGCTAAACGAAAAATGTCTTATCATAGGGGGAGGTGGGGTGCTGCCAATCAGATGTTTAGCAGGCGGCTTGATGATCGCAGAAGAGAATGCTGCTTTCCGTTCTCTGTGTATTCCTTTAGCCGGCTCACATCCACGTGCTCTATAAATAATCAAAACAATTACATTTGTACTAAACAAAAGTGACCTATTCAATTTAAGTAAATGCTTTACTCGCTGATTACTTACTATTAATCTTTACGAAATCTATAAAAACTACAGTTCTTGTCACGTTTACATGACGTATAGCCATTATTGTGAGTTGAATTGTAGGCTCGAAACAAAATAGCCGCGCACCCCTTACCGGCGGCGGGGTGATGAAACCACGATTAGGTTGACGGAATTTCCATTCTATACACAGTAACGTTATGTTATATTATCTGCATGAAGTAAATAAATAACATTACCTGCCATGTGACAATTGATGGTTCTATTCTACAGATAACATTTTAAAAAATTGTTACAATTCTGTACATAACCCTCGTCATTTTCAGTTACTGATGCTGTCGACGAATTGGTTGATAAAGCGTTTGCGGGCAGTTTCGCGCACGCTTGAAATGTTGCTCGAATTACAC
Organism: Ennomos fuscantarius; assembly: GCA_905220475.3. NCBI lineage: Eukaryota > Metazoa > Arthropoda > Insecta > Lepidoptera > Geometridae > Ennomos > Ennomos fuscantarius. The sequence continues at coordinate 8,077,207 of HG992023.1, read as the reverse complement.
ATCCCTGCCATCCTGACCTATGACTTAAGCAGTGAAATATATATATCTCAATTAAATACCGAATAAGCGAAAGGAGGCACTAACACCTCGTAATTACACTCTGAACCTCAGACTAAAATGGAGAAGGAACTTTATACACTGAATACACATTGTTCTAGTTGATTATCAGTGCATTTGTCTCAAGTGGATGTCGAAAATGTTAACTCATGCAATGTGTTTATTTTGAATTCTGAATTCTACATTTTGGGTTATTACATGCCTAATACCTGGTAGTAATATTTCTCCTGATTATTAAATTGATTTGATTATTTCAAATTGCTGTACAATTGAAAACAGAATTTTTTCGTTGATTTGAAATTTATACAAATGTTGATTTTATGCTGATTTTTAAGATGGAGCACTTTTAATTAATTTAATAGATACTAATATATTTCTATGGCTATGAGATGCTCCCAAAATTACTTATAAGTCTTAATTATTCGATGTTGACTAGTGTAAGTACTAACTGCAATTTGTGTAGTTTGTGTGAACTTTTCAACAGCACACAAGAATAGTAAAACAAGTGGGCGTTAGGATAATTATATTATGAATATTTAGTTTTTGTTTCAACAAAACAAAGTAAGATTTCATGAATTAAGTGTGATTTCTGATTACCACTTCATATTTAAAGTTGATTAATGTGATTGAATCTTCAGAAACTTTTCTTAATTTCGACAGCGGTCCGTTTGTTTGACTTTCCTGTGTGTTCTTTAGGGTTTCAGAGAAATGTAGCCGACTGAAATATTACTTACTCACTGCAGGGTCGCGATTGTGATTAAACGTTATTAGGAGAAAGGAGTTCTATACCACCAACGCTGTAAATGTTTAAATAAGAAGTAATTTTTTTATATATTTTATATAATGCTGTGTAAATGTGCCAAATAGGTAACTAAATATTCATCTAGTGATGTTCTACATATGAGTCGTAAATAAGTTAGTTGGGACCAAGTCCTGATTACCTGTATGGATTTAGATGAACGACGTGAATAGTAAAATACAGAAATATTACTTTTATAAAAAATATTTTCGCTACATTCAAAATTTTATTACATTAGTGTTATAATTACGTTGATTTTTAAGTCTTGCCAAGTTGCTGTAAATCATTTCAGTAACAAAATACTGTTATTTTACAAACGTTATAAAATCGCGTTTGTTTGGTTTCAATCCTTTGTCAAATTCTCTAAAGCTAACATAAATTAAAATATCTCTGTTATTACAAGGATGGCAACATTTAAAATGTATATTTTCTACCGCTACTTTTTTAATTATTGCCAAGTACCTACTTAAGATATGAATAACTAAAGAATGCATTCCAACATGTTTAGTTGCTACTTTATTATACTAGTATTTGAAATAAACAATTTAGTTTTAGGTGTGCATGTAATCTTAGCAGTAGACATCACGATACGACTTTACGATCTTATGCCCTTCTGTACTAAACTTTGACAGTTCCTAAGTTCGCACTTATCGGTCTATGAGATACCTACTGCAAGACATTTGTGCATGTCACAGAAGAATAAGTGTGAACTTGCAGACGGGCATTGGTGTATCTGTAGGATACCTTATCTCAAGATCTATATAAACTCACAGAAATGGACCAACATTAGTAGGTAGCCCAGGCTTTAATGCAATAGGTAATGTATTTTCTATTTTACATAATTTAGTGAGTACTGCAGTAAGTAGCGAGTTCTAAAATTCGGTTTCAACAATCTACCACCCAAAATGTATATTGCGATGTGTAGCGTTATTTAGGTCAACTGTGTATAAAGTACCTATATTGTCTATAGTTATTTTCGATAAATGTAATTTTGTCATTCCGTTTTAAAAACAGAGTGTCGTGATCTCATTGGTCAATAGGTTTCTTCGTCAATCTCAGTATAAGTGATAAAAGTTAGAATAAGTAAGTAGGATGCCCAAATTGAAAATATGATTTAATATAAAAGAAACTGTGATATGAAAAAAAATTTGGGCATTCGTTAATTAGCTCGTAATTATAATAATTAATTGAAGCGATTGCAGTTATTTCGGAAGTTAGATGATAAATTAATTGTCTATTAGATGTCTGCGTAAAGAATTAAATGTGTGGATTAAACATGCAATAGCCGAAATCTACCTCCTCTTAGACAAGTAATACATCTATGGATTCCGAAAAGCTTTCAAAACTGATTGTGATATTCAAGACTTCGTTAACTTATTTGTAAAGTTAGAGTAATGGCAACAGTGAGTTTTCTACTTTATCAAGTTCCATTTCCACGTTATTTCATTCTTAGCATTTTTAATTACATTTCAAGTTTCATTAAAGTTTTATCAAATTTATATAAAGCTCACATATTTATATGGTTTGTACTTTTTAATTTGATTGTACCTTCCCACTGTGATGTATATTTTGGTCAATGGCTTCCCGAATGACCAAGTAATCTTGTTTCAAAGTTTAAAAAAAATACCCACGCTGTTTATTTTAACAAGCTGATTCCCAATTATTAAAAACTTACCGTTCTAAATAATCGCTATCCTGCAGGTTCCGTTGCCTGCGTGTCGATTCGTAAATAGGTACAAAGTGATTAGAGTATATCCCCCGTTATTTATTCTATACCCCGTTTGTATTTATGTGTTTAGTATTTTTCTGAATTGTACTTTATTTTTTATAAGTATTTAATTACAGTTGTCTTCAGTTATGTTCACTATCTTTGCTCAGCAAGAAAAACATTTTTTTTTTTTATATAACATCCGAAACTGTAAAAGGTAAGCCTAAGGTTAATTTATAAATAATCGGCCAATTACTAATGGCCATTTTTTTCGTGTTGCCTCTCTGATTATGTAATTGTTGTTCAAATATAATTGATTTTCTCAGTATAAGCTGTGGTTTTTTTTATATTTAAATCTACAATAATAATTAATGTTCCTATTGATAAGTAATTCCCGATTATTTCATCTAATCTTGCTAATAGGCCGATGATCTGACTGCTTGGACGTAACTGTCCTAACCCCTCCCCCCCCCCGTCCCTGTAATCAAGGGTAAGTCCCTGAAGTAAGTAGTAAGGGCAATCTCGTAATTCAATTGCAACCAATAGAAACACTAATTTGTATGGATTTAGTTTCAATGCAATGCAGGTTATGTGCATAGTTTGGAAATTTCTCCTGTTGCATTGCGATCAAAGTTTCGTGAGACCCTCAAGTCACGTCACATTTGAGAGACCCCTCCCCCCTGATGAAAATGTTTGTGTTGTAATACTTAGATATGAAATATTATATTTTGAAAAATGCTATGTCACAAAGTTTAGGATCCCAATCCGCCCCTTGTTACACAATGCCACACTTCATCGACCCCCTCCCTTAACGTGTGACGTAATTTATGGATGGCCCCTAGTCTGAACAGCCTGGATACGCAGGTACGTGACGTAAACCATGTGCATTTATCCTTCTCTCTCGATTCCCTCTTCCCTTGAACAACGTAGAGTGTTACTTAATTAACCCGTGCGAAACCGGGCCAGGTCAGCTAGTTAATAATATATAGTTACACATAAAAGTGGAACATTTATTCATTCATTTGCACCATATGTGGCATAGGGAAGAATATATGACACTTGAGTTTTTCTGCCAAGGTCCACTGTGGTAGGTAGCTTAGCCAGTTGCTGCCAAGCAGTATTGTGCAGGCACTAATTTGTTCCAGTTTGAAGGGCTCTGGAGGCTGATTGAGCCTTGTACATACATTTTCAAAAAACGTTTTTTTTCCGTCTGGTTTCTGGCTAAAATCTTCACTTAGCCCCACAATAGCCATAACATTAAAAACACTAAATAAAATATTGCATTAAAACCAAAAATAAAAAATTACGTGTCTGTTACTTTTCTACTCACTTGGACCCAAATGTTTTCCATTGAGAACTATGTGGGTTTTTTGGCGGGAAAACAAAAAGATCGCGTCGGCTCATTGTATTATTTTCCAAAACTTGTGTTATTTTCAGGGTTAGTGCATAAAATTGGTGGCATTTTATTCGTTAAATATTTTCGTTCGTATTCGTTAATACAGGCATGAGTGTGGGAAAGTGGTAGGTATAATGATGGTGAAACGTTTCTTTTGATGTTGTTTCCAAAACTCCATAGAAGCTTCTGGTAAAGTTGCCACCACTTTACTAGGAGTATGACTTGACTAGATTAGACTATGACTTAACATGACTGTGACTTGACTTGACCTGACACATTATATGATATTAATTAACTAGAGATATTATCAATTAGGTACTTGACACTGGCTAAATACACAAAAGTGTATTATATTATCTTTAGCAAGCATTATTCTAATGGCGCATAATCAAAACCAGCCATTTTCATATATTCTACTACTTCAAAAAAAAATTGGTATGTGACTTAATCGTCTTAATTTCATACTGCGTAAATCTAAGCACGTGGCCAGACCTTTGTGAAGTCGCGTTAAAAATACGAAATTACCCGATCTATGTTTATATAGGAAATTTGGCGTCAACTCAAATTAATGGTTGCTCCATGTGTTGGGCGATTTATTTTTTTGCCGTCTTTGATGGAAATGTCTAATGGAATGGTCTATAATATTGCATAACTTTATTTCTTCCGCGTCTAAGTGGTCTAATGAAAACTATAATAATAATAAAGTGATTAAGGAAAAGACACTGTAGCTAGAAGGAATAGAACTAATTTTATTTGATCTTTTTCAATTTATAAAGCTACCGTTAACAATTTTGCTCTAACAGTCTAAGAAACTACTATCAAATAGGTATTAACATCTAAGATATGAATACGTACTTAACTAACTTAGGCTACGTTATTGCACCGTATAAAAATACAACCAACCTTTTAAATTTTTCATAAATAGGTAATTAAAAATACACGTTAACTCCTGATTCTTTCCTATAAAACAGTAGGTATTATATAAATAATATAAACAATACCTACCGTTGTAGGTGGTATGTTTAGGTATAGGGTATATACCTACTGTTTTTTTTTCTGATGGTACATAATTGCTACGGAAAACAAAACATTTATTCCAATTTTTGTGTTGATACAAAAATGAAGGACGAACTTACTCGTGGGCAGCTAGGTAGTTATACTTATTTATGTAACTATATTGTTACTTAATCTGACTACTACTAAAAAATAAGATTATGAATTTGAAATATTATCTATTTTAGTACCTGTTACTAGTCGATTTCTCTGATTTTTACGAAATTCTTACAGTCCATTCAAGCTTTTAATAATACATGATAAGTACGAAAAGTAAAACAAGGAAAAATAAACTTAACAAATGATAGAACATTTCAACTGATATGTGGATACACTGTTCTCGCCGCTGTCCATGCATTTCGTGGACTACCGACTCTTTATTCAAGCTACATAGACATCAACTTAAGTATACCTACTAGGTATATTTTATTCAAGCTACATAGACATCAACTTAAGTATACCTACTAGGTATATTTTATTCAAGCTACATAGACATCAACTTAAGTATACCTACTAGGTATATTTTATTCAAGCTACATAGACATCAACTTAAGTATACCTACTAGGTATATTTTATTCAAGCTACATAGACATCAACTTAAGTATACCTACTAGGTATATTTTATTCAAGCTACATAGACATCAACTTAAGTATACCTACTAGGTATATTTTATTCAAGCTACATAGACATCAACTTAAGTATACCTACTAGGTATATTTTATTCAAGCTACATAGACATCAATTTAAGTATACCTACTAGGTATATTTTACGCCTAGAGAGATAATACGACGCGGCTGAATTAAAATCCTTAAGTTCCGTACCTCTACGCAGCTGATAATGTTAATCAGCTCTTGGCCGGGAAGTTACAATTACAGTGTACAAACTATAGATCAATATAGAGGTGTAATGCTGTACACAGCATAAGTATAATAAGCGATTGTATAGATTGACAATACAATACGAATTATTCTAACATTAGACACAGTAGACATTCACGCATAAAAACGTAAAAAGCAGTGCTTTATACTTTATTTTTCCTGAATAATTCAAGTCCACGTATAGTCACTTTATATCCACTCGGTAAAATATTGTTTGTAGTCTGTCAGTGACGTCGTTCAGTCTTATAAATAGCAGAGTTACAGTTTTACGGTCTACAGCTTCATATTATTGATTTGAAAGAACGGTACGTAAACAGATTTGAAATAGAGCTGACCCTAAAAATGTCTTTTTTTTGTTGACGCTTATAGAATATTCCTATGTTGACATAATTTGTGAACAAAATTTAGCTTGATTAAATAATTACCGTCCTGTCTGTGAGTTGGTAATTACATAGATATTTGGTACTTGATGCTTGTTATAGGCAATCAAAGCATTATTGAGGAACATTCAAGTAGGTAAATCTTATGATCTACCCGAAAGATCTACCTAATAAGTACTTTAAATCTAGATTAAAATTCATGGCCCTCATCAGCATAGCGTCAATGTTATTTGGTAGATAATTATGCTATTTATGAGTGTATTAAACGATTATTTTTCCAGCGCTTAAGAAACGTTGAAGTCACAGCCACCCGAAAATCAGCTACGACTTATATGATTTTTTTGAGCATCGGATGAGACGTCCTTCCCGCGTCAGCTCTGAAGGGATAAGTTTATAGATTCAGTGTGTGACGATGATGCAATAAATTACCCAATTGAATTTTTAAATTCGTCCATTATGATTTATTCTGAAAAAAGCATACCCGTTATGTTACTGCGGAATCTTAGTCCAAAATTATGTAACGGGACTAGGATGCAAGTAAAGATCCTTCACCAAAATGTAATTGAAGCTGTCATTATAACCAGGTGTGCTCTCCCTTATTCCCACCGACCTGCTGCAGTTTCCTTTCAAGGTTTGTTTTCGAATGACAATAAATAAGTCGCAAGGCCAGTCTCTAAAATACGCTGGGGTGGATTTAAGGAAAGATAGTTTCTCCCATGGGCAATTTTATGTGGCCTGCTCACGATTAGTTCACCCATTTCGCTCATCATTTTAGCTCCTCCGGAAAAGAATGTGAAAAATATAGTTTACAATGAAGTGTTATAAGAAGTTCCCACCACCAGCAGTGAATATAACATTTTTTATACCTTTCGCAGCGCCACTCGCGAGATGTCACCAGTCAGTGTTGGCTAGCCGCTGGCAATGATCTCAACACATTCCGTACCCTTTACTATAAGAGATCAATGCTCGCACGACATTCCAGCCATTTATTAATTTAAGAGGGTAAATTTAATTTCGAAAAATTTATGGTTTCTGAGGGATACTCCACGCGGGCAGAAGCTAGTAAATTATAAATGATGAGTTCTAGCACTGGCACTCCATAGTCACAGATAATATAATAGGTAATAGGTAGTATGTTGGTTACCTAATATGTCAACAAAAACATGCGTACGTCATACTTCTGAAGGTCAGTGCTCTGTATGGCTATTAACTTTTGCAATTAGCTGGTTCCTATGAACGATAAGCTTTCTTCACACTTATCAATTTTTAAAAGCCGTAAAGCCGTACGTGCTTTACTACGTCTAAACTTGTTTTTTGTTACATAAAAAGACGCTAAAAATGTTCCTTGTTGTTACCAACACTGTTCCTAAACTAGTCGCTGCTTTTGCGCGCTTTTTTAAAATATCGTCTTTGTTTGATTGCGGTTAATTTTAGCAGCAGTGCTAGTTGTGAGTGTACTGGAGGTTGTCGGAGCTGAGTGCGAGGGAGGTGAGCACGCTACGTCTCTGCGGATTCACACCCAGATTCTCCCAGTTGATCCAAGATAAACGAGCAGTCAGATCTATAAAAGAAAGATTATTAAACACATCGGAATCATGTTTAAAATGAGAAGTTTTGCGCCGCCGCATGATGATGACGATGAGAATTAATTTGCTAGACACACAATGTCGTTCTTACAATGCCATTCAATGTCGTTCTATAATAATTACATGGTCTTGTTTGATGTCGATGATTTTTGATTGGAGATGGAGAAGGTACTTATTGCCTCCAAAGAGAAGAGAAGTTTGCGGTAGCGCCATTACTGGCTAATTTTGTAAATATTTGGCAGCAATATTCGCGAATATTGCTGCCAAAAATATATATACATATATACTTATGATAAAACTGGAACAAGTTCAGTTTTGTACATTAGCGGTTTAACCACAAAAGATTTAAACAAGCCTTAAACTAGTCTTAAACTGCTGTTTTGTATTGTGAAACTAAACTACCGAATGGATTCAAATGAAACTTGGCATAATTTGAATTCATACTACGAGGTAGGACAATGAATTCTTTTATTCTCGAAATTCAGTATGGTTCCCATAGTAGAGGGGATGAAAGTGTATTTGTTGGTATTTCATAAACGTAAAAATAATATAATTTTTTTATTTTTTTTATTAAGGAGGTAATTTAAATATTGTCACGTAAATAATTTCAAAATCATCGGCTTTGTAGTTCAGAAATTACAGACATATCACCCTCAGTAGAAGGTCCAATTAACTTGAAACTCGGAATGTAGGTACAGGAACCTTTGAACGTACGGCTTATCTTAAACTGGCGTCGCACTTTATCTTTTTGGATAGATCTACGGTCAAAGTCAGACCAATACGGTCCGATGGCGAAGAGAGGCGCATTTGCCTCTATCACTGTCATCTATTCATTATTTTCCCCTATATATTGTCCCTCTCCCTTCTTTCTTCCTTTGTACAGGGTCAGGGCGTAAAACTAACTAACCTGTGCAAAGCCAGGGCAGGTCAGCTAGTTCTAATAGTTCTAAATATAATTCAGGTCGTTGTCGTCTGTGCTTGCCAGGTCTACTGTATGAAGAACTAGGTACTAGAGTTTTAGCGGGAAAACGAAAATGATAGCGTCACCGCATTGTATTATTTTCCAAAACTTGTGTTATTTTCAGTGTTAGTTCATAAAATTGGTGGCATTTTATTCCTTAAGTGCTGGATTACATGCATGAGTGTGGGAAAGTGGTATAATGATGGTGAAACGTTTCTTTTGGTGCTGTTTCCAAAACCCAATAGAAGCTTCTGGTAAAGTTGCCACCACTTTACTAGGAGTATGACTTGACTTGACTTGATGACTTGGACTGTGACTTGACTTGACACAATATACATTAATTAACTAGAAAAATTATCAATTACTTGACACTGGCTACATACACAAACGTGTGGTGGAAACGGAAAAAAACTAGGTACTAATGCCAACGTGGCATTTGGGACACACGTTTTAAATACGAGTGGCCAGTTACTGATGTTTTGTCTCACAGAGGTTTACTCCGAAACAAAACGTGCATCAAGACATGTATACCATGTTGTGTTTATTAATTAATAATTAAATATTTACCACTGGTGTTCCAGTGTGCTCGATCGGCTTTGATTTCTCCTCGCAGACATTTTTCCACGTATGTTAATGGGTCGTAATCAGCATCCAAAACCTAAAAAAATTGGTACATTGAAAGATTGTACATATCAATGGCGATGAATGATCGCACATATTAATGGCGATTTGCTGCCTGATAATCTGTAATAAGCCTATCAAGGCAATTTATTCGCCGGTCGTATGCACGACAGTCGTACGGTTTTTAATTGTTTAGGTATCTATTGTTATGCAAATTATTGCCATCCGACAGGAACGAAAGATATCGTGAAATACAAAGGCGTTAGCGATGGGCGTCTAGGAATATTTCAATTGTCTGCTCTTGCTTACTCATCGCTAGGATATTTAAATATTAATGTGACAATGCGGTCGTTGGACGGTGATTTCTATGACCCCGAGAGGCAACGTGCGCGTTAGAGCACTTATAAATGATGAATTCGTTCGCGTGTAGATTATTATTTTGTGGGAGTAGCAGGCTTGACCTTTGCGTCGCCACACCCCTCTTTTCCAGTTTTTTTTACCCTAAAAACCTAATATGAAGTACTACAAACATTTTTAAACAAAAATTTGCTGTATGGAGACGTCTTAAAACGAATGTGCTTTAAACCACACGACTGAAGTAAAACTTATTTAGCTCCATCTATCGGCCGGTATAACTTTATTTTTGCTGTGTTTAATTTTGATGTCGCCATCTGGACAATTGTAAATAGTCATTTTACCGGACATACCGATATTATAATAAAAAAATCAGTCATTTTTAACTTTGTTATGTTGACAATGGAGATTTACGTGAACCAACAACGAACTTCCGTTCGCCTCGTCACGCATTCACCATAGCTTACTCCCCAAGTCAAGCATGCGTAAAGAAGTTTTACTTCAATAATCTGGTAGGTGTTTTGGTTTAATACAAGTGAGTTCTTGGGCCTACCTCCCTGAGCAGCGCGATGTAAGCTATAGCCAGACGGAGTGTGTCGATTTTGCTGAGCCGCTTCTCGTATGGAAACGTCGGTACGTGCACTCTTAGTTCGTCGAACGCCGAGTTTATACTGCTAAAAATCACAACATAATGCACACATTTTAGCTTGACTGCATACTATGAGGGAACATAATTTATGACATGACACTGTTTGTACCTATTGGCTTGCGCATTGACTACTAATTACGCGATCTTGGTCTCTCGATTCGTGAATCGTGCCTTATTTCCATAATCGGCCTAGAAAGTCAGATTATGGTCCGATTATATAACGATGCTCAGTCATCGATCGGTGCTCAAGCAGAGATTTCATTCACTAATTGATCACTTTATTAGTGAAATCTCTGCTTGAGCTCCGATCGATGACTGAGCATTATTCTATAATACGGAACTAAAACTGGCATATTCGTTTCTTTTTTTTTAATGTTAAGGCTTCACACTTTTGTGTATTTAGCCAGTGTCAAGTAATTGATAATTTATCAAGTTAATGATATTTCACGCAAATATGTGTCAAGTCACAGTCGAAGTCATCAAGTCAAGTCATAGTCTAGTCAAAGTCATACTCCTAGTAAAGTGGTGACAACTTTACTTGAAGCTTCTATGGAGTTTTGGAAACAACACGAAAAGAAACGTTTCACCATCATTATACCATTTTCCCACACTCACGCCTGTAACCCAGCATTTAAGGAATATAATGCCACCAATTTTATGCACTAACACTGAAAATAACACAAGTTTTGGAAAATAATACAATGCGGTGACGCATTCTTTTTCGTTTTCCCGCCAAAACTCGTAAAGGCTGTTGCGTATCCCAAAAAAACTAGAATTGAGGATGTAACCTCTTTACGTGTCCCCAATATAAATTGTTTTGCTATTATCTATGTGTCGGAGTTTTGGCGGGACTTCCAAAACTTTTATTTTTTCAGTGTCAGTGCAGTCATTGTAGTTAGTTTCTTATTTTTAGTGTTAGTGCATAAAATTGGTGGCGTTTTATTCGTTAAGTGCTGAATTACAGGCATGAGTTTGGAAAAGTAGTATAATGATGGTGAAACGTTTGTTTTCGTATTGTTTCCAAAACTCGACTCTCGACACTCAACTAGGTGGTAGGACTTTGTTGCAAAGTTCGTCTAGGTAGGTACCACCGCTTTGCCAGTTATTCTGCCGCCAAGCAGTAGTGCGCAAGCACTACTGTGTTCCGGTTTGAAGGGCACTGTAGCTAGTGAAATTACTGGGCAATTGAGACTTTGTGATCTGATCTCACAGTCGATTAATCTTATTACCAGACTGTGCTGATGTCTCAGGATGATTTTTTCTCGATACTTTATTTTGGGGTTCCGATTGACACTGTTCTGTTATGGGCAGCCGTGGCGCTTAGCATCGGGTGAACGGCTGACTCGTCAAATCATTCAGTAACATAAAAAAAAAAACTCCGTAGATGCTTCTACTAAAATTGTCACCATTTTACTAGGAGTATGTCTTAGTTTGATGACTTGAAGTGTTACTTGACTTTTGACTTAACTTGAGAAATTATGAAATACTTGACACTGGCTAAATACAAAAAAGCGGAGCCAAAACAAAAAAAACCGGCCTTTACTTGTTTTTTGAAGAAGTTGCTGAGGTCCGTATTACAGAACGATGCTCAGTCATCGATCGGTGCTCAAGCAAAGATTTCATTCATGAAGTGATCAATTAGTAAATGAAATCTCTGCTTGAGCACCGATCGATGACTGAGCATCGTTCTGTAATCTCTCCAGTTTTATTGAACTCCAGTAGTTTTAATAAAACTGGAGAGCGCCTCTTTGCAGTTAGGCTTGCGCAAGTATACAGTCACATGATTTTTTGCAAAAATGCCACTGCGCCTACGCCTTATCCAACTTTAGGGCTTCGAAGTGGCATTGACCTCGCTCTACTATGATTTTTTTTACAATTATTGTGATGTCGCCGGTTTTATTGCTTTATACTTGTGCCATTATTTTTTCTGTGCTCTGTGAATTGTTTTTTTTAATGTTTTGGTTCCACACTTTTGTGTATTTAGCCAGTGTCAAGTAATTAATAATTTATCAAGTTAATGATATTTCACGCAAATGTGTGTCAAGTCACAGTCGAAGTCATCAAGTCAAGTCATAGTCAAGTTTAAAGTCATATTTCTAGTAAAGTGGTGGCAACTTTACTTGAAGCTTCTATGGAGTTTTGGAAACAACACGAAAAGAAACGTTTCACCATCATTATACCATTTTCCCACACTCACGCCTGTAATCCAGCACTTAACGAATAGAATGCCACCAATTTTATGCACTAACACTGAAAATAACACAAGTTTTGGAAAATAATACAATGCGGTGACGCAATCTTTTTCGCATTCCCGCCAAAACTCGTGACTTGATTTGTCAACATTCGTCGTTAGCTGGTGATGCCATGTGTGTATGTAAGCAACAAGAGTGATACCCATTGGGTCCGGACCTCAGCATTCGTCTGCGCTCGCGCACGTTGGCCGCGGCGCGCTGAACGCGGTACGGCGACCCTCCGCACTGGTAGTCAGGCTCCGCTGATGAATCCAGCAAAACATCTGTGGAGCATAGTTATTGGTTACATACAAGAGTGCAAAGTTACTTTTTAACCGCGTGCTCAATTTTGATGACCGAGCAAGCGAAGGATTCTAAAATTGAATCACTAGCGGAGTTTCATAATTTAGAATTCTGATTTATCACCTCTTGCTCTTTTGATTCCCTCGTTACCAAGGGGAAAAATCTTTGCACTCGAGTGCAACACGTAAATTTTCATCCCACCTCAGCGAGGATATGACTAAATGCAAAAAAAAAAACATTTAGGTATATGATATTATAGAATAATCTGTAAATTAAAGTGCTTGATTTATTAGTCTCGAATAATTCAATAAAATATGCCAGAAAAACGTTTTCTGAGAAAGCTTTGGCTCCTTTAGCTAGTCGCCACGTGTTAAACATATCGTACTGTTTCAAATACTTACGTACTTCTCGCGTGGTTGTTATGGGAGAAAACTCATTTGCACATTATAGTATATATCATTAGTCAGTGAATTGGCGTCAAATAAACTTAGTCGCTAATAAGTCGCTAGAATCATCATTTGTTAAGTTTCGTGTATTTAGCAAGTCACTTTTGTGTATTTAGCCAGTGTACAGTAATTGATAATTTTTCAAGATAATTAATATATTTTTATTATTATATATTTTCCAAAATATATATATATATATATATATATATATATATATATATATATATATATATGCATGTGTATATATGTATATATATATTGGATAATAATAAGTAGGTACAATGCGGTAACGCAAGATTTTTCTTTCTCCGCCAAAAAAACTCCCATGCACTAAGCACGGGAGTTTTGGCGGGGAAACGAAAAAGATCGCGTCGCCACATTGTATTATTTTCCAAAACTTGTGTTATTTTCAGTGTTAGTGCATAAAATTGGTGGCATTTTATTCGTTAAGTGCTGAATTACAGGCATGAGTGTGGGAAAGTGATATAATGATGGTGAAACGTTTCTTTTTGTGTTGTTTCCAAAACTCCATAGAAGCTTCTGGTAAAGTTGCCACCATTTTACTAGGAGTATGACTTGACTAGACTAGACTATGACTTGACTAGACTATACTGTGACTTGACTAGACTAGACTATGACTTGACTAGACTATACTGTGACTTGACTTGATGACTTGGTCGTCGGAAGGTGACTTGGTCGGTGGAAGTCGGAGTACTTGACTTGACACATGATATTACATTAATTACATGAGAAACTATCAATTGCTTGACACTGGCTAAATACACAAAAGTGTGGAGCCAAAACCAAACAAAAATAAAAGCTTAGTGCACACGGTGTTCTAATTTCAATTTACTTTATCCTCTAACGGTTAAAAATTTTGCTATTTTGATTAGATTTAATTTTGCTGGCTATTGCCCTCAGATATCGAAGAGCAAAATAAATACTCTCATAAATATATAAATACTCAAATTACGTGATTGCCCAAGGTATAACTTAAATTCCAAATAAAAATTAATATCTTATACGTAGTAGAGAATTAGTTCACCGCAATTTTATTTTTATATTTTATTTATTAGATTTTTAAGCAATATGTCAACAATCTCTGTGCTGTGGTGGTTGAGCAGGTCGGCCATAACCCGGAGACGGCAGTTTCGATTCCGCGGCAGGTCAAATATTTGTACACGAAAAAAAGCGCAAATACTTGTTCTGAGTCTGGATGTTGTGGGACCATAGTCTTCGTGGTTCCACACAGGGAATCCTAGTTAGGATACAGGATCTATGTATGTGACCGTTACACGTTATTATTATTATTAATATGATTATTATTATTAATACCTGTGTGCAAGGAACGTGTGTGTTGGTGAACATATGCTGCTAAAGGTAGCTGCAGGCGGCCTCTAGCAGCCGCGTACACACAAGACGGCAGCTCGGTAGATAGCGTTGGACCGTCGTCGTCAGACCCTTCTGCGTATGTGAACTTGAGCCCGGAGTAATCTAGCCGACGATTCTCACTGCACCACAAACGATAATTGAAAATAAATAACGCACACTTCCTTGCATATAATATTAAATAATCAATACACAACTAATAACACTAACACCTAAAATTAGGTACAAAAAAATTGTAAAACTTGAATAATCAATAATAGAATAGAATAGAAAAACATTTATTCAATACTTGTTTAAAATTAAAGTACAAAAACAGGTTAAATTTATACACATAAAATGTACATAATGAATAGAGATAAACAAGTATCGAATGGGCGTCGGCTCAGCATATTGCTGGTCATCAGAGACATCCAGCGCTGATTTTCAGCCTAGGCCCAGAGGGGGTGGAACCAATGCACAAATTCGAAAAATATATTTTTATTAATGTTTATTAATAAAAATAAATATTTAAAAAATGTCCGTATATTCTGGTTGACTTTTAAAGAGCTTGTCTTTTTGTATAATAACGCTGAATCAGTGCTATTTAACAAACTATTATTTTCCGAAACTGGCCTTTGATAAAATGTTTTTATGTTAAATGTCTTGCCCTTCAAGGTTTGAGATAAATATTCACAAGATTAATGCAAATTTTTAAAACATTCGTTTTATTGTTACTGAGAAATAAATAGAGATACAACGTCAACCAAAATGTCCAAGATAATTATTCCATAACAAAAATGGTGATTAACATATCCATGGTAGGCGTTGGAATCCATTGATTTCAACTAAATTACTATTTAATATAGGCACAGATTTTAAAATACATAATATATAGGTAACCAGGTACCTACAACCAAAAAGTGGTTATTCTATTAAATTCAAGTGCAAAAGCCATAACGTAAATTCAAAATGTGTTGAAGGATGATATCGTTATAAATAAATACGCCAGTTTTAATTTACTAACCTGAGCGGCGGCGATGTTGATGAGTCTGCTAGTTGAGCTCTAGCGCCAGACATAGTATTGAATTATAGGGCGTTTGACGCAGTAATTGCGCTGTCACTAACACAGATCTCCCGGAGCCAAGAAGACTGAGCCCAAACCTATTTGCGCTTGCTAATTTTATACTACCGAGGGGTGGTACTTTATGCTATAGCCCATTTACCCTGTGTTAAGCAACCCCCTCGTGTAACACATTTCAAATTAACACGCTGTGCCGATTGAATAGAGTACACATCTGTGCGGTAAAATTGGGGGGTTGTTTGACTGTGTGCGTTTCAACCCTGATACTGGAGGTGGTGCTTAGCAGAGAGAGGGTAAAAGGGGCGGAGTTTGTTGGTCACCACCGCAGAAGGTAGAAAATGTTTAATTCTGAATTCAATAAAAATTTCGAGTTTCTTTAGTGCATCCGTTTGGAAGCCACATATGCGATGATGCTCCGCAGGTCGGGCTGGGAATTTGAGTCACTCGCCTAGCGAAATTTGGCAAAGAAAGTCTTGTATAGTCATTACGATATTTTTACAAGCCTTTATTATACTTCACTACTTTATTACATTACAAAAAAACCATCAGTAGCTAGTTGGGTTTCGTTCAATAACTACCAATAATACCTACGTGAGGTATTATAAATTATGTTATATATATATATATATATATTCTACATAAGCTGTTTTAGTTGTTGAGGAGTTAGTGAATGATGTGACGAGCTAGTCGTTCACCTGATGTTAAGGGACACGGCTGCCCATAACAGAACAGTGTCACTCACACACACACACACAAAACATCCTGAGACATCAGCACAGTTTGTTAATAAGATTACTCGACTGTGAGATCAGATCATAAAGTCTCAATTGCCCAGTAATTTCACCAGCTACATTGCCCTTCAAACCGGAACACAGTAGCGCTTGCAGTGGTGCTTGGCGGCAGAATACCTAACTGGTAAAGCGGTGGTAGGTACCTAGACGAACTTTGCAGAAAAGTCCTACCACCTAGTAAATAGTTCCTTAAATGGTTTCCTTCACCGTTGTAATGTACAAGCGAACACAAATCCTTTTTTTATTTCGTGAAATATCGAATCCGTCCGTATCCGTTAAATTCGTCGTTTTCGACGGTAGCGGAATGCCAGATTCAGTGTGGCCCCGACCAAGTTTTTGTCGGAGAAGGTTGTTGTTGACAGCTCCCATAAAATGCACGCTCGGCTGTCATGTGCTCCCCCGCCGACCATACATTTTATAGCTTATTCCACTATATGGGTATGTGCACAACGGCATACCTTCCAGCTTCATAATACGGCACTTTTCAACTTCTATAGTTTCAGTTGAGTGTACTTAAAGTATTTGAATCATACAATTGAACCAATGAATAAATTTCAATTTTGATATAATCCTTAATTGTTGCTTAATTCTGTCCACGCGTTCATATCACATATTTCCCTGATATATGCAAGTTATAGGTTGTTACAATACATTTCGGTGTAGGTAAGCTAAAAGGAAATTACATACGACACCTTTTAACACTTCCCGATACTTAATAGAATAATATTATCAATAATAAAAAAGGCTTTTTACAAACAAACACAATTAAAAACCACTTACTTACTTAACAGTATGAAAGTACCTAAGTTTATACGCGAGACTGTGTACATTATTAAGATTTTAATGGCGGTGATAGTATTACACGATGTTACAATAAAATAAAAATAATGAAAGTGCATTAAAAATATTTCTTAGATAAATCTAAAATACAGCAACATAATGATAATGGGCCTATAATATACCACGGGGAAAAAACTAACACCAGCGTTCTGTTGTTTGTATATAAGTGAATGAAATTACCGAATCACCCTCTTACTTTTAGTTATAAACAAATAATTTGGCGACAACTATAATTTGGTGCTAATTCCGTTTCGGAAGCGCGGCCCTAGTCGACCCTGTAATTGATTTGTCGCGGGTCGAGCGGCGGTCACAGTCACAGCGCGCGCCCGCCACGCGACTTGCCACGCCCTCTAAGAATATGTTTGATAGTTTTTGCGTGAGATCTCTTGTCAGCTTGCATTTATGTTGTGGGTTGTTGCCGCTGTTGGTTGTTGCATCGACTTCGAATATCAATGTTAATAGGTTGAGCGTTCATTACTACAGAAAATCATTCACCTGGGTGATCGGTTAGGAATTATACCTATATTTCTTTCAGACCACCAGCTTTCCATCTAGATGGTCTGTTAGGAAAATTCTGTTCCTATCTAAGCTTTATAGCAGGGTGGTCTTTGAACTTTATTCTTTGTGATTTCTGAAAGGATTTTTTTATGTTAGTGAATGATGTGACGAGCCTGTTGTTCACCTGATGTTAAGCGACACGGCTGCCCATAACAGAACAGTGTCACTCGGAACTCTAAAATATAAAATTTCGCGTGACACACTTCGCACATCATCCTGAGACATCAGCACAGTCTGGTAATGAGATTACTCGACTGTGAGATTAGATTATAAAGTATCATTATTCCATATCCCAGTAATTTCACTAGCTACAGTGCCCTTCAAACCGGAACACAGTAGTGCTTCTACATTAATTTACTTCATTTTCATTCCTACAGTTCACTCAAATCATCCACCTGGGTGATCGTTTGGAATTATATTTCTTTCAGACTACCAGCTTTCCATCTAGATGGTCTGTTAGGAAAATTCTGTTCCTATCTAAGCTTTATAGCAGGGTGGTCTTTCAACTTTATTCTTTGTGATTTCTGAAAGGAAAAATTTATTGGGCAGTTCATGTAGTGGAATTAAGTTACTATGTTTGAAATCATAGGATAATAACTGCTAAGGTAAGTAAGTACTTACTAGCTGTCAGTTGATCAAACCATGTTCTTTGAAGATATCTAACACTCCTCAAGCACTAACAGCAGTATAGCGCACATAGCAGGATGTAGCTGTCACGGTAGGTATCGAAACCACGAGCTTAGGAGATAGATATCCCATATGGAACTCATCCCTGATAAACAGCTTAAGTGCCTATAATTATATCTTAATCAAGTTATTTTACTGAAGATCACAGGTAGTTGTTAAAATGTTCATATTCAGTCAGTCGGACTCAAAGATACAAAAAAAACCCATCAGTATAAAATGATAGCGATTTTAGTCACCCTGTGAAATAAATATAATATACGGGTATGGAATACACATACTTGTACTACTATGGAATACTTAGTACTTATCGAGGTACTTATTCAATATGAAAATTGAAACTAAAAATTTAGTAGCTTTACACTGAAAGTATATATATAAATAATAGGTCTTTACCTATGAAATTGCCGTATTGCAGTACAGACTTTTTCAAACAAAAAAAAGTTTTGATTGGCTATGAATTCTAAATTCAAATTAATTTTGTTTTAAAATTATGACATTCTATTTACAATATAAGTCTTTTGTTTATTGATTAGCGTTGTATTTTCATTACATTTCAACATTTTTCCTCATAATGGATACTTTGAAATTTCGTGTAATTATGGAATATGAGTTCCGTCGTGGCACCAACGCGGCACAAACGACACGTAACATCAACGACGTTTACGGAGAGAACTGTACAAACGAACGTACAACCCGTTATTGGTTTGCTCGGTTGCGTTCTGGGAATTTTGACTTGAAAAATGAACCTCGTGGTCGTCCGGAAACTTTGGTCAACAATGATGAATTAAAGGCGATTGTGGAAGCTGATGAATCTCAATCTACAGCTGAGCTGGCAGCAGCTTTTGATGTTAGCATCAAAACAATATTGGTCCATTTGCGACAGATTGGCAAGATAAAAAAGCTTGATAGATGGGTGCCTCACGAACTTAACGATCGCCAGCGCAACGTACGCGTCGAGACTTGCCTTGCGCTGCTTAACAGGCACAGAAATGAAGGAATTTTGAACCGAATTGTTACGTGCGACGAAAAATGGATTCTTTTTGACAATCGAAAGCGCTCAGCAAGTTGGTTAGATCCTGGTTCGGTACCACAGCAATGTGCAAAACGAAAAATGACCCCTAGAAAGGTGATGGTCACAGTTTGGTGGTCTAGTGCTGGTGTGATTCATCATAGCTTTTTACAAAACGGCGAGAGCATTACTGCAGATGTGTACATTGAAGAACTGACCACAATGATGGCGAAACCCGCACGTCTGCAACCAGCTTTGGTCAATCGGTCGTCTCCACTGCTACTTCACGACAACGCGCGACCCCATACTGCACAACAGACCGTCTCTAAGCTGCATGAGTTGGGTTTGGAAGCTCTCCCTCATCCGCCATACTCACCAGATCTTGCGCCTACCGACTATTACTTTTTCCAAAATTTGGACAACTTTTTAGCGGGAAAAAAATTCAATTCCCGAGAGGCAGTACAAAACGCCTTTGAAGAGTTTGTTGTCTCCCGTCCTGCTGATTTTTTCAAGAAGGGCATCCGTAAACTGCTACAGCGTTGGCAAAGATGCATTGATTGCAGGGGTGATTACTTTGAATAAAAGAAATAAATAAGTTCGAAAAAAAAAAATACTTTAACTTTTTTCAAACAAAACGGCAATTTCATAGGTAAAGACCTATATTATATACACACCGGCACAATAAGCGGAACACAAAAAAGGCTGTAGAACATCATCATTGGGATTTGAACGAATGGCAGCAGGTTCTCTTTACTGATGAGTGCAGAGTTCTTTTAAAACAGATCGATGGGAGACAGCGAATATGGAGACGCAAAGGAGAACGCCACATACAGTCTAATTTTGAACACACAGTGGCTTATGGTGACGGCTCGATTATGGTTTGGGGAGGGATATGTTTGGGAGCTCGCACGGAGTTAGTGATAGTCACAGGAGGGACCATGACAGCAGATCGATACATCAGAGACATTTTAGAAGAACATGTTGTACCATTTGCCCCATTTATTGTTGACGACTTTATTCTAATGCAAGATAATGCTCGTGCTCATAGTGCACAATCGGTACAGGCAAATCTGAGCCACGTAGGTATACCGGTGATGCAATGGCCAGCAAATTTCCCCGATATGAATCCGATAGAGCATGTCTGGGACTTGCTAAAAAGAAGGGTTAAATCCAGAATACCACCCCCCAAAAATCTGAATGAACTTGGAAACGCATTACTTGAGGAGTGGGAGCGGTTGCCTCAAGAAATCATCGATAACATAGACATCAGAGCAAGAGGGGGAAACACTCGTTATTAATTTTGCTTTAATTTTATAGTTAAATCATTTAATGCTTACTTTTTTTTATTTTTTGTGATGGTTCATAATCATCTAGAAATTTAACTTGTTTTAAATTTCTTTATTTTTCAATAAAAAATAACGAAGACTTTTCAAAGTCGTTGTTAAAAGATGTTAATCAATTTGTTATTTTGTGTCTAATTACATTTTCGTCAAATATATGCGTTATTATCTCATAGTCTCACTTTTTTTTCTGTTCCGCTAATTGTGCCGGTGTGTATATATATTAGGTCTTTACCTATGAAATTGCCGTTTTGTTTGAAAACAGTTAAAGTATTTATTTCTTTTATTCAAAGTAATCACCCCTGCAATCAATGCATCTTTGCCAACGCTGTGGCAGTTTATGGATGCCCTTCTTGAAAAAATCAGCAGGACGGGAGACAACAAACTCTTCAAAGGCGTTTTGTACTGCCTCTCGGGAACTGAATTTTTTTCCCGCTAAAAAGTTGTCCAAATTTTGGAAAAAGTAATAGTCGGTAGGCGCAAGATCTGGTGAGTATGGCGGATGAGAGAGAGCTTCCAAACCCAACTCATGCAGCTTAGAGACGGTCTGTTGTGCAGTATGGGGTCGCGCGTTGTCGTGAAGTAGCAGTGGAGACGACCGATTGACCAAAGCTGGTTGCAAACGTGCGAGTTTCGCCATCATTGTGGTCAGTTCTTCAATGTACACATCTGCAGTAATGCTCTCGCCGTTTTGTAAAAAGCTATGATGAATAACACCAGCACTAGACCACCAAACTGTGACCATCACCTTTCTAGGGGTAATTTTTCGTTTTGCACATTGCTTTGGTACCGAACCTGGATCTAACCAACTTGCTGAGCGCTTTCGATTGTCAAAAAGAATCCATTTTTCGTCGCACGTAACAATTCGGTTCGAAATTCCTTCATTTCTGTGCCTGTTAAGCAGCGCAAGGCAAGTCTCGACGCGTACGTTGCGCTGGCGATCGTTAAGCTCGTGGGGCACCCATCTATCAAGCTTTTTTATCTTGCCAATCTGTCGCAAATGGACCAATATTGTTTTGATGCTAACATCAAAAGCTGCTGCCAGCTCAGCTGTAGATTGAGATTCATCAGCTTCCACAATCGCCTTTAATTCATCATTGTTGACCAAAGTTTCCGGACGACCACGAGGTTCATTTTTCAAGTCAAAATTCCCAGAACGGAACCGTGCAAACCAATAACGGGTTGTACGTTCGTTTGTACAGTTCTCTCCGTAAACGTCGTTGATGTTACGTGTCGTTTGTGCCGCGTTGGTGCCACGACGGAACTCATATTCCATAATTACACGAAATTTCAAAGTATCCATTATGAGGAAAAATGTTGAAATGTAATGAAAATACAACGCTAATCAATAAACAAAAGACTTATATTGTAAATAGAATGTTATATTATTAAAACAAAATTAATTTGAATTTAGAATTCATAGCCAATCAAAACTTTTTTTTGTTTGAAAAAGTCTGTACTGCAATACGGCAATTTCATAGGTAAAGACCTATTATATTTAACGTTTATACATTATTTATCTATAGTAATAATATTATAAAGAGGAAAGATTTGTATGTAAGTATGATTGTAACGAATTGGTTTAAAAAAATACTGGACTGATTTTAAAAATTCTTTCACCATTTGAATGCTAAATTATCACTGACAAATATAGGCTATTTTATTGCAAGAAAAAAATGTTTATTCCAAAATATTTAAAACATTAATATCCACCCGTGCGGAGCCGGGACGGCCCGCTAGTTTCGAATAATTTAATACCTACCTAAGTTTAATTTCTCATGAGTCTTAATTTTCAAAACTAGATTATTTTGACCGCGTGTTTTACTAAACCGGTTGTGTTTAGTTAATTTATTTGCGTGCATATGCTTCGCTGAGATTATCCGGGGAGTGGTTGCACGTGGTGCTTTGTGGCGCGGCCGCGGCGCGTGGCGGCCCGCTGCGGCACGCGGCCGCCAAGTGCCCGGAACGAGTGGCGATGACGAGTGACGCCTTCTGCAAAACTGTTTTTCTGACTGCACTTAATTAATCCGAATCGACAAATACCACTTATTAACTACCAAATTATGATAGGAAGAGATTTTAAACGAGATCCGGGTGGTGCGACTTCCGCCGAAAGTGGTCCTATAATATTTTCAAAAACATTACAATTTAAATAAAATTTTATTAATAATAATATTCATAAAACAAATGCACCAATAACTAAATAACTTAAATTAAAAAATTATAGATTTAGAGAAGAAAAAAAAGTGCTTATCTACTATATATAAAAATAAGTCGGATTTTCCTTCCTGACGCTATAACTCCAGAACGCACGAACCGATTTCCACGGTTTTGCATTCGTTGGAAAGGTCTCGGGCTCCGTGAGGTTTATAGCAAAGAAAATTCAGCAAAAATTCAGGACAAACCAACATTTTAAGTAGATGGCGCCGGTGCGTGATGCATTGTTTTTCGTATATTATAAAATGTTTAATAAATAAACGTCCACCCGAGCGAAGCCGGGACGGGCTGCTAGTTGCTTATATACGACTATTACTTGACCAGCCCCGTCTTCGCACGGTTGAATTAAAAAAACGCGGTCGAACGTGATAAACATATCCTATGTCCGTCTCCTGGTTCTAAGCTACCTCCCCACCAATTTTCAGCCAAATCGGTTCAGCCGTTCTTGAGTTATAAATATTGTAACTGACACGGCTTTCTTTTATATATATTTTATATAGACTTGTTGACCCGCCCCGGCTTCGCACGGGTGAATTAAAAAACGCGGTCGAACGTGATAAAAATATCCTATTTCCGTCTCCTGGTTCTAAGCTACCTCCTCACCAATTTTCAGCCAAATCGGTTCAGCCGTTCTTGAGTTATAAATAGTGTAACTAACACGACTTTATTCTATAATTTTTGAATGCAATAAATAAATAAATAAATTAATAGATTTTTTTATGGCAATGCTTGGCCTGACTATAGGAGTTACCGCCAGTTATAGTAACTAATAAATACTAATTGTAGCATGTAATGGTAAAACATGGGTTTCGTGAGCTCTCTAAACTCCCTATCTAAAAATCTAGTTGAGTCAATAGCCTGGAAACCGAATCGCTCCTATTGTGATCACCCCAACCCGTATTTGACTGTCTGTTTGTTTTTGTGTTACGCAATTATTAACGAGTCCTTGCCAGATTCGGTTTATCACTGAACACTGGTTCTCAAAAATAATTCTAATTTAACAGAAAATAATATCTATTGTATCGCTTTTTCATAACATGGGTAAGTAATATATAATACCAAAGCGATAATTGTAAAAGAATTAAATTAAAAAACGAGACCACACGACTGCAGTAAAACTTCTTTAGGTTTGCTCCATCTATCGGCTGGTATAACTTTGTTTAATGTTAATGGCGCCTGTGTAAATCTTGACAATTGTCATTTTACGGGACATACCAACATAATAATACAAATATTTAACTTTGTTATGTTGACAATGGAGATCTACGTGAATGAACTTCAACTTCCGCTCGCCGTATTCACCAGCTTACCCAGGTCAAGCGTGACGCAGTAGCTAAACTAAGGAAGTTATACTGCAGTCGTGTGGTCTAAAGCACACAATTTTTTTTTTAATTCGGTGTACTTTTAAACCCATATTTAAATGTTATGTAAACATGTGACTCTTTTTTTTTATCTATTCGAATCAAAATGTTGAGATCCATACAAAACGTCCCCACTCGCATGTTTGTGACAGGGGTTAACCACTGTCACACGAGCAGACCCGCGGATGGCCACTAGTCGCGCGGCGCACGCCACGGCGCGCCGCGCCGTCGCCGTTGCTGTGATGTGTGGGAACTAACTACACGATATTAATAACCCAAAATGACCCCAATTGCTTGTTCACTGTGTTAAATTGATTTGCTGAGCATATTGCACTTTTCGAGTACATTTGAATCTGTCAGTACTTGTCTACCATCGATTGGTATTTTAAAAAGTAAGTTTGCTTTTATACCGTCTTAATATTTATTTTACTTCAGTACACACAATTTAAGTTCCTGGGTAAATATACGATAAGCGTGAAAGCTGTCAAATCTCTCTTACTTATTTGTTACTCAGAAACGGCTGAAGATAATATGCTGAAAATTCAAACAATCACATCCATCAATTTGTATAAAATTTTGGTCGTCATCAAAACCTGCCTATAAACTGGAAATGTTGTATAAATAAATGTGATATCATATCCAAAGTGGAAAGCTTTATCCGGGGGATAAATGGCGGGAGTAGCGTTTATAGATTTCTCTACCGTATTGTTGCCAGTATGAGAAAATGTAACTAAAATGACATTAAATACTTCAATATCTTGTTCAGTCCATCAAACCATCGATAATCGTTCGGCTAAATATACCGGGACTGAAGACAATATATACAAATTAAGATTTTTTTTGCTTTTCTAAAATATAGAAGTCAACTCTATGATGGCAAACTGTGGAGAACCTTTCATACAATTTGTATCAAAAAAACCCTTTAAAGTAAAAATAAGTTTGTCGAGTAATTACTTCATTCTATAGATAGTTATCACGGCTGTACACAGGTAAGAGATATCGGAACCCTCGGGAGGCTAGTTTCACACGTTTGCCATCTCTTATATTTGAGTTTCAAGAAGAGACCATAGAAATGCAGTCATCATTTCTATGGTCACTTCATGGCAAACTGGCTGCTTCTTTATATATGAAGTGAAAAATTTACCTAACGTCCTACATTAACTTTGAGATAGGTAGATGTAAAATAATTATTATAAAAAAGCCACCAACGTGAGCTCAATTTCCTTAATTCCATGCTGAGAATGGTAGCATTCCAAGTTTCATTGGGTAGATGTATCTACATCTTATAAATACGTAATCATTGTTGGCGTCTGCCGCTGCATGCCTTCTGCCGTCTGCCGCGTCCATCGAAATCGTACCTTTAGGTACATACCATTCTTCCGAAAAAGTGAAAATGTTCTAATACATAGGTGGTAAGTACCTATGTATTAGAACTCACAAGGTATCCTCACACAAATGTATATGAATTTTAATTTAAAGTAAATATAACACGGAATTTAGAACACTATCTTCACGGGTATTAATATGCTTGAAAATGTTTGTGACAGACAGTATTAGTCGACGTCATCTCGGCCTTGTTCAGAAAGAATACGTTTTATTTTCAACAAGGTGTCCATGTTGTGCACCAATCGTGGAATTAAGTACTTAGCCAAGCTGATTTTTAAGCCCCAGGTATTGGCAGGTGCCAGCCTTTAGGTCTCGTATCAGTTTCAGTCTAGGCGTTACATCTTTAGCTACAACTAATACAAAGAACGTACTTTGTATGGTGTGGCGCCAGTGTGGCGATGCAAGTTGAATCTCACAGCATCATCCATTCACAATTCCAAATACAATGTCATAATAAACGAATGTCAAATCACTGACCATATAGAAATACCGCGACCAACTACTCGTATGTCTTAACTAAACATTCTGTGTCATCGGAGTACCTACTAATTACTCAGGTTGGTTTATAAGGAGTTATAAATTTATTAATTATTATTGTTAATACTATCGCAAAGGTCTTCCTTTTCATATTTTATTTTATCTAAAGTTATATTAATTATATTGACTAGTAAATGACCAGAAGTTGCATTGGGAAAAAAAAGCATCGCTTAAATATTAACTTTATAGATAACATTGTTAAAAATATTTATAATACAGTTATGTTTAAGTATAAGTATACTTAAAACTAAAAAAATATAACTAGTTTTATTATACTTCAACTTAAAAGTATAAGTATAATAAAACTGTTAAATCGTCCAAATTACATAAATAACCTTTTGTAACTGACATTTGTTGCGAAATAAACTTATTTTTATTCTTATTTGCAATAAATTCTTTTGACTTGGATTTTGACTCAAAGTCGTCATAACATTTACTGAATATCCCTAAATTATGAGAACTACCTAATCACGATCACTTTTAGGTTTGTTTACCATTTAGCAATACCTAACATAAACAACAAAGACCTAGTAGCCTGAATTAGAAACTTGATTTAATGTAGTAGTGACCTCGTGATACATTTATAGATACTTTAATAGCGTATAATACATATTCGCAACCGTTGTTGCAACCACTGACTTTACATAAAAAATCTTTATCGAGCGGGCATGAATATTGAATGTAGGCCTTCGTGACATGACATCATTAAAACTGGACATGAATGGGACGCGATGGGACATGAACACGGGACAGTAACGGGATAGAAGTGGGAAGAGATCAGGAGGATTCGGGACAAAATCGATATCAGTGGGGACAGGAACATTAATCGCAGTAACTCTAATTCGAACGACCGAGGTCGTGAGCAGCAGCTAGTACAAAAACAACAGTTAGTTAGTTATAAATATGTTTGAATGTGATAATTTAACCCTCTTATCTATAATATATAAGAGAAAGTCGTGTTAGTAACACCATTTATAACTCAAGAACGGTGGAACCGATTTGAAAATTGGTGGGGAGGTAGCTTAGAATCAGGAGACGGACATAGTATTTTTTCCGCGTTTTACTAATTGACCCGTGCGAAGCAACTAGTTATTTATAAACGGCTAAACGCTCGATTTACCTGGTTGTCCCGGAAAGAATAGGATTGCCCCATCTCCTCGGCGGCTGGCTAAGAGTATATCTAGGGATTGGGCAGCATCATTCTCATCGGTCTGCAACTCGTGCCAAGCGTGGCGATTGTTGAAAATCTTTTAGTGTTGGAGGCCTATGTTCAGCAGTGGACTGAGCTGATGATGTGCCGTGCCCGAAGAGCTAACTGAACTTCTATATTTATCTCGCTTTCGCGTTTGGCCTTTCTCGTCGGCGAGTAGTTGACAGAACATTTAATTTCATAGATTTTGTTTATAGAAGGTTTAGAATTTATAAAAAATATAATTTGCAATCATACTTTGATATCTAATTTCTGGGAAGTAATGGCCTTGCACACGCGTTGCACAAAGCAAACTGTGGTTTAAAAATTATACGACATAATGTGTAATAAAAATTGTAGTTAATTATATTTATTATTTGTAACAACCAACACACTAAAACTACTAACATCTAATCAGACTTGGCGTCCACGGGTTTCTCAGGCAGTCTGGTTTCTTCGACAGCCAGATCGGTTTCGCTTGACCGCTGCTCCACATACTTGTAGCGGAAAGCCATGGCCATGAATATCAGCATGTCGATCAACATCAGCCCGGCGAATAGGAAAAACTCTTTCCACTGAAAAAGAAGAAAATATAGTAATAGATATACACATCGGGCGTGCAAATACCACTTTCGACCGACCGACGATCGACACCCGCATGGTGATTAGTGTGGTATATTGAAATATAGGCATTTACCTTTAAAAATGCCGTTTTTAAAAAACCGAATCGTAATTTACTTTTGATTTCTTAAAAAAAATGCGTAAACCGACTTCAGTCGCCTTAATTTCATGATGAAAAATACTTGGATGTTATTTAAAAACAATGTACTGAACCGATTTTGATAATTTTTCTTAGAGACCAATCTGAAAAAAAATACAACAGCACTGAGAGATCACCTCCGTAAGAATGCTTTTTATGAGAAAACTTTTTATTAGTGCGAAGTGGTTGCTCACTATGATGATGATCCTCTAAGAACTTTTGAATTTTATACTTAAAGTTTTAAAAGGCGTTATCTAGCCTGTAAAACGTATTATCTGATTACTAATTGTAAGATAACATAACATAACTCTAGCTCTCAGTTGTAGTTACCTAAGTAATATGTAATATTTAAATAATGAATTAAAGTAATAAATGAACCCTTGTTCAAACAGAACACTTTTTAGGAGATAAAGTCTGAGAATGGTTTCTAAGTTTGGCCCGTAGATTCATCATTTCTCAGTATTTGATTAAGGGTTAAATAAAATGTTTACTCACTATAAATACACTGGGAATCATGTTGAACAAACTAGAATATACGTCAGCTAAAATTTTACAATCTTTGACATTTATATACGTCCGTATCATTGTTCCTAGACGCCCACATTCTTTGGGCACTTTCATTCTTAATGTATATGTATGAATATGTCATCGGGAAACATATCCATCGGAAATGCCGCGAACTAGAAGCATCCTTAATGATATTAAAAGATGGAATATAACTAACGGTAAGACTTTGTTGCAAAATTTGTCTAGGCACCACCGCTTTGCCAGTTATTCTACCGCCAAGTAGTATGCAAGCACTACTGTGTTCCGGTTTGAAGGGCACTGTAGCTAGTGAAATTGCTGGGCAATGGAGACTTTATGATCTGATCTCACAGTCGAGTAATCTTATTACCAGACTGTGCTGATGTCTCAGGATGATGTGCGCAGTGCAGTGTCGCTCGAAATTCTATGTTTTGGGGTTCCGAGTGACACTGTTCTGTCATGGGCAGCCGTGTCGCTTAACATCAAGTGAACGACTAGCTAGTCACATCATTCACTAACTTAAAAAAAATGGAAGTTGATAATATAGCCAGGTGTCACCTCAATAGCTATCGACCTAACTCGGCGACCAATGTACACACAGAATAGATAGATTTAACTCTTTGAAACAATTGAAAGTAAATCGATCACATCACAAGCATTACTAGCTGTAGAAATGTTGAGTTGAGTATCTAGATTCAAATAACCTGTTCAGCCTCGTAGTTGAGCTATTATGCTTATAGTAATTGACTATCCACTATCTTTGCTTATAGTCATGCTACACAGACAGGTGAGAGCAGATAAGATAGGCAGTTTAAAAATCAGACGAAGTCTGTTGATCCGTTGATGATTGTGATAAGTTTAACACATTCCGGTTTATTTTATGGCAGTAATAATTATAAGTAGTTAGTGATTTAGTACATTTTTTAATACGTGAAAAAATACATATTGTAAGAAAAGAAGTCTCTTCGTTTAATGGCTTCCTATCGCTCTTTAGTGATAATTCAGCCAATGTCAAGTAATGATTTTTTGTATAGTTATGTCATTACATATCATTACATGTCATGTCAAACCTAATTTCGTCAGTCAAAATGCCACAATAAAATAGTGAATATTTTACTGAAGGCTCTAGGAAGCCTTGAAGAGAAAACAAAAAGGCATAAAACTTGGAACCATTTGTCAACACTCGTGCACGTTGACGAACAGTTAACGAATAATAATCCACCATTATCACACATTAAAATTCAAAAATACACGTGTTATGGAAATAAGTTCAAAATCCTCAACCGTTATTTTCAGATTCTTTTCAACGAATCAAAAAAAATACATTCGTATCGAGAAATGGTTTTATCGATATCTCTACATAAGGTGACACTAGGTATTATATCTAAAAGGTTGTCTGGAAGAGATCGCTCTAAGCGATAAGACCGCCTGTTGTACTAGTACTAGTTTATTATGTAAGTTTTTCATTTGTAAATTGTTTTCTTTTTTACGGTGTACAATAAAGTGTTTATCTATCTATCTATCTATATCTATACCTATTATAGACTACAATATGACATTCAAAACATCGACCACGCATTTGAACACGACATCGACAGTGGTCTCGTGAAAGTAGGTTGCATTTTTCCATTCTCAGACGATGATTGTACTCAACTGTAGTCATTGTTTGTATCATAAAAGCCGTTTTTACGTTACTGTAGATACCTACCTTTATATTTAGAATGCAGGGTTTATGTAGATTGTGTTTAGTTTACATAATTATTGAAGTAAAACTTCTTTACGCTCGCTTGACTTGGGGAGTAAGCTGGTGAATTCGAGGTGAACGGAATTTGAAGCTATTTCACGTAGATCTTCATTGTCAACATAACAAAGTTAATCGTTTGTATTATTATGTTGGTACGTCCGGTAAAATGACAATTTGCAATTGTTCACATGGCAAAATTAGAATTAAATAAAGCAAAAAAGTTATACCGGCCGATATATGAAGCTAAGCTAAAGTTTTACTTCAGTCGTGTGGTCTAAAGCACACTCGTATTTTTATTTCATTAAATGTTTCCCCAATTTTTATGCCGCACGGAGGAGCACGGTAGCTGTACAATACTAGGTAGGTATTGTCACTAGATAATAAGTATGTATATAAACAAACAAGCTTCTGCCCGCAGCTTCGCCCGCGGCGTGGCCTGTGGGAAAATAATTCAACCACCCATTTCACCCACTTAAGGGTGGAATTTCGAAAAATCCTTTCTTAGCGAATGCCTACGTCATAACATCTACCTGCATGCAAAATTTCAGCCCGATCCGTCCAGTGGTTTGGGCTTTGCGTTGATAGATCACTATGTCAGTCAGTCATTCACCTTTGAGTTATACATATTTAGAAGATTTACCTAATCTGACCACAGCACGAATCGATTATTACATTATATCTATATTAGGGAAATTGCCTGTAGATATTTAGTAATTCTTTATTTAATAGATAATGGATTAATTGACATACCTTAGTCATAGCACCTATACAATTACGTAGCGTGCTTGTTCAGCAGAAGGTTCTACGAATTTAGAATGATTCAGTGTATTGTTTAATGGCACTAACTCCAAAATTTACAATATGTTTACAAATTAATCGTCTCGTTCGGGTCGTTTGAAAATGTATCTGTGTATATAAGCTAAAGTGGTTCAAAGCGTAGTTGATTATATTACCTGAGCGTCCATAAAGTTTCCTTCAACGATGAGTACGACGAGCAAGTTTCCAAAAGCGACAGTGAGTAACCATACGGACTGCAACACTGATTTCATGGTGACTGGCGCCTGCGTGAACGAGAACTCCAGGCCTGTCACCGAGAACATCACCTCGCCCATCGTCATCACAACGTACTGCGGCACCAACCATAAGATATGAATGCTGTTCGGCGGGGTTATCGTCACCACATTTGCTACCTGTCATGAGAAAGATAATGCGTTAATACTACAATTGGTTACTATAACAATGATATTGGCTATTTTAAGGTGACAGCCATAGCTCCATTTAGAATAAGCATTTAGATTAAGCGTAGCCTTGGCAAGGTGTATATCTCCACAATTAAATAATCTAATATTGTTCTTGGCCAAAGCGAAATGTTTTCAATACTAGATTTTGGCATGAAACTGAAAATGAAGGATATAAAACCATTGCAAGAAATTACATTCGCCTTGTTTACGTAAAGTACAAACGTCCACGCTACTAAAAAAATATTTTTGGGACCAGTAAAGAGTTCCATATCCGGACTTCCTTTACAGCTAAGTCAATACAACATGGTTTAATAAAGAGAAGGTTTCTTGATGATCGATGATGGGAAAGATAGGCATCCTTGTGTAATGAGATAAACCGCTCTATGACCGAGCGAACTAAGTGAGCGATGTCTCTATCTACTTCAACGCGCGGCTTTCATATTCTGTACGGATGTTCTTACTGGCGTCGTATTTTTCAACAAATCATGACGAATCTTGGTTCATACGAGTATCTTACATTAACTGTGTAAAAGCACTTTAGCAGCAGTTAAGAAAAAATTGCGAAATCGTTTCAATGAGCCTTACATAGATTTTTAGATTGTATTTTTGATTAAGAACCCTAAGTTAACCGGTGACGTTTCGAATAATCATTAATTAACAACTAAGAGACCTTGGATAAAACGACTGTCAAACTTTATTCCCAAAATTCTAGCCTTCTTGCAATATCAATACTAGCAACAAATATACAAAATACTAACAAATACCTACTAGCGTCAGGGCTTTACGTAAAAAAATACGGAAAGGTACCTCGACAAATATAACTCGTACAAGCCGCGTTAACCAGGCTAACCTTGAGAGCTTGAGACCATGCGTGTACATACTTCCTACCTATGTTTTCATTGGATTTATTGTCAGACCAGTGCCTTGCTATTGTTGACGGCATTATACTTTTTCTTCTGATGTATGTACAAGTACCTACTCTAGAATTGTGATGTGACGTTCTATAAAAGAGCGAGGAAAGCATTATTCTATTCATATATCACACTAATATTATAAAAGTGAAAATTTGTATGTGTGTATGTGTGTATGTGTGTATGTTTGTTACTCCTTCACACTCAAACGGCTGAATGGATTTGGATGAAATTTGGTACCAAGATAGCTTATACACTGGATTAACATATAGGCTACATTTTATCCCGGAAAAGTGAAATTTTGCCGTGGGACGAGCTAATAATTAAAATACTTTTTATCTGCGGGTGAAACCGCGGGGCGCATCTAGTCATTTATAATTATAAATATATTATATTTTATGTGCTCATCCCGCTAGTAATTGCTATAATGAAAATTGTCGACTATCTACATAATTTATTTGTTCTTTACTTCCAGTAAGATAAATAAAAATGATATCACCAAAGAGAATGTCTCTGTGGCTATAAAATGTCATTGGATAGTTTATGATGATACAATTCTGTAGCGACTTGAATAAAACTTCATTAAAATGTCAGTTATGTATAATAATATAAGTATCATTTACCAGCAATAACTATTATAACTCGTATTTAAATCAATATACGTTCATTGGTTTTATGACGTACCTACTTATAGGTAATTTTCAATATGTTTTTATTCTGCATACGAGTAGAGAGTAACATGAAAGCAAAAATAAACCTTATCGCCATGTCAGTTTAAAAACAAATGGCCAATTAGCGTTGGTATTTACTTTCTAAAATATTTGCATTCATTTGTTTGTACAATTGGATGAAACTTAAATATTATATTAAGTAATCATTATCCACTTATACTTATCTATTATACCTACTTATATTATATAATGTGGCCATATTTTGACTTAATCTATTTAGGAGACCGATCAGCTGATGGCTGGTGTAAGGTGTAAAGTATTTGTTATACTTATATTCTCTACTATTATTGTTATTATTAGTAGAATGACCTCTGATTCTGTTGGTACGTAACTGTGCCTCCTGCGTTGTGCATTGTGGGTTCGATTCCCATCTAGGACTAACATTTGAAATACATATAAAATCTTTTACATAATTAGTCTTTTGAACATAAAGATTTTTGCTCTGTGTAACCGTAAAATGGGCCTCCACATTAGAGGACCATTTTACGGTTTGAAACATTTTAAAATGCAGAATATCCAACCTTCTTACTAGAAAAATAATCAAGAAAAAAAGAAAAATATCAAATCACGATATACATATTTGACTGGCCCGATAGCTCAGTTAGTAGTAATAGTGCCTTTTGAACTATGGGTTGTGGGTTCGATTCCCACTCAGGACAAACATTTGTGTGTTGAACATAGGTGTTTGTTCTGTGTCTGGGTGTCATATTGTATTCTATGTATGTATTTACAAACAAAAAAGTATCTAAGTATTGTATCAGTTATCTGGTTCCCATAGCACAAGCTTTGCTTAGTTTGGGGCTAGATGGCGTTGTGTGAGATGTCCACACATATTATTATTATTATTATATATACCATTACAATTTATAGGGTATCACATCACATGATTGTAATGTAATGTTGCGTGCTGTGATATAGACTGTTTGACTCAGCATATTGAGGTGTCCTAATAACTGATTATGATTATACATAGATGTATATAAATAAACTTGTACTTACAAATATCCCATTAGTGTCATTGTAAGCGTTTACGGTGTATACTGCGCCAGCTTGAAATTTGAAGTCGGTCAATACAGTTTGTCCATCTAATTGAAGATCGCCAGAACCTTTTGATATTGTAAACTGCGATCGGTTACTGCTATTAGTAGACAATTTGGTTCTCATTTTTGAATCAGTCATTGTGATTACGGCGTCGTCTTCGCTGTTGACTAAAAATCTAAAAAAAAAAACCTGCTAAGTATAAAATGAAAAAACGTATTCCGTTAAGAATTACAAAAATGAATTTAAAATAAGTTACAAATTATGTACATATTACTGCAGTGTAAATTATAGGATGAGACCATTTTACACTGTTTGAAAATAGTTTAAGATTAATTGGAGAAGATTCCTATAAAATTAGGTTTTTTGACTTTTTGGGTGGGACAGATGGCAGAAGGGTAAGAGATATACCTCAAATAGGTATATTAGTATATATGCGTTTAGCATTGAGCTCAATAATTTTTTTTAACATCACTATCATCTATTTTTTATTAATTTCTTTAAATTTTATAATTTATACTCGTATCGTATTGCTATAATTTATAAACATTTGACAGATGACTGATTTTAATTGGCGATTGTTTACAGGACGTTTGAAACACGAATTAATTCTGCTGCAAAAGTTAATTAAATTACACGGCTATGTATCGAGCGGTCGTGAGTATATTATACGCGCTAGTTCTTGGGAATGCCTATCACATCGAAGTGGAAGTGAAGCAAGGCAAACTGTTGGGCACGAGAGAACAGACAGTTTTCGATGAGAAGCTCTATTTCGCGTTCTATGGCGTCCCATACGCTCAGCCACCTATAGGAAAACTAAGATTTAAAGATCCCAAGTCACCAAAAAAATGGGATCATCCATTAGATGCTAGAACGCAATATCATGGAGCGTGCGCTCAATCACATATTGTTCATAAGCATGGCTTGTACGGTTCCGAAGATTGCCTTTACCTCAATATTTATACGCCATCTATTCAAAAGAGTGGTAGCATACCAAAAGCAGCGATTGTTTGGTTTCATGGGTACGCGTTCACGTCAAGTTTCAGTCATATTTATGGACCAGACTTTTTTATGGACAACGACGTGATTTTCATTACAGCCACTCATAGAATAGGCGCATTCGGATTTTTAAAGTTGAACGACACAGATTCACATGCAAACATGGGACTAAAGGATATTGTTATGGCTTTGAAATGGATACGTAGAAATATTGATAAATTTGGTGGTGTTAAGAACAATATTACTGTAATGGGCAGCGGTAGTGCCGCTACTTATCTCACATTGCTGTTGGCGACGGAACAAAGCAAATTGTTTGCTAAAATGATATTACAGAGCGGGGCTATGTTTGCATCCCCTTTATTTCAAGGAGATTCGGTTTTAGAAAGGAGTAAATTAGAAACAAATCTTAAATTAAAAGGATACAAAAGCATATTAACTGCGCCAGCGAAGGTTATTGCAGAAATGTCTAAAAAGATATATACTCGCATAGACTTAATAAACACTCAAAGACAGTTGGTCCCATTTTTACCAATTTTAGAAATGGAATCGAACAAATCTTTGCTAACCAAACATACTGCAAATTTTTACGAAAATGTTAATGTGAAAAGTAAGCCAATGTTAATCGGATTTAATACCCAGGAAAGCATATCAGATGTTATTCCAATTCTACGCAATCCACAGCATCTAAAACTGTTTGCAGTTCGCTTCATGTTCATGGTTCCATTTTCAGCCGGATGCAAGCACAAACATATGTCACCAACATACAATAAAGTAGCGGAAAAAATAAAAAAACACTATTTCAAAGGAGGTATATCCGAAAAATCAATTGAAGACTTCCTGAGATATACATCTGATTTGATAATTTATCCAATTTATCATTTTATCCAAGAGTATTTAAAAGTTAATAGAAGTAGAATGTTCTTTTACAAGTTTAATTATAATGGTAACTTGAATGCAGTGAAGGCCACTTCGATCACCGGAGTGAATATTAAAGTACGAGGTGCAGCGAGCGGTGACGAAATATGTTACATGATGAGATGCGAACCGATTTGGGAAAACTATGTTAAGGTGAATCGAGAACAAAATACAGACAAATCTTTCATCAAACAAATAACGGAATTGTGGGCAAATTTCGCAAAGTTCGGTGATCCTACGCCGAGCCCATACAAGAGAAATGTTACATGGCCGCCAACTACTATAAAAGACGACAACGTATTATACTTAAGCCGGGCAATAAAGTTGTTGGATAGTAAACCGGAAAGGATAATGTACAAATTTTGGAAAGACATCTATAAACAATATTACGAGCACTGCAGCGATCATGACGAGTTGTGAAATGAATGACATTACCTGATGCGAACACCATCCACAGGCTTGTCGTTGTTGTCGGTGAAATTGTACACGCCACGATCAGAGATGAAGTAAGAATTGGCAGTTTTGTTTGTTAAATAGAATATTCCTGTATGAGCGATGCCTTCACAAACTCCGTCGTTTCCAATAAGCGAGTAAGGCAGCTCTCTAAACTTCGATACGTCAACGTTTAAGTGTTCGTACATCGACAAGGGGCCAATATGTATTTCTCCAGTTGCATTACCGCTGTGGTCGAGGGTCTTCAGAGTGAAGTTGCAATTATGTCCGTTGTACACTCTCAGCTGAGAGTAACCATCCACTACAGGTGTGCCGTAGGTAGGCTACATAGAAACATAAGGTTAGCCAATTAGATTATTACAAATATACGCTATAACTGTAGCATAACTGGCGTCGTGAAATTGATTATGAGTATTATGACTGACAATAATCGGGTAAATACTGGCTATTAATTTATCAAATGTAGGCGGCAAATCGCCCTTCCGAAAGCTTTCCGGGTGTTCGCATTTTTTTTATGTCACGCACATAGATCCTGGACCCTAACTAGGATTCCCTGTGTCTAGCGACCCAGGAACTACGAGGACCATGATCCCACAACACCCATACTTAGAAAAAGTATTTGCTTTTTACATTTTTCTATGCACAAATACTTGCCCTGCCACGGGAATTGAACCCGCCGATTTGATTTTCGTGACTAGTTACAAGAGAGAAAAAACAATTCATTGCTCAAAAGTAGTCACGAACTGAGAAATTTTATAGCATGACTGTGATGTTTTTAATATTTTATAAGCCTCAAATTCTCTATACTTGAGTATTTTTATATTTTTTTTACTACTTCTATTTTTATTTTCTGATAACATAAATGTATATACAGACAATGTATGATCTGTATGACAGTATCGCGTGCTTGACAAGAATATCAGCTTAATTTTCCCGATTAATCCCACTGATTCAAATTTTTCATTTATTATAAAAATTATTAATAAAGACAATTTAGTAAGACAATATAAATATTCTAGTATGAATAGCAGTAGCTTTATAGTAGCAGTATTTTTGAATGTTTAAAGTATTGTAACCATTTGTGATGAGTTGAAGACTTAATCAATGAATTAATAACAAAGCAAACGCTTTATGTAATTGTATGATTTGAGTAGTTATTGATTTAAGCTCCATTAACATATCCAATTAATCCAGTAGATAACCTAATCCCTCGGTGGGTTATTCGTACTTAGAAAAAGGCTTTCTGCTAACTCGTAGTTTTAGTAATTTAAATCTGTGAAGTTCTGCAAATAATGTTCTTTTTCCTTTTAAGAATTGTCGGTATTGTCACTTAATGAGTAAGGGTCGGGATCCTTTCGACTTCGGAGACTTTTGATGCCGAAAATGTAAGCTTCTAATAACATTTTATAGGTACTCGTTGCTGATTGCGAAAAATGTGCGTCTTGGTTTCGATACAATATGTTGTAATTTAGTAAGAATTATAAACGCAACCATAAAAACTCGGGTGTAAATAGTATTGGCTTTGTGTTATCTCAACTGTACTGTTTATGGTTTGTCACAGACACAGCGCAAATAAATACAGACCAGCAAGTTAAGTTCCACGATTCCTGATATAACGAACGCGGCAGCCGCTAGCATGCCTCCCCAGATCATTTTGTGCAAAGGTTTCCGTATGAGCTTGCACCAATTCATAAACGGGTATATTGCCTGGAACAATGAGTTAGTTAAAGTAATTTTTTTAGGGTGAATCCATAATACAATAGTCGCTAAAACATTGAAGAGTAGGTAAATACACAGAGAAGGAAAGAAAATTTATTACGTTCACTGTCACGATAGAGATGCTGGGAGGTAATAGGTACAGAAGCTGTATTTCACAAAGTCATTTAAATAAATAACGACTCTTAATACAACGCCATTAAGTGCAGTTCAGCTCTATAAGCCCACCCTAAACAGGTCATCTCTTTAATCCCTTTCTCTTTCTGTCGCCATAGCTGAGTCTTGGGCCTGTCCCGTCTACTTGTAGATTTTTAGCACCCAGGCCTGATAAAACATTACTTACCACTTCAAACAAAGGAATGAAGATGAGAATAAGCAGCGGGTTTAGGACCTGCATTTGGTCGGCCTTAAGAGTCCAACCCAAAATATCTTGTTCCATCCGGTCGGCCTGGAAAGTCCATCTTGAACCCTGGGCGTAAAATGTTCTATTGTAATATTATATATCACAAAACCCAAGTCTTGTGAAGAAAACACAAGTTAGCATTGTTCATATTTATTTGACTTAAATACAGTTTTTATATTTTAGTTGATATTTTATGAAAATATTAGGTATATAGTTTTTAGTTACTCATTTGAATAAAACATGAAATCTACTTGAAGTAGTTGACTGAGCGGAGCGTACAAAGTGTCTTTGCTTCAACTCGTAAACTCACATAAACATTGGTACTCAATTCTAAACAAGTTTTTTTTTTGTTTTGGCTCCACACTTTTGTGTATTTAGTCAGTGTCAAGTGATTGATAATTTTTCAAGTCAAGTCACAGTCCAAGTCATCAAGTCAAATCATAATCTAGTCTAGTCTAGTCAAGTCATACCTACTCCTAGTAAAGTGGTGGCAACTTTACCAGAAGCTTCTATGGAGTTTTGGAAACAACACGAAAAGAAACGTTTCACCATCATTATACCACTTTCCCACACTCATGCCTGTAATGCAGCACTTAACGAATAAAATGCCACTAATTTTATGCACTAACACTGAAAATAACACAAATTTTGGAAAATAATACAATGCGGTGACGCAATCTTTTTCGCTTTCCCGCCAAAACTTTCAAACAAGTATTTTAGTAACCTGACGTAACTAAGGGTTTATGTCTGTGTATTTAAATTTTTATTTTTTCTCTTTTGACATGACGCTGGCAAAAATGTGATAAACAATTGCCATTTTAACAAACTACAATAAGATGGTTGCATGTCTATTTCAGGACTGAGCTAATTTCGGAATGTCCTAATACTCAATGCTTTATTAGATTCTTGTCTCGTATCGTTTTGTGCAAAATAAGTTTTTATTTATTACTAGTTGCGCCCCGCGGTTTCACCCGCGGATAAAACTATTTTAATTATTTGCTCATCCCACGGGAGCATTTCACTTTTCCGGGATATAGTGTAGCCTATATGTTAATCCAGTGTATAAGCTGTCCTGGTACCGAATTTCATTCAAATCCAATCGGCTGTTTGAGCGTGAAGGAGTAACAAACATACACACATACAAACTTTCGCCTTTATAATATTAGTGTGATATACGTTGGCTATCAGTTAGTCTCTCGGGACAAAGCTTTTTACTTATATAGATGACGATTGATAATTTATCACAATATAGATAGGCATACTCTCAATAAAGATGATTTTCTTACGTCATAATTTGATTGATATTATTGCGCGATCGAGATGACTCGCAAAAAGTGCTTCGCAGAAATCCGCTTTATACTAGTTATACGACGTTCTGATGCTGTTGGAATTAATAATTTTTTTTGTTAATGCTTCCAAACTATAACCCATGATCCTAAGCCAAGTTTCTCAAGGTTAGAGACCGGTAGGGTTCCGTAGCATTGCCATAATAAACAAAATTAAAAATTCAAACATTTTTTTTACGTACAACGTTTTTATTGCGTTATTGTACTTTTGAGCTTAAAAATATAATAATATAAATCCAGATGGATATACTATCTTTTATGGATTACGGAAACGAAGATACGAAATAAAATTGTTATTATTTTACCTGTTGATCGAAAAGCGCCCAAAAAACTGGAAGTGGTATGAATAGCACAAGCACTCTTAGCAGAGATTTGATGTCTTCGATCAGCTCTCTGTCGTATTTATCGTCGGCATGGTCCAGCCAGTGCTTGCGGTTCTCCTTGCTCTTGCAGGATTTAACCACAGCATGCTGTAAGAACAAGCATTGAAAATAAGATTACGTAAATATACAGGGTGAATTTTTTAAGTGGTCGTAGATGGCTATATGCGACACTATGAGGAATAACGAAAAGAACTCAAACTCCTTTTGAAAACAAAGGAGTTTTGTTTTCAAAAAGTGTTTGAGTATTTTCGTTATTCCTCATAGATTAGCCACCCACGCTCACTTGTAAGATTCCCCTTGTATACTTTAGGTATGCCTGGCATAATCAAATTAATCAAACATCTTTTGTATTTTCATTATTTAGCCAACGGCATAAAAACCATCTAAAACTAGGATAAAAAATAAACGAAGTAACAGAGTGGGCAAATTGGCGTAGTATAAATAAACCCAAATCATAACCTTATTATAACGTTCACTAGATGGTAGGACTTTTCTGCAAATTTCCTATAGGTAGATACCACCGCTTCGCCAGTTATTCTGCCGCCAAGCAGTAGTGTGCAAGCACCACTGTGTTCTGGTTTGAAGGGCACTGTAGCTAGTGAAATTACTGGGCAACTGAGACTTTATGATCTGATCTCACAGTCGAGTAATCTTATTACCAGACTGTGCTGATGTCTCAGGATGATGTGCGTAGTGCAGTGTCACACGAAACTATATATTTTGGAGACCCGAGTGACACTGTCCTGCCATGGGCGGCCTTCGCTTAACATCAGGTGAACGACTAGCTCATCAGCATCATTCACTAAGATAAAAAAAAAATATAGATATATTTATAATACTAAGATAAATCTTGTGTTTAAGAGATTATATTCTGCGAGGTTTAAATGTATCATTATGCATAGGATTATTAGCCTAATGCACCTTTTAAATTATAAAATGTTATAGGTGTAAATAGGTACAAATTACACAATAGACAACGCGATGTCCCTGAGCTAAAACATTATCAGTAAAGTAGACTATCCGTTGAAGTGTTTGCGTCACTTGTCATTCTGATGGCCGTTCATTTTAGCGATAACTTTCATCTTTACAATAAAATCTTTTCATCAAACAATGAGTTTCAAACAGCACTAACTTTGAATGGCAAATAAAACGTATACACAATAGGTTCTCGTGTAACTTAAAATACTTTGTAACTTATTCGGATAATAGATAGCGAGAGTGTAGGTGATTAAATAATAAACAATCTTTATTAATTACTAGCTGATCCACAACGGCTTCACACGGGCTATTTAATTTGATGACCTAACCCTGTCAAAGGGAAGAGGGAAGACAGAGGGAGAAAAAGAAATTCCTGTTTTTTCCTTTCCCTGCTCAGATGGTGAGTAGACGCA
Organism: Ennomos fuscantarius; assembly: GCA_905220475.3. Classification (NCBI taxonomy): domain Eukaryota; kingdom Metazoa; phylum Arthropoda; class Insecta; order Lepidoptera; family Geometridae; genus Ennomos; species Ennomos fuscantarius. The sequence goes on along the minus strand of HG992023.1, from coordinate 8,034,862 downwards.
AGCGCCACCTGCCTCTCTTTATCCCGTCCCATTTATTCATTCTTATCTCCTATTTTTTCCATCTCTATTCCGTTCGACAGGATGTAGGAAGGAAGTATAGTGATTTCATCTTCATTTGGGGGCAGTGCTTTATCGTAGCGTATGGCTAACGTCATTAGGTATCTATATCTACTCGGTACCCCTGTGCTGTTGAGGCTGTCTATACATATAATATCTTACCATGAAATCACCGAATAAATAAACCGAATAGCTACGTCATTTTTCAAGATATAGAAAAGATTTTTTTTAATTATCAATATAATATCATATATGAAACCATAAAATGATTATGGTTACATAAATGATATTTATGTTTAAATGATAAAAATATAAAAAAATCTAGCATAATAATACAAAAATACTTCCTAGAATCTATTTAGTCTAAAAAATTACACACGTCAAGTTGCGTCAAAATCAGTTCAGTGTCATGTTTAAACGGACAGACAGATAGTATTAAAGGAAGAAAGAAAAATGATTGCTTCTGAATCGACAAAGCAGTGTTCACAATTTATATTTCAAATAATAATAATATAATATATACATATTCAGCCCAGTTATAGTTTAATTACACTCATAGTATATGTAGATTATTTGCAACTACGTATAAATGTAAGAATCCATCATCATTTATAGTAGCAAATATCTACTAACTGATACGAAAAACACATCATATTGTCGCATTTATTTGTTGCAAATACTTACACTGACACAGGTAGAAACTTTGCCCAGCACGTTACCCGCAGGCTTTTTGATTTTGTACATTCTTTTTCCCGCCAAAAAGCACACTGCAAACAAAACGTTGTTGTTATCTTAGCATTAATAGGCTTAGCATAAGTTGGCGCTTTCACCAAGCTATTTTTTATTCACTCAATAAACTCATAATTTCATAAACAGTTTTGTATTTTATTTGATGCAAACATTGTCTTGAGCCCTAGATTGTGGCAAGGTGCACAGTCTAAATTTCACTCTCTTTTCAAATCTAGATCCGGGCACAGAATACATAATAGTATATTCCAGAGCTGCTTTATTCGCTGATCCATTTTCGTAAATCTAGTATTTTGTTTTTGGATTACAAATCCATGGGGAACAACATCCTTACTATTTTTTTATAATATGGGTGGATACGTATATACATACATAATAAATAACGTTTTACTTTTCTATTCTTCCGTTAAACATAAATTGTTAATCAACTTACGTAACGGTATGACTTTTGATAGTTATCATGGGAAATGTGCATGCATCGATAGAAATTCTATGCGTCAAATCGATTCTAATAGTACTGGAGCCGGCAGCGTAAACACCTCGCTAGATGTCCATTATTTAGCTATACGTGTGCTATGGAGCTTATTTGTATACCACGTGTCATGTTTGTACTGCCGGCTCGTGTAGTTGCGTATATATGAATGATATGAAGCTTTCATGGATTACATTGAAGTAGGTTGAAAAAAAAGATATTAAGATACGTGATTGCAGCTAAGAAAATCAATTTCATCTCGGCTGAATTGTACATATAATTTTCCGTGCAATTAATACTTTATTAAGTAGGTACATTTAAAAACCTTTATATATATTGAGTTATTTTTCATTTATTTAAACAAATAACTTCTTAGTTTTCCCAATATGCAAAATATGTAATGGGTAAAAATTCTAATTTTCTCTTTTTAGGTTATTATATTTAACATCTGCAGCTCGAACAGGCGGCACATTTTCTTGCGAGAAAACAGTGCAAAATCACATTTTTCTCGCTGTGTGAGGAAATGTTTTGAATTTTGAAGTCATTTCGAGTGCCACGTTCTGATTATAAATTTCGAAATCGAATTAAATTAATAATGATTGATTGATTTTTTAAATGTGGCGGTTATCGTTATAGAAATGCATTCAGATCACTGCTATTAAAGTTACCAAATGCAACTTCAACACTGATAGATCCTTTGTTATTCGCGGTGAATATTTGTAAATGCATAGTGGAAAATACACAAACAGAAACACCAGCTAGTAGGCCTACTCAATCTCAGTAGGAAATTCCGAACAAAATCGTCCTAATCGTTCTAAGTTTTTCCCTCTACCTAATTGTGTTCTCGTTGCTGATGTGAAAAGTTGTAAATGCCTCACGTGAATAAAGTTGTTTGCATCTCATTCTTTAGAATGCCTCACTTCTGCTCAGGATTCTAACTTCGAATCACTTGCTACACTCATGATTATAGAAACCCTTCGCATGAAATCAGTTCACGCAGAAAGATCATCTTTGCTCTCTTGTTGCGCGAATGACTATTGTATCATTGATTCATTACACGTATTATGATTGTATTTTTGATGTAATACCTAAAATCAAAACATAAAGTACTAAGTAACACTTCGTTTCGGAGACTTTTTTTGTAATATAACTCGGATCACTCTCGTACTCACTCACTCACTCGCGCACTGATATCACCAAAAGGTTTTAGTGAATTAAAAATAGCCCTACATATTCTTGCTTTGTAATTTCATTAAAATAGTTTTGTCCCAACTTAACTTACGGATTGAAATAATCATAAGTATTCCTGGTACGCCGAATGCAAGCGAATAGCAGTCATTCTCTCCAAAGCAGTGGACATCTGCTCTCAAAATGGGCGTGAGGAAGGTAGAGATCAGGCTGCCGGCATTAATCGCAAAGTAGAACAGCGAGAAGAAGTAGCCAAGAAAATTCTCCTGCTCCGGTAACTTGAACTGATCCCCTCCAAATGCAGATACGCACGGCTTTATCCCACCCGTTCCGAACGCTATTAGCAGCAACGCTATGATTGTGAATTCACTGAAAAAATATGGGTACTGCATTAATGAGTCAAATGTATCTCAAAGAAAGTGCCGTTGAAAACTAGCATTTGTTTTATTATAATAATACCTGAGTGGATGGAAAAATTGATGGAAGTCATTAAATTTTAATGACTTTTGTGTGACTTTGTGTTACTTATGTGTGACTATGCTTGACATATAATGTGGTTACATAACAGTACAATAGTGTCACTTCAGATCTAAAATGTCAGTAAATGCCGTGATAAGCATACGAGTACTTGTTGGCATGGTAATAGATTGATTTGTTGCACAGCTACCGACTGTCTGTAAAGCCTCGGGTCATTAAACCAGAACAAATACTTAAGAGTAAGAACAAAAAGATTTATCCGTGACATAGTCCAAGTCTATATAACATATCTTTATAACGGTGTGGTAGTTGAGCAGGTCGGCTCATAACCCGGAGGCGGTGGGTTCGATTCCCGTGTCAGGACAAGTATTTAAGCATAGAAATAAAAAAGCGCAAATACTTGTTCTGAGTCTGGGTGTTCTGGGTCCGGGATCTAGGGTCCGGGATCTAAGTATGTGATCATTGGGCATTATTTTTATTTTTATTGGTTGTTGGCAAAGTGTTTTACCACTGTCTCACCTGATGTTAAGCAATGACGTGTTATAAGATGGGGTATGCTTGCCTAGAAGAAAATATTTATATAAATGTACAAAATCTGGCTCACGCTCTTAATAATTATTGCGAATTAATATTATTATCAACAAACATTTATATTTCTGTCTATACATAACGTACTTTATTAGGTGGTTTATTTTACAATTACAAATTTGAATACTCACAGCGATGGTAGATGGACAGGCGGCATGGCAGTCAATGAAATGAGAATACTTCCCGATGCATAAACTAGCGAAAGATACAGGATCGTCCTGCAATTATTCATATTGTCATATTTTTGTCAATTTAACACAAGTAACCAGGTGAAAACAGTGTAATTTTGACATGTGTATCCAGGGCTGAATTTGACGTAGGGCAGAAGTAAAAAAATATCTTAATTGATCTGCCCTCAAAGTACGGACTCCTAAATCAATCACTATGTTATATATTACTGACCTCTAGATCGGTGATGTACATTCAATAGCTATTCGTAGACAAATATTTCTTTGACAGAACATGACCATGGATCTAAGTTTTTTTTGTCAAACTATGAGCAAAAAATTTAATTATAATAATTTATCTCAATTTTTGGTATTTTTAAGGTTTTGTGATTTAGTGTGATTGATTTCCAGGTAGGGCATTGCCCCACAATGCCCCTCTCCCTAGCTACGTCCGTGTGTGTATCCAATGGCATGCATCTGTTTTCCGCGGGATCTTTTCATTTTCTGGGATAAATTATAGAATACCTATTAGGCATATTAACATCAGTAGGTAGACATAGTAAGTGTCTTTGGTTGTACCAATTACTACCACAGACACTCACTATGCATTTAATAATCCTGGCGGCATTGACCCGTTGAATTTCAATATGTACTGATTAAATTATTTTCCTTTAGAAGAATTTATCCAACATCTAAGTCAACATCATCTAAGTTCTTTATTTATTTGTATATTTTAGGCGCAATGGAGCCAAATTGTAATTTCGAAATCAATAATTCCATGGATAAGCATGGATATTTAAAAAGATGCATTTCTTTTCAATCTTATCTTAGAATGTATGGGACCCAAGTTACGATTCAATTTACTGCCATCAACAGGAAAACCATATTATGCCAATGAGACCTTACCTTGGTAACTTGGGGCCCGTAGGTAATTGAGTTATTATACTGCGATAAATGTTATGCCATTACTTAGGATTTAGTATGTAAGCTATGGAAATATTATTTATTTAAATTTATTATTGTATGTATAACTCATCAATTATTTTTTGTGGATAATATTTTTTTAAACTTTTATCTTTATCTTTTTACCTTGGTGGTAGGTATCGTACGAAGTAGGTATATAGTTGAGCCACCGTAATAAAAAACGGCTAGCCAGAATGTAAAAAGACGGATTACATATTATACACAATCCACCTACGATATATATACGTAATAAACAAACGTATATAGATTTGGTTTCAGTCATGGAAATGGTCATTAACATCCGTAAAATTTATTCAAACGCTAACCTGTCCAATAAAATATACTCATTTAGGGTGGAGTTCACCAAATCTATGGTAACCGAACGTTTACGTAATCGGCCGATGAATTCCCAAACGTCGTTTAACCGATTGATTAAATATTTGCTGTTCACCACGCGCATTCGGACCATGATCACTAAATCGCCCGGTCAGTGTGGCATTCAGAGTGAATGAACGAACGTTATAAGGCAACTTATTTGAAAAGTCATTTATCGGTACGTAGTCGATACCATGACGGATTGTTTGTATTTAGCAGTATAAAATATAATACTTTCAATTTTAAAAGTTCATAAGAACGTACGCATAGCACTATTGCACTACTGTTTCCAATTTGGGTAGGTAAACTGCTAGAGAATTATTTCTGGAAAATAATAATTACATCATCTAGGTATAAATACATACTTATTTACCTATGTAGTATGTATATAATACACAATTAAATAAAATAATAAAAATTCGTTCATAAAGGGTCGTTCCCACCCAGGACAAACATTTGTAGGATGAACATCAATGTTTTTTCCGTGTCTGGGTGTTATATTGTATTCTATGTATGTAATTACAAACAAAAAGTATCTAAGTATTTTATCAGTTTTCTGGTTCCCATAGTACAAGCTTCCTTAGTTTTTGGATAGATGGCGCTGTGTGAAGTGTTCATAAATATTTATTTACTATTTATTATTTTTTTTATTATATATTTTTTCGCTCATAACTCCAGGAATATAATAACGTAACCAACTATGTTGCTCTGATCGCAAATACAGCTCAGAAAAATGCATCATATGGCGTAACCGAGATTTAAACGACGTTGTCGAGGTCGGTTAAAATAATCGGGCGTTTATGGTATTTAACCGTCTATTATGTTGTGGTGAACACCAAAAACAGTTTAACCGACCGTTAAACTGATAACCGGCCGTTTAAAAATCTGGTGAACTCCACCCTTAGTAAGTTCTCATAAAAAATCTGTTTATCGAAATGTATCCGTTTCAGTTTTTAAATAGATAAATAAATATGTATTGGCTGAAATATATAATTGGAATGAAGACTTTCGGAGACTTTAGAATTTGATTTAGTGTTAGAGTATGATTAGATCATTTAGCAAGAAAAAACACAATAAATACCTGAATTTTCCGAGCCAGCCGTCTGCGATCATGGCGCCCAGCAGGGGGAAGAAATACGCAAACATTGTGAACACGTGGTAGATGATAGTTGCGCCATCGTCCGTATAACCCAACTTGTCTCGGAGATAAAGGGAAAGGATTGCTGCAAACATAAATAATTAGTTTACAAGCAATAGGTAAGTAACGAGAAACATTTTCTGAAAAAAAAAAAACAATTTCTGTTGGCAAATTTAGATGCTTTTTCTATTGACTTTGGTGAACTAACTAAAAATAGTAGACCATCGTTTTATTTTGATTTATTTGTATTTATCCATTTAAAATGTTTGTTTCTTATAAGTTGTAACTTAAGTGTGAAATTTCACTCAATCACAGACTGAACAAAGTATAGTTTTTTACAGAGAATATATCCACCCCTTCGTAACCACACTAAAAGCGCCAACGTTTTTCTACCCCTAAATGCTATCCGATTTCGATGACATTTTTATTTATTATCTATACAGTTATAAACTATGCCCGTACCTATACTCGTAAACCCCAGATGGTTTTTTTAAAGCTGTCAAAGGCTTACTATATTCTCGGACCAATGTGTGGTCAGCAACATCAATAACTCGAGCCACAAAAACAACGGTAAACGAGCTCTTATCAAAACATCTTAAAGTACCTTCTACAGATAAAGAGAAGCTAATCTCGAACATAGATAGTATGAATACCACTTCACTATGTATTTGATAATAATTTTGATGTTATGTCTGAATGCTATGCTATGATAATTCTGGAGTGCATGAATTTCTTAGAAGTGTTATATATTCAATTGAGTGTTATAAACTGCGGAAAGTGAAATTCGGCCGAATCTCGTTTAGCGAATATAGGATTTGCGCCTTACAGATTCCGAGTGGTACATACTACATACCCATACAAATTTAACGTGTTCATACATACATACATACAAGTGTGTTTAAATGAGAAACTCGACCTTGACTAAGTTTTGTTTCAAAACTAGACTTCGGAGGGTGGCTTTACAAAGTTTGACATTAGAGCAGACCCATTGTCTGCACGAGATAAGAGACTTTCCCAATATTTTGTGTGGATTTATAATTTCAACGTAATGCCTCGATAATATAATAATAAAATAATGTTTCTTTCAAAGTCTAAAACACAGTAATTTATCGGAAACTATTTGCGCAGTTTAAACACACAATTTATCCGTTTTCCCGCTAGAACGCAACATTTTCCGAGGTCAAAAGTAATAATTGATGATCAAACGAACTTACCAAGTGAAGTTCGATCAAATTTATATTAACGGTTCCATTGGAAGCGATTCATAAATCCTAGTGGTGTCAGCCACCTGTGTGCAAATCTTATTCTACAAAATCGGCTCGAAGGCGTAAAAGCTACGCAAACAGACATTGGTGTCGATTCTGTGTCACATTCTCTGAAACTAAAGTAAACTTAAAGTATGGCGGTACTCTTCTAATAAAGGGCAAATGAAAAAGACGGAAATATGTTAATTTCGTTTAGCTTTAGAGTATGCGATACAGAATCGACACCATTGTCTCACTAATATACATTTGGATAATGGATATCTCTGCTGAGGGCTAGACTATAGACCTAGTTATACTAGGTGGTAGGATTTTTCTGTAAAGTTCGTCTAGATACCACCGAGGTACCATCGCTTTGCCAGTTATTCTGCCGCCAAGCCGTAGTGCGCAAGCACTGCTGAGTTCCGGTCTGAAGGCACTGTAGCTAGTGAAATTACTGGATGAGACATATCCATGTCTAAATTGGAATAAATATTTTAAAAGTGTTTATGTTAAAATATAGCAAGTTATAACAAAGTGTTTTAAAATATAAAAAACGTTCTTTATATACCCTGCTCTACTGGTACAAGCTGCACAGAGCTCTCTCCCATAATGCAATATTTTCTGTAAAATCATCTCTTCCGAATCGACGCGTCAGTTTGGAGAGACACGATTCGACGTTCCGAGACACGGTGAACGCATGCGCTCTGAGCAAATTCTGATCTAAGAGTGTAACAGATATTCACGGAATCCACCCATTATCCACCATAATAAGAGAACAAACAAAAGAAAGTGTGAGAGAGATACCGCTATCCTGTGATATTCACTTCTTTGCGCGTATGACGTTAGTCAAAATATTCTCGTGGAAAGACGTAGTCATCTATGGCAAGTTGTAATTTTTTTAAATTTGTACCCTTTATTAAAGTTCGTCTTCTCTATTGCCGTGGCTTTGTTAGTTCTCGCTTGGAATATATCTGGTAATTGAATGGCTTAAACGATTCGAATAGACATTGAATAAAGTTGTTATATTGTACGCTTTCAAGGCGACATGTCATTGAAACAAAGCGTGAACAAGAATGCGCAAAAAAAGGCGTCACGCAATTTGTGTAGAATATAGGTCAAAAGGCAGCCGCAGCATCTTGTGTGACTATGCGTTGATTTGATTGCGTGAAAAGCGTATTTTAGCAATTACCGAGACTCTGTTAATGCATTAAAGTGATACCGGGAACGCTATCCTGATCACGATCTAACAAATCGTAAGTTATTTGAAAAATAATTAAAAATTTATGACTTTTGCCTTAAATTGACACCAGATACCAGTTCTTTAACCACACATTTTTGCTAAGGTCATAGAGGTGTTCTGAAACATGCCCGTACCGCATACAGCAAGGGCAGGGACCATATTGACGATTTATTGTGATAATTTGATTAACGTTAATTTATTAACCAGATTACTTAAAATTTGTATGAGAAAATATTTTATTAAAATTTAATTTGATTAATTTCTACTGATTTTTTTCTTCCAATACAATGAAACGATCCATTTATATTTCATGAAACTGAGATTCATATTAAATAAAAATTAATATAACTAAAATTGGAAAACCGATACTTGACCAAAAAAAACTACGCTTAGTTTTCTTACTAAATGAGTAAGTAGTTCCTAAGACAGTTTTCCCGTATCTCGTAAGGATTGAATTATATGTACTGTCTCATACCGCCCATACTGTCTCAGTAATAATAAAAAAAAACACGCTGTATAGCAGTCTTCCTGAAGTTCCTGATGATCCGTTTATACAAATTACACGACGTTATCGTCGTTGGGACAGCTGTCGAAATGGCGGTCGGTACCGTGTAGAATAATTGTACTTATTGTTTATGTAATAGCGACTAAAATATACATTTTATTAAATTATTATTTTGAGAAACAATCCCTTTCGGGGCAATCTTTTTTAAAACTGGTAAACAATTTAAAAGTTCTACTAATGTGAATTCACACATAGATTCGATAGAGTCCTTTTTTATATATTTTTATTTTTCGTAAATAATACAGCCACTATGCATCCTAAAACAAACAAATAGTAACTACAAGGTCAATCAATTCGTCTCAATGAATTCAGCGACTTTTAGTAAGTAGGTGATAACATAAAAACAGTGAGACATAATATATAAACATTTAACAACATAAAATCTTACTTCGCATTCCATAATATGAGAACCTTTCACAGAATTCATTCGTGATAATAAACCCGACTGCTTTTGGATATGGTAGTTTCTGAAACAAATTAAAACAAATATAAATAATAGTTAATGCGAAATACAAAAGCTTGGGTCAAATTGCGCTGTAATTGAGTGGCTGAAGAGAAAGTTGGAACATGGTTCAATAGAAATGTGAAAACAGAACTAGTTTTTTTTTATAATTTGACAGCTTACAGTTGAAATCAATTCTTCCTAGGGCTGAAAGGTATCAGCCCACTCTTCAGGCAACTTCAGACCTACTTTCCGTACGAGTATGAGTTATTAAAAAAAATACAATCCTCCCTAGGCCTAAAAAGTATTACTTTCAAGCCGCTCCTCAGGCAACTTCAGCTACTTTCCGAGTATGAATAATTAAAAAAATATTTCTTTTCCTTTCTCTTTCGCCATTGTTACTGGATGACATTTTCACTGTTGTAAAATAAATAAGGTCAGCAATAAAATTTGTAAGAGAAAAGAATATAGATTTCGCTGCAATGCCTTTTTTATTTCTTCTGTAACCGCAACACAATGCATTCTATCAGAGTCCACCGCTTATTAAAAATAAGATATTCCTTTTTTATGAAATATTAATAAATCAAGTCCTTATCTATAATTCTTATGTTTATGAATAAAGACATTTTGGTTGTAATAATAAAAAAACTAAGCAAATCCAGGAACCAGATAACTGATACAACTTAGATTTTTTTTTGTGTTTACATACAAAGAATACAATATAACACTCAGACACAGAACAAACATCGACGTTGATCGCACAATGTTTGTGGGGTGGTTCCTAGGTGGGGATCAAAACCACAACCTGCCGTTCAGAAGGCCGGGATTACTACCAACTGAGCTACTCGTATGTTATCGTAGCTGTAATTACGGATCAAATTGATCGAGGATAGATTTAAGACATACCCTTTCTGACCATTATATATTTTACATTTTGTTGAACTTGTAGTATAGAAACGCGAGTACTGTATTTACATAACTCTAAAGTGAAAAACTACGTTTTACGTTCAACTCTCAAAACAGAATGGACAAAAAAGTTAAATTTAAATAATTATCGAACCTGCTCACAAATTTCTTAAGAAACGGTTGAGAAATGCGATCTATAGAAGAGAACAGCCTGACATCCGCTGGACGGACGTGAAATAATTTTTGTCTAAGCAAAAACGGAAACCCTTCACTCGCGCTTTATGCTCGCTCGGTCAAATTATGGATAAAGGTGTGTTATTAATTTTTTCAGTAATAATTTGGGTTCATTCGAAATAACCTCACTTGTGCATTACGTATTCCGATATAATGCTTAGGCTATTGGTATTAAGCTATTAAGGGTGGATTGGATCAATTTCGATACGTTTAGTGATTTTGAATCCGTCTTCTTTACCTGCTTGCACCAAGATAAATCAAATGAAAAATACCAATCATAAAATAAATAAAGAAGTGTATCTCTCTGTAAAATAACCCAGTTTAAATAGACAAAAATGTATCACGCGATCAATAAGCAGTTCAAACGTAGTCGCGCCCAATCCAATCTCTCAAAGATCGCAACGAGGGGTTAATTAAAGCTAAGTGGAAGCGTTCAATTATGTTGCTACATTTGGGGCAAGACATGTCTTGTTCCGAATTTTTACAGCCAAGAGAGGTCCCAAAACTGGTATCAACTGGACTTTTTAATTCAATCTTAGCCGTGAGCTGCTTTATTATATTTATCTTCTGGTCACGCGAATGCGTCTTTGGTATTTCCCAATGCCACAAGGACTACGAAGACGGATTGTAAGTGGATACTAATATAAACTAAGAGTACCTACCGATCCTTACATTAGATAAAATTGAAATGGAGAAAATAGTTAACTTTTAAGCCCAAGTTATCTTGACACTATATGTATTACGAAATTCATTGATATGTGATAAACACATCACACATCACAGTTAGATATTAGTTTCCAGATCATGATTACGAAATTTTAGTGAGTTCAATTAGTCAATAAATATCAAAGATAGAATTAAAGTACGCAATGTATGTATATAATTGACGTTATGTAGGTAGCGTTCAAATGAGATTCTCTTAAATATTATTTAGTAAGCAGTGGGTCGGTCTTCGAAAAAAATTTCGTTTCCAATATACAGAGTGTCAAAATTCAACCCATAATAATATATACCACATCATAACGTATACTTTATCAATACCGTGGATGCCAATATTAGTCTGACCGGTTTATATATATTTCGAAACGGCCAAATTCTTTAAGATGTTATTTAAATTCGGTATCTGTACAGAAGAAGCAGCATTGCCATAAAAACATATAAAATGTGATTATCAGACAAAAATGCATTCTGGAGCCAAACGCTACCCTGATATAAAAGATAATTAATTATTTACACATGTTAAAAAATGCATGTAATATTTCTGGCTAAATGAATATTTACTTTACTTTAAATTAGCCGTAGGTACAGGAAATATTTGTAATAAGATGCCGTATAACTATATTATTACGAACCTTGAGCCTTGAAATAAGAAAGCAACATGTATTGTCACAATAACTTTCCAACAGAGATTGATGAAAAGAAACCGCATAAAATCAGAGACTATGTAGTACATATACCTAAATTTTATTAATTATATAAGTACGCAAGTGCTGTAGTTGCATTGCACTTGCACCTTGTATTTTGACTGCCTTGACACGTTTGCCCATGACTAACGAAACCAAACTGGCATACTAATGTGACTGAATTAATATTTATTTACATTATCCTCTGTGCTGCCAACAAATTTCTTAGTTTTATACGGTTAGATCTTTTAACTACATTCATAACGTAGATATTCCGATTAAGAATTCAATAACATGCGTTGTTTCATAAATAAAACTAGTAGATCTGTAAGTTGTAGACCTCGCAAGTTATTTGCTTAGCTTAATAACTGAAAAACAATGTTTACTTTTCGACACCATTTTAAAAGTTTCCAATAAAACACAAAAAAGCAATGATTATTGAACCTGCTCACATTTCGAAAGCATCGATTGAGAAATGCTACCTGCAGAACATCCTTGAAATCTGTTTTGCCCAGGTTGAAACGGAGACGCTTCGCTCGCGCTTCCCACTCGGTAATCACTAGGTTTCGCTGGTATGCACATATTGATATGACAGACTAAAATAAAAGATGGATTCGCAAACAAGGGGCTTCGAATTTCGCTAAGCGGGCAGTAGAAAGTAATCTCGGGATATTATAAACATTGTGAGAAATATAGTATATGTATATACCACCAAAGTAATAGTAAGAGTGAAAGCGGTAGTAAAATGAACAAAGAAGTGGCTGTGACTAATGCACCGTGACATAAGATTGGACTCAGTGTGTAGTCACAAGCACTACGTACTTATTAACTAACAACTAGGTCAGCAGTTTAATCCGATCTAGTCATCATTTTGTTATATGTACTGTCAATTATAATAGAGACGTATTATAAGAGACCAATAAGAGGTGTAGTCAAAAACTGCACTTCACAATCAAAGCAAATTGTGTCAGATTTGAAACAAAGGATATAAAATCCTACATAGCTGTCAAACAAACTAAGTTGGAAGACGATCATGCAATATTTTTATTCATTTTGACTTTTATAAATGGGAATATGGAATGTTTTTTAAAATTTTTCACGAGAACCATACATAGGTCGTACTACATGTTCCGGTCACTTCCTGAACAATATTTAAAAAGGAATTACAATACAACATTACAAAATGGAACTTTTTGTAAAATGCAGTTATTTCATCTGACTGTCACGTGTTTTTACGTTATGACGTCATTTTATCTACATGATCATTTATAATTCGTGAAATTTTTTGTAGTGTGATGTAGTCGTCGGTTTAAAAGTCGAGCAACTAGCACTTTACATAATAAAATATAAGCTTATATTAATTTATATTTATAAAATCTTTTATTCATTCTTATAATAGGAAAAATAGAATAGATTTATTTAATCTAATACAAGTCGCAAAAGTCACGTCATGCAACTAATACATAGGTAAATATTCAAGTTCACAAAACAAAGAAAAACATGTCAATATTTTAATTATTTATAGTCCTTTGTCTGCGTTTTTCAATCACTTGAAGAGTTATTTACCCTCCTCATAACACAATAATCTCTACATACCTATACACTATCTTGTAATTTTTATCTTATGTAGTTGAATATATATATGCATCCACCATCGGTTATTAGGCTGGTCCGGCACTTCAGAATGTAAGGAAAATGTATGAAAATTCCGTTCAAACGATATATAAAAGTAAAACGCTTGGGTGACGCCAAAGAGTATGTAACCCTAGCCGACACCAAATCGGCTTAACCGATTCAGATGATAAATAAATTTTCACACTATTCCCGGGAAAACGGGTGAGTTACGGGTGAAACCCGAAAAACATGTCAATATTTTAATTATTTATAGTCCTTTGTCTGCGTTTTTCAATCACTTGAAGAGTTATTTACCCTCCTCATAACACAATAATCTCTACATACCTATACACTATCTTGTAATTTTTATCTTATGTAGTTGAATATATATATGCATCCACCATCGGTTATAAGGCTGGACCGCCTCAGAATGTAAGGAAAATGTATAAAAATTCAGTCCAAACGATATATAAAAGTAAAACGCTTGGGCGTCGCCAAAGAGTATGTAACCCTAGCCGACACCAAATTGGCTTAACCGATTCAGATGATAAATAAATTTTAACACTATTCCCTTGAAAACGGGTGAGTTACGGGTGAAACCGCGCCTTGTATCTTAAGTACGAGTATCTTGTTGTATACTTGTGTTTAATACACAATGACAATTTTAAAGCCGGCATCTTGTATAACATAATTATTACTTTAGTATTATCATAATCTGCAGAACATATGTCCCGCGTATTTGTTAGCGTGATTTTTTCTAAAGAATTTAAAGTAAGCCGTAATATTAAATACGGCAGTAAAAATATGTAGGTACATAAGTGTACAATAGTGTGTATAACTGAGTACCTACTAAAAATAATTAACAAAAACACATCTAGTATTTTATTGACGGAAGACCAGTCATGTAATGATTTTTTTGTTCAAAAGGTTTGCTTGGTAATATCTTGGATATTTTTGGTATTTCAATCACTCTATCACACTTAGGGCATCGAGCCCGGGTTTACCCGGACCGAAAAAACACGGGTTTTCCCGGTTCTGAGGATTGCAAAAAAGCCCAGGTTTTATTTTTAAAACTCGGGTTTTTTTAAATACTTTTGTTTTTGTCATTTATTAAGTTTAAGCAACTTCGAATGCAATAATAAGTAAATGGAATAAAACACGCTTTGATCAATTATTATTTATTACGTAAAAAGTAGCTTCGTTGCTACGTTCCTACCAATAAAACAAGCTATGCAAGTTAAATGGAACGCGCGCGTCCAACTCAGGACATGACTGGGTCAACTGTGTCTTAACTACCTATGTTGTTTAAATAATGTGTCATATGCACAACTACTTTTTACTTAGTGTTTTAGTTAATTAGATAAAGAACTGATTATTAACCAAACGACTTCAATTTAAATTATATTAGAATAGTAGAATAGAAGACTAGAACTATTAGTTACTTAATTGTTAATGTGAAGAAGAGTTTTATTAATATTAAAATTATTTGTGATACTTACAAAAATGTCTATTGAAGATATTATTTTTATTAGTTTTTAAATACAATAAGTGAATTTTACCAAAATAACTCATTTAATTTTAAAACTAATCTCTGCAAGTCTGTGATTTAAACAGACTAGATTACTTACTAAGTTTTAAGGTATCCTGAAGAAAAAATTGTACTTTTTAAACATTAAAACTGTTTTTGTGATTTGTAAAGTACTGTTTCATTTATCTAAATTCTTCCTCATCTTTTATATTTTGTACTCATTGTAGGAAATCGATATATAAACGCAGATTAGTGTATTTAAATAAAATTGATTACTTTTAGTCCCGAAAACCCGGGTTTTCAAAATTGAACCGTTTCGATACCCTAATCACACTAACACCTAAACTCATAAAATATTATAAATACGAAAGCTTTTTATATTATTGTAATATTATATGAGATGTAAAACCCATATGCGTAGATCTAGTATGATTATTATTATGATATATTATTATTATTATCTGGATCTATCTATATGGGTCAATAACACTGAAATCTAATATATAATTTATCTTACAAAGCAAGTCCCGTGGGCTTGTATCGGACGGTTAAGGACGCCGCAGCAAACATCTCCCATTTTGGAGTTGTAGATCAAGATTCGTTAAAAAAACTACCTTTACGCGTGTTCCAATATTTATACCTACACACACCCGGACACACAAAGCCATTTGTTGAAAGTAATTTGAAGTAATGAATCTAAAAGACAACCTCTGCAGTCTGCCCTCAAACTGGAACGACTAAGTACGTAAATCGGCGATCACTAAGCGCTTGCTCAAGTCGGAGCCTAAGCCCCAACCATTGGATTGAGCTTTGCCGCCCTAAAATCCTCTTCACAGTACTACTACCATGGCTTAGAACTCAGGAACTATCTACGTCAAGCGGTGGAAATTTCGAAGCACAAAATGTTTAACCAGTTGCTTTGTTGTGGAAGTACTCGTATATGCAAGTGTCGCATCGCGGTTTAAACCGAACAAATCAGATAATGTTTGTGACGCGAATACTCATCGTATATTAAAAATGTATAAGTTCAAGTGCGGGTAATTATGAAGAAATAACTCGTGGTGCAGGTTGGTCGAAAAGTCGTGGTAAAAACAATATATTTAGCACGATAAAGTCTTGTGTAAACAAATAATTATTAACTATCCATAGAGTGGTGTTTCCTAAGCCCAGGGTCAATTGACTTGACAAGTACCACTCTATTTAGTATAATTATGATATACATAAGCAGCTTGTCGTTAAGAGTTACGTATACCTACCTGTCCCCTAGCAGTAATGGATAAAGGATGCGTTTTCTGTTATCAACTACAAAATTCTCAAAATACTTACGATTATAAAAACTATGTCACTGGAATATTAAGATGCTTTTAATATTTTAATAGGAATAATGAAGAAACACATATTTTCCCTGTTTATATTATAAGTATTTCGGCACAGAGTTTTAAGAGCGAGGTGGTAGCCCGTTCTTAAAATGACGCGGACGCATTTTTTTTTTTTTTTATATGTGGACATCTCACACAAAGCCATCTAGTCCCAAACTAAGCAAAGCTTGTATTATGGGAACCAGATAACTGATACAATTACTTAGATAATTTTTGTTTGTAAATACATACATAGAATACAATATGACACCCAGACACAGAACAAACACCTATGTTCATCACACAAATGTTTGTCCTGGGTGGGAATCGAACCCACAACCCACAGTTCAGAAGGCAGGGTTACTACCAACTGAGCTATCGGGCCAGTCGACGCATTCTTTTTCAAATCCTACCTATGAGTTTTCAAATTATGTGCGCAACGAGAATGATGTATAAATTTATAGATAGTGAATAAAATTTAATTAATTATATTAAGTTAGTATAAATTAAATTACATAACCAGGGCGGTATAATCGTAAATGGCGATAAAGCCCTTTGATTAAATAAAATTATGTGCGAAAAAATCGTGCTAGGTTTCTCTAGAAAACTAAAAAATTACGTAACTCGCTTTAGAATAATGAAAAAGACGTGAACATACATAAAAATACATACAGTCAAATAAAAAAATCACATTTTTATAAAAAAAATTTTTTTAAATTATAGTTCTTTTAAATGCGTATCTCTGAATAAAATTACAATAAAATAAACAGATAAATACAAAGAATAATATATGAATAAGTTGATAATTTTTAATCAAATACACTTATAAAATAATAGATTCAACAACAATAGATTTTGCATGCGTAAAAATGTATATCAATTATTGTAAAATAGCAGCAATAAAGGCTTTATTTATTTATTTATTAACATGAACAGATGGACAGATGAAAAATGACACTTATAAGCGACTTCGGGATATGGCTCAGGGTATCTTATTAGTATGAGAAAAAACCAATTGTTTCGCGAGGTGATGTATGCATTATAATTTTCTGAGCAAAATCAATCATTGACAATTGTACAGTCACAATTTAAACATAAATGAAAAACAAATATTAATCGAAAGAGGCGCGTCGTCTACAACACTACTGTGTTCTATCTAGCTACGGAACCCTAAAAACCGTTAATTCAGCGCGGTCTGCCCTAAATGTACTTATTTTTAATTATGCTTTATAAAATTATCTATTCTATATAGTTATAATATTACCTGAAGCATTTTACAGCTGAATAGTAGCTCTAAAATGCTGCTGTAGGTATGTGGTATATGTAATGCATTAGTCATATACGCTCCTACGTTTGAAAATAAAATATTACGCTTTCTTATAAATATAATCATTGTATATTAATTCGCAAAAAAAATCTTCACTTTATTCTAAGGACTAAAGAGATAACAATTAACTTCAATTGTATTCCAAATCGCATTTAGTAATTGCAAATTAAGTACATAATTAGTTAAATATACATTTATTATATGTAATCAGTAAATTTATACGAACCTCCACTTTGCTTTCCATCGTGTCCAGCTTTGTAGATAAATTACATAGGTTTCAATGAATCTACTGTCGTTAGTGTTTACTTTAGTTTCTGAAAGTCTCATCTATAACGTTATCAGTGTACAATGACTGCGCGTGCGCAAGAGACGGGCGCGCAGTGTGTTGGAGCGCGCGCAACTGAGTAACCAGCGGAGTGGAGCTGTCACCTCACCGCATGGCTGCACCTTGCAGCGACCATTTCATCATTGTTGACGAGAGACATGTTTCTACTTTGGAGGTAACACCGCAGCGCGGGTCGCAAGCGCAGCCCCTGAGTAAAAACTACGCCACGACCGCCAATCGACGAACCGATGAATGTACCTAGTTTAAATTTATCGATATTTTAATGAAGTAAAAATTAAATATATATCTAAGAAAATTAAACATTTTTTTATGGTTCATAAAACTGCTACAGTTATATTGTTCGAAATAATGCCCACTGTGAATAATTAAAGAATTAACCACATCTACAAAGAAAATTCAATTGCTTTTTCTCTAGTGTGCCAATCGGATTATAAATGACAAGAGCTCTGACGTGCCAAATACAAAAAAACCCACCCTCATTTTTTTGATGTCGCTTTAAAAAGGACTTAAATTAAACCAACTTCAATCTAGTCTAATTTCATACTGAAATATTTTTATTACATAATAATAATTATTATTATCATGTTATATGTCATATTTCTTCTAGTTATTTTGGTTTAAAAACCAAACTACTATTTGAGTGACAACACGTAGATTCTTTAATTATGACTTTTATTCCAACGCATAACCCTCCCGTTGTGCTACCCTTTCTTATTACTATTTTCACCAATAACTTGTTCGTTGTTCGTATGGAACAAAGCAACTCTAGTAAAAGTAGGTAATTACAAAGTTATTATACAACTAAATGTTAGTCGATAAAATAAAGACACAAGAGCAAGTTTGAAAAAAACTAACTAATAATACAGTATACTACTACTAAATGCTGTATACTACAAAAAAAATACCATTTGGGCTAATACTAGACGCGATGATCTTATAGAGTTAGACAGTACAAATGCTTCCTGCCCACTACCGGTAGGTAGCGTACCCGATATGCTGGCAGCATTGCCCCGTCGAATGGCAATGCTAATTCGTTGTGCCAAATAAGTAGCAGTGATTTTTAGGCATCGCGTCGACCAGGCGCTCTTATAAACTTGCCTACTACAAAAATAATAATATGTACAATATATTAGCTGCAATGACCTATAGACAGACATTAATAGTTATAATATTATTCCTTATCCTTGTAAATTGATAACGGCATAGCTTAAGTAGAGACCTGCCCGACGTTTGCATCGCGTGGCAAGTCACTGCGCACTAATGTGAATGATGCACGCGCAGTGCTATACTAAATAACGTCGGATAATTGTCACGTCACATTAATTAGTGACGTCAAAAAAGTGCTGTTTGTTGATTTTGGGCTTACACCGCGCCTTAATCATATAAACGTGCATGGACCAATTGGAGGTTTTTTTTAATATACTCGTTAAGCCCGTTCTTTGTGCCAAGCACTGCTCAATTTTTCTGTTTACTTTTATATGTGGTGCAAGGGTAGATCATATCAACTTAACAAACGTAAAAACGGTGCTACATTTAGCTCAATTGACGTTCGGTGTATTGGCATACGCTTCCGCGCTGTCCGTCAGTGACTTGTCTGTATTGACCCTTAAATAATTCCATCGTTTTATGATTTGAAAAATAGTTTTCCTCTCTCGTCGTTTAGCTGCAGCGATGATTGAGTCTCTACGCCAATTTACAAAGTAAATGGATAGGAATGATAAGTGTTCTGAAAATAGGTGATAAAAAGTGAAGTGGAAATAAACATCATCATATTCCAGACACAGATTGTGCCACGACCGTGGTAAGTACCACATATGTAGTAACAATCAAATCAAAATTAGTTAGGTACGTTACGTCCTACACGCCACGACGCATTACAAAATAATTAGGATAACTATACATTATCCTTAGATTTGATTACACATATAATTATAAGTACCTACCCACCTATACTTACAATAAAACTGTAACAGTACATCTAAACTAATATTATAAAGCGGAGAGATTTGGTTGTTGTTTGCATTGAATAGGCTCTAAAACTACTGGACGATTTCAAAAATTCTTTCACCAGTATAACCGTGCATTATCCCTAATGAACGTAGGCTATAGATTACCCTACCTATATAATACCCGTGCAGATCCGGGGCGGGTCGCTAGTTGAAATTGAGAGTAAAAAATTATTTAGATTTTTTTTCGATACGCCTACTGTTTTTCCTACGGCTATGGCACACGGAGGGAAAGTGCTTTAAATATTGCAGATAGGACATTTTTTTTTCACGGCAAATTGCCTTTAATTTCTAAAAACTACAATGATATAATAACTAATACTAAAAACTAACATTTCATAACATAAAAAAAAAACATTTGGACTATATACTGGCCGTGATGACCTATAGACAATCCAAATGCTACAGCCCACTACCAGTAGGTAGCGTACCCAACATGCTGGCAGCATTGCCCCGTTGAATTGCAATGCTTATTCGTTGTGCCAAATAAGTGCCAGCATTTTGGTCACGCGTAGCATCGACCAGGCGCTCTGATAAACTTTTGAAAACGCGATGAGCTCCCGGCCCCCAAGGATCCAGGGTCTCAACACCAAACGGCTCAAATATGTAACCGCTACCGAGATTACTATATTTGCGCCGTTTTAGCTGCCCAGCCGAATTACCCGCAGCGCTGGCCCTAATGTGTGTCTTGGGAAGATGTGACGGCGCCATAGTGTAGACGCAAGTAGCGTCCCACACTAAGGGCCGTCCCATCTGGGAACCAGAGAACATTTTATTGTAAGAAGACTTCATTTTGATTGAAAAAATTATTTGAATAGCATTCAAATAATTACGTAATACGTAATACGGACCCGTATTACAGAAAGATGCTCAGTCATCGATGCTCAAGCAGAGATTTCATTCATAAAGTTATCAATTAGTAAATTATATCTCTGCTTGAGCACCGATCGATGACTGAGCATCGTTCTGTAATACGGACCAAAGATTTTTATAAATCGATGAACTTATTATTTATATAAGGTTGCGTTGTACTTATCGCGTTGAAAAAATAAAGGAAAATTTTCATATTAAGATTTTAACTTTGAGATTATGATGATTAAGGTCCGTATTACAGAACGATGCTCAGTCATCGATCGGTGCTCAAGCAGAGATTTCATTCACTAATTGATCACTTTATGAGTCTCTGTCCTTTGCCGTCAGGTACTTTGGTAGATTCCGCTTTGTCATCTGTCCATGATCTTGTAACTGAGTAGCTTGCGATGAGCCATGTTTCGTCAAAAAAACACTCTACCAGTACCAGTAGCAGGGGACGGGGACGTCTCGCCGTGTGGCTTAGTATTACCATCCAAAATACTCACAATATTGTTTTACAGTACATTGATATATTTCAAGATGATTAAATTCACTATGACATATTGACTGGTGTTCATTTTGAGCAGAGGCAAAATGACAGTAGGTACCACATCTGCCCCTGTTTAATTTATCAAAAAAAAATCTACTAAGTACTTGAAACTAGAGTATTTTGTCACAAAATTACTTGCGTCAACAATCTACGTCAATCAAATGGGTTATTTTAATGACATTTCGTTGACCTACTTTACTGTATTCACACTTTATTATTAATAACGCCTAAATAATAGAGCTTGATAAGGGCTCGACTCGATCTAATGCCACTACACTGGGCCCTGTGGAATTGACCAGGGAAGTGGGCGACCGTACGTATAATATGGGATCCATGTGACGAATCATATATTAAAGCATAAGGACCTTATGCATATAAATTCAAGCAATTCTACGCATACCTTATGATAAGGTATGCGAAGAATTGCTTACACGTAAATAATTATATATACTGAGCAGACATAATACTGTAGCCGCAACCGCAACAACATCGACGTCAGCCATTGTTGCGAGTCGTTCGGTAAAAAAGCATGAAAGCTGTGTGTGAAAACTCACTCTTTGATATTACTGCAGAATTAATTATTTAGGGCAATTTTCTGGCAGCGGCAGGAGCACGGGCAGGGGTTGACTGTAATAGTGGTATAACAGCGCCTGATTTTTCTCAAAAATGCCTCTGTGTGGGCCTAGTATGTAGTATGTAGTTCCAAAAGAACGCCTAACAGTTGTTTAAGCAAAGAACACTTAGTGTTCTTTGTACAAAAAACTGTCAGGTGTCGAGCATAAATTCCCGATGCCCGAATACGTTTAGTAAAGTATTACTTATTATTAGAAATCCAGTAAAATATTACTAATCTGATCGCTATGACATATATATAGACAAGATATAACTTTTTTGTTGCTTAAATTAATGAATGAAAAATAGAAATCATGAGAGCGAAATTCAAAATGGCGAAACATGTCCACCACCAGAGGCACCAAAATGGAAAATGTAACCCTTCTTGCCCACCATATTCCATATTCATAAATAAATAAATAAATATGTGTGGACATTTCACACAGCGCCATCTAGCCCCAAACTAAGCAAAGCTTGTACTATGGGAACCAGATAACTGATACAATACTTAGATACTTTTTTTTCTAAATACATACAAAGAATACAATATAACACCCAGACACAGAACAAACATCGATGTTCATCACACAAATGTTTGTCCTAGGTGGGAATCGAACCCACAACCTACAGCTCAAAAGGCAGAGCTACTACCAACTGAGCTATCAGGCCTGACGACTGTCGAAATGTCATTTGTTTGGTATTCGTAACTTCATACCACTTAGAATTCGCCCTATTTTATTGTATGCTTCATACTAAGTTTGTAGTGTTAATTCTTAGAAGAAATTAATTTAAAATAGTGTTTTTGTAATGTTTCTCTAGTCTAAGCTGCATTCATGATGACAATATTATAATATCGTAGTCAAGTAATCTGTATCCGAAATGACCTCTTAATTTTAATGAGCTCTAGACATAAAAGACGGAAGTACATTCCCTATACTTTTCGCGACGTCCCGTGTTTTTTCTTATACCGCAACTCATTTAATGCATAAAAAATATTATGGATTGATCTGGGTATATCTACCTATAGTAAGCAAGTAAAATATATCGCTAAAATTGGTTCAGCCGAAACACAAACAAAAAACAAGAAATAAAAAGAAAACGTATCACTTGTATTACAAATAACAGTTTGGATAACCTGATTCATAATATGTATTTGCCTATCATTGTATCTTATTAAGAAAATAGAGTTGGATTTTTTTTTTTTATTATACTGCATTTCCACAGACACCTGGGTCCGTGCTTTTTGTTAGATTATTTTTTATATTTATTAATTAAGCCTATTATTAACCTATTGGTAAATAATAGGCTTAATTAATATGCTGTATATTATATAGAGTTGGAATTTTAAATGTGTTTAGTACCTAGTATTAAAACAAGTTCCAAATTTTTTACCAAATCCCTAAGTATTCCCTAACGCCCGAATGCACTCAAGTTTGAGAGCACTTAAAACGAACCTATCTCTCTAGGATGTACTTAGGTACACAAATGCGTTGCAGCAGAGGCACATCATAGAGGGATAAGTGACAACTTAGGAGCCATCAAACTGTAGTGCAGACGGGCATAGTCTACAGCAGTCTTCTTCTGTTCTACTTCTGGAAGGTTATGATATTGGTAAACTTTAATATGTATGCAATGTTAGTGTTCGTGTGCAATGTATGTTCATAATGATCCCTAGAATCTTCTTAATTCCTCAATTTTACCATTTTTTTTATTAAAAAGGAATAAGGAAAAAATAAAGAAAAATATATGTACCTATCGAGTGACATAATGTTACATTTCGTGTACGGAAATATTTTTTCTGATAAATATACGAGTAAGTCCTGTTTGGTTTCAAAATAACAAAAGCTTATACACCATATAACAAAAAAAGACCAGAATTGGACTATTCATTAATATACCTAATAAAACTGATACCATTTTAGTTTTTTTTTTGTTTTGGTATGGCTCCACACTTTTGTGTATTTAGCCAGTGTCAAGTAAATGATACCTCAAGTTCATTAATATCATATAATGTGTCAAGTCAAGTCACAGTCCAAGTCATCAAGTTAAGTCATAGTCTAGTCTAGTCAAGTGATACTCCTAGTAAAGTGATGGCCACTTTACCAGAAGCTTCTATGGAGTTTTGGAAACAACACGAAAAGGAACGTTTCACCATCATCATACCACTTTCCCACACTCATGCCTGTAATTCAGCACTTAACGAATAATATGCCACCAATTTTATGCACTAACACTGAAAATAATACAAGTTTTGGAAAATAATACAATGCGGCGACGCGATCTTTTTCGTTTTCCCGCCAAAACTCATCTCTGCCATTACTAGTACGGGGACATCTGACGTAACTATGCTTTACTAGTGTTGTACTGCCAACAATGATTAGGAATCGGTCGATTTGTTATTATTATCAGTAGGCACCTAAATCTACATTAACTCTGCACTACGGATAGCATCCGTATTATCTTACACCATGAAATTACTGTGAGTTTAAATTAAATAACTTCGCAATTTTTCGGCATTGTCCGACTCCTATAGAGTGCTTTGATTTTGGCAATAAGCCTATCCATCAAGCCTATATGATGAAATAAAAATACCAGCTTAAGATGAGCTGTACCGTTCCAAGGCTCTTGTACATTCCGGGTTTCACCCATATCTCGAACTCTCAAAAAAGTTTGATATCATCCTCAAATAACAAACAGCGACCAGTTATAATCAGCTGGTTCCTCCTAATGCGATTATTATACTTGCTAGATTACTATAAGAACAATATTCTTATAATGAGTCATTTATACCTTCAATTTAGTTCTAAGTCGCTTTATCAGCGGCGCCACCATTGTAACTTTAGAAACCGTATATCATGGAAACGTGACGTTTGAGAAAATTTTGTCTGATTAAACCTTTTTTTAGATACTGGACACTGGCATAGTGCATAAATAATGCGATGCCATATCAGAAAAAAAAAACCTTGTTTAGATTACTGTCAGCTGTCAAGTTATATAGGTCGTAAGCAAGAAGGTTACATCCTCAATTCTTGATTTATATTTATTTATTTTTTTGGTGGTAACTGGCCGCGATTTCAAAGAAATAAGTAAGATGCCAAAATATTCAAACCCCTTACAAAATGTAATCAATGTATAGAATTGGACCTGTTACAGTTTTATTATAAGTATAGATTGCATTCGGTAGGTGGTTATAAAGTGAAACCTATAACCAATAGGTACTTTATATAATTGGCGTTTTAAGCACGCCGACCTCATTAGTAAGATTGAACGGTAAGAATTACGTACGTAATAATAGTAATTCTAATAATTCTATTATTGATTTAGATAGGGCCGTATGACTGAACTGAAGGCGTCATCACCAGACCGCAGCAACTACGTGCATTAATTTTATTGAAAAAAAAAAGCGATAGCGCTAGCAGTATCATGAAAGCAGTAGGTATTTATACTATATAATCTGTAGTAGCGAAAAAATCACAAATAACATACCTTGGCCTTTATTTGAATTGCCAATAAGTCATGTTCTTCTATAGTTTCTTCTAACTCCATAATTACTGTATTATTTTATGATACCATAAAACGAAAGAATCGGTTTTTTAGCTACGCACTGACGACAGCTTGATAAGACGATAACTCTGATAAGAGTAAGTACCTAGTAAGTAGGTACTCACTCACCTACATAATATTCATAATGGCCAGGCAAGACTAATCACAAATGACAAAGCCTTTATTCAATCAAGCCTTACCGATGAGCTAAACGCTACATACATGAATATAAATATTTTAATATTGCCTAAATAAGTACAGTAACAACATAAACGCTTAATTCTAAACGACAGTTAGAACAACAAAGAATTTCGAGCTAACTAATAAACAAGAAGTTTATTACTATTGACGTTCGATAACTATTGACGTCGATTATTGAAGACACAGATAATGTAACAGGTAATTTTTAAATGAATGTCAAAGAATATGGCCAAACTCGAAGGGCCGAACCCGAAACTACAGGAATAGAGAAGATAAACTTAACGACTATAATTCCAGGAAATAACATTTTTTTACATATTTTTATGTTTTATTATTAATTGTAAAAGTCCAATGCAAAGTTTGTTCAGGTAGGTACCACCGCTTTGCCAGTTATTCTGCCGCCAAGCAGTAGTGCAAGCACTGCTACGTTCCGATTTGAAAGGCACTGTAGCTAGTGAAATTACTGGGCAAATGAGATTTTATGACCTGATCTCACAGTCTAGTAATCTTATTACTAGATTGTGCTTATGTCTCAGGATGACGTGCGCAGTGCAGTGTTACGCGGAACTGTATACTTTAGAGTTCCGAGTGTCACTGCAACTGATATGGGCAACCATGACGCTTAACATCAGGCGAACGGTTAGTTCGTCACGTCATTCCATAGCATAAAAAAATAAATTAAATAAATTGCGCCAGGGGAATCAACTGATTACGCCGAATTCCAAGACACCCGTAGATCCCATAACCCATAACTGACAACATCTAGAAACAAGTGACGTCTCGATGGACTAGGTAGACTTCTAGATTATGTCAACACTATTATGCTAAGCTCGCTGCATCCTGAATATACAATTGAACAGAGAATTGAAGACGGTAGATTTCGAATCGGAACTCTTTCGATTAATTGTGAATCGGGGTACTGGATACGATCCAATTATTCATATTTTTTTATATTTATAGGATTGAATACGCGTAACATAAATCGACTCAATTTATATTTACCTACTTATACGAGTATATTTTATGAACAAACATAAATTTCAAACCACTTTTTATTAAAATTTGGTGTTGCAACTGAAACGACATGAAGATATTCGGTCAGCTACTGTATTTTTTTGCTGCAATGTTTTATTTTATTTATTTCGCTAACGCTGTGAGTAAAACAATTAAGTAAAGTAATATCCTAAAGTATTTAGAGACCACTACCTAATATTTTCTGGTTGTTTTCAAGACTATGTTTTGGAGGCAAATATTAAATCCGTATCAACAAATGTATCCAAATCCACAACTGTATCAAATGCAACCAATACAACACAATCGAACTGAGAAAAATACGGTACTATTAAACGAATTGGACAATTTTCATTACATCTTAAAAAATATCATCGCACGGACTAAATGGAATCTAATGCAAACTTTTCTCTAGGTAATTTGTAATTTTGTGTAAATTATCATAGGGATTGTCGCAATCCTGTATTATTTTCAGTGTACTGGTTGCGCCGCGCAAAAACGCCTTGACGAAAAATTTGAGGCTAAGATGATTAAAGTCGTAATGCCTAGAAGGAAATATATATACCGTTTGAAAAACACTACATCTCCATATTAAAGAGATACGTCTGAATGCAGTTTACAGAGTGCACAAATAAATACGCATCGATATACCTATTAGCAATAATATTAATTTTATTGATAATTAAGCCATTACACCTGACAGGCACCACCCTTCAATCAAAAAGCAAAATTACCGGGAGCTCTGCGCGCAAACCTAAAATCTAGTTCCACGACGTTGTCGCCTCAAATACAATTAATACTATCCCAGCTGAAAGAAAGCAAGATATTGTACGACAAAACGATGTATAAATCTTTGTTGCACCAAATGAAACAAATTTTCCACACTACCACAGCTGTTTGCGCTAGATGCCGAAAATCGTGAATGTTCAAAGATGCCATATTGGATTATTCTGCATGTGTTCTTGGCAATAAAATAAAGTTTTAAAATCATTTTTCTTCTTTTACTTTCGCGAAAAGATTCTGTATCTCCTCAGTCCCACCGACCGAAAGACATTGAATAAAGATCGTCGTTTACATATTTCGGTATATATTCATTATTGTAAGCCGTTACGTCATACAATATAAGAGTTACTTAACTTTTTTAAGCTGCTTTACCACAGACTCCTGGGTCCGTGCTCTTATAGTGCATATTCGTATTTTTTTTTAACAAAAAAATATGTATATATAATTCCCTACAGTATTGATTTTGATGAGAGAGTGAAAAGAGTAAAATTAATTCCATACTTACACATACACGATGGAATTAATTTTACTCTTTTCCTTAAATGTATGTACTCAGACCATACTATAGAATATTCTTACAAGTTCCAATTAAATAAAAAAGCTTTTATTTTAGTATTTAGTGCCTCCTAAAATAACTGCATGACAGCCGAAATGTCTATTTAACGCTACAGACAGCGCGGGCACCGGCTGAGTGCTTTGTAAATATTTTGTAGGCAATAAAACACCTGCTTTGTTCAATGTTACAAGGCTTTTCTTTAGAATTTAAATTTGCAGTAATTTGATAATACCTAGATTTAAGTTTTATTTCATAAGTACTTTTTTAATTAGTTATATGGAAGCGTTCTATAACATGGACTGAATTCATTCTTTTCTTTTAATGTATGTAACATTAAAAGAAAAGAATGAATTAAATTCCACCGTGTAATTTTTTTCCCTTTTTTCTTAATTTTTTTTTGGACATTATATAAATATCGGGAATATCAATTACTTTATTTCTATTTGCGTATACACCACGAGCAGACCAGCACCCGCAAGCAGCGCCCGTTCACGAGCTTGGCGCATGTGCCAGCCACCGCCCTGCTCGACAGTGTTTGAGGGAAGAGGCTGACCCGACACACGACGCCGCCGCAAGAAGAAGCTTTTTAGTGCACGTGAATTCTTTAGGTCTAATATTTGTTCATACGAACACTGACAAGCTCCTTCGAGTCCGTCAGTGACCCCACCCGTACTTGTCTTTCCTATAGCTGTTTCAGTCTACCTTCTCCTCCCGGCCCAGGGCCTCCGTTGCCGCCGCGTTCTGTCATCTTTGATGACAGTTACGTAACTAGAAGGCTCAAATTTCAGAGAATTTGTAAAAAGGTATAAATGTTAGCTTAAAAATAAATTTGTGGCTGTTGAGGTTTATAAAGGCCGCTATAATGTATAACATCTACCTCCTTGCCCTGTTGCACATGTTCTGCCAAACACTATATAATTATGAAGAAACTGTAACCGTCTTCATTGAATTAGTTATAGGTTGGTTTACAAAAGAAGATTTGAGGTGTGACGAATTAAATTAGCCACATCGTTTTCCAGAAATAGGTAATTCTCAAAAGCAGATTACTGAAATATGGTTGAAGATAGAAACTTTTTAACTATATTTTTAAGAAATTTTGTCAGTTTTCAAAACGTTTTTTTTTTCTCTAGAACCTATAGTTTTTGAGTAATAAGCATAAAAAGTAAAATAGTCATTAAGGCATTGACAGGCAGAATTTGTACCCATTCCTGAAGTCAGAAATTCTGCCCCCTTCCATGTACATTATAAATATTTGTTGATTGGCCTAAACCTCTCTGAACCGTCCAAACCAAATGACGTCAATGTTGGAGTGACCCCACTGATCGTTGTTGTAGCGGTCACGTCCTCCCAGAGTGGATTAGTCGGAGGTTTTGATGGCCTAACCCCTCAAATTCTAAAAGATATTTATCTAGTATTTCTGGTGAGGTTGGTGAGGCCTCCCTTGAGTTTGGGGGACATAATGAATTTAAAACCTGATGCTGTCAGGGAAATCAATAATGACCTCATCTTGTGTGCCCTTTTGCCCATAAATAATGATGATTCTATTAATATAGCTGTAAGTCTTATTGTTACTAACAAATGAGATTGTAATAAAATGAATGAATTATCTGTAATAAAATGAAATTTATTTATTTATTTTCAAAAAAGATGGTGGTATCAAACCTAATGCAGGTGGCACCACGTACCGCCACCTCGTTGCCCAACTGGGGTTTAGGAAAAAGGTTGCTTTTTTAAGCAGCCTACTTCACATAGAATCTTTCTCGAACAAAATTCTGCCAAAGTGTTGCTAAAGGTGGATATTAAAAACGCCTTTAATTTTGTCGACAGCTCTTGCTATATGTATAATTTTATGGCGAACCAGGGCTGTAGCTAGAGTCGAATTTGAGGTTGGGCAGAATTGGTTACAGGTAGGGCAGAAGTAAAAAAAATATCATAATTAATCTGCCCTCGAAGCACGGGCTCCTATATATATAATAAATCGATCAATTCTAGCTATTCGTAGACAAATAATTACTGTGACAGAATAGGATGTATCTAAGAATTTTTTATCTTTAACTATGAACAAACAATTTAATTTAAATAATTTGTTTTCATTTTTGGTATTTTTAAGGTAGGGCAATGTGATTTTAAAGTAGGGCATTGAGAAATTTAATAGTCTCTTCCAGAATATCATATTAGTGGACAAGTGTTCTTTTGGGTTCTCCGATTTTAGATGACTCACCTTTAGTAGAGAAAAAAATTCAAAAGTTTATGACGCGTCAGACAGGTTACTCAAAATTAAGGCTTATGTGGCTTTTTACAATGATTCGGTTTTGTCTATTCGTCCCTTTTACCGAAGCACTTATATTTCACGGTGTTGTCATATGTAGAAAAACAAAGTGCTTCAAAAGTCTTGAAGATTAAATGTATAGAAATAAGAAACTTAGAACATAAACATAAAACATAAAAATTTTATCATCCACAAAAAAATATTGGTGAGTTATACATACAATAATAAATTTAAATAAATAATATTTCCATAGCTTACATACTAAATCTTAAGTAATGGCATAACATTTGTCGCAGTATAATAACTCAATTAGGTACCTATGGGCCCCAAACTAGGCTTAGCCTGTATCTTGGGAGCCCCTAAATACAAACGTTGCCAGAACGATCTGATTGCATGTAACTGGGTAGTTACACATGTTGACGGCTTGACTATATAAGCTCCAAATACATAAATTCACTATAATAAAGAAATGGATACACAGAGACAAAATTAACAATTATTGAGAGAAGTGTTGATTCAAAAGTTACTCTTAGTAAAGTTGTTGACGCAATTATTATATATCATATATTGATTTAAATTGTAGTGGGCCCAGCACCGAACAATCTACAGAAGTGGATAATTGAAGTCCTCAAAGTTACGGTCAAGTATAACACTATTTGACAATTTCTTTGGACTGTTGTATACATACATAAAGTTGTACTAAGTTGTTTCATTTAGGGTTTTGAGTTGAACTTATACTCACATCATATCTTAGTTCTACTGAATTAATACCAATTAGATCCAATTCCGTCCCTCGTTATAAGTCCATCTTAGACTAAATTTACTAATAATTCTGACAGAATCATTGGGACTTTGGTTGTCGACGTTTTTTTTTTTTTTTTAATTGATTGCTATTAAATTGATGATTGTACCTTATACATTACATTACATATGTATACCCCACGCGAATACATACTTGACGATGCCAGTGCTAGGTAGTAGTTATCGATCAGGTACTTATTACTTGGAGTTACTTATTTATTTAGATACGTATTTCTCACCATTTTAATTAAGTATTAAAGCTTACATTTATTATTAAATGCTTACACAAATTAATCTACATAATTCATGGAAAATGTGGGTGTGTTGTGTGAGTTGAGGGTACCCACTATGCATGTCTCGCTAAACATGTCGCCTCTCGAAGTGATGCGAGGTGCCCGTGGACAGAGGGGCTATTCTGTTAATATTATCACTTTGTTTCGTCGAGAAGTCGAGAAGAATTAATAATTATTAGAATAATTAGCATAAGCAATAAAAATATTATGTGATAGTTGTGGCCAGTTTTTATCAGACACTTAACTGTAATACATTAGCATCGAAAGGTATACAAGTGGTGGCCGAGCGGTGCAGGTTGGTCAAAACATTTTCTGGGGGCCTGAGACAAGTTTTCATACATTCGCTTTGTGTTTCGAAGTTGTTCTGGTTGCCTCCACACCCTGAGTATAAACGGGGTTTGCAAGTTCTGGAAAACATAACACAAATAGGTATAGATATGTACCTATAATTTACTAGCTTCTGCCCGCGGCTTCGCCCGCGTGGCCTATAGGAAACGAAGAAGAATTTTTTTCATGGATAATTCAACCACCCATTTCAACCTCTTAGAGATAGAATTTCGAAAAACCCTTTCTTAGTGTATATCTTAACTTTACAAAGAAATCACCTTCTAAATTTTGTCTCTAGGGTTTAGGCTGTGCGTTGATATATAAGTCAGTCAAAACTTTGAATTTTATATGTCTAGATTGGATAATTCATTTAATGGTTGGATCACGCATACGCAATATTAGGGTTGAGCCAAACACATCTCGGAATCGTACTTTTGCACCTAAATCTAGAAGGTTCACTCTGACTCTAAAGATACCCAGATTATGATGATTTTAAATTTTATACCATATACAAATATGATCATTGTTTAAAACTAGCTGGTCCGGCGAATTTCATCCCTCCTAACAGTCAATGAATTTCGTGTTAACTTTTAGCTAAACATTAATTAGGATTTTATTAACCTTCACTCACTTCCTTTGCATTTTACTTCGCACAAGATGAAATCTATTCGAACACTTATAACTCGTGAATGGCTGGACCGATGTTCATGGTTTATTGTGTTTATTTCCGTTCCGATTAGCAGAATAACTATTAAAAATATTGGAAAATTGGCTTACAAAAATGATTTTTTCATAATAACATTCATTAAATGTTAAGCGGTACGAAGTTCGCCGGGTCAGCTAGTTAATTATAAAGAGCAAGAAATTTAACATATAAGGTAATTTTTATTTTATTAACTGAAATATCCTGCTTTGTACAAATTGTATTTTTTCGTATATTAGGAAATTTAGGACCATGGTTAATAACTACTTAATTATCGCCTGCTACTGGGAGAGTCGCGGATTTATTATAAGTGTAGATTTTTTATTATATCGTTCTGGTGATTTTTTTTTACCATAACTAAATCCTAGTCCTAATCATAAATTATATGGACATGCATAAAATATACCATATTGATACGTACGGGTCACTTTTAATATTACCGTGTTTTTACAGGTTTACTTACTTTGCAAATTTATCCCAGCCCCAACGGTTGAAGTGACCAAAACACGAGCCATAATCGAAAGATAATGAGCAGAAGTAGGGTATTTCACCTGGAAAATTTACAAACTTGATGTAATAAAGTATGTCTTTTTAACAATGATATACAAACGGGACAAAACTTTGGCGTGTACATCGAGTCCAAGGGTAAACTAAGCCGCGGAAAAGCTATAGGAATCTTAGGGAAGGTGCGGAAGTGTTTCACATCGGGACAGCTCCTAAATCTTTATATAAAACAATTCTGGTCCTGTGTAGAATATTGTTGCCAGCTGGGATGGTAAATAACTATATAATAACTGTATTGTGTAGTACGTCTGGGTAACAAAAGTTCAGACTATATACAACAGTCGTTGAAAACTCACTTCAGCTTCTAAAAGAGATTGACAGAAAAATTGCGTATTATACAATAACCACTTCCAGTTCCAGACCATCATTCCTTCAGTTAAAGAAATAGTAGATTCCTTATATAGAGCCATCAACCAATTGTATTTGGCTTTAGTTATGTATGATTGTAGATGGTTTAAAAAATAAGGACACTTTGCCCATTAAAGCAAGAAAACTATGTATATATAAGTTAAGAAATGATAAATTAAAACTTACGTGGCGGAGGAATAGTATTGTTCATATAGCAATAGTTAATGCATTCTTTTTTAGTCTCGAACTTATTTCCATTACCCTGACAACCTCCCCAGAAGAACCGGTAGCATTTCTTCTGCTTCGCATCGTAATACCACTGAATGATGTCAGCCCTGCAAGGCCCTGTATCCGGTCGTAGGAAACAAACTTTGTGTCGAGCTAAAATACATTTTTTTAAATTATAATTTACATTCAATTATTATCTCAAACTGCACTTGGGCATCCATCGAACCGCACTTCACCAGCGAGGTGGATCATCTATCCTAGCAGTGGGGATGTGGTCTGATCATGACAAGAACATTAATGTACATAATGTCGTATATAATGTCTAAAGTACATATAGTCAACAACGGTATTGTAACAACAGAGTAGTTATAGTCCTATCTTATTAGCCCTATCTTCAACTGCCGAATAATAAATTATGATCACACAAATCGGACCTGACAAGGCAGTTATTGTATCGATATAGGACACTGCGTTAATAGGTACCTAAAATTTAACGTAAACGCAATATATTATAATAACCTCTTCTTATATAAAATATTTCCTAAAACATGAACAAACATGAAGATGTTACCTGTGAGAGTGTTACGCACGTCCATGCACATAGTTTTGGTGTAATGTTTCGGGGTCGTTCTTTTTCCATCGTAACGATAAAGGTGTTTTTTTTTACTGCTTCCGACTGAAGACAATACAGTCATTATTAATAAAAGAGTGACAATTGTCGTACTTCTGATAAACATTGTGTGTGTTTGTGTGTGTCTAGAACAAAGCTGACTTAAAGCGTTACTAGTATCTGATGGTTTAAATAAAACACAATTTTATTTTACTATGAAATGTATGAAAATAAAAAGTTAATAGACCCATGCAGTAAGCACGCTGATTCGTCATGGTTTACTTTATCGCGTCTAGGCTACGAGTGCATAATAAATCTATTATTTATTCTGTGTCAATTGTGGTAAGCGCGGAGTACTTTGTATTAGGTACCTACTTATAATCAAACATACGTAAATTGATTTTTTAACACTCGGAAAAACATTAGCTCTTTTACCAGTTATTGGCACATCTATAATCTCAATACTAGGAACAAAAATAACCAATTGCCAAGAAACTGAGTACAGGCATTGAAAACTGTACCTGTACGCTTTTATAACAGGTAGCATGACGGCTGTGTATCGAGTATTTTGTCAATGCGTAAATTTAAATCGTAGACAAACCTGATGAAGAAATCTTATTACACAATCATTGTGTCTGACAAAAAATCTTGGCCTGAATGCGCCAAGATCATTGCTATGAAAAACTAGCTGCACCCACGTGGTGCAGCTAGTTTTTCATAGCAATTGTTTTAACCCTGTTAGAAAGAAGGAATAGGGGAAAAGGATAAATGGAAGGGATAGCGAAATGAGCGATTGATCGGTGTTGGACAGATTCTGGATGGGACAGATTTGTGGATTTACCCCCAACTTTTAGACCTGTGGAGGTTTTCACTCCAAGAAATACACGTACCAGGGCAGTATAGATAACAAGAGGCTTCACATGCAAATGCATGATTATACCTTATATGCTATGTATTGGACCTAATATATAAATGCTTATGGTTCACCTCTTCAGTATGTCTTGCCTCCTGGTACTGGAAAACACATAAAATATATCGAAGCGTGTCAAAGACAAAAGATTTATTGCAAATAGGCTATTTTTTAGCACTTTTATAATTTTACAATTTTTATCCGCCAGCCTCTCTCTCCTAAAGTTCCGGGGATTCTTAGCACCCCTAGCTCTGCTATTATATATTTTTACTGTGCTTGTCATTTAGGGGGGATGGAGAGATTCTGCCAAAATCACCACCATATGTTCCATTTCTTGGATGTTCCCTTAGCCGCTTCCTACGGGAAGAGATGGGTGCAGTCTTATTAGTAAACAGGGCAGACAACAATTTAAAATGAGAATATTTTCTTGTTTCATTCTGTATAAATCGTGAATTTGAGAAATCGGGTTTTAGTTATTAAAGTTACACAGAAATTATCTGTGATGACTCCAATAACTAAAAGAATGCAATTAATCCGTCGATAACTCCATACCAAATGAGGTAATCAAGACGATAAATTATTGCCTAAAAGATGTAGCTGACCGTAAGTTGTAATAGTATTCCAATTTGTTGTTTATAATAGTGGTGATTATGATACAATGTTGAGTTTGCAGCAGTACGTGGCATCGTTACTCTTGTACGGTGCGCAACACTGAACGCGGATGCTAATGAAACAAGCTAGCGCACGGTGGGCGGGGTGAGGAGTGTCGTCGATGCCGGTCACCGGAGTGCGCGAGCGCTGCGCTGCGCTTTTTGCTCGTGGCAGGCAGCCGGCAGGCGAGAGCGCGGCGCGGCGGCGGCGCGCGGTGCGGGCGGCGGCATACAGCGTACCGGGATTTTATCCTTATTGTATTTTATTCTGTTCTTAGCCTTCTGTCCCGACGAACGTCCCGCTGACCTATCCCTTTGTAGCGCACAACGTTTTGTGGCAACAAAGCCCGTTCGTTACCAACGTAACATGCCAATATGATAGTACAAAATTGTATACACTTTGACCGGTCGACCGCCGTATTGTTATATTTTGTGAATGAGTGTAACTAATTAAAAATAACAACAGTCGTCATATCTCATAGTTTCCAATATATATTGCTAAATTAAATAAGTCGTTATGCATATCAATGAGTTCGTGAACTGTTTATTTTTACTCAACATTATTTTCTTTGCCAATGGAGCTGCACCAGACTTAAAGGTAATTTTTTATGTATTTGGTTTGATTACTAAGCTTTGCCGGATCTTACCGCGTTAGGCGTTCATATGTAGTTTTTAGGGTTGCGTATTTAAAAGGTAAAAGAAAGGATTCCTTATGAATTATAGTTACGAAAGAACATATTTCTCTCTTCTCTTATATGCATTCGTTATAAAGATCGACTGTTAATGTTATGTATTATAGATAACATATTACATTTTGTTCTTTCAATGTTGGCAAGGTATGTGTTTTATACACTGTATAACTTGGAAATATTAAAAAACGACGTAATTTTTTTTTAAACATAGAACACTATTTTAAGTTTGTTATGTGTAAGAAAATGTAGGTTCTGGCTAAATACACAAAAGTGTGGAGCCAAAACAGTAAAACAAAAAAAAATGTAGGTTATACTTTTTATTATTAGCTTGTGTTGTTTAATAGTATTTTGTATTTTATGATATTATTATGCTGATTTTTTGTCGTAATAGAATGGTGTACTTCACATTTTAAATCTTTTAAGAAGTTACATTGTCTCTTGGTTATTGTTGTGTCCAAGTGTTCAAGTTTTTAATTCCTGCGGAGAATTTAAACAAATAATGTCCTCTTACAAAAAGCGGTTAAACCAACTACAATGGCCTAATTGAATTCTGAGAAATATATTGTATTATTATATGTATAATATAAATATATCCGATTTTGATAAAAAATTATATGGAACCAATTAGAAAAACTTTCAAAGTTATCCCTCCAAACAAAAAAGATTTTTCCAAATCGGCTTATCGCATTATTACTTACCTCAAACGCTATCTTTCCACTAATAAGCATTGATCTTTCACATTTTTGTGTTAGAGTGTAATATTCTGTGACATAGTTTATAGACTTGAAACAGCTGATTAACAGATAACAACTTATTAAAAAGATTTGGTTGAAGTCTGAAGTTTGTATGAGATCATTCAATCACTTTAGTGTAATAAGCAGTTTACCTGAAATTCGCCCATTTTTATTGTGTTAACTCCTCCCGTTAGGTGATCACTGATCGTGATCAGTGTCAATAAAGTTAACACATCTATGCCGTCACACAAACCTGCCTCTCTCTTTCTCCCTCTTTCTCTATCTCTATTGCATCGCAATAGAAGTTATATTTGCTTGTGTAGTAGGCTATCCTTTACTCAAGATCTCACCGGATAGGGAGCGACGATGTGGCCGAAGGGCGAAGGTGTGACACGCTTGTCTGTATCTAGTAAAGCTACCAATTCACGCTTGACTTCAACAGCCCCGGCTTGTAACGTGTGGAAACATCTACCAAGCCAGGGTATTATACAAGAGTAAACAATAAATTGGTGCATAAATATAACTTATTATTAGTCAAAAGCAAAGAGGATTATAGACAAATTGAGGATTTGTTAATTGATTCCAGAGCTAGCAAGTATAGTCAAGACAACTCATAATCAGGCAAAACTGAAACACGCTGCTGTCTCATGGAATAAAGAAACTTGTAGTTTACAGCTTATATGGAGATTGTAGGCAACAAAATCTTGCCAATTTTAGCCCCAGCAACCCAAACTTATGTTAGGTCTCACAGACCGCAGTCGAGTGACTGTGGAGTGTGAATTCATGTACCTACAACCGCGGACGAACTTCCTAGCAACATTTTTATAAACAAATGTACAAATGACATTCATGATGATTTTAGCTTCAGTCCATAGAGAAAGGGTGAACTTAATTAGAGAAGGTAGGTTAAGGTAAATAAATATAGGTAGTTTCAAACCCATTGAAGCGGAAATAGGAGTTGATTAAAATCAGCTCTCATGGGACAAAAATCAATGGATAGCGGTGAAATAACTACAAAATAATGATTAAATCCCCAAACTAAGTTATAAGGTATTGGGCTGGGAAAAGGTTATAACACAAATATTTTATTAAGAATAAGTATAAAACCAGCCAAATGTATCGAAACGATAGTGGCTGATCTGTGATACCGAGAAATACTTTAATTTCCTCAGACAAGCATTAAAAAAAAAATTCGTTCGATGAACTAAAACTTAGTAGGTGCCAAATGCATTTTATGAGAGATAAGAAACTAAGGTCCGTATTACAGAACGATGCTCAGTCATCGATCGGTGCTCAAGTAGAGATTACAATCACTAATCGATAACTTTATGAATGAAATCTCTGCATGAGCACTGGTGACTGAACATCGTTCTGTAATACGGACCTATATTTATTTACGTAAAATCCCTAGCAGCAGTATTCGGGCCTGCCAAATATCAAAATCAAATATACTTTATTTATAAATTGTACAGGATGACGAGGTAGGTTTTAAAAGTATGTAATTATTAGCTACCAACAATCTAATCAATTAAAATTCCACCCGGGATGACACATAATAGAAAGTGGAGGAACAAACAATTTCTGTAGTTCTCGGAGAAATATGAGTATCTACAGAAATGGTTTGTGCCGCCCGCACTGCCTTTCAGAGACATCCGGCTCCGAACGCAGTAAAAACTTGTATTTCAGAGCACAGAGAACTCATACGCCAGCGGGGTTTGAGCCCCCTCACAACTTTAATGAGTGAATCGAATATACTCGTATAATAGTGCTAGAACTTACGAAAAGTGTCTATGTGCACGTTACAACTACGATACAAAATGTGTCTCTTACTAAAAGATGTCCTGTTAAGGTAATTATGGTATAAAAGTAATTTTTTATCGATATCTCGTCCTTATAATACGCAGTAGGTGAAAATACAGCGTGTACAACAAAAAAAAATTGCGGCATCTTATTAATTATTTTATATCTAGGGAATTGTATCTACTATTTTGTTTTTTGTCAGTATTACAATTTTAATCTACGACTGAACTAGCTCCTTCATAATCAAAACTTAAAGAGGCATTTTTGCGTTAGCCGCCTTTAACAAAGTGCCTTTTCCATATAAAGTTATTAACAAGATACGAAATATTTATAGGAGCCTTTATATATACCTAATTTTATAGTTCTTTAAAATATATTATATAGGTAACCAAGAATAGGTGTTAATTGACCATTATATTATTATTAAGATTAACACTAAAGCAAACCGAAATCCTGGCAACGTTCATTACCAGCCCTGTTCCATAAATTGAACGCCCATGTCTTCGGATACGAGTATAACAGTACAGTATTTTCGTGATTCACTTAATAAAGTGCAACAATTTTATTTTTCTGTCAGGAAAGCACGAGTGGTAGTGATAGTTGCAGCGAGCGTGTGGCGTCTTGCGAGGCGAACCTAGCTGGCTCGCGGCGAGCATTGTGCGGCAACGACGGACGCACCTACGCGAATCGATGTCAGCTGATGCAGGCGCAGTGTGCAGGGGAACCTGTGGTCGTCGCAAAGAAAGGAGCCTGTGACGGTAACATGCACATATTTTTCCATACAAGCATCCTCTTTTTTCTATATTAATTTTATTTTAAGGTAATGTTAAACTTATTATAGGGATTTATCATACGGATCGCAAGCTAGTCAGCCTGCAAGAAATATGAATCGCGGTTGGTTTTACTGTTAGGCTGTTAGTGATGAAACTAAATAATTGAAGAGTTGAGAATAAAAAGGGTTTAACTGTCAAATTGATAGTTTCGAGAAAATTGACTTTAAACTTCAACGGCGTCATTTTAATGTAGAGTGCTTATAAGGTCATAGAAAAGGTTTATGTAAGTTTCAATTGCTTGAAAATGTTTTAATTCTATTTTAAAATACTAAATATACTACTAATTCATACAATTACTGTAAAAATATAATATAATAAAATAAATATGATAATGTTTTTATGCTAAGCGAACTGTATTCCCGTGACTGATAAACCGTTTTTAGACTCAAAATCTCGAGATTTAAGCCTCATTTCGGTATTTTGAGAATGTATTATTGTAGATAATTTCACGCTGAATCCAACGATACCCATACGTTATTTTGTGAAATAAATCAGTTAAACCCTTTTTGTTCCTACCCCTTCAATTGTGTACGGACCTTTGCTGAGACTTTCAGCAAAATAAAAGAAACATCAGAACGTCTTTGATAAACCTCGTATTATGAGGGAAACATGTCTTCTGTGCACAATAAACAAACTTCATACCTACTTTGTTTCATTGACTTTTTTGCCATGTTCCAATAACTCTATGTAAGAAAATATGAGTTGAATACGAAGTAGGTATACTAATTTCACAACTTCGTCAAAGGTATAGACCATTTTCTCTATTCAAAACAAATGTTTAGGATAGCCCACTGCCTGGGTTTCGTACTTGACATCAAAAGCCTTGATTTTGGCGATTCTTTGGAAAAATTTGAATCACGAACGGGATTTGAACCCGCATCCATTCCTAAAACATGGACATGCAACTGTGATAAGTGATCTTATGTCCAAAATTTATCTTTCACCTTTTACAATCAACTTACGGGATTGGGTAATTATTCCGAAAGTTAGGTAGAGCAGGCGAACTGTTATAAAATCATAAAACTTTATTCTTCGTTCTTCATTCTTCATTCTTGAATATACTTGAATTGTAACTTTTTACTAGTCTACAAAAGACAATCGCTTTTTTTGCCCAACCTCCTTCCATTCACACTCTCGTCCAATCGAGCGTTATGACAACTAGAGAAAACAATTGAACCAACCTAATTTCTAAAAATAGTAACAAATTAATAAATTCACGACAGAGTAATAAAATCAGAATCAGAAAGTCTACTACGTCGTGGCGTTTGATCGACCGCGATATATATTATTTTGTTTGATTTAGCCATAACCCAGTTATCTAGAAATCCTGCGTTTTTTTTGTGGGAAAAAAACGTTAGATTTGCCTAGACTCCCCTCTACCTCCCGTGTCGTTTAATAAGATTCGATATGCTAACCATCCTACATAATTTATGGACGCCCCCTTTCCACGCTATATATTCAAAAAGCTATTTAATCGAAATTTCGATTAAGTAAAGAAGAATTGAAAATGTATATACAAGCGATGAATGTCAAAAATATCTTTTAAAAAAGGTGTTGGCCACAGCGACACTTGTTTATTTTGCTATGCTGTATTAATCAGTTGTCTGTCTCTCAATTTAAGCCGTAGGACAGAACAGACTACCTTACTTCATGTAGATATATATATGATTATGAGCTTATACAACTACTATCTTCCGGTTTTTTTTAAGCGGTTGGAGATAGTAGTCTATTTATCATTTACCGTACTTGCTTTCAACACAACTCTTTGGGAGATTTTGGGGGAGTGGTTTTGGCTGCCCAATGATAATAAAAATAATATACGACATCTAATATCCATTCTTTTCCTCTATAAAACTAATTAACAATTGCGAAGCCAGGGCGGGCCAGCTAGTCTATTTTGAAATGATTAAACGAATTGACCAAGCAAGAGCGACACATAATATAACATACCCATAAAAATCATCATTGGCGGTTGAGTTATGCACTTGGCAATTATAGCAGCATGTTTATTATTAATTAAAAAGCGTTTGTCCGCAGAGGAGCTGTCTTCTTGCCACGCCACGTTGCGGTATGCCCTAAACGCTCATAGCGGCAAGAGGTCGGCCTATATCCCGCGATGCCGCGCCGACGGCACCTACGCAGCCGTGCAGTGCGCGGCGGCAGGCGCAGCCGCTGGCTGCTGGTGCGTCACACCCGACGGAAAGCCCCTGCCCGATACCGCAGTGCGGAATGGCAAGCCAGACTGCACTAAGACTGGTGAGCCCCTGTGAAAGCCATTAGAACCCTCACTTTTAACTCATAGATCCAAGCTTCTATTTTTCCAATAGCTCAGACTGAATTTTTGTAAAATGTATTTTGGATCATATTTGCTTCTTGTGTAAGTAAGATTTTCATTTTTGTGAAATGCCGAGTTTGAGAACATGTTCGCAATCGTTGAAATTAGCAGAATGAAAAGATTATAGTATGGTTAAAATCTTGTACACGTACCTACACGTTTCTAATAAATAATCAATTGTTAGGATATCTATCTTAGTCGAATTCAAAACATCTGTTTTACCTAACCACACCGTTGTAAATACTTCTGAAACCGTTTGTAAACAAATATCCAGATGATAGCTGATGTTTACGTTACAGTAGAGCGCTTTTTGAAAGCAGCAAATAGGTATTTTTTTTAAACTGCAGTCGTTTTTGTTCGTTGGTATAAATTGAATTCCGAGAACTTATGGATCTCAATATAATTTATATTCTCTGGTATCAGGAACTGCTTATGAGTAAGCATGGCGATTCGCTTATAGCTACTGGAAATTTGAAGAATTAGTTATACAGCTGTAAACCAAACACGATAATGCTCCAATTTATAATTAAATATGCCAAGTCGAGTAGGTTGGTAACAGAGCTTTGAACTGTCTCATAATAAATAAGTTATGTGTGTATAGTATATATAGTGTGATTTTTATATATTGGG
The DNA here is from genome assembly GCA_905220475.3 of Ennomos fuscantarius. Taxonomy (NCBI): domain Eukaryota; kingdom Metazoa; phylum Arthropoda; class Insecta; order Lepidoptera; family Geometridae; genus Ennomos; species Ennomos fuscantarius. Next base: position 7,991,642 of record HG992023.1, on the reverse strand, counting down.
GCAGTGTGGGCATATCCGAATTCTTATGAGATGAGGGAAAACTGTGTTAAGACCATTCTCTCATTTTGTATGAAATTTTTTGGCGTAGTTATGTTTTTGGTCAAGTGTCAGTTCTATAAAAAATTGTTTTGGTTACATTAAAATTAAATGCGGATCTTCACAGTTTCATGTTAGGATCGTTTCATTGTATTGGAAAATAAAATACCCTTTCGTTTTCCGTATCTTCTATGGTTTTGGATTTAATCATACTATCATTTAATCATACAGTTCAAATATCATACTGTATATATAGTACCTACCTACCCAACTGTCTGTTTCTGCGGATGCGTAATCGAGGCTTCCAGCATTTCGATTTCGAATGTAAAGATAGAGAACGAGACAAACACCTAGAAACTCTCAATGGTTGAACGCATTGCGATTTGGAAAAACAAAACTAGTAATTTAATAATAATTCGTAATACCTATAATTAAAAAACTTGTCTAAAACTTAAATGGAATAACTATTACACATGAGTAAACATCTTAATATTTTAAACTTTATATTTTACTAGCTGCGCCTCGGTTACACCCGCGGACTTAAAGTAGCCTATGTGTTAATCCACTATATAAGCTATCTATATTTAAAATTTCATACAAATCCAATCAGCGGTTGAGCGTGAAGAAGTAACAAACATACACACATAAAAACTTTCGCCTTTATAACATTAGTGTGATATTTTAGTCACTAACTTCATTCGTATATTTTCTGGTCTCCTGGTACTTCGTTCTTAGAAAAACGTTAAATTCGATTCGATCACATGCTGCATTCAACCAGCTTAATTACATCATAAATACGGCGATTGCGGAATCTGAAAGTGAACTGCAATTGTTTAGATTTATGACGCTAGAGTACCTAATCTTACGGATATGATCTGAATCGGTGCATCCACAAGGAATGCGTCCTTTCATATTTTATAATCTAAGGATTTACACACAATCAGTTGAATACGCTTAGCATGCGATATTGTCCAGGTGGTATTGGTTGTACTGGCCCGATAGCTCAGTTGGTAGTAACCCTACCTTCTGAACTGTGGGTTGTGGGTTCGATTCCCACCCAAGACAAACATTTGTGTGATGAACATAGGTATTTGTTCTGTGTCTGGGTGTTATATTGTATTCTATGTATGTATTTACAAACAAAAAGTATTTAAGTATTGGATCAGTTATCTGGTTCCCATAGTACAAGCTTTGCTTATTTTGGGGCTAGATGGCATTGTGTAAGATGTCCACACATATTATTAGTATATTATTATTATTGTTATAAATCATTATTTGCCTAAATTACTGTTCCCACTAAGTTCAGTCAACTCTCATGTCGACGATACTATAATCTATGAATTTGATATGGGATCCGAAGAGAGTCTCGATTAATCTTTCATTGATAATATTAATTTGACAGCATCTGTGGTGTGGTGGCTGAGCAGGTCGTATCATATGTCGGAGGCGGTGGGTTCGATTCCCGTGTCAGTCAAAATAATTGTGCACAAAAAAAGGGCAAATACTTGTTCTTTGTCTGGGTGTTGTGGGTCCTCGTAGTTCTTGGGTGCCTAGATACAGGGATTTCTAGTTAGGGTCCAGGATCTATGTATGTGATCGTTGGACGTTATTATTATTATTATTATTGATTTTTGGGGGTTGGGGAAATATTTCCTTAAAATAGGATCAGTTTTGTGGGATCTGTTGGGAGCTATCCGGTTATTAGCCAGGAATAGATTACTGGGGGTCGAGCAATCGTGGTCGTTATCTTTCATTAGATGATTAATTTTAAAATGTTGGCAATGCAACAAAAGTGGTATCGAACCTCTTTAAACGCGCCGGCCATAAATCAGGGTGGACCAAGTCTTTCAGCGTCGTTTGGTTAGGCTTACACTTCACATATATTTTATTTAAGTTTGTTACGTTACTAGGTGCTAGGACTTTTTGGCAAAGTTCGTCTAGGTAGGCACCGCTTTGGCAGTTTTTTTGAGAGAAGCATTACTTTATTATCAGCTAATCATATAAAAAGTTTACAATATAAGATATTATATAAAAAGGTTACTTATTTAAAAACAGGCGCTAAGTTATTCCCCGTATCTTTTACTGAAAAATATTTATCGTCAGTTGTTTATTCCATCCTAGTAAAGGAGAACAGAGCGTATCGCTAATAGATTTACAAATACTTACTGGGTAGATTGGCATAATACTGCTATGTGCTCTTATGTGATGAACGTCATCGTTCAGTAAGATTCTATAAATATTAATATCTACAAATACAAATTTATTTATTGACACAATTGAAGGGTTGAGCATAAAAAGGGTTTAACTGTAAAATTGATAGTTTCGAGAAAACTGACTTTAAACTTCAACGGCGTCATTTTAATGTAGAGTGCTTATAAGGTAATAGAAAAGGTTCATGTAAGTTTCAGTTGCTTAAAAATGTTTTAATTCTATTTTTAAATACTAAATGTAGTACTAATTCATACAATTACTGTAAAAATATAACACAATATAATAAATATAATAGTGTTTTTATGCTAAGCGAATTGTATTCCTGTGACAAATAAACCGTTTTTAGACACAAAATCTCGAGATTTAAGCCTCATTTCGGTATTTTGAGAATGTATTATTGAAGATAATTTCACGCTGAATCCAACGATACCCATAAGTCATTTTGTGAAAAAAATCAGTAAAACCTTTTTGTTTTCACCCCTTCAATTGGTTACAAAGTTATGGTGAATCATTAAAATATTTTTTGCTTTCATTATTTGGATGAATTTTTCTTAATAACGCCCTAATATTTCTTTAGAATGTGTCTCTGTATCGAATGCCAATAGAATAGAAAAAAAAACACGAATTACGTAGACCACAAAGTCACAACCGTGCAGATTTGCAGACTGGTGAACATTACTTACCATTTAACCAGTAGTAGATACATTGCAAAATGCATTATGTTTTATGCGTCAAAATATATTACCTTCTTACATTATTACGCAGTCCTCTGTTGTTTAGAGAGTTAAGTATTAGCTTGTTGCAAAACTGGTAAAAGCTTTCTCTTTTATCATCTAGTCGAGACTAGTTGCTTAAAAATTGCGATTACTGCACTGCACTGCATCTGGCACTGGGTATTGCAAGTAATATAAAAACGAAGAGGGTCAGAGGCCCGTAGGTGCGGAAGACGGCAATCTACTTGTTTACTAGACAGGTGGCTATCATCGTATTAGATGGCATTGATATGAATCGAGCTGGGTATAGTTGGGCACAGGCACAATGACATGCCCGTTAGTACTAAGGTTTGACAGCTCACAAGTATTTTTTTTTTCTATATTATTGAATGATGTGACGAGCTAGTCGTTCACCTGATGTTAAGCGCCACGGCCGCCCATAACAGAACAGTGTCACTCGGAACCCTAAAACATAGAGTTTCAAGCGACACTGTACTGCGCACATCATCCTGAGACATCAGCACAGTCTGGTAATAAGATTACTCGACTGTGAGATCAGATCATAAAGTCTCAATTGCCCAGTAATTTCACTAGCTACAGTGCCCTTCAAACCGGAACACAGTATTGCTTGCACACTACTGCTTGGCGGCAGAATAACTGGCAAAGCGGTGGTACCTACCTAGACGAACTTTGCAACAAAGTTCTACCACCTAGTTCAACAAAGTTCGCACTAGGACGTACCTAATGCAGTGCATTTGGGTATGTCAAAGAGGAATAAGTGCGAATTTAGGAGCTGTCAAACTTTAGTACATATGTGCGTTAGTCTTTACTCCACATGCATGCACGTACCGCAGAACTGCACGTGAAAATCCGTAATGTTTGTGTTGAAATAAAAAAAATTTTTTAGTCGCTGCTGCGATACTTGTATTTGTTATAGGTAGGTCATTCAGGATAAAGCTGATAGTTTTATTAATAAAGTATAGATTAATAAAGTTAAGCGACGGAAAAAGGTGATCCGACAAATAACCAAGGCTCAAACGAAGTTGGTCCCATCTCTAGAAGGATGGGTAATCCTCTAGGTAAACGCGTTCTTGAGTAGAGACTGCGACCGACAGGCGTAGTGTGGCCTGTTGGACGCCCTTATGTTAAACGTTATATTACATTTTATCCCTATAATCAACGATGTGGATTTGTAAGCTTAGCTTTCAAACTTCAGATTTGACGGCTGAATTCCCCATACACATAAATAGCTATTTTAGCAAGTCTACGTTTAGCATATTAGGAACAGGAATAACCATTAGGTATGTGTTTGAAATTGATTAACAGAAGTATTTTTCCACTAATTCACGATAAATAAGTACCTAACTATGTCTACACCACCAATGATGCAATCGTACTTAAATAATATTTTATTAAATCCGTATTTTTTGTATAGAATACAATCATGCATGAATGCTTGCTCTCGCGACTAATAGGTACCTATAGGTATCCTTGAGCGATCAGACAAAGGGTCGACCTACGCAGGACATAGCCCGTTATTCGGTGTAATCACCCTCTTCCCCGACCACCTTCTCCGGAGACGTGCCCGACGTGCAATCTGCATATCGTGTCTTTGCGTGGTCGAATTTTAACATGGTAATAAATTCACGAAACACGTTATTTAATTCCATATTAAAGGTATTCGAGCGAACCGCCGCCCGGCCACCGCCGCGCCGCCGCCGATTCGACTCAGGTAATCCGATCGAACTGACGATCCAAGATAACTTCCACCGTTCTCCTTTACTGAAACCGCGCTGTGGATTAACGTGCCCCGCGTTAGACCGCAAACAACTATATTTTATTTTTGGCTTGATTTATAACTTTTGTACAACAGAACTTCTAAAATTCGAATCTCGAATGTAGGATGATTGTATGTAGCTATCGGTATGTATCAAAACGCTGAGGGTAGAATTTTTGTTGTAAAAATAATCTCAGGTAAAATTATACTGATAGCTGCGTCAGGCAATAAATTATGATGATCTGTGTTCTGTTTTAGCACGTAAATACTAACAAACTAGTAATAGACCTCTCGCGGTTTCGCACGCGTGCTTAGTTGTGTAATAAAAAGTATAGAGATGACCAAACATAACGCCACGGCAGTAGGTAGTACTATGAATTGAGTAGACTATCATGTCAATCCATAATAAATATAAATCATGTTTTACCTCCTTCCGAATTTACCGAATGTTCCTGTGCCAAATATTATACAGTTTTCCGATTTGAACATCAAGAGACACATTGATGCAATTATCTAGTACCTAGGTACACGACAGTAAAGAAATTCGATTAATGCCCGTCAAAATTCATCCACTAGCCCAATTTTTTTTTTCTGAATGACAGACTATTTTGTGATACCTTTTTTATATTATTACTATTTGCCATAGTTATGTGGAAAGAAGAACTGGCGAGTACAAACATTTGTAATGTTTGGATATTTGAGTCTGACTGAACGGCCCACGTTTTGTTATTGTAGCTATTGTATTCACTAGGGGACATATCGCGAGCAGTCGCGGGACATTTACGTGCGACTGTCCGGCGACAATACCTTGTCCGAATACCTGTGCTTGCACGGCATGATTCCTTTCACGATATTCTCTAACTCTCGTGGCCTCGGATTTTCCCATCCTTGATCTTCTCAAAGAACCACCTGTATAGGCCTGCCTCTTGAACTGAAGATCTGATCAGAAGTAAGTCCTGGATTGAAAATTCATGACCTTCCAGAGAGATTTTCGAGTTATTCCAAAGACTTCTCTCGCTTTATTCACTCGGCCAATAAGTTAAAAATAGAATACAAGTACTACGTAAACATATTTATCTTATAATCTATAATATTTTTAATGGCAATTGTTTATCATGTTTTTCCTGAGCCATGTCAAAAGAGAAACAATACCTATAATACGGAATTTTAAGATAAGAGTATTCTGAAACAAAAGAAATATATCCTATAACTACATACTACACTACATAATTATAAGATCATAATGAAATAATACTAATCGTGACTTAAGTAATATATCAATTGAAGAAGATTTGTGTAATCTATATTACTCTAAATATTGTCTATGTGAACTGGGAATGGAAATTTATAATAAACTAGCTGCGGATCGCAGATTCACTAGCGGATAAAAACTACCCTGTGCTAATCCACCATATTATAAGCTATCGATATTCCAAATTTCATCCAAATCTGGACGGATTTGGATAAAAGCCGTTTGAGCGTGAAAGAGTAACAAACACCATACATACAAACTTCCACGTTTATAATATAAGTAGGATTTGCTCATCCCACGGGAACATTTAACTTTTCCGGGATAAAGTGTAGCCTATATGTTAATCCAGTGTATAATCTATCTTGGTACCGAATTTCATCCAAATCCATTCAGCCGTCTGAGCGTGAAGGAGTAACAAACATACACACATACAAGCTTTCGCCTTTATAAATTAGTGTGATTAACGAGTTGAAGGAACAAGAAAATAAAATGTGATTCATATCAGCTTTATCCATTGTTGCAGTCAAAACTCTTAACCGGTCTAAAGGACTTTTAACTAGCAAAAGTTGTTTTGACTGATTGATTCCGTTAAAAATAGTTTTCACTGGTTACAACGGTCAAAACTCTTAATATAATAAGAATAATAACGGCCGGTGAGACGCTAAAAAGAATGTAATGTAGAACATTAGGTTAGGTCGCGTGCTGCGTCTGTGACCGGCGCGCGGCGAAGCGCCGATGCTATATTGGTCAAAAGTAGTTTTGACTAAAATTTCAATCAATTAGTTTTTCCTTTGTTTAATGTTAATGTCGCCATCTTAACAATTGAATATTGTTATATTCGGACATACCAACATAAAATACAATTTTTTTACTTGTCATGTTGACAATGGAGATCTACGCGAACCATTTTGTTTGTATTTTATTTGATGGCGAGCTGTTTTTGCTAGGTAGGTACTTAGTCAAAGTTTAAACAAAGTATTACCTGCGATGTCTGCCTGTTTGAAAAATCGTCACCAATAAACCACTGGAGTAATTTAATACCTCTCCACGGACCACCACGTAAAAATTAAAATAAATTGAATATTTGTAGTAGGTATGTACCTAATGGATAAAATAAATGGAGAACTGAGAAAAAAAAAGATAAAATGGATGAATGAACAGGGTTAGGGCGTAAAACTAATTAGCTCGTGCGAAGCCGGGGCTAGTATATAATAATTTATAAGCTGTCTGTTACAGTATAGGATAGGGCATAGGGCATATGATATCACTATGTTCTGCAACTACACTATCAATATCACTAATACAGTCAACAGAAGTTCCTATCCTTATTGGTCATTAACAGTTCAAGACGATTCGTGGCACAAATTAAGAAAATGTTCTTAAGGCGACGCAGTGTTAAACAATGAATCCAAAATCGGGCGCTGAGCCCCCCGCAGCCTGCTCATACCCCTATAATACGTAGCTTGCGATTGACCGGCTCGACTACACCGCACCCAGGGTTAGATTTCGTTGTATAATTATACTATTTGTACCATTATTTCATAGTGTGTAGTATGTAGTATCGTAATGCCACTATACTACACGAAAATACCATAATTTTATCTTCAGGTTGACTAACTTGTATTAACAGTGAACCCTTTAACTTTTTAATATTTTCCTTACAATATCGGGAATTTCTGTATGTACGAAAACAGGCAACGATAAGGTATATGGGGATTCCTCTCGTGATGTATTACTATTCCAGCCATTCTGACAGAGAATTTTATTTCATGAATGAGTGCGAGGAAGACGATATCATGTTAATTGGTGGCAATGTTTTGGATTACTATGTAGACAAACCTTGAATCAACAGTGAACAGTTGCAGTACAAATACGCTATTAAAACGAAATATCACTATGCACTACACACTGTATGTACGAATGCATTTTTAATATAATTCAAAACTAAAAAAAAAAAGATGTGGTATAATTTTGGACAAATAGTATAATTTTATTTTCAACGTACAATATTTTTTTGAGGTTCTGAATCCCACCCTGACCGCACCGGAGCGTTTGACTCGAGCCGTCATCACAGCGTGACTTATCCACTGGAACAGACGTCGTAGAGTCTACTGAGTTTTTTAGTGCGATCATCATTTTGCATATTTTATATCTACACTATTAGTATATTACTTATATATTATACTATATAATATTATATTACTATACACTAATATTATAAAGAGGTTAAAGTTTGATGTTTATTTGTTTGTTAAAGGTCATATCTGAAACTACTGGCCCGAGAATGATAATTTTTTTCACTATTAAGAAATGCAATTAATTAGAAAAATATAACGGTCTATAGTATTCATGGTGCAAAACAACTGCTACTAGTAGAAATATTATCTTCTAGCTTTTAGCAAATCTGTACATGCATGTACGTACTACTACTGATGTTACAGCTAGACAAAACTGAAAAGGTTTTTAAATAAAAGAATTAAAAATCAAACCAAAGTAACGTTTATTCGCACGGGTCCCATAAAGACACTCCTGAAAGTTAATGGTGTATGAAATCGTGATACAAAAATAGAACGTTATTAATGAACTTTTAAGCCTAGAGTTCGAGCTAGAGCATTTAAACCACTCCGATGGTCTATTTCGAGATTTTCAAGGTTTCAGATAAAAAAAAAAAGTCAATAGGAGGAACAAAATAATAGGCATGTTGACTAATTTCGAAAAACTGTCTTATAATATTCTAAATTAACTATGTACTATTTACGAAAACTATATTATTTCTGCAGGAAATCTACAATGCAAAAAATAAAAAAATTAAAATTCGCTCTAAAACGATCGTCGGTATCATGGCATCTGTTAATGACGTCACGATTGCGTAATTAGACAGTGAAAATTAAAATAAAATTAAAATTAAATATTAATCCCAAAGTGGTGTGCGGTCTCTCATTGAGTTAATACGAGTACTTCCCTGAAAACTTCTAACAAATTACTTGTGCACGTTTCACGCGACAAAATAATGCTAAGCAATAAGCTTATGTCTGAAAACTTTTCTGATTTTTTTTCTGTGGAGATTAACGTAAGTTTTTACTTTATTTCACATATTCTAAACTGATGTGTGACTTTCGTAAACTAACTATCCTTATCGAAGTTAGATTTCGGGTCTTGAATATTTTAACTATCTTAATGGGTACTTTGTTCATATCGCAGTTGCCAAATGAGTACCCAAGGGCGGATTTAAGGGGGTCACGGGGGCACGTGAAGGCGGCATTTTTGTGTATTGTGGAGATTCCATCACAGTACAAACTTAGAAGCAAATACTTGAACTTGTAGAAACAAACTTGGCTTAAAGTATATATAAGTTGTTTAAGTATACTTCAAGTTTATTTCTAACAGCTCTTGATCAAATGATTGAGATGAAGATCAAATAATTCTGAAGAAAGAAGTATTACTATAAAATATTTCGAGGTTTTGATTTTGAACTATTAATTACTAATATACTTGTTTCGTAGTTTTTACATTCCTTAACTCTGCTGAACAAAAGTCTTCGTTTGATGCCAAAAACTCCCCTCATCATTAACAAATCTACACAAGGCATAATAGAGCCATTTGCCTTGCAAAATCCACCTTTCACATTTTAAAACACAAAACTAACAAACTGATCGATGGAAATAACACAACAACACATAAAAGTGCAGAGATCATTAAAGTTTGTAAGAACCAATATGACGCTTACAATGTTTACCCAAGCGTGACGTAAACCACTCTGATTGGTGCTTAACTTATCATGGCGGACTGTTGTTTTTATTAGTTTTATTTTATTAGATTAATCATCGATCTCGCCCTAAATATGACAATTTGTTTTTAAATTATTTTTTTCTATCCACTCATTAGATAAACACATTATCTTATTGATGCTTAGTTACAGCTGTCATCATGTCTATTACCGTCACAAAATTTCCGCCCTTATTTTCACCCTACTTATGTTTAAAATAGAAGGTATTCTGTATTTTTTAGATAATGAGCAATTAAAGTTATGAAATTGGTATCACTCATCATAAAATAGTTATTTTCCTAGGACACCAGTGTGTAGAGAAAAAAGACTAAACCAGCAAAACTACATTATATGCGTTGTGGAAAGCACTGAGATAATGTTATTAAAATTCAGTTGCTTGTATTTAGCTCTAAAGGACCTTTCACACGTACTACAACCACACCACAACGACAAAACGTGCGCGGGCATTAATTTGTAAAATGAATAGTTTAATTCACACGGACTACATTTTGCCGTCAACTTCGACTGTGTGGGCGATACCGACCACGCCTGAACCGCAATGCAACTAGCGACACCGTGCACTAGCCGCCGGCCACATCGCAAACACAAAGTTGCATCGACGGAACGACACTGCCCAGAACTTCCCGCCTTTCCATCTCGCCGCATTCATTCTGTCGTAACCATATCACAACTACTAGCATCAACGCAATCACTATTGACATTTGTAGTTACCACAACGCAACTGCAAAAAGCTGAAGCGACACTATTCACACGTAACCAATTCTTCATGACGTTTTGTCGCTGTGACGTGGTGTGGTTGTGGTACGTGTGAAAGGGCCCTATCTCTAACGACTTATTTAACAGCTTTGTTTATATGTTTGAATAAATGAATAATAATGTATAGCTGTATAATGACTTATTTCTATGCTTATCGTTTTCTGTAGTGATTATATGCACTGACTAGCTGTTATCGGCAATGCATTTGACCACTGCCCTACCTAGGAATAGGTAAAGATTTAGGGTCCAATTGGTTCACATCTCAAAATGTCCAACTGATTGATTGTATCATGGTTAAAATATGTCAGCGTCACAACGTACTAATCTTAAAATGTTCAAAACGTCATGGTCACGATGTTTTAATAACAAATTGTTTAAATTTCAAAATACATGTATGACAAAATGTACGATTGACAAAATGTCTTAAATGTTTTTTTATAGGTCATCGCGGCTAACGCGGCTAATATAGTCCAAAAGTTTTTTTAGTAGGTAGTTTAGTTAGTAGCATTTTTTAGTAGTCGTTATATTATTGCAGTAGTTAGTTAGTCGAAAGAACAAAGACAATTTGCCCGTTAAAAAAAGTTATTCAAGTTTGACTGCAGAATAAAAAAAATAATGGTACGATTCTGGCTGGACCACGAGCAGACGAACAGTCACCATAGTTTATTGATACCTATGCCCGTTTTACAGAAGTAAACTCATGAATCATGGCTAGATGGCGTTGTGTGAAATGTCCACACATATTATATTATATTATCATATTATCTGTTTTCAAGAAGAGATTTGTGAATGAAATCTTGACTTGACCACCAATCGACGACAGAGTATAGTTCTGTAATACGGGCCCTAAACATTTTAACACTTCTATTTTTTTACTTGCACGTTATTACTATATTACATATTAACGTATGGACATTCTAACACATATAAATAATTTCGATATTTTAACGTTTGTTCCAATTATATTCTTTGGACCCTAAATAGTTAAAAGTTATCGTTGAACAAACGTTTACATAAATTAATTCATATATAAATACCGATTCGCAGTTTCCACTGACCAATACCTTGCTCAGTCGAATTATATCAATGTGTAGAAATATTGTAACCATATACAAAAAATTACCTAACTCCGAACACTAGCATTCCCTAGTGACGTCGCGTCTCGCATACATAATAAGAATAAGATCGTATGAAACTTGACCGTAAACAGTAAGTGGAAACGTGAAATGGCGCTCTATGAGTAGGTAACCTTCCAGGAATCGCTTCACGATATACACCAGCTATTAATATTACATCTCTACAGTCTGTGTCTTATTAACCTGCATTGTCCTCATTAATGTATAAAACCTATATATATATAACATATATATATATATATATATAATTGATGATCCTACAAAATTCTCTTGAATCCCCACTTATTTTATTGAAATAACATATTCGTTTTAATCGCTTTTTGTCATACGCAACACAGATGAATTAAACAAAGAATATTTAAAAAAAACGACTGTACTTTAGACCACAGGTCTGAAATAACATTTTTTAGGTCCATCTATCGGTCGGTATCACTTTGTTTTTGCTTTGTTTAATGTTAATGTCGCCATCTTGACAATTGTAAATTGTCGTTTTACCGGACATACAACATAATAATACAAATTTTAAGTAATTTTTAACTTTGAAATGTTGACAAATCAGATCTACCTGAATCAACTTCCGTTCGCCTCGCTACGCATTCACCAGTTTACTCCCCAAGTCTAACGTGCGTAAAGAAGTTTAACTTCAAAAACCAATTTTGTGCATCGCATACAATGTAGGTATCGGCGTGTTGCCCAAGCGTGCACCGCGTGGATTAGTCAGCGTTGAGAAGACTGACGATGGTAACACATGCCATTAGTTTAATGTCTACTATTAATAAACCAACTTATGGAGGCGCAAGCTGTAAGCAGCCCGATGGCTAATTGAGAAATTATCAGCATAGGCACAATTATAGACTAATTGAAATCTGTCGACGGCGGCGGCGTGCGCTGACGCATAGTACATTGCTGATAGCTGATTTATGTCCATAACATAATTCATTAGTATGCCGCTCAACGTACATTTACGTAAGTTTACTTGCCAATTACTGATTCCAGTCCCTTTCATTAGACATTGGCGCCTGGAAGTGCTGCATCATGTCGTCTGTCGACTCGGTTGCGGGAATCTATAACAAACCGACTTTGTACAAATGTACATCTGCATACCTACATTGGACGGTATTCTCTTATATCTTGAATAAATTTTAGCAATTCGATTCTGAAAACGAATTGCAACAGGTGTGCCGGTATTTTGCTATCAGGCCGAATGTACCTCTCTTGATAATTCGACCCCATTTCATTTTACAAAGTGTTGCGTATCGTATCTATTTCTAAAGCCGAGTCTGATTTTAAGCAGTTTTCTAAGAAACAGCGGTCTGACTCAGACAGCTCGACGCCGGAGCACAATGCAGTCGATGGTTTTTTTGTGTCTGTCAAAGGCAAGGAGAACCGTCTCGGCCATGAGATGTTAGAAAAAATGCTCCAACCAGCATAGGTCGGTCTCTGCGTTCGCACCTTTGATGTTTTATATTTAGACGCGGTACCTGCCAGTCCAAGTTCAATAAGATTATTATAAAAAGTTACATGCTAACTGGCTGGCTTAAAATGTTGCAGGACCTAAACAATTTCTGAATGGCCTAACTGACTTTTTGAACGTATCGGTCTCTGGATAAGCATGGAAAACAACGAATAAATAACATATTATTCGTAGCCCAGAACCGACTTCTGTTCGCGGAGTTGCGTTTGAATATACTCCTTTGGCGAATGCTTCAACTAGGCTGAGCTTTCGGTACTAAGTCGTGAATACCTTACTTCACTTAATTCAGTCTAAACTTCTACAGCTTTATTGATAAACACGGAATAGCCTTGGATTAGTTACACCATCTTTTGTCTTTTTCAATCCAGCTAAATATTCCAGTAGCCAAAAATGGACAAAAGCTGAAGTAGAAGAACTAACCCAAGGCTACTACCCGTTTATTAATAAGGCTGCTAAAGATTAGTCTCATACGGTGCTGAGACGTTCGATCAAGGTTCGGCTATTAGTCCAAATTACATGAATAATCTTTTTTGTAACTGACATTTGTTGCCAAATAAACTTATTCTTATTCTTATTAGTCCATCGATTTGAAGCCACTCAGGGAGCTACCGCTACAGGGAGATCAAATAAAAAATAAATTTATCGAAAAAAGGAAGGAACTTAGCCGATATAACTCATATAATAAAAACTGAAGTGGTATTCCATACCTAAACCGGTATACCTAGGCTAGTCGTGCTAGCCGTAAGTTGAGAGGAAATGGCTTATGTCTGATTATAATTTGTTCTCAGTAGCTATTTTAAAGGAACTACAGACTAAAAAGGCTTAGTAATCTCTCCTAAGGCGCTTCTGCGAATTGGTATGAACTACTTAAGTTCATTCAGATTTTGTAAAAAAAAAAGCACAGTTAAAATGGCTCAGAGTTATAGTACCGTTATAAAAACTATGAAAGGAACTAAGTAGGCACTTACTTACCGAGAGTTTGTAGTTTCGTAATTTTCTTAAGATTTTGTAAAGGACGGCATAGACAAAAAATCGATGGTTCTATCTACCAAGAACTGCCAAAAGAACTACGTACTATTAAGAACAATACGGCTAGTAATGGCATAGCAATAATCAACTATCGCCCTCGTTGATACTAATTACAATTAGAAATTAACGAACATTACGGGCTATGTACTTTGAATTGGTGGATCTAAACTCTTATCTACGTGAATGTAATAGATAAAGCTGTCCCATAAAAATATTAGAAGGCTGGCCTTCATTTTTAAAATTAATCTCAAAGTACGACAATCAAACAGATATTCATGTAACTGTTATTAGTTCAGACTTAGAGGAACTAGATCAAAAGCAACCGTAGAAGTGTATTGTCTAAGTGTATGCGAAACGATATACCTTTTATGCTGCCACTGCACGTCGTAAGAAGCTGCGTGCATCAGGCAGACGCAGCATAAGTAAACCTATTCATTATTTGTTTTAAATGGGTGTTTCAACTTTATACTGTAAAGTTCTGATGACACTGATACAAAGTATAATTGGGCGCGGCAGAGGACGGCAGCAGCCGTACTGTCTACTGCAAACCTGCATATATCGACCATTAAGTATGATTATGACTTTACTTTTTATAAACACACCAAAGAACCATCATCAAACCATTGATGTAATATAAAAAGCTAATAATAGCGGGAAGATAAAGCTAGCTACTCAAAAGGTGGAAGGTACAAAATTTAGCGTGTGAAGAAAGAAGAGATAACAATAGGCGCCATGAGCGAGATGAAAAGAGCGTGACGCAAAGCTAGTTTTTACCCAACTACGGCGGAGCAAAAGTAGGATTATTATATTGACCGGTATATAGTTATACAAGTTGATTGGTAGATGTGGTAGATGGTAAGCTTTAATGCGATGCTAGAATAGATCATTCAGACCCTATTGAGCCATGGTTGTCTAACCCACACTATGCACTCGTATTATGAGTTCCGCCTGGACCTCATCATACGGGCTCCTTCGCCAGAAATTTAGTTTACAAAATATAATCCAAATCCAAAAAAAAATAATTTTAATTAAAATCTATTTATCATTAATATTTTATCTATTACCTTGAACTATCATTTATTCTGTGATACTAATGACCATGAGGTCCACGAGAGCTTAAAAACTGATATTAGTGAAGACTGGAGTCTTGTTCTACTTAAACAAACATGTCTCTTAATTACAGGTAAATCACACACACGGCGGCGCTCCTCAGTTCGCGGTCAACGAAATAAAAGGAGTAAGACCTGCGTTCATAATTGTATTCTGACGAAGAAAACACAACTACTTGTATCATAGATTCTAAGCTTAAGGATGACTAGGATAAATCAATGGCTAAATTAACGTAAAACTAAATTGTTGTGTTGGTTGTGGGTTCGATTCCCACCCAAGACAAACATTTTTGTGTGATGAGCATAGGTGTTTGTTCTGTGTCTGGGTGTTATATTGTATTATATATATGTATGTATTTACAAACAAAAAAGTATTTAAGTATTGTATCAGTTATCTGGTTCCCATAATACGAGCTTTGCTTAGTTTGGGGCTAGATGGCGTTGTGTGAGATGCCCAACACATATTATATTATAAATCAAAAGTTCCTCAATGACGGTCCTGTAAAAATCGTTATGTACTCTATGACTATTTAGCGTGTACCTACATATTCTACACTAATCTCAATAATCATTTTCACTAACGACCAAAAACCGTGTTCATAATTTTGTTTGTTTGCAGTCCAAATGCTGCTACCCATTAAGGCCTTCGTTGACATGCTTAAGAACACAGCTCACTGGGCTAGATAACATACTCACTGTCGTCAAAGTCCATTAATTACTCTAGTACTTTTGAATGAAGCAGTCTTCTCCGTTATGAAGATTACAGAAACTGAGGAATAGATATTTTACTGAAACAATAGAATAACTGAGGAAAACCAAGCTAAGCCTGGTGAAGTACCGTTTTTATAAGTACGAAACTTAACGTAACTTAGAAAAACGGTACGATAGTTTTTTTTATGTTTCGGCTCCACACTTTTGTGTATTTAGCCAGTGTCAAGTAATTGATAATTTCTCAAGTTAATGACAATTCACGCAGATATGTGTCAAGTCACAGTCAAGTCATCAAGTCAAGTTATAGGCTAGTCTACTCCTAGTAAAGTGGTGGCAACTTTACTAGAAGCTTCTACGGAGTTTTGGTAACAACACGAAATGAAACGTTTCACCATCTTTATACCACTATCCCACACTCATGCCTGTAATCCAGCACTTAACGAATACAACGCCACCAAGTTTATGCACTAACACTAAAAATAACACAAGTTTTGGAAAATAATACAATGCGGTGAAGCGATCTTTTTCGTTTTCCCGCCAAAACTTCCTACATGTTATTATGTCAATGGATTGTGCCTCTAATGTTGCCAATTTGCCCAAACTTTTTGAGCCTAAATAATAAGTAGGTAATAATTCTTCTTAATTCAAAATTACTGCAGTGTGTTAACATGGCAAGCTTTCTTCAGGTTGCACGCGGGCGGACCGGGCACTATTCAATGGGAACCTAATGAAGATATTCAGCGGGGAGTACGAACGCGCTCGGTCCGAGCCAGCCGCCGCTACTGGAACGCCCGAGCCGCGTACCGTAGCCAACTGGAAGTTCCGCGAACTCGATCGTGACCGTAGTGATTCATTGCAGAAGTCTGAATACAGGGGATTGAGAAGACTGGTCAAAAAGGTTAACAAACACTATTTTATTTTACTAATGCCTGTAAGGAAGTGGAAGTTGAGCAACTTTGTCCCTGAATCTAAATTTGCTAAAAGGAGTTTTGATATCTATTTTAGAGATACAAGCGAAGCGTTTATAATTAAGACTACTATTTTTTCTATATTGTAAAACGCATTCAATCAATATCTTTATCCAGCATTGGTTGTGTTTATCTAATGTGAAACCTTATTACACTTATTTAAGAGTACCAACTCTATAGATATCATTAGTAGTCATTGCAGTTAACTACTGGAAAAATATCCGATCCTTTAAAAATGGTTAGTTAAAAGTGTACGTTGGTCTTCAGGTGGTAAAGCCGAAACGCTGCGCTCGCGCGTGGGCTAGGGGCTGCGACGGCAACGGTGACGGCGAGATAGCGCGCGCTGAGTGGGCAGAGTGCTTGCTTAATAACCCCGAACCCCCTGCACCGGACTGTGAGTACCACCAACCAACGAATTATAATTTCTTGTGATAATTTAAATGGACTAATAGATGTCGTCGATTCTCGTTAATGACCAGTGATAAACAATTTTTATGTCAAATCCCCATATTAAAATTCATATGTATAAACAAATAATACTTATAACTCTTACATTAATTCTTCAATATCTCTGGGCTGAGTACGAAATTTGCCATGCATGTGTAACGCGTTTAAAATAATAAATGTCGACTTTAAGGTTGTCTAATGTCCATGTTACGCTTAAAGCTACTATATATTTATAACGAGCTTCTGCCCGCAGCTTCGCCCGCGGCGTGGCCTATGGGAGAATAATTCAACCACCCATTTCACCCTCTTAAGGGTGGAATTTCGAAAAATCCTTTCTTAGCGGATGCCTACGAGTACGTCATAACATCTACCTGATGCATGCCAAATTTCAGCCCGAACCGTCCAGTGGTTTGGGCTGTGCGTTGATATATCACTATGTCAGTCAGTCAGTCAGTCAGTCACCTTTGAGTTATATATATTTATTATTAATATTAATTAATACTAGGTGGTAGGACTTTATTGCAAAGTTCGTCTAGGTAGGTACCACCGCTTTGCCAGTTATTCTGCCGCCAAGCAGTAGTGCGCAAGCACTGCTGTGTTCCGGTTTGAAGGGCACTGTAGCTAGTGAAATTACTGGGCAAATGAGACTTTATGATCTGATCTCACAGTTTAGTAATCTTACTACTAGATTGTGCTGATGTCTCTGGATGACGTGCGCAGTGCAGTGTCACGCGAACCTCTATACTTTAGAGTTCCGAGTGACACTGCAGCTGATATGGACAGCCGTGTCGTTTAACATCAGGCGAACGGCTAGGTCGCCACGTCAATCCTTAACATAAAAAATAAAAAAAAAGTAGCTTTAAGCATAACCGTATATAAGTATATTATCATGTTGGCACTGAATGTGTAGGTACTCTTAGTCTTGGCCTCATTAGTAAGCTCAAAGACCAGCAACGAGCTATGGAGAGAGCTATGTTCGGGGTTTCCTTGCGAGATAAGGATCCGAAAGGGGGAGATCCGCAGAACTAGTCACCGATGTAACTGTTATAATTAGCAAGTTGAAATAGAAGTGGTCACATCGCACGAACAACTGATGAAGACAGAACTGTAACCGATGGGGAAGAAAGGTTCTTGAGTGGCGAGCGGTGGATGCAATGTATAGGTACCCCCACTAGGTTATGACCGCGGGTGCCGATGGATGTCAGAGACAAGCAGCCGCTTAAAGTGGCGCTCTATGGGAGGTCTATGTTCAGCAGTGAACGTCTTCAGGCTGTTGGTGATGATCATGTTACAGTATGAGTAGATACAAATGTGTGTGCAAACATAATAATAATATATAGTCTCTCTCCGTTTCTTCATGTCGTTGAACGCAGACGAGGACAGCGGACCAGAAGTGGAGACAGATTACAACGAGGAGGAGTTGCCGCCAGAGCCCGGTTCAGGTAAAAACTACCATAATATAACTGGAAGCTAAGTATTTTAACTGGATAATCCTTTGAACCAGTAGGCATAAACCCAAAAAATATGCTGATATCAGACCAAAAACTTTGCTTTTCTAATGTGAAAACTAATACTCTTAATCAATTGAAAATTATTTGCTATGTGCCTGTGTACCTTTGTTTATATTTGACGTGTATCTTTTTATATGAATAAATGACTATGACTATGAATAGCCAAATGTAGAAGACAGTCCATTGGGAAAAATTTGCTTTCGGGTGGCCGCAGGAAATCGCTACTTATTTAAAGTTACCTAATCTTAAGTATACAGGCCACTGTTTCCGGAGAACATCTCCCACTCTCTTAACAGATGCGGGAGTGGACATGTCTGTTTTAAAGAGGCATGGAGGACGGAAATCATATATGGTAGCTCAAGGATATAAAGAAGAATCTATTGAAAACAAAGCTATACCTCATTTGCCCCCAAATCTTCGAAAAAATCAAAATAAAAGAGCTGTCCGCCGCTTAATGATAAAGCATCGTCGTAATTAAAACTTGATTATTTTCTCTCGACATATCCATGCCAAGAAATAACCAAGTTTCTCAATAACTACATCCTGAGACACCGTTTTATAAGATTATTTATAATTCTCAAGCTGTAAATAAAACTAGAACTGTAACGGATGGTGGTAATAAAATTGTTACGATGCACTTCCATAATTGTTCCAATATAAACATCAGCCTCTAATTCTATGTTACGTCTTATTGTTCCTAATTGTATGTAAGTAAATAAATAAACGTTATAAACGTACTATTCTAGCGACCACGCGAGACAACGTTTACAACGCTAAAGGTTCTCATAAAAATTCAGCTTATTCTCTTTAATTCCGAAGTGAAAACCTCAGATGATTTAAAAAAAACTTGGCTAGCATGCTACACCTTCGATCGCATCGTCACTTCCCATCAGGTGAGAGCGTGGTCAAATGCTAGACAAGTTTGAAGTAAAAAAAAAAAAAAAAAAAATGTCTGTAACACATATCTTTATTTATTGAATGTCTTTATTTATTCCTTTCTTGTATTTGCACTTGAGTACAGTCATATGAAAATACATATAAATAAATAAAGACATTTCCGTTAGATATGCGTTAGAGAAATTACGGTACACATAAACAATGATCCGAGTTTGGCTCAGAAAAAAGTGTGTACCTAGCCATCGTAGCTTGTACGGTTTTCAAACGGACGTGATGCGCCCAGGTTCAAATCCCGCACGGCCCTGCACCAATATTTTTTAAGTTATATGTGGAATTTGCACTTGCTCTTACAATGGTAAAAGAAAGCATCGTAAAGAAATCGGTACGTTCATAATCACAAAACTCGAGTTCATGTGTCACTCAGTAATCCTTCCGTAAGTAGTCTTGGCCAGCGTGGTGGATTATGGACACTGAATTTTCCATTTGAAAGAAGGCCTGTGCCCCAGCAGTGGGAAAGTATTGGGCTGATGAGAACAACAAACAATATAGGTTAGTACCTACAGTAAGTTGTTCAATCATCAGAGCTTCTTACATGCTAAGAGAGTCATGACGTGTGGGACCGGTAGTGCAATCTGACGACTAGATTTTTAACAAAATTGTGATGAGACTATCAGAAGCACTGGGTGATCAAGTTTATTGTTTTAAACGTTAGCCATGAGATATGTACTTCTATAGAAATTAACAAAATGTAGAATCTACAAGGAAATATTTTGAAGACAAGTTTTATAAATATCATCATGACTAATTGCTGAAATAACTTCTGATTTCTGTTTTATTCTAGTTCCTGCGAAATAATATCAAAACACAAATAGGAAAAAGACGTGACAAAAATAGGATTTGACCGACAAAACTCGGACTTAGTATAGACTTGTAAAGTGAAACAAGAACTAGACGGAAATCGTTTCCAAATCATTTTGTACTCCCAGGGCAAAGAGGTACAATATATGCAAATAAATATCTAATAAATATTTTCCCTATACCTACCGATTGATTTTTTCATGTGCAGTGTTGCCCGGGATCATGCGGAACTCTTTCGCTCCGGACGGCCCCGACGCAGACAACCGGCGAGAGGACGACGCCAACGACTGCCTGACGGACAGACAGGCCGTATTAGATGAACAGGTCTGATTCTTCACTCACGTCAATAAACTGTCCCGAAGGTGAAACTGTTTTACAGGACTTAACCCACGATTATGTTGCCTTTATACTTTCGATATGCATATTATTTGATACATGGTTTTTAATATGTTTAGTAATATCTTATGTTCTTTATTGCGATTAATAACATCTACGCACATGCATTTAAATAATAAGTATATCAAAGCGATTGTGTTTTTTGAAAATGGATCGCATTGCGAAATATATAATGTACCTATCTCACCAATTCGATGTGTTAATACGTTAGCTATATTTGGAATAGGTACTGCCTAAACAAAGCATCAAAATAGCACTGAGAAATAACTGCTGGTCTGATCACGTAACCCGATTGCAACCGATAGAAATACAGATTTGTATGGATTTGACAGTTTGAATAGGCAGCTTATGTGCACAGTTAGTATGAAAATTTTAAAATTAAGAATGAAATTATTCCTGTCGCATTGCAATTTGCAATCAAAGTTCCGTGATCACCTCACAGGCCTTCAAATCGAATACTTTACAGGAAAGAAAAATGAGGAAGTGGATGGAATCAACATCTTCGCTAGCTGGAGAATTTAAAAACATCCTGACGAAATTTAATAATGTAGTTAAAACGTGTCAGTGTTTTGCTATTTTTTATATATAAGTTTCCTTATTGCTGGTTGGTCAATGCTCGAACGGAAAGTATCCGATGACTTATTCATGTCATTCATGTTATCAAATATTCCATTGTTCAGAAAGCGGGTGATGCCGCACTGTACGTGCCGGAATGTACCGGCGATGGGCGCTACGCGCGTGCCCAATGCTACCGCTCGACGGGATACTGCTGGTGCGTGCACCAGGACACCGGCAAGCCAATCCCGGGGTCCTCCGTGAAAGACCGTCGGCCCGACTGCGACGCTGCGCCACAGCATGCGAGCCCTATGAGAGGTGAGACGACGCATACAACATTTATCTTACAACTAACACCCACAAAATATATCTTTTGCTCTATCTCGGTATGGCTGGTGCTTTCTACGATATTTTACGTATAATGCGAAGGTAATACATATGAATAAATTGATAGAAAATCCACTCAAACATTATTTGATAAGAAACAACACGTCTGTCAACACATTTTACGTATAATGTAGGTATAGTAAAAGCAACTAGTGCTGCGGTCTAATGTGTCAATAACGTACTCACAAAACTACATATTACATTAATTTAAGTACGGATTTTTATTATTGTTCGTGTTAAATAGTTTAGATTTAAAGGGTGAAGACACCTGTCGAAATATTGGTTAAATTCAAACTGCTGTGGTGTGACTCTTAACCACACGTTACTGTAGTTCCTTTACATAATAATTACTTCTTTTCAGGGTGTCCTGAGCCGATGAAAACTAACTTCCTTCGAGATTTGAGAAGCTTCTTTGAAACAAAAATGTCTGCGTCCACAAATGGAACAGGACCAGGGTACGTTTTACATAACTATTCACGAAAATAACATTTACAGCTTCGACACACAAGAGACTGCTTCCCAGTCAGCAAACGGCAAATATACATAAATAAAGTTTAGTTTTAACTAAATTCGAGTACTTTAAAACCAACAACCGCACAATAACTGAAAATTTCGGTGGTAATGCAGTTGCAGCGACCTAGGTGAACTATGGAAACAGGTTATTTCCCGTTATCCCCAGGTGTGTCACACCAAAAAATACCTGTACACCCAAATGAACGACGCCACGGGAAATGAGCCACGGGACGATTCAAATCAAATACTTAAAATACTGCATTTTTAATTAGTCGAAATCCCACTTTCTCGAATAGAACTGACAAACGCTGTTACCTACATCTCTTTCAAGTCACAATTCATTAGCTAGATCAAAGCGAGTTATCAGAAGAACCACGCGATTCTATATGAAATATTCATGTCACTACCAATCGTGTGTGGCCGCTTCCACAATAACATAAAATGCTATTCAATCACTTTATTTACAATCACTCATACAGTCCTTACAATAATTCATACTTACAGCTTTTACAATCACTCATACAGTCCTTATAATCATTCATACTTACAGCTTTTACAATCACTCATACAGTCCTTACAATCATTCGTACTTACAGCTCTTACAATCACTCATACTGCTCTTACAATAATACATACCTTAAGTTCTTAGAATTACTCATATATACTTTACAATTCAATCCATAGACAGCCTCGGATCAATTATACAATTTCTACAACCATTCTTAAAATTCTAATAACTTCTCATTTCTGTTTCATTCACTATTATTTTTTATGTTTTTTCTGTAATCTAAACATTAAATCCTTTTTAACTGTTCAAATCCAACGAACACTTTTGTAACGTCTCAAAAAAAAAATAGAAAAACAAATGTTTGTAAAACTGGCCTCCACAACACAGGGAATCCTAGTGTGGAGTCCAGGGCTCGAATAATAATATCTACTGTCAACTAAAATCATGACCTTGTATTTGATTATTTCACATACCTACTTAAGTAAGGATGATATTGTTATTGTTGCTATTGTTTGCTGAAATAAATCTTATTCTAAATCTTATTCTAAATCTTATTCGACTTAAAGAGTCAGGACAGTTGACTCATCTTTTCGCATAACGGCATCATGATTGGTTTAGTGATGACAATATCATCGCTAAAGTACATATCGATGCTTCTAAGCCTCTCCCTTGATCAAACACGCTCCCAGAAACAATTTGAATATTACAACTCTCTATTTTTCAACTCAAACGTACTACGAATCTAAAAATAGTAAACAATATTGTGTTCTAAATTAAAAACAAATCCTTCAGGGAGATGGTAAAATGGGGAGCATCAAAAGAAGAACAAGCGGCAACTTGGACCTTTGTCATGTTAGACAAAGATAAGAATAAAGTTTTGGAACGACGCGAGTGGAAGGCGTACCATCAACTAATATCGAACGTGGAGCCTCTCAAGAGATGCGGGCGGAAGCTGCCAAGGTACTGCGACGTCAACCACGACACTAAAATCAGTATTACCGAATGGATGGCCTGTCTTGAAGTCACACAAGCCTCACAAGGCTCCACGAGTAAGTTTTTAAGTCAACTACATTACGCTATGCAACCAAATAAGCGGTGCATTGCTAAGGCGCGGATCTGGTAGCGATATCTTAGGATTTTTTGAGTTTCTACTCATTGCATCCTAATGTAATCATCAACAAACATAAAAAGAAAATTATGTTTTATAACATCTTGTCCAAGAACCACATAATGTTATCAAGCAAATGCGAAACCTGTCGCAACTCGAACTGCGCGTTGGTATTATTATGAAATCTACCACCGTACTGGCCTATTGTGAGTTGCGATTGCATTATCTTTGAAACAAAACATAAGTCCTAGTAATGAGAACTCAATTTACAAAGTAACGTTATCATTTGATATTTATGGACATCAGCATATCATAACATAAGATATATCAGATTATAAAGCCTCATTTGCCCAGTAATTCCACTAGCATAAGCTATAATTACCACAAACACTAATTTATTAATATATCACTATTTCTTGAAATGACTGGGCTTCATGAAATGACTATCATGACGTGAATTATAATAATCATACCCAGATACCTGCTCAGCACAAAAGAGTAGTGCGCAATTTTTTCGGTACTCCTCTGTGACCTAAACTTGACTTTGTGATTTATTTCAGCGGAAGCAGCAAAAGCACCTCATAATCCCAGGAGAAAGGGTCCGAATCCACTTGAATCATTTTTGAAAGCTGATGACTAAGTTACGGCCCTGAACAGTCCGTAAAACATTTAGGCGAAAAACAATATGACATAAAACAGTGTATATGCACTTTACAAAAACCAGTGAGATTAAAAATGTGAATAATATGCAGGACCGTGTCTATGTGTATCTAAGACGATCCAATTAGAGAGAAGGATAAAGTAAATAAATTAAGAAACATCATTAAATTATTAGCTATAGGTAATAATACCTGTTGAGAACTAATATTGAATACACCAAATTTCATCGATCAAAAGCGATCAGATAAGAAACGTGGAATTATTTAATAAAATATAGTTATGTTTAGGCTAGTATTTTTACTATATTAGCTAGTCTCTAAACATGTATTATTAGAGCATCGTTTATTAATAATAATTCTAAAACTTAAAGTATATATATACATAGCACTTAGGCAAATTACACAATCATGTTTATTTGGTTATTACCATAATAATTTATTTAATTAGATTTTAGAATTTACATTGCCACTATGAAATATGCATAAGCCAGGTGATATTTTCTCTTGGACGGTAGTGGCTAAGTATCGACTTTTACAATGAACCGCCAACTCGGGAGCCCAACCTACCACCACTAAATAAACTTATCTATCACCTAACTTCAAGTGATAACTTTACAACTAGGTAAATGCTTAAACGAGTTCATCGCTACTTTGTAGCTGGTGGGAACAGTTAAAGGACCATTGGATATTTTTTTCTGTTTTTGTAATATCCCGTCCGTTTTCTTATAAATAATGTTATGTACTACATTTCAATATTGAATACTTACATACGTACATATAAAACCAACCCCGCACACGCCCACAATTTACATTTAACTTTCCTATTCAATGGTCATCAAATAATGATCATGTTCAAACTAGAACCAAGTGATGGTGAATCATAAGTTTTGTTTTCACGATGGTTCCGATATGCGGTTAGCGCCTATAGTGATAAAAACCAACTAACTAAAGCAAGGTAGAACAATCATAATGCATCCATTTATATATATTATACCAATAATTGTTTACGTTAACCGATAGTATTTTTACATGTGACAATAGTGTTAATAATCCAAAATGAACATTACTGTTTATACAAACTTACCTATATAAAGAAAAACTGATTGTTAATATATTAAAAATAACATTCGGCATAAAATAACGAAAGTTTATAAGGGCAATATTATTCGATCCATCGCTTATTCTTCATTATTAGTTCCTACCATTGTCACATCTAAATATACTGAAACCCAGCTGATCATGTACAATAATCGATAGTTGAACTGTCGATAGTTTCACCACACTATCATCTACGAATTGAATAAAAAGCTAAGCAATTTTGATTATTGTGTGCCTTAGTGCCTACATCTCTGACTCTACGCAATTACTAATAAGCAAGTTATTTGTGTTGCATTGTTGAAACATTACTATTGGCGTTATTTATTACAAATAACTATAAGCTGGACATTTGACTATTAGCTAGTCTTAACTATACGTGAATTACTTATAGTACTACTCTATTAGTTTTAAGTAACATTATAATAGCGTACAACTGAACTTTAATATCTGTAGTATTCCATTATGTATATTATTATAGTAGGTAGTTAAATATAGCATTAAAAAAATAACGCTATGTATGTAACATATGTTTTTCGTCTTGACAATTGTGTAGTAATTTATGTCAAAACGTTGTTGTGTTACTTAATTTGCTTTTTTTTGTGAAGTCTACTTTATTTCACAGAAAACGTACCTAAGCCGATTTACGACTGTAGTTAAGATATGGCCACACCGGCTTGCCGAAAAGCATCGTATATTTTACTGGCTAATGTGGTCACATTATGCCTATACACAATTTTATTTGGTTAAACGAATTAGGGTACAATGATTCAATTATTTTGAATCATTGTACCCTAATTCGTTTAACCTATAATTATAATAACCTATAAACATAATATTATGAATTAATCCTACGAAAGTATTATCACGATAACATAACTAGGGAAACATTTACGAAGAATCTGAAAACGTCACGAATTTTTTGTAACGATAGAATGGTGCGGCTCTGCTTACCATTAGAAATGAGTCCATAAAGGCCACACCTACAGACCGCCGCTACGGGCGCGATGAAGGTTTTTGTTAACTTATTCCGTGGCTGGTTGGGGTAGTCATTTCTTATTTATAATCAGAGTGTTAAATTTTCAGGCTGACGCTACAGCCAATACAAGTAACGATTGGTACCGTGCTTCAATCGTCACGCGTATATATCATATGCGCAGTGAAAATTGATTTTTATCCTTTATAGATGTATGTACATTTATTTATATCGAAGAACTTTTTTGAACTTACCATCAAAACTCGGCCTGCCAATTGTGTTTCACGAGTTGTCGTGCCATAATGTTTTAGGTCCATCCAGATGAACCTATATAGAATAATATAAGAATCTTTTTAGATCAATGTGTAATTGCATTTCGCTTTTGAATAGCTTTTATAAATTATTTATACTGTAGGTAATATGTGTGAAATGTAAGAATTATGTGATATTTTTGTCATTATGTATTATTTGAAGATAACAATATTAAACAAATTATCGTGTTTTGTGATTGACGCTGCCCTCCTTAAGGTTTTATTTAAAGAAGCTTGTGCCTGCGGTTAGATACGATTCAGATGAGGACTATTTCATAATGAAAAATAGAGATTAGTTTTATATTGTCCAAGATTGCAATAAAAATAACACGAGTCTAATAAGTAAATCGATCATTACGATGAAGGACTAAGCTGTCATCAAAATAAAACTATATGAAAAGTTTTGTCTGGGAACTACACTTATATGAAAATGGCACTCGATGACGTAATGACGTCCATAAACGACGCTTCAATCACTTATTTTACAGGCGCTGATTTTATAATTTACAAACAAAAAAAATTATAATAATCAATATAATTTAATGCGGAAAGCACAGTGATTTTTACATAATAAATGTGGAGTAACAACACTAATGATTAGCCTGGTACCGGCGACAGCACGGTCCGTTTATATTCGTCAACGGTCTCTGTGAGTATTCGCTGGAAAATTGTTTCGAACACTTGGTTCTTTACTTGGACCTCGTCACTTTGGAGTGAAGTCCATTCGGGTTCTACGCGCCGCCACTCCGCGAACAATATATCGTCAATGTGATCCGAACGTCTCGAACTTACATCTGAAAATTACAGGTTATAGATTTGTCAAGAAATTTTTATTAAAGTGAGTTGCTTCGTGTTAAGTAAAGCAAGGTATATAATGATATGGGTAGTACTGGGTCCAGCTATGCCAATGAGCATTAGATTTAGGAGAAAGCATCAAACATCGCACCTCCGCGAGTTTACGCCCGAGTCGATCGGATGGTTTAGAAAACTACATTGAAACATCACGACTACTAGGTGCTTGTCTATGTCTACTCTTATTTTATCTTTTATTTTTTCTCTAGTATTACTCGGTTCCTATTTTTATTATTATATATATATTTATTATATTTTATTGTTCTCATGACTTTTGTAAACTTCTAAACTTTCTCAATACTGGTATAAATGTATCTTGGTTCCAGTTTTATATGCCTTATTTCATTTCCTGTTTTATGTATTATATATATAATCTACACATGTATGGTTTATTTCTATTATAAATATATATTATATATATATATTACTACATAAACATACATAATATAAATAAACCCTACATGTGTAGATTATAAATATATGATTAATATTTATATATATTAGTGTATGATTCAATATGTATAATATGTAATTTTATGTGTAAGTATTCTTGTTTATCCGTTCTTTAAACATTAATAAAAATATCTTTTTTGAATTGTGCATTGGTTCCACCCCCTCTGGGTTTTGGCTATAAATCAGCGCTGGATGTCTCTGATGACCAGCAATACTGCGACGCCCATTCGATACTTGTTTATTTCTATTCATTATGTACATATTATGTGTATAAATTTAACCTGTTTTTGTACTTTAATTTTAGACAAGTATTGAATAAATGTTTTTCTATTCTATTCTATTCTATTTACATTCATCTTTCAGATTTATTTGCTTGAGACTGTATAGGTGCCGAGAGGTTGTTTCCAAGGCATTTTAAAAGTCTTTGGTAATTTTTTAAATGACATGACAGTTTTGTTTGTCTCTATCATTCACTAGGCTCTTACTTAGCGTCAAGACTTTGAAAATTGGTGTCATAAAGTTACGACATGTCTTAGTCATATCATTTAAGCAACTATAATCTTTAGTACAGGTGGGCATAAGAGTCGTTTGTATCCCTAAATACCTTACTAAATGAGCTGGAACATTATTTTACCCTATTACCCTATAAATTCCCTTTCAAATAATTTAAATTAAAATCCCGTTTACATATATTATTTTATTAATAAGGTCATGAATACTTACTAGACATTATTGAAGGCGTGACGGCAGTGAGTACTTCTACCAGCTCTGTAGAAGCAGCTTTGACTACTTCTTCAGGGTCAAAAGGCGTTTTCTCGGGCAGTAGATTACAAGGTTCCCATGGCTTGTCATTAGTCTCAGATTTGAGCCGGTCTCGAGTATCTTGGCAGAAGTCCTGGACTAATCTGGAATTCGATTTTTACTATTACTAATATAGCATATCGACTACCACACGGCATCTCGGTTTAGTAGCTGTACATATGTTACGGGAAATAGACCGATGATGCCCCTACGTTAAATCACTACGTCATTGATTTACCGATTTTTCTTATATGCATTTTCATTTGTTTCGTTATTTTAACTACTTTGTACGAATTGCATTTATTATGTACGCGAGATCAACTAGTGTTCTCTTAGACGATCACGGAACTTCATTGCAATCGGTAGAAACACACATTTCTATAGATTTGACAGTTTCAATACGCAGTTTATGTACGTAGTTACAATAGAAATTTTCAAATTAGGAACGATATAGTGAACAATGCCAGTACTTACACTTCAAACGCATCTGTATGATCGTACGACGGTGTTTCGGCTTCGATGATGTACTTTCGTATCTTATCGGGATTGACACCATCCGGACGAAACCTTGTCAGCTGTTTTGGTGAGCGCGCCTCAGCCGGCGGCGTGTACGGCGGCGGAGGCTTGTCCGGGATCTCGCGGACGACAAGCAGTCGACACTGTTGTTGCTCTAGCTCTTTTATCTATAATTAAAAAATTGCTAAATCTACCAGTTAACAGCCACTAACAGTTACTAAATTTAATATTCATAAAGCAACATTGGTGCGGCTATACTGTGAAAAATATCATGCCTATTTTATATTAAACAAAAAAGAACATTAATTAACAAAGTACTAGTAGTAGTAATAGTTGTTATGTAACACTACATAACAACTATTACACTAGAATTACACTAGATATTCTTATTTCATTTTGTATTTATGATGTACTTCCGCGAAATCACGCCTGATTCAATCAATTACATTTATGGTCTTAATTCTGCAAAATTAGGAACCAGAGACAGTAAATTCTTTGTCGAGGCCCCATAACAGAACAAAAAGATGGGTTGCTACAATAGTTTGAGCATTACATACGGTAGTTTAGAGGATCAAAAAGCAAGTGTGCTTTAGACCACACGACTGAAGTAAAACGTCTTTAATTTAGCTCTATCTGTCGGCCGTTACATTATACTTATTACTTTGTTTTTGCTTTATTTAATATTAATATCGCCATCTGGACCATTGCAAATTGTCATTTTACAGGACATACCAACATAATAATGCAAATTTTTAAATTTGTTATGTTGACAATGGAGATCTACGTGAGCCAACTTTACTACAAGAACGGGTGAAAATTAAATTTTGGTTTATGATTATCCCAGTTTGTTGCTGTTCTATATAAGATCACGAGCCTGTCTGAAAAAGATAGGTGAGCGCACCTCTCTTTCGATAGCAAGCTGCTGCCGGCGCAGCTCCTCAGCTTCCTCGTGAGCGGGTTCAGCTAGCGACGAGGTAGACGGCGCCTGCACGCATTGCGGCGGTTCACTACTCGCACTGCCCTCTGGAACATCATAGAACATCGTTCACCTACTGTTTGATACTTCTTCCATTTTGCTTTCACGCGGTATCAGAATAAAAATATTTACAAATCTATCTATATTGTTCTAATCTACACCAATATTTTTTTAAATCGTTTATTTAATGCGGATTTGAGTCGTGCCAAACAGCGAGAACGTAGCCACCATGGGCAGAAGCTAATACCAAAATAAAACATAGCTTACAATTTATACAGGTTTAGGAATTCAATATGCAATAACAACTTGCCATTAACAAAAATATTTTTAGAATCGTTTAAAAAAAAAAACTTATGGAAATCATAACCTTTGTCTCTTTATAAAATGGTTATTATTATATCCATAATCATCATCATCATAAGCCGAAAGGCATTCATTGCAAAAAAAATCCTTATTTCACATATGGAAGTGAGTGATTTCTTATAAAGATAAAAATATTTTTATTTATTTTATATCACAAAGAATCGAAAAAGTCATAATTAATAATGATTTAAAACTTACCGCTAAATGTGGTAATAGAGGAGACGTCCGAGGCCCCCGGAGGCACGGGGAGTGGTCCCGTGACGGTTGTTACTGGTTCTGTATCTGTATCCGGAAGTAAGAGTTTGCATTCACACGTCTCGTCAATTGTCGCTATTTTAAAACTGGCCTCATTTGCTCTCTCGGTTTCAGCGGTCGTCTCCACACACCGTATATTCTGACTCCCACAAATTTCTATTTTGCTAGAAACATCGTGTGTTGTTGCATCGCTGGTCTCGCAACCAACGCTAGGCGGCACTGGCTCTGTGCTTGCGACATCGTATTCGTCGACCTGCTGCACCTTGTCTTCTTCTGCAAAAGTCCTGTAGTACTGCTCAAACTCTTCCACGAGACTCCGGGCGGTAGACGGTGTGCTTGACTTATCTTCGTCGATCTTTGCCTGTTCCAACAACTTCTCCATGAACTCGCCCCAATTATCACTATACACTGTATTGGTCGAATCCACGATATTCTTCAATGCCACCTCGTTCACTTCATAATTTTTACCGCCACTAAATATTTGCGGCAGAGATAAGTTATGGAATAGTATGTTGAGATAACCGCCATCAACGACAACAAAGTTCTCGGCCGCCGCATCGTTTGATGTTGGTTCAAGGATGGTGTCACATGTTTGAATACTCTTTTCGGCGCTCGTGACGGATTCGACGACCGCGGGCGCGACGGCAGCTGGTGCTGCGTGCTCGGGCGTGGACCGCGATGTAGATGTACTATCCTCGCAACCGCTACTCGAGAGGTCGAAACATTTCAGAGGAACAGAAGTTCGGTCCACTGCTGTGTTCCTTTTGAGTTTCTTTTTTCCGAGTATTATCTGTTCAACATCTACATTGTTATTTAGTTTCAGTTCTAGATCCTTCTTGGTTTTCATAAGAGCTAGTTTTCTTTTTTCAGAAAGAGCAAGCAGAGCCTTTCGCATGCGCTGCATTTCACCGCATTCGTGCTGCAACTTGAGCAGTGCACCACGCTGCTTCTTCTTGAGCACTGTGATGTCCGTGTTATCCTGCTTTTTTTTATTCTCTAGATATAATATTTGAGATTTTGTAAAATCCTTTAAGGCATCTTCCCGTCTCTTCAGTACACTCAAAAGATTCTTTGCTCGTCGTTGCTCATCACGGATGAGTATGTTGAGCTGCAATTATTAACGCAAATGTAAATGTACTACGAAATACTGAATAATTATACTTGGAATATAATTAAATTAGAGCAGCACTGTTATGGGTCAACTTTCACCACATTAACGTTAACAAAGACAGTGCCGACGTGCGATGAGCGATGCGCAATGAATTAATCAAACGAGCGACCATTCAAAATATTTACAAACTAACGAATAACACTCACCAGAAAAAGATTCTTGGATGCCATTGTTTCGGAGTCTTCACTGTTTGTGCCATTATCTAACGTCGATAAGAAATTATCATATTCTGAATTTTTTACGTCTTCCGGATCCAATAACTCCGTGTTATTGAGTAGTCGTTGGATTTTATCGTTTTTAGTGCATCTTTCAGAATTTGAGCAACTTTCTAAATATTGGAGTGATTCAAAAAAAGAATCTATAAAGTTGAGTTCTCTCTGGAATTGCTCACACAAATAGACGCTTTTTAATAAACTGTTATCAACTCTTATTGTGCTAATTATATCGGACGGCTTCATTAATTTATTGCTATTAGGAACGTAGGAACAATTGATTGACTTTATTTCGTTTATGCAGTTCTTGTATTCTTTGCTGGAACCACTTTTATTTGTGTATTCTTGTAAGGTGCTATCGTTGTTTCTAACATCCTTAGAGCTCATTTCTTTTTTAAATACTGACACTATATTTAAAGGATATTTTAATGGACTAGGAGATTGATTAGAATACTGGCTATCGTTACTACCGACTACTTCAAAGTTAATTTTCTGCTTTGAAGTATAGGTTAGGGTAGCCCTGCTGATTATATACGACGTGCTGTTACAGCTTTGTGTGTCAAGGGAAGACTTTTCGTTATGCCTGTTATCTGATATCTTGACCCGTGGTATTTGCAGATTCGGCAAGGATCGTGCATGTAGATCTGAAAGCTCCTCCCTGTGTTCGCTTTTGTCTTTCTTTAAGGATACATTAGGTATATCAAGTTTATCAAATGTCTCGTGTATCAGATCAGTTTGAACATCTGCACATTTGTATATAATTTCGGACTGAATGCTTTCCATATCAGTAATTTGATCCACCGTTTTAACCAAAGGCTCAACCTCAGTCTCAGTGCTTACATTCTTGCGAACAATTATTTCTGTATCCACAGTGCCATCCGGTTTAGCAAACGACATACTAGCGGGCTTTACTGAGTTACTTGGTATCTCAGTTTGTTTGCGATATTTCTCTTCTAAGGGCACATGTATCACCGGTACAACTTTATGACCAGGAGTTTCAACCAAATATGATTCTTTACGTTTTGCCGTCATCATATTATGTGTTCTGCTTTGGCTTTTTTCAATACATTTTTTTGCAGATGTGTTACATTTCGAATTATCGTATAATTTGGCTTTTATAAGAAACAACTCTCGTTCATTTTCATTTGGTGGTACATAATTTCTACTTAAACTAGTTTTAGATAATGCAACACTTTTGGTTCTTCTTGCTGTGTCTATAAAAAAAGATATGCATAATGAATAAATTTATAAGTAAAATTATAATTCATCAATAAGTAATTTGAATGTACACAAGACTCACCTTTATCCCTGGGATTCCTTGATCTTATACTGTCTAGAGATCCAAGATCATTGTTTAAAAGTTTGCTTTTACTATTAGAAGATTTACCAACGTCTTTTCTGTCATATGCACTGTTTTTTTTGGTACTAGATTTAGTTTCCTTTAAGTCTATAAAAAAAGAAACAAATAGAACTTACAAATGTGCAGGACAAATTAGTCTTATATTTGGATATATAGCAAGAACATCGAACATGGCCCTTTTACTACATTGCTTCTAAATTATTGTGAACGCTGATGAAATCACTCTATATATATTAGAAGAGTATATTCAGATTTGATAAACTATCTGAGTCATTTTATCGTATTGAATATTACTGAATATACTAATTTGCCGAAAAATGAAGTAACCACTTTCTTTTCAGTGCTCTGATTTTTTTGCTGTTATCACCAAGTCTTTAAAGAAAATACAATTTCAAATTCAATTCCATAGCCTTATTCTAATATTCTAAACTCACATTTTGTCGGTTTCATTAGACGAGAAGTAGTTCTTTGCGACATTAGTTTTCCTTCATTTTTCTGTTCAGTTCCTACTGATCTATTTGATGGTAATGTGCTAGATTTTCTTAAATCTTTAGCTGTAATAGAAATAAAATCTTTAATTTCATAATATATACAAATTAGTCCATATAGATGCTATGATAAGTTTCATTTTACTTACTCTTATTTACTCATAAATAGTATAATAAACAATCTAAAACCTATCAATATTGATACTTGTTTTAGTTGGTATCATATTACAGAACTAAGCTCAGTTGTGAATATGTGCTCAAGATGAGATTTAATTCACAGACTGATTATTTTATGAATGAAATTTCTACTCCACAGACTAATGACTGAGTGCTGAAGATTTATTTTTATTACAACCAACACACAGAATACATTGGTGATTATTGAATTAAAATCTTTTATACTTTTATAGCGTTTTACTTATCCAGAATTAACAATACCCAATACTTAACAAAAGAAACATCCATAATAAAAAAATTAAAATTTGTCTATTCAAGCACAGATATTAATGAAAACATAATTTTGACTACAGATTAATGAGATCACTTGTCTCTTAAGTCTAGCATGTCCCGGCTTTAGGGATGGATGGAAGCGGGTTCAAATCCTGTGATTAAAATGTTTCTTTTACAAATACTGGTATAATATAATTTTGAATATTTTCAACCAAGTTACATTCACCATGGTTTGGCAAAACTTTTGATACATTTCTGTGTGTAAATAGCACTGTTTTAACTTTTGTAATATAAGTTTAAGTAGCGAAAGTTTCAAGTGTTGAAAGAAACATCTAAATTCACTCATAAACTAATAAACAGAATTTTTTTTAAGTTACACATACTGAATTTAGGATGAAGGTCATATTCATCATCTTCACTAATAGTGACAATTTTCCTTTTGTTTAAGCTGGCGGCCATTACTTTGGAGTAACATATGGGGTCTGCTAATTTAAAAGATCTACTGGATTTTATTGCTGGCTCTTCAAGTGTAATTATGCGACGCAGGCGAGGTTCCAAGGAGTAGCATTTTTGACGGCATGACCCTTTAAAGAATAGAGATCATATTAATTTATTTTTCAAGTCAGTGTGGAATTCAATAAAACATGCTTAGAGTATCAAACCTGAACATATGTATAAAAGCCAAAAATGAAACATAAAATATTTGAAATTTATACCATAATTAAATATTAAAATTAATAATCCAAAGTGATTTTGAATAAAAAGTACAACATCCTATATTAACACACCATTGCCTATAGTTTGAGGTTTGGCCATCCAAATCCACTTAAAACATCCACCTGTATATTGAATAGATAAATTAAACAAGTGTAATAAATATTTTGTATGGTAATTGTAATTGATTTTGTCGTTTTTATCACAATAGATAAATAAATAAAAATAAATATAATTTGGTCAGTAGAAGACCTCTGAAACTGTATGTAATTGAAAAAAAATAGTAAAGAATTGAAATACAGCATGAAATGAGTAAAGGAAACTATTCAGTTTTAGTATTCACTGTTACTGTATTTATATAAGCAAAGGAAACTATTGGGTTTCCTTTACTAAGTAGTAATATAAATACAGCGTGATATGTATGTGCATATAAATATGATACATGCATATAAGATGCACAACACTTTGTCACTTATCATTGCATATTATCTGTCAACTGTCAATATGTATTATGAATGTGACCTTTCAGGGATAGCCACAAAATAGCTAATGTGAAGGATGGTCATTATCCATGGTCATATCCATTTTGTGAAATGCAATATACATAAAATCAGCCAAATACCCTATTCAGGGGACTTTTTGGTTATTTAGTAGTAGGATATCTCGTGAATAGGGCATCGAAACTAGGTTCAATTTAACCCGGGTTTTCGGGTCTAAGAGTAATCTAAACCCAGGTAGACTGGTTTTTTGAGAATTTCGATCTTTTTATTGTAATTATTTTTAAATACACTAATCTGCCTTTATATATCGATTTCCTACAATGAGTACAAAATATAAAGGAATTAAAATAAATAAGAATTTAGATCAATTAAACAGTACTTTACAAATTACAAAAACAGTTTTAATGTTTAAAGAGTATTATTTTTTTTTCAGGATACCTTAAAACATAGTGAGTAATCTAGTCTGTTTACATCACAGACTTGCAGAGAATAGTTTTAACATTAAATGAATTATTTTGGTAATATTTACTTATTGTATTTAAAAACTAATAAAAATAATATCTTCAAAAGACATTTTTGTAGTATCACATCACACTATCACACTAATATTATAAAGGCGAAAATTCCATTTATTTATTATTGCATTTGAAGTGGCTTAAACTTAATAAACAACAAAAACTAAAAAAAACACGAAAAACCTAAGTTTTAAAAAATCAAACCCAGGTTTTTTTGTAATCCTCAGAACTGGAAAAAACCTGGGTTTTTTTGGTCCGGGTAAACCCGGGCTCAATGCCTTACTCAGGAAGAGCAGCAACATATGCAGAAAAATATTTTCCTTTTCAACCTTTCCCATGCAGACTTGGCAGTGGAGCTTGCAAATAGGTATTGCTAGTGGTGGCTAGGATCAGGGCAAAAAAGGTAAAGTATGCAGCGCTCACACAAAATAAGGTTATAGTTGGTTCTTCATCAGGGTATCTATAAATGTATATATTGATACAATATTTTTGCCTGAGCTAACAAAATGAGCTAAAGCCTTTGTATCAACTTGCAAAATTGGCTTTTTGTACTTGCATACAGATCACATTTTTCAACTAATCTTGATGAAACTTGATAATCCTGGTGGGCATGTTCTGTAGGATTTATTTACTATATGCAATTTTTGATTGTGGGTGTTTTCCCCCAAAAAAGGGAAGGGGCTGCGGCGCTATTTATTTACCAATTTTAAAGATAATTTGCAGAAACATCGAAAAGGAAGAAGTTTTTAAAATGAGAGAAAAATTGATCAAGAGGCTGTTGAGATATAAGGCTGTAAGTTCCGAGTTCAGGACTAACTACCTACTACACATATAACACAATGCTGTGTGGACCCAGTACTGAGAATAGTACCAATCTCTTCCCATGGATGCTGTGAAATTGGCAATACATTACAATCTTGCTATGATGGGTGGGTTTGCTATGATCAGCTTGGTGATCACCAAGCTGATCATAGCAAACCCACCCTAAGATAAGCATTTAAAGAGGTGTTTTATATGGTAGGTCTATATTCAGCAGAGGATGTCTCACAGCTGTTGATATAATTACACACAGATTGAACACAATTGTACCAACTTTTGTACTCGAGAGGTCTGTCGTTAGCAGAACAACAGCAGTCGCAGTCTTAAGCCTAATTGGCATTCAATTTAATAGAAAAGTGTAATATAAATCATTTAAACGTTCTTTACTCATGAAATCGTGCGTGGCCGTATTATCATAATCATATTACTTTATTCGAAAAGAACCACTTACCCTTAGATTCCAAATCAAATTCAGGAAGTTTTGTGTATTTAATAACAGTGCTTCTTTGTTTGAAAGGTGTTGGAAACTCTGTGTCCTCTATTTTTAAAAAGAATGTATACAAATCGCTGACTTCAGCGTCTGCTCTATTAGATGCCGAAGCAAAAGCATCCATTATAACGTAACAAACTAAAATTTTATTAAATTCATGAATTTTTATTCATGAATGCATCGGTCAACGTATTAGCACATTCTGCTTAAAGTATTTCATATTATTCGATTGTAAATGCAATATAAAATGTTAGGATTTCTTGTTAGTGCACATTTTTCTTTTTACTTTTACGGTATTTTTATTTTACTCAAGGGGATAAAGACATAGACAAGACATGAGACAACCTCAGCAGGCTTAGCACGGCATGTGGAGAAATTGTCTTTCCCCCGGTTTTTTCCACCTGTCAGTTAAAATAATCCCCCTCTCCACCTTACGTAGCACGGCAACGAGGAGAGGAAAGAAATATTTCCCTTTGACATTATCGTAGACATTATATCCCGCTACTCCCCGCTTCAGAGCACGGACTCGGAAGAAAGTGGATAATATTCTCTTGAATTGACATAAAGCAGAGAGTATTTATCTTCGACTCTTGTAGGTGGGTATAAGGAAGTCAAAGTGTTTTAATAGGCACAAAAAGGTCGCGTGCCTATTATAACTATGTTTAATCGCGGGAACTCGAATTTTAGAGCGAAAGTTACACCGGGAGAAGCATTCGGAATACAAGTAATCCCTTCTAAATCCCGGGAAATGAGTTTCAATACAAAAAAAATACATAGCGAAATATTCGTGAAAATACAATTATTAGTTTAGTTTTAATAAGGAAATTATTTAATTTACGTAATTAACTTAAATGATGGATATATTTTTTGAGTATATTTTATTATAAAATACATACATATAAAAATTTAAAATATAACGACTACACAATAATTAATCACGTTTTTCCGCTCATATTACAAACAAAATAAAATTTAATATAAACTGTTCACTTACTCTCACTCATATACATAGTATTCGTTACATACTCTTTGATTAACACAGGGACACAGACTCATAAACCTTATTTTTTCTTATAAAACCTTATTTTTATATATTTTGTCTTCAATCCCAGTATATTTAGCCGAACAATTATCGATGGTTTGATGGACTGAATAAAATATTGAAGCATGTAATGTCATTTTAGTTAAATTTTCTTGTACTGGCAACAATACGGTAGAGAAATCTAAAAACGCTACTCCCGCCGTTTATCCCCCGGATAAAGCTTTCCACTGTCGCGGCCGTGCTCGCAGAGTGGAATAAAGTGACAGTGAGGATAAGTTTGTTATCTACTCCCTGGGGAGAAGTTGTCCACCGGCCGTGCTAGGCCTGCTGACAACCATAAAAGTTACTCTATGATAGATGATCAAAGAGTATACCTGACTACCACGAACATTTTTTTTCTTGACGTTTTTTTCCTAAAAATGTCAATGCCGTAAATATAAAAAATAGGGTAAGATTTGTGAATGTGGGTGTAGAGTAATACTGGAACCATGGTCTTAGGATCATAATGGACGGAGCCATGTGGCGTTGCCGCTCCGCATACGTCGTGTATACATATTGTCTCGTATCTCTGTCTAATACACGAATCGTCGCATAGAGAATGCGAGAAAGCGATTGTAGGAACGGCAACCTCGTACCGCGTGTAATGTTGTGACAGAATAGCAGGTGACAACATTGAATCGCGAGAGCATATAAAGGTGAAAAATATGGTGATATATTGTTATCGGGACTAAATATTGTGTCCTATAGTAAAACTATGTCGTGTTGCGCTGTGTTTTGTTCATCAAAACAACAAATGAAGAAATAAGGAATTAAGAATCATCATTTCACACGTTAGTGTTCACTGACTAATATAAAGTTAAATATCGAAAATTCAAAGTAAATATGCATTTCACATTAAGGATATACATTTTTGACATTATATTATTACCATGTTGTGATAATTACTTGGAGATTTAAAGCTTTAATTGATATTATTGAGATGGGTTATTTTACGCCTCTCAAATAGTGATGCACCCACACGACCCATTAGATTTGGTCGATATTTGTAAATCTCATACAATTGCACAATATTACTTTGATTTTGGTCAGAGTAGGTAAAAAGTAGAAGATCTCTTTCCTAAACGTGGCTAAATGGATTTATATCAAAGTGAAACCTTAACCTTAGAAAAAACTACAAATCTGCTGATGTGAAAATTGGCACCGAATACTATTTTCTAAAACTTCTGACATAATTATGGTTGAAGCGTAGCGTATAATAATCTCATAGGGCTCACTATCAAAACTCATAAAATCGGTTATCATAAAACATTCTGAACAATTAATTGATAATATACCCAGATTATACAATTTTAGTATTACCACAGATCTCTTACCTCTAGATTGGAAATATTTCTGAAATAAAGATGGTACGATATGCTATGTAAGCTGTCGCTCTTACGATGTCGACTGTCGAGCGACAGCTTACATTTTTGTTGACCCAGTGTCATAATCTGACACTACCTGGGTCAAATACAGGCAAACAGTATTGCTAAAATACTGTTATGTTGTTAAAATTTACCCCTAACCGAGCTCATCTTTCCAATATGTGAGTTTTGCTAGTAAGCTGGTTTTTTTCCATATGTAGGTATACACTTAAGAAAAAAAATATCCACTTACTCAATTACCGATGACTAATTGAGACAATTGGTTTCAGTTCTCAGAAGTAGTGGATCAAAACCATGTATGAGGTGTACCAGAGATGGAACACATAACCCCCAGAAAAAATCGACACCAGAAAATAATGATCACGATGTAGTACCCCAACGGATCTCAGAAAGGACAAGTGATATGAGGGTTTTAACCAAAGTTGAAGTAAACCTTGACACACAGTGGCCTCTATATAGAATTGATATCATAAATTAGAAACGGTAATTAATAAATCAGGATACTGAATATTTGCGGCGGCCGAAGTTATTAAAATCATCACTGCTTTGCATGTGTAATAAAGTTACTTAGAAAATCCTTTCGTCCTATTATTTTCTGTAAGACTGTTTGGTTAGGTTTAGTATATATCGATACATTGTCTAATAGGAGTCACTTCCCTACTCACGCACTCTAATGCAGTTTTAGATACTCACACCAACAGAAAATTGGCCACGCATTTTTTGAATATAGTCTGTCCATTCTGATTCATCGTCCTAGACTGTAACACTAGAACTTGCCGCTCTTTTTCAGTCTCTACTTTCAATACCCCTTTCTTGTAGACATGAGATGGAGTTACCCGTCTTTAGCTCTCTATGGTCCGTATTACAAAAGGATGCTCAGTCATCGATCGGTGCTCAAGCAGAGATTTCATTCATAAAGTGATCAATTAGTGAATGAAATCTCTGCTTGAGCACCGATTGCTGCTGACTGAGCATCGTTCTGTATGTCTAGACCTATATCTGTCTAGACCTATAAGAATACGGACCTAAGGTCCGTATTACAAATCGATGCTCAGTCATCAATCGGTGCTCAAGCAGAGCTTTCATTCACTAATTGATCACTTTATGAATGAAATCTCTGCTTGAGCGCCGATCAATGACTGAGCATCGTTCTATAATACGGACCTAAGGGATGATGGGACACAGAGTGGAGGATGTAACCGTCTTGCTTGACAGATAATGTAATAATGTCTATGCGAAAAAGCAAACCTGTACTTAGTTAGTCTGTGGTTTGAACATGCCTTCGCATTCTTTCGTATTATTTTTCTTTTTTCTTTTGGAATTGGAAACTCTCTGAATAGTAAATATCTTTTATGAACAAAAGAAAAACAAAATTATTCACAAGAAAATTTATGTAATGCATTATTTTCGCGTGTAACGAATAGTTTTTGTGACCTTTTGTAAAAGGTCAAAGGGAAGTGATATTGCATTCGATCGAAGTGGTGCGCAACATCGGAGCTGCGAGTATATGGCCACTTTGTTGACGAAATGAAATGTGCTTATAATCAGTTGCGAGTGCAAAATACTATTATTATATTGGTAAATTTGTACCGAGGTAAATAGCGACAATGGTGCAGTTGTCATTTTATCATCACCGTTTTAAAAGATAGGCAGGCGTCACAAAGACTATGTGTATTGTTGATATTGGTTCCAACAAAAGTGTTTCCGTGTAGGCAACTACACACTGTGACCATTAATTGTAAAATTACAATTCACACAAGGTTAGTAGTACAGTATAATAATGTGTTAGTAAGTAGTCATTTTATGTTCCATCTCAATCTCAATCACAAAGTTTTCAGTGCGCTGTTACCTACACCTGACATCAATTTCAGGAGTGTCTGATTGAGATCCCCATTGTCAAACCTATGTATCTGAACAGACTTGATGACAACAGATGTCAATAATTTCAATCAGGTGCATTTCTTCATCCTTTTGCTACATACCAATATATTGTTTTAACTGTGTGATTTTCTCACTGTCGAAAGAAATACTGTCTTTTGAACCCATGAATATTTCCTTTATATTGCTTAGCTGCTGTTATAGAAATAATAAACAAAAGTAAAAAGACTGGTTCACATTCTAGTCCACCAATCACGCAGATTCAAACCCAAAAACCTTTGTGGTTAAATTGAAATACTGCAAAAGCCGATCTCATAAATATAATAGAATAATATAAAAAATCAAACAACTGAAACACATGTACACAGTTAAATATATCCATATATAAGCCATATATATATCCATAGATATATCTAGGGATCCATGCACTATGATGACCATGGTTACCA
This sequence comes from Ennomos fuscantarius, assembly GCA_905220475.3. Taxonomy (NCBI): domain Eukaryota; kingdom Metazoa; phylum Arthropoda; class Insecta; order Lepidoptera; family Geometridae; genus Ennomos; species Ennomos fuscantarius. Next base: position 7,948,734 of record HG992023.1, on the reverse strand, counting down.
CACAGACTCGGAACAAGTATTTGCCCTTTTTTCCTGTGCATAAATACTTGTCCTGTATAGTAGTCCTCCTATCAAGTGGTGTGCAGTTAATTAGAGCCCTGGTGGCAGCGGGTACGCTGCTTCTGGGCTATGAGCCAACCTGCAAACACCACACCACAAAGGCTCTAATTAACTGCACACCACTTAATAGGAGGACTACTATTAAAAAAGCAAGGAAGTATTATTATAAATAATTTTTTATCTGCTTTACACATATTATTCTTTGTAATATAAGCACCATATGCATCAAAACTTTATACAAATCGATTCAGCCCATTTGGATTGAAGGCTTGACAAACAATTAAACAGACAAACTTACACTACATTATTTATTTATTTGCTTAATATAATGCAAACTGAGTATCGTCAAGTTATTAGTGAATTCAAGGCATTGTCTGAGTCTATTGAAATAAAAAATAATTCGATTGTTTCTGTGTAATTTAGATATTATAATATGACACTAATGTATGATTTTCGATTGTGAAGCAAAAACATGGCTGTGAAGAAGCATGAGTTGGTTCATGATCCCCGTCAGCTAGACCTGACTGCACTGGCGAACTACCTTCAACTGATGAATGAACACACACACTACCTATCACCCAGTGAGCTCATCAAGAACTGTCAGGATATTGTGAAGTGCTTAGGTAAGTACTTTCTAGAGTTTTTAGAGTTCTTTACCTGTTAAGAAGAAAGGACTGGATAAAATAAAAATTTGTATTCATACAATATAAAAATAATAATATACAATTTCCTTATCTCAATTATTCATCCTCTGTATCATACCAATATTGCAATATTGGTTTTTATATTGGAAATATGAATTTGAAAAAAAAAAAGAAACCTTTGATTATACCTTTCTTAGAGAACTCTTAAATGGCAAACATCTGATGTGTTCATAACAATGGTATTTTTTGGAGATCACAGGCAAGAGCTGTTAAGGCATTTGTCACTTGTTCAAACCATGGTCTTTAAAGTACCATATAGAAGTATTTGAAATCTCATGCTCATGTAACTCAGTTACAAGTGTTGTCTTGGATATCACAGACAATAGAGTTACGGTGCATGCTGTTGAGTGAGGTCCATGTTGGTTGATCAAACTATAGTAGTTATGAGTACTGTTAACTATAATACACACTATCCGTAAAGCCCCCGGCGCTGGTGGTATCATTCGGAGACGTCTCTGGTTCCATATCCACGAATATAAACTCCTTTCCTACGCATCTGTCGCGTTTGCTCATACTCCCTCAGTACATCTGGATCGACTTCAGGTGATCCAGAACCGCTTTGTCCGCAAGGTGGCCGGGGATCGCTGGTACCAGCGAAACTCCGACCTCCACTGCGATCTCGAACTCCCATCCATCCGTCAGTTTATGAAGGATGCATCCCGCCGCTATTTTGATGCCGCACCCCATCACATCTCCATCTCTCGTAGTCCAAGCTTCAAACTACTGTACAGACACGACAGACTCGCCACCCCGTCGTCGCCGCCTGAGAGACATCTTGAGTGAGCCGGATGATCCTATAGCAGCCGTAGTATCGGTAGCGCTAGGATCACCGGACCAGTCTAGCCCTTCTGGCTCGGCTCAGGTACCGCTTTCGGCACCGGTATAGGATACCAGCGTAACACAATCAGACACCGACCCCGCTGGCGAGGTCGACGTACTCCCCGTAGGTTAGCTAGAACGGTCGCGACTTTCAATAGGGTCCACTCTTCCAGTGGACGTAGTCTTCTCGATCCTCTTATCCCGGCAACGGCCCAAGCCGGGGCTCGTACCCCAGGGGTGCCCTTGAGCTAGTTGCCTCCCACTTTTGACGGCTGGGCGCCTTAAGCGCCCGCCCTCCCGCCCGGTGACGCTGTAAAGGTCGATAGAGACCAAAACCATTAGCTCGTTCAAAAAAAAACTATAATACAAAAACAGCTCCGGTTATACACAGTTTATTTTATTGGTATGATCATTAAGTTTGAATGTTTTGCAGCGCGTGCTCAAGGTCCTCATGGCGCCATGTGGGAATCTCTACAAATTGTGGAAGACTTTTTGTTACGTGTGATGAATTCTGTACAAGAAGATGTGCGTCATGAGATTATTACCGCCGTCTTGGACAAGTTCAACGAATACATCTCTGATCCACGTAAGATATATTTCTTGTATACAAAATGAAATAATAATATCTTTATTATTATTTCATTTTGTATCTAAGATGAACTTCCGCTAAGTCATGCCTGATTCTGTCAATTACATTTCTTGTTCCATGACTAATTATATATTTAGGGCAAAGCAATATTGATTTTGATTTTTTACAAAGATACTTCCTAGTGTTTATGACAGGGTTCGAGCATATATACGATTTAAATCTGATGTATATGAGAATGGGTTCGAGGATATATATATATATATCAATGGATGAGGATTTTGATTTTGCCCTATCTTAAAGAAGATTTTATGTTTTGGTTTCATTTGTCTGATTTTAAGTGGGTACTTAATTAAATAAAATAATAAACCCGTTTTCGTTTTGTTTTGATAATTTTAGTTTGTTTATTTAAACACATATGCAAATAGTATTCATAAATAATACAATAAAATAATACTTGATATATATCTGAAATATAGAAAATTATCCGATTTACATAAATATCGGATATTTTCGAACCCTGGTTTATGATCACTAAAACGCTCATCGTAATGTTGGACAACTGCAACGCAAACAGGATAGACAATGGGGGTGCAAATGCAATTCAATCGATTTACCTCCTTTAAGTAAAATAATTGATATATAATTCTATATTTAATAAAATATTTTTGCTGCAATCAGCTATTTCAGGCTATAGGCTACAGTAACTGCTTACCATCGAGCGGATTTGTAAGCTCTCCATCCATGTTATGAAAACAAGTTACTAGCACACAGTCAATAGTGTAATTGACCGTGTAAGCAAAGCGGGCGAAGTCTTTCTTCAACTCACGAAATTTTCTTTAATTTGTCCGGATATCTTTGCTTTCATTTGTCTGGATGTTGGTACTGGTGTGCAGAAGGTCGTATTTTTCAACTAATCATGACGAAACTTGTTACACAGGTTGTAGAATTTCATAGAATTTTTTGTCTGTGGAGATTTTTGGAGGTATTTTTTCCCCATATTTATAGGCTGCTTTTGATATAGTACAAACATTTGATACTCCATGCTAAACAAGTTATTTATTTACATCAGGCTTATCTAGTATTTGACCATGCGATAGTAACGATGCGATCGGAAGGTGTAGCATGCTAGTTAAGTAATTACTTATTCACTCATTATTTCAAGTATGGGCATAACCGGTTAAAAGTTTATCGAGAAGCTAATGAAATCTGAGTTCGGGAAAACAGATGTTGCAAAAAAGTTTGTGCTTGTTAGGTCGACTGTCCACAGAGCTAAAGGTATTATGTGTTATCCATAATGATTAAGATTTCTTCAAATCAGGCTGAATATAAAACGTTTTGTTTAGAATCAAACGCGTGCGCCGCTACGTCGGTAGTTCTGGTCGTGTTGAATTCTGACAACGAGGCAGCCCAGTCCACCGCTCGCTGGCTGGTGCAGCAGGGCGAGGGCCCGGGCGGCGCGGGGCTGCGCTCCTCGCTCTCCTGTCTGTACTCCTGGATGTACCAGTGGAACGGCACGCCAAGCCTAGGCGACTGGGTCATGGCTTTTATCAAAGCCCTGGAGGTAAGTTTACCATAGGAAATATGGGAGTACAATCAGAGTAGTTATACATGATACAGTTGGTAGTAATCTATTTCTGAGGTATATGATTTTTTAAGAACTCTGATAATTTTCTGTATATATTCTATGGAATAAAAAAAAATAGTTTTAAACATTTCTGTCAATCACAAAATCATTTTTTTTTTCAAGTTAAGATTTCCTACACGTATTTTTTTTTGCAGATCACAAAAATGTTCTGTAAAAGTACCTAGCTTGCAAAGTGCCATTTTTAAATTAAGCATTCCAGAAACTTATCATCGTCTCTGTTGAGAAATCTTAATAAAACTCTATTTTAAAATTACTTGATGCAAATGTGATAATAAAACTTTTTGATATAAAAAAAGAAACTGTTAAAAACGTATGACGTCCTACTTCAAAGGTTATTGACCAATTTCCTAAGGTTAATTTTTAAGATGTGTCTATAATACGGTACGTTTTAATTTGTAATTAAAGCTACATACCAGCGCGTCTATGGACCCTAAGTATTAAGCATGGCCTGACATGCTCTAGACCAATTATTTTTAAAATATAATATTTAATGCTTTATGAATATTTTTAGGAAAACGAGCGCTTTGACATCTTAATGGAAGTATCTGTGGACAACTTAGGACACTTGTTCTCGGCTATGGACGATCCGGGCGCGCTGCGGCAATCGAGTGCCGATGTCATCTTTCACGTGCTTGCTTCGCTGCGCGAATCTAAGGAGGCTTTTGACGTGGTAAGAACCATGTGAAAGGTAACAATTCTACCAGCGCGTTACAGTACAGTATAATACTACAGTTTCTATTGTTATAGACTAGGTACATACATAATCTTATTTAATGTTAAGGAATGACATGACGAGCTAATCATTCGCCTGATGTTAAGCGACACCGCTGCCCATAACAGTTGCAGTGTCACTTAGAGCGGTGTACAGTTTCACTGCACTGCGCACGTCATTCTGAGACATCAGCACAGTGTAGTAAGAAGATTACTAGACTATGAGATTAGGTCATAATTGGTCTCATTTGCCCAGTGATTTTACTAGCCACAGTGCCAGTGAAACCGGAACAGTGAACCGTGAAACCGGAAAAGTGAATTGTGCTTGCACACTACTGTTTGTCGGCAGAATAACTGGCAAAGAAATGGTACCTAGGCTTAAAGAAATTTATTCTCAAATAAGATCAAATAAGATAAAAATTTCAACATTTATTTATTTATTTATTTATTTATTTATTTATTTGAACACCAACATAACAACATAAGTACATTCGTCGTCACGATAAATAATATAGGTATAGTAACTACTACTACTACTACTAAGTAACTAATAAATATGTGCTCAAATAATATTATATTTCAACAAGACTTAATTTAAAACGTTTAATTCGGCAACTGATCTCTCATAAGTCAATTGCTTCATGAATACGTAAAATATCGTATTTTTTGAAGTAGAACTTCTTTACGCACGCTTGACTTGGCGAGTAAGCTAATGAATCCTTAACGAGGCGAACGGAAGTTGAAAGTTGTTGGTTCATGTAGATCCCCATTGTCAACATAACAAAGTTCTAAATCACTTAAAAATTGTATTTTTATGTTGCTATGTCCGGTTAAATGGTAATTTACAATGGTCAAGATACCCGGGCGATAGATGGAGCTAAACTAAAGAAGTTTTTCTTCAGTCGTGTGGTCTAAAGCACACTCGTTTTTTTTATTGTGAGGAAATTTTGTTGTAAAGTAGTGCTCTTTCAAAAGTAAGGATTGTTTTGCCATAATTTGTTCTAGGTTTCGGAAGTACAAGAAGGCTAACGCGACGATTGCTGCGCTTAGAAACCTGTTTTAGTGAACGTAACGTTTGATGAACCTAGGCGAACTTTGCAGAAAAGTCCTACCACCAAGTAAAACCGTCTGTTGAAAGTGATATCATTTATTTATAATAAATGTTTACGGTGATTGAAATTATATTTAGGTTCCTTTTACAGCGTGAAAAAAAAAACTTATATAGATAATCTTGTTCCATTACAGATTAGTTCCCACGTGGATAGGGTTTTGACCAATCTGGCATCCGACAGTGGACAGTTCAGCCGGCAGCTCCTGCAAAACATTGTCGACATCCTAACAGAAATGGTGCATGGTCTCGCCAGCAGCGTAAAAAAAGACACAGCAACGGCCAAGAATAAGTATCTAGATGTGGTGAGTTGTATACATACACGTTTATATAACGATGTCCTGACACTGATTCATAAATATTCATTTATTTTAAGATCACACACTATTTTCTTGTTAAAATTATCTTTTACTAATTACGCAACAGAGAAAATAGTATAGGTATAATTATATTCTATACTAAATTTACCGTACCGGTTCGAATTACCAGAACACCTTATGTAGATGATACAACAAGGATGTTACGAAATAATAAGGAATTAATTAATATTATGACTAAAAAGTCTCGAATTTTGGAGCCTTGCATTTTGGAGCGCGCATTGGAGTTGCATAACCTAATTCCGCCATCACTTCCACCATCGGACAAGCAGATGTACCAAAAAACGCCACCATTCTTGCCTCCACGTTTATCATGTGAATAGCCAAAGAGTGGATCGCTTTACCGGCGTCCGTATTTCCCGAAAACCATAACCTTGGAGTCTTCTAATCGAGAGTGGAAGGGTTGTCTTCAGTTGAGATTGTGGTCAAAAGCAAGCCTAATAAAAAAAATGAGGTGACCATACGTCAGTCGAAACGTGTATAATATAAATTCTAGGCTCTCTTTTAGATTACATTTCAATTTGTCTTCATTTTATCGTGACATTCGGGTGAAGTGATTTATGAATGGAGCGAGGTTCTGAAATACGTGTCGATTGAACTTGAAGCTGTTTATGCAGGATACTTTATAAGTTTCTCTGTAGCCAATTCAAATGAACTTATGCGTCTATTCCCCATAGATCTTGTGCTTAGAGCGGCACATGGCTTCGCGCGGCTGTACGTTCCTGCAGCTGCCGCCGTGGCGCGCCCGCAGTGTCTGCGCAAAGCCTATCAACACTTGCCAGCCGTTGCGGAAAGTAGGCCTTCTAAACCTCGGCAATACTTGTTATATGAACAGCGTCATGCAAGCTTTGCTTCTAACCAGGCAGTGAGTATTCTTACATTTTGGCCCTTATTTGAAGTATTTTTTAGTTTGTAAATGCATGGAGCGATTGTACTAAATGAAATTCTGCTGCGTGTTTCAAAGGCTGTTATAGTTTAACAGATTATCAGTAGTATTTTGACGATTCTTTTAAAACGGTTTATTAATAACATAATCCTGGTAACTGATGGACCTATTTATCCAAATATGGACTGGTTCAGAGTAGGTTGTTTTTTTTTCGTTACTACTTTTTTCTGTTGTTATATTGCTTGAAATTGATTTTATGAATTGTTGATTTTTTATGGCTTGAATTAATAATTGGTCTTTTATGTTTATTACTCTGTGAAGTTACTGTATTTATTATTTATGTAGATCTTTTCAAGCTATTGCGATTTAAATATTTTATTTTTAATAATGTAAATATTCAATGGTATACATATGATTGCTCTGCTTAGAAGTTACCTTGAATATCTGTTTACCGCTCACACGATTTAAAAAAGCATAATTATATTATATCATAACAAAAACGGCACATTGCTTGAACTATAATAATTACAGTGTGCCGCTAGTCAAAACACAGCCCAGAGAAACATAATTAATAATATGGACTCTGTAGTGTGTTGGTTGAGCAGTTCGGCTTTCAATCCGGAGGCGGCGTGTTCGATTTCCGCGACCGGACAAGTAATTGTCCACTGGGAAAAAAGCAGCAAATATTTGTTTTGAGTCTGGGTTTTGTGGGACCATGGTCCTCGTAGTTCCTGGATCCCCAGATACAGTAGGGAATCCTAGTTAGAGTCCAGGATCTATGTATGTAATCGTTGGGTATTATATATTTATTTGAGATACTGATTTCATTAGATTACTTGTCCCTATACACTGTTTGATATTGTTTCTTGGTATATTTTTTTGCCCTTTTGAATGCCAGGCAGCAAGCGAATTTATACTAAATAAACATTTATATTTCTTTCTTAGTAGTTGAATAATTTATATCAGTGATTATAGCATATGGTTTTACTTTTTCTATTTTAATTGACCGAGCGAATGAAGTGAGCGAAATTATCTGCTTCAACTCACAAAATTGGCTTTCAGTTATTCTTATGTACGTACGCAGGTCGCTTTATTCATCGAATCTTGACTAAACTTAGTATGCAGGGTTCTATGAGCACATGTTTTTTTCGTCTGCGATTTTTTTTTATGTTAAGGAATGACGTAACGAGCTAACCGTTCGCCTGATGCTAAGGCTGCCCATATCAGTTGCACTATCTCTCAAACTCTAAAGTATATTTTTAGCGCTTTAACAAGTCAAAATTATATTAGGTACTTAAAATTAAGTTATTTTACTAAGCATATAGAATTAAAAAGTCAAATATTACGGAGTAAATATTAATAAATTGTTTTTGCGCGCTCGTAATAATAATGCATTATTATTATTTATTGAAAATATTGTGATGCGCATTGCGATTGTCTTCTGCTATGGTTTTGTAGTTATTTTATTTTTATACATTTAGTTATATAACGGCTCAGTGAACTTAATGTGTAATTTAGGGAATATTCATTTTAAAAAAGTAAAATTGGTTACTAAATAGCAGAGTAATGTCTTTTAAACTATGTGGAGAGAGCACCTTCTGTCCCTTTCTATCTGTATTATCTATATTTATCTCTTATTGTATCTTAAAATGCTTAATACATATTTTTTTAAACATAATTTGTGTTTCAAGACTGCCTAGGTTTTGATGAATACAATTTAATTATACAATAAATATTAATTATTTAAATCAAATACGTCATGCTTAACATGAAAAGTTCGTTCGTATATTCACAAATACATTACGTAACCGTCTTCTAGCGTAACTTTACTTTTGATTTTATAATCTATATCACCATATGAGTTCTTTATAATCCATCAGATCTAAGTTCATTAGTGTATAATAGTGCAATAAGGTTAATTGTGAACTCACGATCACGTCTCTTGTCATTTGCAGCGTGTTCTATCAGTTAGGGATTTTCAAAACCTTAATAAAACATAGTAATAATAATAATAAAAATTTGTGGACATTTCACACAGCGCCATCTTGCCCCAAACTAAGCAAATGTTGTACTTTGGGAATAATATAATTGATACAATACTTAGATACTTTTTGTTTGTAAATAGATACAATATGACACACAGACACATAACAAACATTGATGTTCATCATACAAACGTTAGTCCTAGGTGGGAATCAAACCCCCAACTTACAGCTCAGAAGGCAGGTTACTACCAACTGAGCTATCGGCCCGGTCACTCAAATACAGTGTCTTCAAAATTCTAATATTTGTACAATATATTTAAATATTAATGATTATCAACTACTACATTTCGGTAGGTATCAATCAACGAAGCATCAGCCATAATACACCCCCAGTGTTACGATAATGCAAGCGTTTTCTACCAACTTCCAATATAATGTTATAATCTTATTTGACTAACACATGTATGATTCAAGTTACATGTTTTCCATTAGGTTCAGCACACATGTCATGCTGCAAATGAACTCTGTGCCGTACTGGGCAAAGTTGGGCGTGCTGTTTGCGAAGATGATGCACTCTATCACCAACAAACTTGACCCGGGCGACTTCTTCAAGGTTTTCAAACCGCCCTTCTTCACCAGCAACAACCAACATGACAGTTCCGAGTTCTTGGGGTAAGTTACGTTACGCAAACGTTCTAAAATCCCATTACAATTTGTGATATAAGTGAAGTGATTTGAATGAAATTTTGCACATAGATTGCTAACACAACTGTGATCAAAATAGGATAGTTTTCATACCACATAATTAAAAAGTTTTAATAGTATGTGGCAGAAGAAACCATTGGGTACCTCTAGTTTTAAATGAAACCAGCAGGCCTAGCACGGCCGGTGGATAACTTCTCCCCAGGGAGTAGATAACAAACTTATCCTCACTGTCACTTTATTCCACTCTGCGAGCATGGCCGCGACAGTGGAAAGCTTTATCCGGGGGATAAACGGCGGGAGTAGCGTTTTTAGATTTCTCTACCGTATTGTTGCCAGTACGAGAAAATTTAACTAAAATGACATTACATGCTTCAATATTTTGTTCAGTCCATCAAACCATCGATAATTGTTCGGCTAAATATACTGGGATTCAAGACAAAATATAAAAATTAAGAAAAAATAAGGTTTTTGAGTCTGTGTCCTTGTGTTAATCAAAGAGTATATAACGACTACTATGTATATGAGTGAGAGTAAGTGAGTATATATTAAATTATATTAAAATTTTATTTTGTTTGTAATATGAGCGGAAAAACGTGATTAATTATTGTGTAGTAGTTATATTTTAAATTTTTATATGTATATATTTTATAATAAAATATACTCAAAAAATATATGCATCATTTAAGTTAATTACGTAAATTAAATTATTTCCTTATTAAAACTAAACTAATGATTGTATTTTCACGAATATTTCGCTATGTATTTTTTTTTGTATTGAAACTCATTTTCCGGGATTTAGAAGGGATTACTTGTATTCCGAATGCTTCTCCCGGTGTAACTTTCGCTCCAAAATTCGAGTTCCCGCGATTAAACATAGTTATAATAGGCACGCGACATTTTTGTGCCTATTAAAACACTTTGACTTCCTTATACCCACCTACAAGAGTCGAAGATAAATACTCTCTGCTTTATGTCAATTCAAGAGAATATTATCCACTTTCTTCCGAGTCCGTGCTCTGAAGCTGGGAGTAGCGGGATATAATGTCTACCATAATGTCAAAGGGAAATATTTCTTTCCTCTCCTCGTTGCCGTGCTACGTAAGGTGGAGAGGGGGATTATTTTCACTGACAGGTGGAAAAAACCGGGGGAAAGACAATTTCTCCACATGCCGTGCTAAGCCTGCAGTTGGTGGTTGGGTTGGTGTAGGACGACCTGCGGCAAGGTGGAGCGATGACATACGCAAGGTAGCTGGCAGTTCCTGGAAAATAGAGCCGAAGACTGGGCTCAGTGGCGTGCCTTGGTAATTGTTTGTTGATGAGTTGGTATACAATATTTTTTGGAATTGTACGTTTTATTTACTAATTTAAACCAGTAAGAATAGGACTCCCATCTTTTCCCGTGGGTGCCGTTAGAGCTGGCTGAGAGAATATTCAAGGAATGAGCAGCACAATTCTCTTCGGTCTGCTTATTCGGTTCGGCAGTATTTGTTGTATTCCAAGCCCGAAGCTTTTCATAACAATGTCAAGAAACTGAGATAATACACATAAAACACTAATAATTTTTTTAAAGACAATAGTGCTACAGTTTTTTATTTAAATCTTTTTTGATGAGTCATATATAAATAGTCAATCTACATACTAAAAACTTTTGTTGCAATGCCAACAATAAAGTTGCAGTGCTAAAACTATATTCTTAATTGATTCTATATATTATAAGAGTACCTTTAATATAAATGAGTACCCAGGTTGCGATCCGTGATACTTATCACATAAATGCGCCGGTAAAAAAATAAAAAAATAAAATAAAAGTAATGTTCTCAAGCTTGTGATGGTAAAGTAGATCGTAATATAATATACATTCTGAAATACATTCGGAACTTTTATCGTTATCGGACAATAATGTTTACCTCTGTTATTTATTTATAATCGGTTATGTTTCACAGATATTTGTTCGAGCTTCTACAATCTTTTGAGCATTGCTCAGATGTCAATTTCGACTATTCAAAGCCGGCTGTTCTGAACACCTCGCACTTCTCATCTCACCGCTGGCGTAGCGTCGCGAGCCAGTCGACGTCGGCTGTAGTTAGGTATGGATTGATTTTTGTACCTCCCATCTTTTAAAGGGATCATAAGTCAAAGCAGATTTACAAGGGAAGTGAGAACTATTTGTATATTATTATAAATCATAATAGTTTAATTGCTACTTAACAGTTTCCTATTTTTGGATCTGTAGCACAACTGTTACAACACATGAAATGTATATGCTATATGTACCTCGATAGATTCAAGGCTGGAAATAAAACGATGTGATCCATGAGAAATCACAAGCACATTCTTTGGATGCGATGACCATCATTTATTAAATGTTTGGTTTTTCTTTTTGAAGTAAAACTTCTTTACGCACACTCAACTTGAAGAGTAAGCTGGTGAATGCGATGTGAACGGAAGTTGAAGTTGGTTCACGTAGATCTCCATTGTCAACATAACAAAGTTAACATTTTGTATTATTATGTTGGTATGTTCGGTAAAATGACAGTTTGCAATTGTCGAAATGGCGACATTAACATTTCACAAAGCAAAAACAAAGTTATACCGGCTGATAGATGGAGCTAATCTAAAGAAATTTTACTTCAGTCGTATGGTCTAAAGCGTTTTTTTTTTGTATACACGTTGCTTAATTAGACAGTATTAAGATTTAAAAATAACATCAAAGTGATCATATTAACCGATGCGATGGTGGCGTCACGCAATGCCTGGATTGGTAACTGGCTCGAGTGAAGCTGCCATAGCATTTGTAAAGTGTTAAATCCTGAATTCCAGGCGAGCACTAGAAGTGGTCCTACCACCATCTTAGAATCAATCTATGTCATATACATGTCTATAATCCTTTCCAGCGAGGTTGACAGTAACGAGCCGGGGCCGAATCGACGCTCCGTATCGCCACGCCCCGGAAGCAGCGGAAGTGGTACGAACTGTTTTTGAAATGATGTCAATTTAAATACCATCACTAGAGATATTTCTATATCTTATTTCATATTGGAACTGGGATATGGTAGAACGTAAGCCGATGTAAACGTAAAGTTAGATTGGATGTGAATGTATGTTTATGGGTAATCTATGAAACTACTAAACTGATTTAAGCATTTTTCGCTGATAAAAAGTTGTACTATTTCCATTTATTATTAGTTACGTTTTAGCTTCCGCCCACGGTTGCACTGGCATAATATTTGGTACGACGTAAGGATTTGGAAGGATTAGACGTAATAGTATATAAATATTTTTATTCATGCACCATTCGGAAGAAGACGTGGCAGGAAGCTATTATCACTTATTAAGCATTAGATGGGAGCCCGGGTTCGCTCAGGTGGCGAAATAAAATTACTAATGTACATAGTTAATTATACCCGCTACGTAACGTCGTTTTTCATAGAGCCCTTATTGCCCACATTGCGATCCTGCTCAGCTCTTACACCGATTATGTCTCCTTTATCTATTTCGTAGTGCTTCATTTGATTGCTTTCTAATCTCCCGTTACTATACCGCGACGGTCCCAAAACGCGTTGAAACATTCAAAACTCCCTTAGTTCATCTCTTTAATAAAAATCTTATTAGTTGAAATAAATAAGTCACATTTTTCTAAACCGTTAAGCTTAATTGAATTCGCTATTAAGGTAACACTCCCTATTTTGATTCCAATTTATTTGAAAGTGTTTACAATTTCACGGCTTTGATCTATTATCGAAATTATTTGTTTAAAATTTTTTTTTTGTCAATTCACATTTTTGTAATGTTTAATCATGTAAAAATTATAAGTTATTGTAAGTTTTTTGAAACGGAAAAATGTTGTAATTAAACCTAAACAGCCTTATTAATGAACGGGTATTAGTCTCTGACTAGTTACTTCAGCTTTTGTCCTTTTTTTGCTACTGGAATATTTAGCTGGATCGAACTCTTTCGATTCTGATTAATATCTTATAAGAACATGACCGGTCGTGCTTAGTACAAGACCCTGTCAGCCTTATTAATAAACACGAACTAACTTTAGACTAGTTATACCATCTTTTGTAGAGACAACTAGAGACTTTAGACTAGTTATATATATATTTGTAGAGACAAAAGATGGTATATATTTGAAACAAGGTATAGATATGTAAATCTGGAAATGGACTTAGTTTGTCTTGCCAGTTCGACCAATAGTATGTTCCATCGTTATCATCAACGGAAAAACATTTACTGTGCTGTTTGATTCCAATTCGCAACGAACCGTTATACCCGTTTGCTTAGTTTGTTAGGGAAATTTTATGTTTAGTAAGCAGCGAACTGTAATGTTGCAGGCTCGAGTTCGAGCTCCAACAAGCGTCCATCGCTGGAGCAAGCCGATCGCGTGCCGCCGAAGAAACGAAGCCGCGTCTCCGAACCTTTCCTACGGCGCGACTCCTTCGTCGACAGTATGTTTGGGGGAGTTCTACTCACCCGCGTCGAGTGCACAGAATGCCACTCCTCCTCGCTCTCCCGGGACGTGTTCCGCGATCTACAGCTAGCGTTCCCTGAGAAACCAGAAGGCTGGCAGTACTCTGTACAAAACCTACTCGAATACTTTTGCTCGGAGGAAACGCTCACCGGAGATAATAAGTACGAGTGCCGCGAGTGCGGCGTACTTCGAGACGCGGAACGCAGCGTCCTGGTTGAAACTACGCCCAAGTATCTGATCGTCGTGCTCAAGAACTTCAAGTGAGTTATTTTCAATTTTGGCATTTATGCGTTTAATTTATCCATTTATCAGGAATTGAAGGAATCATTAAATTATATTAGGTTCGGTCATTTAAAATTTGCAAATATCGACACATAAAACATGCATGAACACACAATTAAATATTAGCAATAAATATGCACATTGAACATTTACACTAAAGCGGAAACGTTTCGATGCCGTAAACGCTAGTATAATGAGCGTGTTGCGTACGGAAAACTAATGTACACAAGTAACACCGCCAGCAGGTTCGAGCCGAAGCTGCAGGTGCAGACGAAGCTGATGCACAAGATGTACCACAACTACACGATCACGCTCCCCACGGTGCGGTCGCAGGCCGTGCACGCCGCCTACGTGCTGTACGCGGCCGTCATCCACACAGGCACCACGCTCGACTCCGGCCACTATTACACGCTCGCCAAGGACAACGACGCCTGGCACTCTTACAACGACGAAGAGGTCACTGACACCACAGAGGCAGAGGTCAATAAACTCAACCGCTGCTGCACGCCCTACGTCCTATTCTACCGACGTACCGACATAGAGGAAGGCACCGCCCTCTCCCTCGAAGATCTACCGCCTAAACTCCAGGAACAAGTTATGTCTCACAACAAGGAGATCGTCGATAACGCGCGGATACAACATCGAATAGGCCGTCCTTGACGGTTAAGGTCCAACAAGTGCATCGATTACGAAGTTCTTGATTACGTTGAAATGAGCGATGACGATGATAAATAGAATTTTCGTGTTTTGACTGGTGTTATGTAGCGCCACACGCACATGGTGAACGTTTCTAATAGATAATAGACCAATCAGCAGCTGCATAGATCTCGTTATATGTATGCCGCCGCACAGTTGGTTTTCGCTTTACACTGATTTCTGTAAAGAATAACTCGGTATGTAGCTCTCAGTTACCCCCACGGCTGTCGGTTGAGTGTTTTAGGACGAGAATTGTAGTTATGCCTGTCTGTACTAAAGTTTAACAGCTCCTAAGTTCGCACTTATACCTCTATAATGTTTTTCAGTAGGTATATCACAGAGGAATAAGTGTGAACTTAGGAGCTGTAAAACTTTAGTACAAACGGGCGTTACTGAACTATAATTTAATGCATTGACTACTTGTAGGATATTAATCAAATCATAATAATAAAATTTACTTATTATAACAAATACTACACGATAAAAGTAATTTTTTGTGATACGGAAACTGTTTAGTATATAGAATTTATGTTTAATATACCACCGACAACTGAGAATATGGGCTACTCGTATTTTCAGATCTGTATTGACAAATCTTCGACAAAAGTGAAGTGGCACTGAAGGAGTGTGTTATATATATTATCAAAGTAGTATGAATCTAAGT
The DNA here is from genome assembly GCA_905220475.3 of Ennomos fuscantarius. Classification (NCBI taxonomy): domain Eukaryota; kingdom Metazoa; phylum Arthropoda; class Insecta; order Lepidoptera; family Geometridae; genus Ennomos; species Ennomos fuscantarius. The sequence continues at coordinate 7,933,032 of HG992023.1, read as the reverse complement.
TCTCGTGATGTATTGCTTTAGATTGAGAACCGTTTAAACGTTGAAATTATCTACTATAATAAACAGCTATGATATTTAGTTATCTGTTCTTAAAGTTATCTAAATCAGTTAATATTAAATTGTTTCTGTAATGTTATGTACGTCATCATGAATGAATACGCATTTTTCAAAGTATCTCGTTACATAAAATGTAATTTTATGTAAATACATATTTTCATATTAACACATTGTGGTTTATATACTAACACATTTTATTAAATGAGAATTTTATTTTGTACTTGATAAAGAGTATTGTTATTAGTCATTATTAAATTTAAAAAGTATAATTACAAGAGAATGAAATTACCCATAAAAACTGTAATTAACGATGTTGATTAATAACTATACTACAATAGACAGTTACTAAGCTGAGAAATCGATTTATAACGAATACCAGTTTTGTTTCCACAATATTATATTGAAACAGGAGTAGATAGAACAGAAAAAAATAGCAGTTATAGGGCCGTTTTATCTATTTCTCACTGTTTCTTATGACCAAAACATTAAAAAAGAAAACAAAATATTATCATCGTTAATCAAAATTCTATTTCCTTTGCTATTTTATTTTACTAAATCCACAGTCCTTAATCAACAAAGTTTATAATATACATATTGCATTACATTGATCAGCTTATGTAGTAGATCCGCAGAAATAAAATTATATTATTAGCTTCCTTTTTATAGAAACGTTTCAAAAGTGTACTTTGCAAAATATAAATTTAGCAATATATGCAAGCAGTTCGTATATCGTGCACTTTTTACAATGTACACTTGGCAAAATGAGCACACAATGACATGTAATTTAAAAAAAGGGAGAAACTACGTCAGTCTCAATATATAGGTGCAAAAATCGAAACTTACTTTGACAGTCTAAAAGCTATTGCGTTCAATGTCATTATGACCTTTGTGAAAGTGACAGCAACATTTTTAAAACTCTAAAAATATTGCATAACTGAATTTATTGACACCAATGTCGCTTAATGTTTTGGTTTTTATGTAACTGTCATAGTTTTATACATTTTGCGACTTGGTCACATTATGCTACATTCTCCGTATAGCTCGTTGTAAGGAATTGATAATCCGGTTGTTTGACAAGATTTTTTTTTTAAATTAATCACTAAAGGAAACTCACTATTCGCGGGATAAGTGGCGATTTGAGGGTAATAAAATAAAAACTACAAACTACAAAGCTAGTAGGATATTGCTATAAACTAGTACTATCTATCAGAGAATTCAAGATGTATTTGTAAATGTTAAATATAATTTTAATTTGTAAGATACGTGATTTTGGTGGCATTGTCGTTACATCAATTATTACAAAACTGTACAGATAGTTTGATATACTTCTCTTTTTTTTGTTCCTTATCACTTCAATTTACAGTATTTTGTTACGTTTTATATTTGATAATATACTTGGTTATAAGATTGCTTTTTCTTTCCTCTATTCACAATAATTTATATTGCCCGACGCAAGTCACTATGGTTTATAATGAATGAAATCGTCTGCTGGTACAGATGTATGACACGTGTTTATCTTAAATGACTTCTATTGGCATGATATTAAAGGTAGATAGGCAGATACTATCAAAATATGAAATTATTAAAATTTATATTTATATATGAATATATAATTTACATATAATTTAATTATAAATGTTTGTTTCTATTTTGAATCGTCGAAAAGTGTTAGTTATTCATTTGGTGTACATAATAATTAAAATATTTATTATGATAAGACTCCTTATTTCTATTCGTCAGTAATATGATTGTACTTTATAGCTAGATAAACTTCATTGTAATGTAAAAATAAATGAGTTATCGAATTGAAAAAAAATTAAGTGTTGATAACTTTATACTTTTACAATCATTCTAAGATTTTGATTGTGACTATATTATATAAAATAAACCATAAATAAATAGTAGTTAAAACTCTACAAATTATTTTTTCAGTTTCAATACTAATATTTCAAGGATAACGAAAAAGATGGAATTAAATATATTATATTATGTGTTCCGTTTCGTGAAACTAGACTGGAAATTATCGATAAAAATTGCATTAAAAAAAGATATATGCGTTTGAAATAAATATTTCAGATACATATATACATAGTTTTCTCGTTTTTTATTTTATATTACTGTTAACACAATAATTGTAGAAATGTAGCAATGATATTTTGCGAGTAGGTATTTCATTTGTTTTTTATTATCCTGACTTCTGATTATATTTATCATAATTTTATGTTTTTTTATACAAGAAAAGTAAAGATATATTTTTAATATAGTTTTCATTGGTGGTTTTTGTTCACGACCCTCTTCATTAGTTGTGTACATTAACCCACACTCACACACTGTAAATATAAATACGATAAATGTGAATTCGGTACCATTCATATTTACTATTGACTAAAGGTCACTACAGAAAATAGACCCGGCTCGTACACATTAACGCAAACTTTTATAAGCCGTTATTACAGGCTCCACAGCCAGGTTACACAATATGCTATACTTGAAAAAACTCATAAGGGACATAATGTAAATAATGATACGTGTATACTGTGAATCCAGATGAAATATCAAAAATGTACCACATGTATGTAATCCGATATGTGACGATGACGAATCGATGTTCGATTTACAATATAAATGTATATATATTCAAATAAATACCAACGTTTGATATACTTTGTACTTTAATCATTGTAATTAAATACACATATTTTCATAATGTAATGTAAATTCAAATAGACTACTTATTATTGAATATAAAAATGTAATTTGATACGTGGTTCCACAGAAGCATGCCTGTTGCTGAAGACCTCAGTACATATCGATTTAATTTCCATACTTAAACCACTGATACTTATAATAGTTTGGGAGCTACTACCTACTTCTTATCAATTTATGTTCCGTATAATTTACTAGATGATACAGTAAAATTAGTCGGATTAAAAGAATGCTTAACACATGTAACATAAATCCATTTTTATAATCTACATTAATAATAAATTGTACCTGACAGTAAGTGAAAAGCAATAGTAAAACTGCCGCGACACGTTCGCTTCGATCGAGATCGAGATACTACATATGCCTTGCCCTAGATTAGTAAAAAAAAATTAGGTACATTTATGTCCGTCTTTACTAAAGTTTTACGGTTCCTAAGTTCGCACTTATCTCCCTAGACCCCGGTTTCTCGTACATTTGTCAACCTCGTGACAAGTCAATTGAAGGGTTGAGAATAAAAAGGATTTAACTGACAAATTGACAGTTTCGAGAAAATTGAGTTTAAACGTCAACGGCGTCATTTTAATGTAGAGTGCTTATAAGGTAATAGAAAAGGTTTATGTAAGTTTCAGTTGCTTGAAAATGTTTTAATTATATTTAAAATTACTAAATATAGTACTAATTCATACAATTACTGTAAAAATGTAATATAATAAAATAAATATAGTAATGTTTTTATGCTAAGCAAACTGTATTCCTGTGACAGATAAACCATTTTTAGACTCAAAATCTCGAGATTTAAGCCTCATTTCGGTATTTTGAGAATGTATCATTGAAGATAATTTCACGCTGAATCCAACGATACCCATAATTCATTTTGTCAAAAAAATCAGTTGAATCCTTTTTATTCTCACCCCTTCAATTATCAAATACAATGATCAACAACTAATGAGCGTTTAGTATGTGGTCTGACAAGTTGACAGGAATTTAATGAACGTATACGAAAACCCCGGGGAAAGTGTAGCTCAGCTAAGTTCTACTTTAATACACTTTAGTACAGGTGAGCATTGTTATCTGTGCCTACTATAGATAATTATATTCCTCGATCAATCTATTACATATACACAACTTGTATATATACACAACTTGTAAATAGAAAAATATTATTTCAGTTAATGAATAATGTTAAATGTTTGTATAGTCTCTTAAGTTTTAGAAAAAAAATCTAATATCAAAAAATTATACAAATAGTTGCTAAATACGTCTCAATTCGTTCAACGGTATTGAAATGTATTTCGAACAAATGAGATGCTCCCGCGTCCCCGATATCCTCACATTTTCATTTCTGTGCATGTTATTAAAATCTGTCATTGATTATTACTACCTGCTGTTCTTATTACATTTTCCATGTTTATTTCATAGGACCGTTATTTATTTTATTGACTTCGTTATCAATAAATTCGAAACAAATGTATTTTGTTGCTAACGTGATTTATGTAAAACACAATAAAATCCCAAGAATCAATTTAACTGTTGTTTTTAATGTGATCTGGTAGTGATTTTTCTCGAGAGATATTAGATTGTACAAGATTAGTTTAAAGTTTTAAAGCTATAAGTACTTCGTTATTGGGAAGAATTCATGTATTGTCTCGGGAAAAACACACCGAACTGAACTTCCCCCTTACTAATAAACATTGTATAGCGGATGAATGGATAATTAGTATTTTTTTCTCTCTATCCACTTTTAAATAGGCAAAGATAAAACAAGATAAAACACCGGGTGGCTATGCCACTGTTACACAGTTTTTATTCGTAAGGGGTATGGTTTACATACATCAATGTGTTCTTGAATGCAATGACGGTTGCTATCATATAGGTGGGAAAAAGTGGTAAATATTTTTGAATAATTTCCAAACAAGTTTCCGGTGAACATTTTAGGGTATTCAAAGCTCATGGTCTATTCTTTATATCTACAAACGGTACATTCAGCTGTCACCTGTGATCTCCATTATTTGCTTTGCCAAGCGGATGTGACATCTATGCGTAATCAGTTGTATTTGTCATAATAACATAATATCGAACCTACGTTGGATACTATCCTAGGTACTATTATTATTATTATATTATCTGTGCCTTGGCGTTCCATTAATTTGTCACATTAATAACAAAAAAAATATAATTTTATTTCATTATAATTCTTATAATATTAAATGACACTTATAAATTTCAACAACACAGTTCAAGTTTGATTTTTTGAAAGTGGAGTTTACGGACTTTAAAATCGGCTTATTGTTAGTTAATGACTGATTACAAATACTTCGTATATTTAAAGTTATTTAAACAGCTGTTAACTGCTAATCAGCCGTTTTAAAATCCATGAACTACATCCCTAATCGTGAGTTTTTTACATTGCTTTCTTGCTTTTATATCTTGGAAGTAAGTAAATGTAACATATTTTTTAATAAATCCGTAATTGTTCGTAATTTACAAATGTATGTTATTAAATGTTACATGTACAGTTGTTTAGCGTTATTTTTATGTAAATAAAGATAAAGGACTAAAGCATTTAACTAGTTAAAAAAAATCGTGGTGAGCGTAAAATTGGACGTTTCCGCAGGCATTCTTCGGGGGTTAGTGAAAGTGTAAACCGTTATCTACACATCAATAAATAGATAAACACTGTAAATGCTGGTTCTTGATTATAGAAAATATATATATATACATATATGTAAACTGTTTTATTATGAATAACTAGTATATATAATAATATATGTATATATTGCGCGCCGCGGCTTCGCACGCTTCAGGTGTAATTATGCGGATAGCAAGCAAGTGTTCAGTAGCCATTATATTGCACTAAATATCTGCCAACAGGACTGTTTGTGTCCATGAATATGTCAAAGAAAACTAGGTTTATTGTAAAACAAATTGAGGTATAAAATAAAAATAATATTTTATTGTGACTGATTATTACAAAATATTAGCACCATCGCATTATATTACTCCCAAGACTTTTATAAACCGATCAGTTTTCCACCCACGTTGTTCAATTTCTCGGTGGCCGATCGCGCTATTGTCTTAAACAGCGTACCAGGAATCTGTGAAGTGCAAAGTATAATGAGAAAATAAAAACAACATTTTACACTTTCAAACAAAATCGTTTATTCTTGAACATGCCGGTTTCGTCACGATTTTTTCCGTCACCGTTGTAACAGCGAGTGCAAATTCAGCACATAACTTATCGGTGCAGGGCGGAGCGGGACTAGAATCTGAATACGTTGGTTTGAAAGCCGCACGGGTTTCCGCTGATCTACACTCGCACCTAATACTCACCTAATAATTATGTTTTATACTTATACCAGTTGATTTACCTCTAAAATTGAGTTGATGATGGTCGACACGTTAGAAGCTCCTTTGACGAGGACCTGTCCAGCACCGTAGAACTTGTCTCCCGTATTACCGAACTTTTCCGATTCGTTAATTGTGTCTACGATAGGCTTGGGCTATGAAAAAAAAACCTTTTTAAAATAGCGGAATAGGCTTTTTAATTAAGCGGCTTATGGTGTCGATTCTGCTGATAAAGGGCAAATGAAAAAGACGGAAATATGTTAATTTCGTTTAGCTTTAGAGTATGCGATACAGAATCGACACCTATATCATCTTAATTTATAATGAGGGTCTCAGTTCAGCTCTTCAAAGATCATGGTCACATGTTAAACTGTTAAAGCTGCATCTGCTGATGATATTACCAAGCTCCACATAGCCTGGCATCCCCTAGCGATATGTTCAATTAACAGGTTGTCCCTGAAATATGCTGTATAATAACCAAATTGTGACAATCTTTATTTCTTGGTGTAGGAATACGTTTTAATCATTCTTTGATCAAGATTTTTCCTCGTTGTAGGTATTTCTTACCTGGAAAATTCCAGCTACAAAACTGTGGAGATTTTCCTTCACGGACAAGGCCCGGCTCCCCAAACCTTCAGTCTCTTGCACTGCACTCTCTATATTCGTAGCAGGTGGAGCGAATGGACCCAAAAAGGTAGCCTGTACAATAAAAAAAATTATATACATTTTAAAAAGGGGTAAAACCGACTTCAGTCGCCTTAATTTCTGAGAAATCTATACATGCCTATATTTTTCCAGTTATTTTAATTTAAAAACCCAAATAACGAATATTGATGAAACTTCTAAGGATTAATCTGCAAGTAGGTACCTATATAGGTACCCGACCTGGGATATATATCCTATCCAATAAAAAAAAAAAAATTCTAAATCACGGAGATATACAACAACAAATCTTAAAAAATTCAATCGGTTTAAGACCCTCTTTTTTAAAATTCGGTTGAAAATTAATCTTAGCCACTGCGGATATAAATATGTAATAAAATAATATATGGTCATATTTAATTCACCCAAAACGATAGTTAACGTAACATACCTCATATCACACAAGCAACAGATTAAAATTGAACAGGATATTACTTATTCAAGGAATGCCAGGCGTACACGCATGTAGGTGTACGTAATTCGCACAGTTTTCATACTTACGAGTATATCCGTTATGAGTTTCCCAACACTATTTGTTATGCGAACGTCGAATAAAACAAAATTATAATCCTGGTGCATGGTTTTATGGATAGCTCCGTAGCTCCTAACAGATCCTACCTAATATTTTTTGCAACAATCCCTTAATTCCCAAACATACAAAAATTGTACTGAATCTTTTTTTCTCTAATCATGAATAAACTGACTGTATAATTTATGAATAATCTATAGTTTCCACCATACCCGTAATTTTTGGGAACGATACTTCCGAAGCAATAGACGAATATGGTGACCTAGGCATATAGGTAGGCCAACTTCGACAAAGAGGTCGCACGAAGAATCCAAGTCGACTAGGCAGCGTTCGGGAAGCTTCCACCCACAGAATTTGCCCTATTTAATACTAAGTCTATGCTTATACCTATCGTTTCGCTCAAAATGCCGCAGAGCCTGAAAAAAAAGGGTTTTGTCTGTGTCATACGTCATCACCTATGTTGCCAGTAATGACGTTGGCACTGAGACGTGGTCTCTTACAGTCAGGCTGTCTAATGTCCATGTTATTTAGTAGCATTTAGCTTAACCGTCAAGAAGGTTACATCTTCAAATGTTAGCACCGAGACGTGTATGTATTCTTACTATTGGCCTCATTAGTTAGGTCAAAATTGCGCAACGAGCTATGGAGAGAACTATGCTCGGAGTTTCCTTGCGAGATAAGATCTGAAACAAGTAGATCCGCAGAAGAAATAAAGTCGGCAGGCCACATCGTTCACAGAACTGACCGCAGTGGCGATCACGAGCCGGAGGACGTAGCGTAAGCTGGCCTTCCGCTAGGTGGACCAACGACCTGGCAGAACCGCAAGGAGCCGATGGATGCAGGAGACCAACAGCCTCTATAAGTGGCGCTCTGTGGCGGAGGACTACGTTCAGTAGTGGACGTCTTCAGGCTGATGATATAAACATTTTTTTTTATGAATAGTGACTAATTTTGAAAATGTTTAATGAATAATGTTTTGTCTGCTTTGTTTTGTACATCGGTTTCACAATGTCGTTTGGATAGGAAATAGATAAGAATTAAGTAATTTCCCGTCATTACATTAGTGATGCATTTCAGTTGATCAATCAATAAATCAAGTTTTCATTACAACTGAATAGGAACCACCTTACCAGGTTCTTGTCAAATTAACAATAACATTACTGGCGTAGTTATGGACTTGCTAGATAAGGCGTTGCTAATGGTGTCGTGTCTTAAGCTGTAAAATGCATCTAATACGCACAAAACTGACATTATGTTTTGATAATTATTTCTTACTTTGGAATCTAAAGTATTTCCAAGCAAGCTGTTCGCTTGTTGAAGTTTGTAAGAGATAAAGTTTCCTCCAGTGCTGAGGTCAGGTTCGCCTCCAGGGTGATTTTCGCGTAGAACTCCCTGCGACACCTGGACATCAGAGCTGGCCTGCGGCTGGTCTTTGCTGGTCTCTGACTGATCACTGGCTGGGGGCTTCTCACTATCAGCTTGAGGCCGGTTGTAGACCGGTAAGTCGATCCGAATAGGATCATCGACGGGAGCTGATAAACAACCTCCTAGGAACACCACGATGAGTAGTAACTTATTGTAAGTCATTCTGCAATGAGATGAGATGTTGATTAAATTTTATTGTGGTTTCATACCGGTTTCCTCTAAAAATTGTAACAAGCTAATACCTTAAAGGCCCCATTGCTTTTAAAAGTAGCTTTTTTTCTCATAAAATTAAATAGGTTGGATAATTCCTACCTATTTATGTATATGCTAAATTTCATTTAAAAATCCGTTACAATTTAACGTAAAATACTTATTCGAAATAATAAACGTAAGTAGACTATTTATAACCGTCGCTTTTCTCCAGTAGGTACCTAGTTATCGCAATTTGAAACCAAAATACTATAAATGTAAATATTGTGACCATCTATCTCCCTAACTACTAAACCGATTTTGATGAAATTTGGAATGATAGTTTAGATTCTGAAATAATACATAGGTTTATCTGATTTTCAAAAATCAACTACAAAGGGGATTAAACAGGGGCATCATTCACTAAATACTCGGCAAGTAGGAGTAAACAAATAAAAAAAACAGTGAGATTATCTATGGTCAAAGTCATAGTCAAAGAGCATATAACCCTCGGGAGAAGTAATAGTATTCTGTGATATAACCACTAAACAATTTCAAATTTATAGCACTACATATGTAACCGAATAATCGAGTTTATTTTTTAGTGGCATAGTTAAAATTCATTGTATCTATTAGTAAGATTACCTACGTGAATAGTTATAGTAAACAATAAATAAATCTGTGTCATGGAATTGCCTTTGGTCGACCGTTGTTTTGGGATGTTCCCACCAAAATATGCGTGTTATCTCATATCATTGTTCGGCCTCGGGTCTGGTGGAGTTGGATTGGCATCAATCGTCCTATTTGGAGTCGTGGAAGAACTTATACTCAGTCATTTTATCAAGGCATCTGATTTTGATCTAGCATTGAAGAAGATGATTCTTTTGACAGTAGGACTCTCGTCTCTCTTGTTAGTGGTTGGCAACTTGTTTCTATTCTTCGGGGTGAGTGCCTCACACAGAGGCTTAATGGGGATTTCCAAAATAATTTTATTAGTTATGTGCATACTCATTCTGCTGGAAGGTATGGGCTCGCCGATGTCATGTTTTTTTCTAGCGCAAGCTTGTATCATAAAAAAGCTTTCCACTATCGCAACCATCATGGCTTATGTGACACTGACTATTTTTGTTGAGATTTGGATGTACTTTGTGATCATCATTCACAATTTACAGTTGGAGACATAATTTTATGTACTTTTTTCTACGTGTAAGGAGAGTGCAATTTGTTTACATTATAAACGTATGAAAACCAGAACTAGCCTTTTATTATCTTCACGTTTCTATAAGCTATAGGTATTACTTATAGACACCAAATCAGCATCATTCTCTTCTCAATTCAACATAATGTATCTAAGCAGTTTTCGATGTCAATACTTGGGACTGAGTATGTACAAAAGCCCACCAGCAATAATTACCTAAATCATAATTGGAACGAAGTTCCTTATCGCGCGTTGCGAAAGGGGGCTAGACGGAAAAAAATAAGACCAAAAGTTGTAACGACACTTTTTGCTATAGTTGTAAGCTGTGCGGCGTTTCTCTGTATGTCTCTCTCTCTCTCATAGAAAGCAAGCAATTTTCGTTTCGTCTTTCTATTTCGCATTGAACAGTGTAGTGTCGCGACGAATATTTTTGTTGAGTGTATACAGGTTTTTTTACATCTAAATATATATAACTCAAAGGTGACTGACTGATTGACTGACTGACATAATGATCTATCAACGCACAGCCCAAACTACTGGACGGATCGGGCTGAAATTTGGCATCCGCTAAGGATTTTTCGAAATTTGAACCTTAAGAGGGTGAAATGGGTGGATTAATTATTTTCCCAAAGGCCGGCGGGCGAAGCTGCGGACAGAAGCTCGTAATAAATAAAAGGAACTTTGTTCCGTCCGTCTCTTGACACCTCAAGTTTTTTTTTGTTTCATTGTATTATCCAAAGTATTACGTTCAAATCTAAAAACCACGGATTAGAGTCATATAAGTAGAGTTTTCATAATAAACACAAGCAGGTGTGTTTTGTTAAGATTTAAAGAAGAATGAAAACCTTTTTCCCCCGCACCCTAAAATGTAAACAAATTCACTCATAGGCTATTAACGTGCAGAGCGACACGACGGCTGCAGAGCAGCGCGGCAATGAAATTTTTAAATAGCAGGACATGAAAATGACTTCACTAGGACCGTTTTATTTTATACGGGATAATAAGTAATAACCCAAAATAATAATTCAAGTCTGACCACGGTGGGCAGTCTCGCTAGTACTTGCAGTCAATTTATATGCTTAGAATATTAACTTAATTTATGTGTGTAGGTATTTTAAGTATTTTGATTTGGCTTGTAAAAGTGATATGTTAGCCTATTTGATTTTAACGGAACTAATAATTGAAGTTAGGAACAGACTATACATGTACACGAAGTCCCACTATACATATATTATTATCTACCTACGACGAATGTTTCGACTGGGCCGTGGTCCACGGTTTACTGTGTAATATATGAAAAACCAGGTCATACTGAGTAAGTAGGTATATAGATAGAATATGCACAAATCCTATGTCTATGTCTATGTCTGAATTTAAGATTATATAATGTATTACCATTTTAAATCGAGACATTTATTCATATCCTATCTATAAATACTCAGTTTGACCTGGTTTTTCATATATTACACTCTATTCGTCATATCTCAAAAAGTGCACAACTTACTATTACTTTTTTCGCCATAATTAAAAATGTACAAAAATAGCAACAAATGTCTTTGAAGAAAATATGGCATATAACTATATAATACCATCATATAAATCCCAGAAAAAAAACGGATCAAAATCACGTGATATTCTTTGTTATATGTTGCTTTCCATACATTGAAAACGGTTTTAGTCGAATAACTCCTAAACTGTAGCTCCAATATCAAAATACGCTCAAGTGACATTTTTTGCCTTTTAATATATACATCGAATAGCATATTTACTTTTTCGTTTTTATAACTTTTTTTTTAAATACCGCATGTCCAACCACGTATGGGATCGAAACACTGTGCGTCGTCGGTGCATGTGAGCTATGGCAACGACGCGACGCTGACTAGTTCTGAATTATAATTACTTACATGCTCGTCTTGTTTTTAACATAGAAATGGCAAATTTTATGTCAATAAATATAGTTTGTGTTGATTGATAATGCGTGGAAAAAATCTGACAAATCTTAAAATATGCAGTCTGGTGTTCCATTGTAAGTATGGGAAATTCGATGACGCAATGAACACTGCGCTCTTATGAAAAAAACATAGTTTTCAACCATTCTAAACCGAAAATTTTGGTTTAAAACCGACACGTTGATTTCGTTTTAAACCGGCTTTTCTACATCTATACGCGTGGATAACCCACAGATTAGAGAATAATATCCATTTAAAATAAATGGGTTAAGCCGGCTTTCTTTCATAGTTTTATACAGATAAATACTTGGTAATATTACATAGTCTTTATCTATGAATTTGCCGTTTTTATGAAGTAAGGTACAGTTATTCTTTTTCTATATTTATCATTTTTTTTAATCAAAGCAATCACCAATGCAATTTATGCATATTTGCCAACGCAGTGGCAGTTCGTTAATTTATTTAGCGCAACAGATTCTTTAAAGGCTGTAACTGCCTCTCGGGTATTGAAGTTTTTTCCCGCCGAAAAGTTAGAATTCTTAGCTAAACAAAATGTATTTAGATTTGAAATGGCTAGTACTGCAGATCGGTTATTTCATAGGCAAAGACATTTTGTTCCAGTTATATTGATTTAAAAACAAAAACTACTGAACCGACTTTGATAAACATTTATGGGAATAAACTGAGAAGTGCATCTATTCAAATAAATAAATTATACATAACATAGTATAAAGTGATAGTACAAATAGTAGCAGGGGCTTATTTTGATGAAAAAATTATCCGTTTACATACCTAAAAAGAAACAAATTTCTTGCACCGGATTCGACCACTTAAAAACAAAATAAACACACCATCTGCTTGTTCTATTCGAGGCTATTTGATTAGAAAGTAAAATGCTGATAAATATTCTAGTGTTTCATTAGCCAAATATATTTTGTAACTATATAATATTGCTTTTTTATGTTCTAGTCGAGTGACATAATGGTAGTATCAGTGAGCGACAAACATGCATGGACCAGACAGAAAACCGTATGAACCGTCTATGGAATCTCCTAAAATATTATTAAACCAAGTACCTACCTAACTGCAAATAGGTACATAGTAAAAATAACTTACAAACGTACAAATATTGTGTTAAGTAAATTTACAAAACGTAGAGGCCATGTAGTGCAAGATCAAATTTTTGCAATTAGATCATTTTAATCAGATTTTATTGTGAAAGTTAACAAGGTCGAGAATAAAATAGGAACAGACTTAACATAACAACATGCTATGTAAATAAACCTGGGTATTATATAATGAAAACATAATAATATTTTGTGTGGTTAAATTTGAACGCTATGTTTTAAATTAAGTTTCTTGCCTACCTTGGAAGCACTTAATTGTAATCCTCTAAAAAAAGGAACAACTCGCGGAAGAATTAGCAGCGCAGTGAATTCAATATAGCTTGCGAACCGATGGACTTGTGTGGTCGACTAAACGCGTGCGTTTGTTGCTGCCGTGCAGGCAAAACTTTCACGAGTTACGTCATAAATAAGCCTTGGCACCTGCCGAATGGAGCCACCTCTACTGTTATACCTACGTGTAAGGTAGCACAGCATTTGACCTATAACACTGCGTGCAATCGAGAGAATCGGATACGTGCTCATCGGCGCAGTGTTGAATATGTAGCTGCACTTATATTCATTTTGTTTGATAGCTCTAGGATAAATAATAATAATAATAACGTCCAGCAATCGCATACATAGATTCTGGATTCTAACTGGGATCCCCTGTATCTGGAGACCCAAGAACTACAAGTACCATGGTCCCACAATACCCAGTCTCAGAACAAGTACTTGTGTTTTTCTGAGCAATAATAAGCTTGTCATATCGCGACAACCGAACCTGTCACCCCCAAGTTATGAGCCAACCTGCTTAACCACCACACCACAGAGGCTTTCAATTACGTTACTTATCGATCTCAGACAAGCGAGAACGTATGATGTAATAAGTATAAATATAATATAAGTATAAATATAATATAAGTATAATATATAATATTATATTATATATATATATAATATATATATAATATAAGTGTTTTTAACGGTAACTTTTTTGCCAAATTCCGAAAAGGAAGAGTTCTGTTTTCGGTTAGACCTATAAGTTTTTTTAATGTTTGCACCGTATCCATCATTTATAACCCTAAAAAATATGTGAAGTGAAATTTTTATTACGATTATCACACACTAATATTATGAAGGCGAACTTTTTGTGTCTGTGTGTTTTTGAAGTAAAACTTCTTTACGCACGCTTGACTTGGGGAGTAAGCTGGCGAGGCGAACGAAAGTTGTAAGATGTTGGTTCATGTAGATCTTCATTGTCAACATAAAAAAGTTTAAAAAATTGTATTATTATGTGGGTATGTCCGGTAAAACAACGATTTGCTTATACGTACACTACAGTGTAAAGTTACAGCTCATAAATTAAGCGTAGAAAAGCCGTGACCTATAGTATGGGAGCAAGTGTGACCCAGTAATTGCGATTCTCATTGTTTTCACTTACTAGGTACCTAGTACCTACACATCTACAGCAAGTAACGACGTATAGCAAGAAGGCATCAACATCGATATTATTGCCACATAATGGCGCTATAGATGTTAGGTATTATTATTTATTACTAGTTGCGCCCCGCGGTTTCACCCGCGGATTAATTATTTGCTCATCCCACGGGAACATTTCACTTTTCCGCGATAAAATATAACCTGTATGTTAATCCAGTGTATAAGCTATCTTGGTACTGAATTTCATCCAAATCCATTCAGCCGGTTGAGCGTGAAGGGGTAACAAACATACACACATACAAACTTTCGCCTTTATAATATTAGTGTGATGTGAATAGTTAGGTAGGTAGGCCTTATACACCAACTCTCATTCATTGAAATTCTTTCCATAGCGATTACTCCGTCATCGTCCGTCGTCGTCGTCGTCATCCAGTGGACGTAGTCTTCTCGATACTCCTCTCTCGACAAAACAATTCAAACAGAGACTCACACCCCAGGGGTGCCCTGAGCTAGTTGCCTCCCATTCTTAACGTCTCGGCGCTATTAGCGATACAAATCGCTATCACCATCAGCCTGAAGCGGCACTAGTTTAGTGAGTGCTATTCTAGAGGCCTGTGTCCGTCTGGACAAAGAACTAGAAATAAATAATAAAACGACTGTGCTTTAGACTTTACCAACGACTAAAGTAAAACTTCTTCAGCCTTATTAATAAACACGAACTAGCTTTAGATTAGTTACACCATCTTTTGTCTCTTTCGATCCAGCTAAATATTCCAGTAGCAAAAAAAGGACAAAAGCTGAAGTAGCTAACCCGAGACTAATACCCGTTTATTAATAAGGCTGCTTGAGCTTAGCTTTATCTATCGACCGGTATACCTAACTTTGTTTTTGTTTTGTTTAATGATAATGTCGCTATCTTGATAATTGTAAACTACATACCAACATAATAATATTAATTTTTAACTTTTTTATGTTGACAATGGAGATCTACGTGAATCCATTTCAACTTCCGTTCGCCTCACAGCTTAGTCCCTTAGTCAAGCGTGCGTAAAGAAGTTTGACTTCAATAAACAAATAACAAACGATCACATACATAGATCTTGGACCCTAACTTGGATTCCCTGTATCTAGGGAACTACAACATACTACATGGCCCCACAACACTCAGACTCAGAACAAGTTTTTTTTACTCGTTTTGAGTCGCTGTAAAGTCTCTCCAGTAATTATATTCTTTGGTCTCTCCTAAGTGGTCTGAGCTGAAAAGAATTAAAAAATGGCGGTTGTAAATTTTGATTTTTTTTCCATAACGTGTATTTTTGAATTTTAACGTGTGATAAGGGTGGATTATTATCCGTTAAGTGTCCGTGAACATGCATGAGTGTTGGCAAATGGTTCCAAGTTTTAAAACTATGCCTTTTCGATTTCTCTTCAAGGCTTCCTAGAATCTCAACCTAATCTGTGTCCTAGTGCCTTCAGTAAAATATACACCTTTTTTTTAATGTTTTGGCTCCACACTTATGTGTATTTAGCCAGTGTCAAGTAATTGATAATTTATCAAGTTAATGATATATCACGCAAATATGTGTCAAGTCAAAGTCGAAGTCAGCCACTACCTAAGATTCAATAGTCGATGTCATCAAGTCAAGTTATAGTCAAGTCATAGTCTAGTCAAAACACAAAACAAACAAAATGCCACCAATTTTATGCACTAACACTGAAAATAACACAAGTTTTGGAAAATAATACAATGCGGCGACGACGTGATCTTTTTCGTTTGCCCGCCAAAACTCTCCAATCATGACTTAACCGTACAAAAATTCCTTACTTGAGATTGGCAGAATTATAGCTACAAAGCGATAGAAAGCCGTTAAACGAAGAAGAAGAAGACCATTTTGTCTTTAGAATAGACACTTATGCCCAAGAAGGTTACATTTTTTTTTATTTTCCTATCTATACTAAAATTTAACAGCTCCTAAATTTGCATATTCCAACATAAACTAAAACGAATAGAAATTATTATTTTTAAAATCGTAGCCATCAATCCATCAATCTTTTCTCGTTAACTTATATCAGGGTGTAAACTGTAAACTTCTTACAAAAACTATACAAGAATATGAAAGATATAAACTTCTTGTTCATATAGGTAGGTACCTATCAATTTATTTTACTAGTTGGTTGTCAACGAAACGAAAGCTGTCGTTATTTTAACACGTTGATTACCTATGACAATTTGACAACCAAAGCAAACATATCGTATATGATTTGTGTAAATATGGCAAAGTAATGAAAAAGATAATATTTTTTTATTAGCTGTTCTCAACTGAACATGAATTTTTCTAACGGCGGTTGTTTGACTCGCTTTTGTCGAATACCATTTTGGACAAATCCGTATTCTAAAGATCGCATCACATCAGCCCCCCTGATTAACATAAGGAAACCACCTTGTCAAACGAATCATGCAAAACTTTTTGTGAAATCACAGTGCCTTATAAGCGATCACGTGTTGGCTAGCTCATTTTCTAGGACACAAGTACGCTTCAATAATAATTGCCCGCAACTTCATCGAGATTATCAATTTCCGAATTTCGAGGCCTATAGGAAGGACCAGTACAAAGATGTCAGAAAAACTGATTGGGGAGCTGGAGATGACAAACAGGGATATACGTACTTCATTGGTTTTTTTGGAATGCTCTGTGGAGCTTACTCATTAAAATCAGAGGTGATACACTATGTCATGTTTATGGATGCCGCAGCTGACGTACTGGCACTAGCATCTGTAGAAATAGAAATTGGAAAGATCGAACCAGGTGTGTGTCTAAGTTTAAAATGGCGAGGGAAGCCTTTATTCATTAAACACAGAACTCAGGTAGATATCGATAACGAGGCCAATACACCTATGAGCGCATTGCGTGATCCTGAGACTCCAGAGCAGCGCACGACCAGACCGGAATGGCTAATCGTCATAGGAATTTGTACCCACCTGGGTTGTGTTCCGATACCTAATTCGGGTGACTGGCCCGGTGGCTTCTACTGCCCATGCCATGGCAGTCACTACGACAACATTGGCAGAGCACGTAAAGGTCCAGCTCCTACTAACTTAGAAATTCCACCATATAAATTCCTTACCGATACTCTTGTTCTTGTGGGTTGAAAGCTTATCATCAAAATATCAACGGTTTTTGGATGGTACCATATATTATTATATCATATTTATAGTTGAATAAAGACATTTTGCATAGTATTACATCTCTGAATTATCCTACACTATCTATATAAAATATATTTATCTATATGGATCCTTACCTATGAAATATCCGTTTTTTATGAAACAAGTTACCGTAACTTCTTTTCGATATTTTTTATTTTCATTAATCATAGTATCACCCAATAGTAATCACATAATAGTAATCACCCATGCAATCGATGTATCTTGTTATTGCCAACGCAGTGGCATTTCATTAATGATTTTTTTAAAACAAACCAACTGGATTGGAAGCAACAAACTCTGTATTCAAATTGTAAAATAAACAAGAAGCCCGCTAATAAGTTATCCAAATTCCAGCAATAACAAGCATATTATTTAAAACAGACTCTGGCAAATGCACAAGATGTGCGACGCCATTTCTCCTCAAAGGAGGAAAAAAAAAGCTAATTATTATTGCGCGAAGGTTGAGTACGTCGTATGACAGAGCGATATTAGAAAACCAAGTACACCAATTCCGGGCCTTACATTCTTGGTCATATAACACAGGCTGTTCGATACTTTGGTCGTGCATTCTTGCCTCTCGTTGAATCCTGTCTACCTGCCACAACTACGCACCGCAACTCATTTAAAAAAAAAAACATCATAAAGTGAAAAGGAATTTTATCAGATTTTTATTATTGATTTACTAAGCTTTACGTTGTACGAATTTTCGTTGTAGTATGTAGTATACCAATAGTACCAGGAACAACCACCATTTGACATTATTTATATAAGTGGATATGGTAGAAACAGTTTCAAACGAAGGCTTTTGTGTTTGTTTTTATGTGAAGAGTTTTATAATTCGTGTTAAGTATCTTGCGCTTAGCAAGAGAGGTAGCAACCAGCTGGCGTATTTAGGATACAAATGAATGAAATTGTGACTAAATAATTATGACACGATTAAATAACTCATTTCTTTGGGGAATTATATTTGCGTCGGCGACATGGAGTATATCTTTGTATCTTTACTGGCTTCTCAATATGAGCGGTAAGTAGCGTAGTCAGGTTTCGTTATACCAACTCTGCTACACTTCTCAGTCAGTCAAAAATAATAACTAAACTGTCTCTTTATCGTAAAATTGTTCTTCCGGTTAATGGAGAAAAACAGGATTTTTTTAGCTCAAAAATCTAACTTTTTTGTGCAAAAAGTAATTAAAGCGCAACAATTAAATTTTTCTAAGCTATCCCGATTCTGTGGCTCGATATGTGATTTAAATATAATACTTGAATGCATGAAATCCTGTACCAATTTTTCAACACTGTATTTTATTATATTTACTATTCTTGATATAAAGTGTGAAAATGTGAAAATCACTCAGTTGTATTATTTGCATCCAATAATACCATAACTTCCATATCTATTACCTGGAATGGGTTGAACTCAAGATTCAATAAAACATTTGAGGTAACTAAATTGCCAAACCGAAAATTTGTACAAATTTTTAGCTTTTTTTTTCATTCTGAGGTTGAGTTTCTGTTTGACTGTACTATCTAGCAATTTCATAAAGCTAAGACCCTAAGGCTTATGGAGTATAATTCAGGTTAATAAGCTGTGTAGGTTATTAAATATATAATTTATGAGTATTGTGAAATCACATAATTATGATTTCGTCAACATTGATGGATTTCATTGTTTTAGCGGAAACAAATGTATCTAATAAAGAAAACAAATTGCATTACCAACTGATCAACACAAACGAGAAGAACCGCATAAAGAATAATGATAAATCTATTGCAGCTTTAGAAGGCAAAAATCTTCTTGATGATAATCCAAGACTGAATGATAATTTTATGGGAAACATATGGAGGTTTCGTAAGATGAGATTAAAGGAAAAGTACGCTAAACACATGGCTATGAAGATGTCTGAAAAATTTTCAGCCGATAAAACCTTAGGTAATTAGCAAGATCGATTTTGTAACTCACATATAGAAATATTATAAATAGATTGATTTTGTTTGATATGAAGAATATGTTTTTTAAATTGGTTTTGCATCTTCTTAAGAACATTATTAATATATCTTAGTTACTATAAGTTGTCTAAATTTACATAATTATATCACTTCCCAGTCACTTGCTTTCAGTGCAGTGCAGCTTATTTTATTTAAAAAAAATCTTATTACTATGTTTAATAAAATGATCACAATAATTTTAGTAAGTACATATTTATTAAGCTAAAGAGCAAGGCAAGAACTGAAAAAACAAAAGATAATCTAATACAATAGATAAAAAATAAGAATAAAACTATAATATAAACTAATATAAAACCTATTTTCATACACAACACTTATTATACTTATTTTATTCATAAAAATTTAAATCCATTTATGCTAATTTGTCAGCATCTTGTTGATTCAAACGATAACATGTGAAAGTGAGGTAAGTATATTTATGCAACCGATTATAACTTATGTGTAGCTTTCGCTTTTGGTCATCCATCCCCAGTTGAAATATATGTATATACATATTTTTATTAAGCTGAACTAAAAACCTTATTTTTTAATAGGATTATAAAGCCTTATGCTTTAGTTTTAGTTGAACATATTTATACTCAATGATGGCTGTGAAGTCAGCACAAAATGAGTGAGGAGTAGCAAAAATTAGATGTGCATGGGCAGAGGTAAGCGGTGAGCACAGTATTTGGAGTGTTTATATTGCACTTCACAGCCCCCTTTACATTTGAATAACTCTCAATTTTAAGGTTGCTTCAGATTAAACAATATAAACCCATTAAACCGGTTAACTATTTGCCTTTACTACTTACTACTCCATTGCACAATCAGATGAAAAACTTTAAAGCCATAAGCCAGCTGTCCTCCGAATAAAGTTGATGAGTGAAAAAATTACCTACCATTAAGTAAATTCTGTTTAATAATAACAATTGGATTTCAATGAGGCACAAATATTTCTTTTGCAGATAATCAATTTGGCCTAATACGTAATGCAAAAGATGTTGAAATCCGTGATAAAGGTTACAATCTGTATGCTTTCAACAGTTTAATCTCACAAAGGATAGGCAATAACCGAGGTTTGCCAGATACACGAAACAAATTGTAAGTTACTATAAGATAATGTTTATTTTATCTTACCGCTGGACTGTCTTTCAAGCTTCTGTAATGTTTAGTTCTTCTACCATATTATCTTACCGTACTACCTTCTATCTTACCATAACAGGGTAATGGAGAAAATGGGAAAAACTTATCATCACTTTGTCTTATAATAGCAAGTTGTGGGAATACATCATTTTCACTATGATATTGAACTATTTCTTATGAAAATAGCAAAAATTGGTAAATTAGAAGTTTGGATAAACTTAAATAACATAATACACAATGAAGGCAATGCTGCAATGCTGAATATATGAATATGTTGAATAGGTGTCATCAATGCTGCAATGTCTGAAAAATAATGATAAGACAGAATTTATTAAAATAATCCCTTTTTATTTGATTTTCTTCACAAGTAATGACAAAATTATTGTACACATTTAAATTTATTGTAATTGTAGATATTTTTTGAACCATAACTGCACCTAAGATTTTGTTAAGTTAATCTAATATTCGTTGTTATATTTTTCAGATGTCGTAAACAAAAGTACTCTGGAAAGCTTCCTAAAGCATCAGTTATAATATGCTTCTACAATGAACACTTTGAGACTCTGATGAGATCAGTTCATTCAATCTTAGACCGAACAGATCAGAAGCATCTCAAAGAAATAATTCTCATCGACGATTACAGTGATCTGGAAAATCTTCATGTTGACGTGCAAAAAGCAGTCAATGATTTGAACAGTAATTTGCGTAGAGAAGAGGAGATGCTTGAAACTAATAATTTAGACGTAGAAAATGTTGTAGACTACATAAATGATGATAATAATGTAGATAAAAAGACAACTGATAAGAACTTAGAGAAATTCTCTAAGTATGGACTGAATATAAGGTTACTAAAGACAACTAAAAGAGAAGGATTGATTAGAGCAAGACTTTACGGTGCTGATAATAGCGTAGGCGATGTGAGTATTATTGTATATTTTTTACTAACGAATGTTTAGTAAAAATAATAAAGAATATAGTCAAGTACAATTTGGTGCGATACTATCGCACTACATTATTTATCTTGTTAAATTAGTTAAAAACATGATAGTTTAAATTTGTGTATCTGTTTTATTTTTCAATAGACTTCTTAAAAACAATTTTAATATTAAAAAACGGTTAACAATTAATAAGGTCGGTAAGTAAATGGCGGAGTGACACGAAAACAAAGTTCCTAGATGTGACATATCCATTTTTTTCATCTAAATATCAAGATTGTGTAGAACTTAGGTCTCTAGAGAGAGATTTAATTTCTGCATTAACGTCGGCCTACGTTTGATAAAAAAAAATGTATTTGATTTATAAATGATAATGTTTCAGGTGCTGGTGTTTCTGGACTCGCATATAGAAGTAAACACTGATTGGCTGCCGCCACTACTGGCGCGGCTAGCCGAGGGCGTGGACTCTAACTCGCGGTACTCTCCGCGCGCAGTTACTCCAGTCATTGACGTCATCAACGCGGACACTTTCGAGTACTCCGCTAGTCCACTGGTCAGGGGTGGCTTCAATTGGGGCTTGCATTTCAAGTGGGACAACCTCCCCAAAGGTACATTAAAAAGTAAGTAAACAACCACTTCACGCAGTTTTGAAACAGTGTTTGTTTATGTTGCACTGTAGCTGCTAAACTATAAAAATCATAGATGTACTGTGACTTCGGTCGTCCATTCCCAGTAGTTCAATTATTCAGATCAATAGTTCCGTCGATTGAACTAGTAGGACTTTTGTGTATCATTAGATAGATTAGATGGGCATCTTTATTGCCCGAACACCGGTCGAGTTATTCGACTGTATCTCGTGAGTTTTAGCCGTGTAATAGTTGTAGTTATGAGTACTACTCACGTCAGTTTCTATAATATTATAAAAAGCACCAAGTATTCTATCATTGCAGCAATTTGGTCCCCATAGTACAAGCTTTGCTTAAACTGTAACTCTTAACAAATACGACATCCGGGATTTTTTTGAAAATGATCAAAAATGAAAAAAAAAAGAAAATATGCCATATTTCTTAAGACACCCTCACCCTCGCGCTCATGATAGCAGTATAATGTCATTAGTCTATGATTACTTACAGTAATCATTTAGTCATTAGTTATCACCAATAACTAATGATTACTGTAATCATTTAGTCATTTGTTATCAGTAATGACTAATGATTAAAGTAGGTAATTAACCTAAATTAATTTATTAATTAAATTAATCCGTGTAAACTACACACAACCACAACGCTCACGAAATTCGGCGTGTGCACGAAATTATGTGAACGAACTTATCTGTGGTTACGGTTTTTTATTTTTATAGTGCAAATCGGACCGCACCAGATACAATTGAAGGGTTGAGAATAAAAAGGGTTTAACTGTCAAATTTAGAGTTTCGAGAAAATTGACTTTAAACTTCAACGGCTTCATTTTAATGTAGAGTGCTTATAAGGTAATAGAAAAGGTTTATGTATTCTTTATTTATTCTATTTTTAAATACTAAATATAGTACTATTTTATACAATTACTGTAAAAATAAAATAAATATAATAATGTTTTTATGCTAAGCGAACTGTATTCCTGTGACAGATAAACCGTTTTTAGACTCAAAATCTCGAGATTTAAGCCTCATTTCGGTAATTTGAAAATGTATTATTGAAGATAATTTCACGCTGAATCCAAAGATACCCATAAGTCATTTTGTGAAAAAAATCAGTAAAACCCTTTTTATTCTCACCCCTTCAATTATGGTTGGTGGTGAATATATTATAGTTGAATGCCAATCGATGAATGATAACATATATTTGAAACGACCAGAATTGCTCTACGGCGTGGCTCCTCATTGGCCAGTTATTTATTTTATTCCTGTATATAATGTAAATTTAATTGGTGAGACGATAAAGAGTTATCTATCTATCTATCTACCCATCCATCTATCCATCCATCTATCCATCCATCTATCCATCCATCTATCCATCCATCTATCCATCCATCTATCCATCCATCTATCCATCCATCTGTCCATCCATCTATCCATCCATCTATCCATCCATCTATCCATCCATCTATCTATCCATCTATCCATCTATCTATCCATCTATCTACCTTTGTTTAAAATATTAAATTTTCAGCTGACGAAGATTTCGTGAAGCCGATAAAATCGCCAACGATGGCGGGAGGCTTGTTTGCGATGTACCGCGAGTATTTCAACTACCTTGGAACGTACGACTCTGGAATGAACGTGTGGGGCGGTGAAAACTTGGAAATCTCTTTCAGGGTATAACATATCTTGATACTACTTTAGAAAATTTTACGAATAATTACTTTGTTGTCGACAACAATGTGTTATCTACACCTACAGGTTAAAACATATTCTATAAGTTAACATATTAGTTCACTACAAAATGAAACAAGAACATCTATTGAGATTATCTGTATTGGTAAAAACTAGTTCACAGCTCAGTTTTAGATTCCTAGTTACTCCACTCCACCCAAAGGTTACCACATAGTCCACAATTCGACAAGGTTACATTGTATTTAACTATGTGTATAGTTTAATGCAATGTGAGAAAGACCAGAAATTTCTAAAGTGGTGTGTGTGAAAAAATGTTGTTGTTAAATCTATAACATTGAGAAAAAATTAACGATAATTTTTACGAAATATTGAAGATACCGTCATAAGCTTTTAAATCAAATCGATTCCCGCGACAGGACAAGTATTTGTGCACAGCAAAAAAAGCGCAAATACTTGTTCTGAGTCTGGGTGTTGTGGGACCATGGTCCTTGTAGTTCCTGAGTCCCTACACGCAGGGAATCCTAGTTAAGGTCCAGGATCTATGTATGTGATCATTGGGCGTTATTATTATTATTACTTAAATATTACTATTGAAGACACATTGATTATATAATATTTTTGAGGAACATAATTATAAACGGTTATTTTTTAAATCTCTCCATGTTTATTACCTATAGACTCTTGCTCAGAAGATTACAGCAACTTTTTAGATTTGCCTAGATGATCCGCCCCGGTCTTGTCACGGATGGCTATGACTTTGAATGGCCCGATAGCTCAGTTGGTAGTAACCCTGCCTTCTGAACTGTGGGTTGTGGGTTCGATTCCCACCCAGGATAAACATTTGTGACATTAACACAGATGTTTGTTCTGTGTCTGGGTGTTATATTATATTCTATGTATGCATATTATATTATATTATAACCATAGCGAAAGTGCAAGCAATAAGTTGACCAAGATTCATTGCAATGATGAACGGTACGGCAGTGCATAAAAACGAACAAAATCATTCTCTGGATGTTTCAGATATGGATGTGCGGCGGTACCCTTGAATTGATTCCGTGTAGTCGCGTGGGTCACGTGTTCCGCAAGCGCAGACCATTCGGACATAACGAGAAAGACTACACGCTACACAACTCCATGCGTATGGCTCGCGTCTGGATGGATGAATATGTTGTAAGTACTGACCATCGATACATGTATAGAATGAAAATGATAAATCATCACAGGACTCTTGCACATATCCTATATCCCCTTACTAATAAACATTGTGTAGTGATTGAATACTTTTTGTGTTTTGTTTCTCTATCGAGTTTTAAATAGG
Organism: Ennomos fuscantarius; assembly: GCA_905220475.3. NCBI lineage: Eukaryota > Metazoa > Arthropoda > Insecta > Lepidoptera > Geometridae > Ennomos > Ennomos fuscantarius. Next base: position 7,907,461 of record HG992023.1, on the reverse strand, counting down.
TAAAGATAAAAGAAGAGAAAACTCTGAGCTCCTTGACTTTTATTCAGTCTTTATTAGTAAAAGTATATATCTATACAACACCTACTAAGATTTCACATATCAATTTAAAAACTATATAATTATAATAGTTTAGGTAGTGTTATAATTAAATATATATAATTATAACACTACCTAATTTCCTACGTATAAGAAAAATACAACTTCGTTCTCATCCTCCCTTCCCATCAAGTGAGATTTTGGTTAAACGCTGGCTTAGACATTAATTATGAAAATAGTGAAACGTTGTCTGCATGTTTAATGACTGTCGTAGTTTAACTTCCTAAACAACTGAATCAATTTTAATAAAGTCAAAGTCAAAAGATTTATTGCAAATAGGCTATTTTTAGCACTTTTACAAGTCAAAATTATATTAGGTACTTAAAATTGAGTTATTTTACTAAGCATATAAAATTACAATGTGCTTATTGTCAAATAATATATATCAAGCACATTACAATATATGAGATTTAAATAAAAGAAGTTCTGTTTCTCACTACTGGTGCAAGCAATCCGGCACAATGCAGAACAGAAAACCCCGATCCGAAGCTTCGATTACAACTGTAAAGAAGAAGGTACAAGAAACATTACAGTGATGTATTTTTTTTATATAATTTATTACAGTTGAGATAGTGAATATGTTACAAAAGTAACCACCACGTCACACCGGTGCAAAAAAAAAAAACTGATTAACTTAATAAAAATTATAAATAGAAACTGAAATTATAGATAGGAACAGGCAATAGGCAAAGTACCTAAAATTTCATACTACTAATACTACTAATAAAATTTACATGCTTTGTTTGGCATACTGGTGCCCTATGACGATGCCTAAAACGGTGTCTGAGCGATAAGGGCTAGCTAGACTGATCCGATGAAAATATTATTACATAAATATTTTGTATGGTAATTGTAATTGATTTTGTCGTTTATATCACAATAAATTAATAAATTATCCTATCTTGATCGTGTCTGTCGCCTTAGTACCTGTCCTGTTTGTGTATAAGACCTCTTTCCGCTGGAACAACTTTATCACAGTTGTAACTTTCCTAAAGCGAGTTTATTTTGTTTTACAGAACAAAGTTATATCCCAGAATCCTTCAGCCGCTCACGTGTCCACCGGCGATCTTGAAGAGAGGAAAGCGTTGCGCGAAAGACTTCATTGTAAATCTTTCAAATGGTACTTGGACAATATATACCCCGAGTTGGAGGCCGGGGCCGACACGGCGAACAAGAAACGTATGGCGGCGCTAAATGATGCTGACAAGAATAAGTTCCAACCTTGGCATTCAAGGTAAGCTTTAAACAATGATGATACGTTGAATACAGTTGAGAAATTCTTCCAGTACAAGAGTCATTCATGTACCTTGACGCTCCTTCAGAATGATATATAGCCAATCTAAACTTATTATCACTCGACTAGATATGATAAAATAATCTTAACTGCAATTATCAACAGCCTGAAAATGTCCATTGTTGAACACAGATCTTCTCCAAAAAGCGCGATTTTGGACGATTTTCATAGGATTGGGTTGCCATTATCACCACGCTTGGCGATTGCAGAAAATTGTTATCTACCAAGAATCCTGCCATTGCCAGGATATTTCCTTAGCTGGCTCTTACTTCATTCACGGGAAAAGATGAAATAAAAAATGAAAGGAAATTAAACTTTATTCCTGACGCATAGGTAACATTAATACTAAGGCAATGGAAACTTATATACACAATCACACACAATAATATGCGATACTACGCGATGTCAAGAATAGGTCCCGGCTCAGCGTACAACTAAGGCTGCAAACAAACAACCTCGGTTACTGATTTTAAGCTGGCACCCTTTACATGACATCATGGACGCATTGAATCTGATGCATGGTCTTTCGGGGCGGATGGGGATTTTATTCTCACACCGCCAGGACCATTTGGCCACATAATATACATATAATAAAACTGTAACTGGACTTAATGCCCGTTTGCCCTAAAGTTTGAGAGCTGCTAAGTTCGCACTTATGTCTTGGTATTCCTATTAAGTACCTCCTAGAGAAGTGCGAACTGGATGGAGGAAAGATGGGAATAAATCTGGCAAAGTTCAGATGATCTTTTTCTCTTTTCCTCCCCTCTAACCTTGTTATGGTGTGTGTTTTGTGTCTGGGTGTTATATTGTATACAATGTATGTATTTACAAATAGAGAGTGTATAAGTATCCTATCAGTTTACCCATAACAAGCTTTGCTTAGTTTTTGGTTTAGATGGCGCTGTGTGAAATGCCCACAAACATTTATTGTTGTTATATAATCATCTGATATTGTGCAAGGATAGCTTTACAAAATAGCTTATCAAATCAGTTAAGTACCCTATTACTTAAACCTGATTTACTGTAATGCATTAATTAAAGAAATTACATGCTCGCCATAAAATTTCAGGAAACGTAATTACACGGATTCCTTTCAAATAAGACTGAAGAACACAACACTTTGCATCCAGAGCTCCAAGGATATAAAAACTAAGGGCAGCGCGCTAGTTCTGTTCAACTGTATCCGAACACTCAATCAGGTAAAACTATAGGATAAGGATAGGCAATATTCTCAAATGGCGTCATCGTCGTTGGTCTACGGTAAAGTTTTCCGTGACAATATTTTCTAGTTATGAACATATCTCGGCATATAGATGAGCGACACGTATTTTAATGTAACTTGAGTCCTGAGTTATTAAACACCTAAGATTTCATCCAAATTTATGCAGTAGTTACCAATTTTTTAGGTAACAAACAAACAACCAAAAACGATAGATTGGAGTTCAATGACACATCTTACCCATGAATCAATTGTATTATTTACTTATTTTATTCAGAAGTAATCAGAGCTTTTTTGTTTTTTTTTAGGCTCCACACTTTTGTTTATTTAGCTAGTGTCAAGTAATTGATAATTTCTCAAGTTAATTATATGTATATGTGTCAACTACCACTTTCCACACTCATGTGTGTAATCCAGCACTTAACGAATAAAATGCCACCAAATTTTATGCACTAACATTGAAATTTAACACAAGTTTTGTAAAATAATACAATGCGGTGACGCGTTTTTTTTCGTTTTCCGCCAAAACTCCGTAATTAGAGTTTCAGTTTATTACAGTTTTTTTTGAGTCCAAGACATAAAATAATAGAGGGTAGTAGTATTAAAATAGTTATTAGTAGTAGGATTAAAATTTTTGAAAAGCCAAAGGGTTCACAGGCCCATAGCAGTTCGAAGTTATAAGGCTGATGACGTCCATGATAGTCGAAAGACTATACTATAGATAGAGTATAGACTTTATAGCTGTCATTAACATTCATTTTCATTATATTAACGGCAACCTAACGTCTAGCATATATTAGCGCACTCTTAAAGCGAATATAGGGTACTATAGTCATATGAAGGCACACAAGTGACGCCTTACATTGACTTGAGAAACATAGGTCGCCGTGGCCGAAACCGACTGGGAACCTTATATATGATATGTATATATAATATTTCAGATTTGGTTTGAGACGTCGCGAAATGAACTTGTGCTGGGCCGCACACTTTGTTTGGACGCTTCGAACAATGTGGCGCCATCTCTCGGCAAGTGTCACGAACTAGGTGGCTCACAGGAGTGGCGGCATAAAGGCACTGTGAGTATCTGCCTTTTTGTATTAATAGCTGTAACAGTTAGTTCAAGGTCCGCAGCTTTCGAAACTAAACTAAAAACAATAAAATAATGCAAGTTGGCCGATGCCGAAAGCTAAAGATTATTTTTTTGCTTTTACCAATATTTTAAAAGTGGTGGAGTGAGACAGCTATAGAAAGGTCTGTTCTGTTAAGATATTTTCTTAATTTCGTGTGTATAACTTGTGTCTGTATTATGAGTTTGTACAAATGTATAAAATGTTACTGTACTTCGCTATTGTGTATAATAGAATATTTGTATGGAAACCGTACCCTAGTAGCAACTAATGTCAGTACAAAGAACCGAGCAGCTGATGTTTGGAAAAAACGAGTGTGCTTTAGACCACATGACTGAAGTAAAACTTCTTTAGCACCATCTATCGGCCGCTTTAACTGTTTTTGTTTTGCTTAAAGTTAATGTCGCCATCTTGATCATTATTGTAGTCATTTTACTGGACATATATGACATAACGAGCTTTTGCCTGCAGCTTCGCCCGCGGCGTGGCCTATGGGAAAATAATTCAACCACCCATTTCGCCCTCTTAAGGGTGGAATTTAGAAAAATCCTTTCTTAGCGGATGCCTACGTCATAACGTCTACCTGCATGCCAAAATTCAGCCCGTCAAATTATGTTGATAATGGAGATCTACGTGTACCAACAACTTTTAACTTCCGTTCGTCTCTTTACGAATTCACCTGCTTACTCCCCAACTCAAGCGTGCGTAAAGAAGAAGTACTTCAAAAATATTCACAATGAACATATGCGAATATTCACATCTAGCAACCTTAACGATAAAAATTAAAAAAATAATAAACTCAATAGTGGAATTGGTTTTTGATGGTATTTGCTTAGACGCTAGATGGCGCTGTGTGAAATGAACATTATTTTATTATAGGATGGCAGTCCGATTTACAACACAGCAGCGGGCATGTGTCTGGGCGTGGATCGAGCGTACCGAGGTGAGCCACTCATTATGGTGATTTGCAACGATCAGCAGACAAACCAATGGGACATCGTCCGGTCATAGGCATAAAATGAAAAAAAGTTCCTTTTACCGTTAAATGGTACACAATAGAATAATATTAATTTATCTCAAACAACAACAGTCTTCCTGTTTGGGTGCATGTTAGGCAATATCGTTTGCATGACATATTTGTGATATGTTTTAATTCCTGGTATATTTAGCAGAATAGTGCTTCTGTGCTCATAAGAAGCAGGAATACACAACCACAATAATACGCAGTCGGGAATCAGTGTACATAGTGTGTGTCCGTAAATACTGGTAGTGCATCAATTAGTTATGAATTATTGGTTATAAGATGGTATATAATAATAGCGAAAAGGTCTTATAATATCAACAGCCGGAAGATGTCCATTGCTGCACACATGCCTCCCCCATAAAAGGGCTCTTAGTGCGCTTATTATAGGGAAGAATATTCTATATTGATCGCTTGGCAGGTGGCCTAAACGTCCGACTGGAACGTTTATAACGTTTAAAGATAAAGTTAAAAGAGATTTTGTAAGGTTTGACAATACACGTGGTTATTTACCTTTTAAGTAGTGATCTCGCAATTAATTTCGTTTTGCTCTCTTGTGGACATTTTATAGATATTTTGATAAAGTTATGTAAGCTATGTTAAGTTTAATGTTCACTAATTAAAAAAGATAAAAAAAACATCATTGTGCAAATTAAATATAATGCTATAAGTAAATGCTATAATTAAATATAATGTATTTCAAATAAGGTAGATCTGCTGTGCGATCACGTAAATTGGTTGCAACCAATAGAAACATAAATTTGTATGTAATTGGCAGTTTGAATACGCAGTTTATGTGCATAGTTAGTATGGAAATTTCTATTGTTGCATTGCAATCAAAGTTTCGTTGATCCGTGGTCTTATGATAAAGCGTAATTACCAAAAGCAGCGTTAGCACAATTATAAAACAATAATCACCCGAAAAGAAAAGGAAAAGTTGTTTAAAAAATAAGTTCTAAACAAACTATTTTTTATACGAGTTTTGTGGATTCTGGTTAAGAAGGTTATATCCGCAATTTTCTGGTAATAGATACGTCAATACGTTGTCACGAAAACTTGCGTAAAATAAGCCACCTTGTAATGTTACTTAAACGAAAACTTGCGTAAAATAAGCCACCTTGTAATGTTACTTATACGAAAACTTGCGTAAAATAAGCCACCTTGTAATGTTACTTATACGAAAACTTGCATAAAATAAGCCACCCTGTAATGTTACTTATACGAAAACTTGCGTAAAATAAGCCACCTTGTAATGTTACTTATACGAAAACTTGCGTAAAATAAGCCACCTTGTAACATGCAATAGTTAAAATGCATTATATTTTTTTATGATTAAGTTTAATTGACCTCATTGTTTATTAAATATACTATTAAAAATCAAAAGTTATTTCTGTTGGTTGCGCAAGTTTCTTTGGTGCAAAAAGTTACTGTATAAATTTGTTAGTTTAACAGTGGTAGCTAAAAATCACAACGTTGAACAAAAGCATAAATGTTAAAGACTGTAAGGAATCTCTCAATTGGAGTTGTTTTATGATCCCGTCCCATATACACTTGTACCTTTAATTAAGATCTGGTTATTTATAATTTTATCTAGATTCTTTATTATTTGGCAAGCTTTTTTGCTAATTGCCGTAGGTTTCGAGGTTGAATATGAAGTCAGTAATATTATAATAACTAAAAATGTTAGTGACCGATTGTTTTGTTAAGTTATTTTTAGGTTAAAAGTGTCAATGTTACGTACACGTACAACGTAAGTACATACATATCATATATATTGATACAGTACCTACCGTTATTATTTTTCATTTCATTATAGTTTATAGGGTTAACAGATAGTATTGCGTTTCACCCCGTCGTCGCTCCCATATAACTAAATAAAAATGTAAATCTAGGTATTATCAAATTAAATCCTAAAGAAAAGCCTTGCGGCATTAAACAAATCAGGTGTTTTATTGTCTACGAAATATTTACAAAGCACTCAGCTGGTGCCATTGGGATTGTACGAATATTATATAGCATGGTCTGAGTACATACATTTAACGAAAAGAGCGAATTAAATTCCACCGTGTATATAGTAAGAACACAGATTTTAAAAATAAACAGATTGTGTCAACGAAATTTTTCTGAGAAAAAGAGAAAGAGTTCTCTGCATCTGCGCTCTTTAGGACGGGCCGCCTCTGCGCCCAAGACACGTCTTGAGCGACCCGGATGATCCTATAGCAGCCGTAGTACCGGTTGCGCTAGGATCACCGGACCAGTCTAGCCCTTCTGGCTCAGGTACCGCTTTCGGCACCGGTATAGGATACCAGCGTAATAATCAGACACCGATCCCGACGGGGAGGTCGAAGTACCACCCGTAGGTTAGGTTAGGCTAGAGCGGTCGCGACTTTCACAGTAGGGTCCACGACGTAGGGGACGTAGTCTTCTCGATCCTCTTATCCCGGCAACGGTCCAAGCTGAAGCTGGGTGCCTTAAGCGCCTGCCCTCCCGCCCGTAAAGGAGTAAAGGTTGGTTTAGACAAAAAAAAATCTTCCGTTATTACTATTGCAACGTAAAGTGTTATAAATGTAAATATGGAATTTATTTTAGTATAATTTTAAATCTAAGGCTGTTTAAAAATTGTCACCCTTTTTCTTCATTCTTCGTCAGTTATTCAATGATTTTTTTATTTATAATTATGTAATACTCAACCGTTAATAAACATAAATTAACAAAACGTTTTTATCTATTTCCATCTGTAACTTCATTAATGAAATCGTGATTAATTTAGCATTGAATCACAATTGTGCGTAAAAAAAAATTATTTTTGGAAGTTATATAAGGAATTTATAATGAAATATTTTTTTGATTACACATTGTAACCACTGAAATGTGAATCTTAAATTTTTATTAGTTTTTAACAGTAACTTATAGATTTTAAATTAATTAAATTGTATAATAACCGCTACCTACAAATTACGTCTGTAAACTCAACCACACCTAATATATAATACAATAATTATAATACAACTTTATTGTTGCCTGTTGAAAGTATCTAATATTATTAATTGCGATGCGTGACCAAAATGCTGGCACTTATTTGGCACAACGAATTAGCATTGCAATTCAACAGGGCAATGCTACCAGCAGGGTACGCTAGCTACCGGCAGTGAGCTGGAGCATTTCGATTATCTATATGGTTACCGCGGCTAGTATAATTATAGTACTTTTTGTTGTAGGTAGTGTTTATTAGGAAGTATTATATTATTGTAGTATTAACATGCAATGTTCGGTTAATAGTGTAGCGTTCGGAACAAGTATTTATGTTTTTTATCGGTTTTTATTGAATTTCCGCGTTGTTTGTATGTACAATGTTAGTACATGTGAATCAATTTTTATTAATTAATCAGTTAGGTATTTCTTTGTTGTAATTAATTGTATTGGCCCTAAACATTATGCATTAATACGGAAATATTCTTACAATTTCCTTAACGCATCGATTTTTTATCGTTTGTTCCATTTTATAAAAAAGCTACTGTGTACATTTTGTAAAAAATGTTTTAATTATGTAAGGAAATCAGAATATTGTATATGTATATACCCGATGAATAAACGATAAGCAACAAGCTAAATGATAATATAAATGCTTTGTTTTATTAAACTCACTATTTCCAATAATCACTTACAATAACTGCAAGTTATTTATTCTATATATTTTTTTATGTTAGTGAATGATGTGACGAGCTAGTCGTTCGCCCGATGTTAAGCGACACGGCCGCCCATAACAGAACATTTCGCAAAGTTTCGCGTGACACTGCACTGCGCATATCATGCGACTGTGCTGAGACAGCCACAGTCTGAACTGTGCTGAAACACCTAGTGAAACCTAATATGTGTAATTGCGAGCATAAACGGTTGTCTGTACTACGAGTAAGTTGGTATATAACTAGTAAAGACGTATATAGAAATAGCCACGCTTGCTATGTCTGTCTGTACGTAAGAACAATTACATATCTATACAGAAACTCCCTACAGCTGCGATGCCTATATCTGCTCTTAGTACTTTTTTGTAGTTGGATTTGCACTTGTGTTTACATCTTGAACTATTGTTCCACTATTAAGCCTCTGTGGTGTGGTGGTTGAGCGGTTGGCCCATAACCTGGAGGCGGTGGGTTGGATTTCCGCGACAGGTCAAGTATGTGTGCACAGAAAAAAACGCAAATACTGGTTCCGAGTCTGGGTGTTGTGATACCGTGTAGTTCCTGAGTCCCTAGACACGGGGAATTCTAGTTAGGGTACAGGATCTATGTATGTGATCGTGTGATCGTTATTATTATTATTACTATTCAACGTAGACCAGATACTTATATAATATAATTTCAATATATGGGTACATAAAACTACCTGAAAATCTATACGTGCTTGATAGGGCAATCAAATAAAACACGATTGTGCATTTTGATATGTTCTTTATTAACAAAAACACTTTCTTATCTTTTAACACGTTTTTTTTTCAAAATACATAAAAAGTTAGGCATTCTGCCTTAAAAGTCTTTGATTATCATTTATAATAATACAGACAGAGTGAGTTCATTTTATAGAGCAATAGAAAGGAAACGACATGAAAAAGTATAGGTGCTTAAATATATATATATACTATATAAATGATAAAGGATGGTTGACAAAATGTTTATGTAGAAAGGTACCATAACGGAAAAGCGATAAATTCATAAAATAATTATGTACAGGTATAATAACATGCATTAGGTATGTAAAAGTTAAGATTATATGAACAATTCATTGCGGTGGGTATAGGTACCTATCTACTACTAGATACTTAGTAATTTATTTATTAGGTAGTAACATAATTATTATTTTGGATATAATAATAATAATGAACGAAGTCGATATGTTTGAATTATTCATTCTTCATTCCTTGATATAAGTTAAAGCCAGTGTCATTGAAAAACGACAAACGTTTTAATTTTTTTTTACGTTCGTCGTTATTTTTTTTAACGAACTCCCATACGGGACTTAAGTATATTATTTACTTAAATTACAATTTTTTATATAAACAAAAATAATTGGAACAAAATAGATGCAAATCTACCAACAGTGTCACCCAATTCAATAAACAAACTTAATTACTTAGTATCAAATATGTTTATTGGGTACATAGCTGTACTGTAATTGAAATTTGTTAAAACTTTTAAAGTCTGAACTTATTATCGAATTAGATAGGTCGAAACCATCATAAGTAGAATTATGTTAATTACAAGTTATGAGAATATTGTCTTCAACACGAATTTTTACATAGACTGCTTTATAGGTATTATTCTAGGGTTCGACGATTGGCGCTTAAGTCCAGTTAAGCAGTCAATGTACAAAAGCCGACACTGGCGAATACAATCCGTGTTTATGTATTATTTTTGGTCCCAACGCTTGCCAAGGGGTCTTTCTGTAGGCTTGGCTTGCTTTGTTGTAAATATTGATAAGTTTTGTTACACCACTTTTTTACACAATGTTGCGTGCATTTCTCGGATTAGTTACTATGCTTTGATATTTTTTTCAGTAGAAAGACCCCTCTTTTACAACTCACCATTAAAAATTAGGTTTGTTATTAGGTATTATATAAATATTAGGTATATGTAATATGTAAAAGTTTAACTCAGGTATGATATGAGGGAAGAACAAGTTTGTTGATGATATGATGTTACTTTGCGATAAGACATTCTATTTAGGCAAGATAAGATAAAAGGTGATATATTATGATAAAATTTGAAGTAAGTATTTAAGGTGTAGGTACCTATAATGTAGGTACATTTTAAGTTGAAGTTCATTATGTGTATCTACTTTTGGTTATATAACACTGACAGTAAATATAACACATATTTGCACAAACATACAACACATATAAATTTAAAGTTACAATTACGACAAAAATGATTATCAACGGTCTTACTATTAATTTAATTTATGTTAGGGATTAACATGTAGGTAGGTGCTGTAAATAAATCGTCCATGCGGACGAAGGATCATGGAAGGGCTATGGGGCAGTTACACTGAATACTATTTTACAGAGTTCAAACTTTCGTTGTTGAAACCATTGTGCCTGTCTTGCGACATGACATGTTTAAGTTAAAATTAATTAAGCACTATTAATAAAACGTATTCTCTAAAATGAATTCAATCTGTGATTATATCTAACGCCCTGTGTTTTATTTTCTTCGATTTTATTAGTTATTTACTACAATCGGTAGCAAAGGTACCGAGAGGAAATCCGGTCATTTAATTGTAAGGTATTATATATTAGATCGATGACTAAAGGAGTTTTTCTATAAATGTAAAAAAAATAATGGTAAATAAGTATTTATCATTTTAAACGTAGGTAATTTAGTGATATATCCCAACTACCAAAGTTAATATATGGCAATACCGTCATCAAAACATGGTTGATATCGTACGCTCTTGAACGATGATGTTATTTTATAAGTAATCGATATCTACAAATGCCCTTAGCTCGGATTCTCCTATAGCAAAGAATATAATACCAACCTACAATCTACACATGCAACCTAAAAAAATTGATAATTTAAGCCTTAACTATATTAAATGTATCTAATGAAAATTAAATCATCTACAGCTAAATAAAAAAGCTTGCTATTATTAATTAAATATCTTATACTGTTTATTTCGGATTAACGCTAGTTGAAGCCCTTTCTGGATCTTCCTATATCTACTATGTACAAAACGTTGATGCCCAGTCTCGAGATTAATTTTAACCAACACAAAATGTTATGAAAACGAAAAAAAACGAAACTAATAAAAATTCATACTACAGAAACAGTTAGCAAAATAACAGTAATAGTACCAGTGAGGTGTTGAGTTAGAATAAATCGTGAGACAGGATGTACAGCTGTACATAAAAATTTTGATATCCCCGTGGAAATTTTCATCACGGGCGACCTTATTTACATGCGTTCCAATTGTTGCCGATACGCATAGTTTGGCCACTTGGGCGCTGAGTGGGACTTGAGCCACAGGCCACCGGCGTTCCTCTGCCGTGAATTAAGAAAACGATAGAATACACTAAGAGCGTAAATCTTGTCAACCGAGTACCAACTAAATAAATAAACCAAATAATATTGAGAAATAAACGTCAATAGCAACCGTTTCGGTTCACGCGAGAATTATTATTAAAGATGTGAAATGTGAAAAGTTTGAATGTGCGGAAGCACTGCTAAACAAAACATTACCTATAGGTACCTGCCGCCGGACTTCAGCCGAACAATGCGTAAATCGGCAAGTTATATAAAGCCATACTGCATCAAGTTTGTTTAATCTATCTTAAATGTACCTAATTTTAGTTATTGCTTGGAATACAAAAATGAATTTGAGAAACATAACCGTAACGAGAACCAAAAACATCCACTTATTACATTTTCTAAACATTTGCAAAACTTTGCTATTCTTATATAATGACTAACATAGACTAGTTAAGAATAAGAACATCAATAATATACTTAGTTATCAAACTAAGATCACTCCTCTTGCATAAAGGATGTAATAATTATATACCTTTTAAAAATAGCTTCTCAGTTCATTTTCTATTGAACAAATTTTGTGCCAGTAGATTTTTGCCTTTTTAATAATACACCTTCAACCTATATCCCATTATGCAAGAGTTTTGAACCGCAACCTACACAGTTTTCAGCACATTTATGTTCAACACCCAAATTTCCTGTCCTCTCATAATTATATCGCTATCTGCAAACTCGTGGGCCTATTAATATATTTGAAAACTGTGTTAGGTGTTTGACCTCTATTAAATACCTACACAGGTAGATACCACATACGGAAATTAAAATGGACCGTATTCTAAACGCATACGAAACTAAAATTTCATCCGATCTATCTGAACCCATTCCAACTGATGTTTACCAGCTATTGTTTATGTACATTCCTTATACTCACGCCATTTCCTATTCCTACTATTCCTTTCTAATGTTGAAATTATATGCCTAAAAATTTAGTCCATTGTCTAATTGGTTAAGTAACACGTCACATTACTGCTCATTTTATAAGGGCTCCATAACTACATATTTTAAGTTTTAATCCACAGTCAGATATTGGTCAGTCTAAAGTGTTCGGGAAGAAGTTCGTATGCGGCCGAGAGCCATGGAATTGTCAAACTGTGTATTTGATACAGTTGTGACGTTAACTTGGCTCGCTTTAGAACAGTGAGAAGAATTTATGACGACCTAAAAGCCAAGGACTTTACCGCGCACTTTGGATGGAGAAGATTATGTTCGTGATGGACTTGAACAATTGTGGCGCAAATTCGTCCTTCACTCCCTAAATGTACTATTCACTGCCCTTTCCAAAAGAATGACGTAAGGTCATGCTGTTGGTAAGCAGGAGACATTCTTATTTTATAGACTAAAGGTAGCACATGTATCATTTTGAAATGTCCTAGCTGTTGGGAAATTTCGTTATGTTCTCAAAAATGTGACCTTGAAATAGTGAGACGAGTCTAGGGTAAGTGATGCCGACATCTCCAGTTGCAGGTGTAAATGTAACATCGAAATAGGTATGTATGTCTATTAGGATATCATAAAATTTGAGTTGCAGTAGCCAAAAAGATCATGGCAATTACACCAATTCGCTTGCATGTTTACGGTATTAAATAATAGGTAATCGCATAATGTAACCAAGCCTGCCACAAACCAGACTAAATGCTTTTGGAGGGCGTTGCGAATTACTTTCATGATGCAAAGATCTGTTGTTACAAATTTTATTGATGATAAAAAATATTCAGTCATTTTAACCAGACTTTACAGCGGTTCCCGATTTGTCATCGTTACTGTCGTGTATCGGTGTTCCAACAGCTAGAGCACATCAATTTTTTAAATTAGTTGTGTTTATTAAATAAGAACCTTAATTTAAATGTCATTATACTAGAACCCAAAATCATATCAGTGAAGTATATATTCAGTGAAGTATCTAGTATTTAAGATCAATAATTGGATTGGATAGGTAATTATAATAATTACTTTACTACGATATTTGTGGTATAGCTTTATCCTATTATTATTGGAGTAATTATATACTTTGTTATGTGAATTAAATTATGTGATTGTGGCCGTTCGCCTGATGTTAATCGTCATGGTTACTCATAACAAGCCCATACCAGTTCCAGTGCTAATCGGAACTCTTAGGTCCCTATTACAGAGTGATGCTCCGTCATCGATCGGTGCTCAAGCAGTGATTTCATTAATAAAGTGATCAATTCGTGAATGAAATCTCTGCTTGAGCACCGATCGATGACTGAGCAACGTTCTGTAATAGGGACCTAAGAGTTCCAAGTAGCACTGGAACTGGTATGGGCTTACCACTTTAACTTTAACACTTACGGACCATAATTAGAGTGTCACTGCGCAAATCATCCTGAGAAATCAGCACAGTCAATCAAAGAAAAAAAAAAGATTTCTAGACAGTGAGATTAGGTCATAAAATCTCATTTAGGTAATTTCACTAGCTTGCCCTTCAAATCGGAACACAGTTGTGCTTGCACAGGCAGAATGACTGGCAAAGCAATAATACGCACCGTATAAACTAACGGAAAAGTCCTACAACCTATCTAGTAAAGAAAAATGCTTTCATTCTAACTATTTAATGAGTAATTCATTTCTTGAAGTAAGATATCCCTACCCAGGCCTAATGGTTTTGGTATAGCCTATCTTAATTTCACGAAATGACAGTCTTATAGATCAATGTACTGAATATAATCGTAGGTTCGAGTATAATTATTGTATTGCTGTTCTCTGAGAATGCGCGTAGTTTGTTTCTAATTTCAAACCGTTTAACTCGCATCCTACAGCTAACTACGGTCAAATCGGAATGCTGATGCTCTAGGCAGTACGATGTGAGTTAAACTTTTTGAAATTAATCTTAATTGTAATATAATTAAGCTAATAATTTTAAATTTCTATTATACTTTTAATTAAAAAAATATTTATCGTCACCGACTTACTATAACAAATATTATTAATAAATTTATTTAGAGTTAAGTATTTTTAAAGGCATGTAGCGACTAGTATCTTGCATGATAGAATTCGTTCTACATTTTTCTAACTCGCAAAATATCATGCATTTATTTCTCTAACCTACGCAACTATCTCCTTTCCTAAAATTAACACCTTATGCAAGCATGCAAAAATACACTAATAACGCTTGCTAATCTTAAACGAATATCAAATATTATACTTCCTAATATAATTATATACCTAGGTACAGAATATATAATTTAGTACAACGGAATCTAAGTAGTGTCTACTCCTTCGTGGTCAAACTGTGTAAAACTGATTTGTCTAACAGGAACAAAGATAAACAGTTGCAAGTGACAAAAACTTGGTACAGTTCTATCTATATAATATGTAAGTAGGTAAGTACTTATAAGTATGCAAAGCTAAACCTAGAATTGAAGAGCGAAGAGGAAGAAGAAGTAGGGAAACTTAATAGCACTATATGCTTCCTTAGGTAACATTTCTACAACAATAAATCAAACCCCACGGGTTATTACCAAACAATAACTGGGGTGACAAGCATAGTATGAAAGTAAGTACCTAATACTATAAATTTATTCGTAATATAGATTCAGATCAGCGGTAGAAGTATGCTAGAAAGTGCAATGTATTAGGAGTCACAATTATATTTTATTACAATTATTAGTTATTTAGTTATCTATATTACTTATATATGCTTGTAACCCCAGTTATTATTCTAGTTAATAGGCCGGTGGTTTGTATTATTGTAGAAATATTACCTAAGAAGGCCTACATATAATGCTATCGTTAAATTCTCATGTTAAGTAAATATCGAACATTAAATTACGTAGCATAAATATAATAAACTAAAAAATTGTTAACTGGAATGTAGAACATTGATCAGAAAACAAAACCATTTTTTCCTTTGATAGATACTACGATGTCCTCTGATCATGTGTTCTGTTCAAATCAAAAGCCCTGGCATACCTTTATCATTAAACGTAATGTAAAACCTTTGCATCAATATTTTATCATAGTGGTTATATACTCCTTGCTTTAATAATAACTTATAAAAATTATAGTTTCTCTGTGGTGCGGACCACAGCAGTTTTATCAAGAGGAAAATTTATTTGTTTCTGTTCGGTTAATATATGTATACTAAGTTTGACTACGAGGAAGAACCGATGTACTTACTTACTTATAACTAGGTTGTTATTTGCCTAATGCCCGTGTGTACTAATTTATGACAGCTCTTAAGTTCGCACTTATTCCTCTTTGACATACCCAAATGTATCGCAGTAGGTATGTCATAGAGGGATAAATGCCAACTTAGGAGCTGTCAAACTTTAGTAGAGACGGGTCAAATTCTTAAATTCTAGAACTAGCTTGATCTTCCGCTCACGACTTTTGTGTTTTGTTTCTTTAACACTGCAATGACTGAACAGATTTGATTAAAATTTGGGATAGAATACAAATACAAGCTTATTATGTATCTAAATAAATAAGCAAGATAATCTATGAAACCGTAGAGATAAATAAACAGGATACTCTGTGAAACCACAGAGATAAATAAACAGGATACTCTGTGAAACCGCAGAGATAAATAAATAGGATACTCTGTAAAACCGCAGAGATATATAAACAGGATACTCTGTGAAACCGCAGAGATAAATAAACAGGATACTCTGTGAAACCGCAGAGATAAATAAACAGGATACTCTGTGAACTTGCAGAGCGCAGCTAGTACCCTGAAAAGCTAATATTAAATAACAATGAAATATGCTTCCTAATGTAAACATCCTATATTTTCAAACATCCTTATATATATTCATTCTACCTCTACAAACATAGATTGATACTAAGTAATTTGCCATTTTAGTGTATGTGTACTTCCTTACATAATATTGATATTCATGTCTATGCTATATTACTCTATAACAGTTAAACAACCTTATTGATGGCTTTATATAGGTATATTTACATCAGTATTTCTAAGCTTATATATTTAGTGTCAACCATGTTTTAGTATCGCAGTAACCGTAAATATAAGTTGGGATATAATATTGAAATATGTATTTTATGTATCACCATTACGATGTGTGTGATACTCTCTTCATAACTAGGGTCAAATGATTTTAACTTTCCTCTCTGTACCTCGAGATCTTGTGACATAAAACGTTTCGGGCTCATTAAATTATTTATTAACCTTACCTGTAAGGAAGGGATAGCAAGCCCCGTACCATTGGAATGTAAAGAAATAATAAGTTATTTACATCAGATAGATGTGATATGAAATGATATTGCCACCATTGTTTTTAGTAATATTAAGGGGTGCATCTGTGGTTTCATAATCACAAAAGGTAAAATTTACCGAACTTAGTACTTCAACAGGGCGTATGGAGTACATTGACAGGGTAGTGGACTGTTTAGCCTTGCAACTGTTATGTGATAATCCAAATTTAGTAGTTAGGTAAAGCGCAGAAGTTGTACATCTACAATGGTAACTCATAATAATCAGGATAGGTACCTAAATACAGGGCTTGGGTGGTGGTATAAGAGTTCTATTTAAATGACAAATCTAATTATATTATCGTAGTCGTCGATTAAAACACTCATAATATTGTAACATTAACTAATTACTATTATATAATGGCCACAAGGGAAAAGTTGAATGACTATTGTAGACAGTAATTCGGTTTAAACCTTGTGACGACGGGGCACTGTTCGACTCCGAAAATATTAACTTTGATTTATTCCAAACCTGTCTCTCTCTCATTGATTCTACGAACGAAAATTATCGCTCTATTACTTAGATGTACCTAGCTAACTTTCCTTCTAACTTAAGCATTTCAAAGCACGCTCCGTCTATATTTTCGGAGGCGATGTAACCTCACCTATATTATGTGCTGGATCGAAGAAAACAATAAGCACAGGGGCAACTATCGCCCGGGAGGTGTTTACCCTCCATAAGTATATATAACCTTAACATTAAAAAATAGGTTAAAAAAATATAGGAGTTAGATTTTGGATATACTAAATGACCTGGAGACAGACGCACGTCGGGTTGTCGGGATTCACAAATTAAAATGGTGAATCACTTCAGTAGAGTAGAAGATTCTTACGCAGAAACGACGAGCGGCCGGCCCAGGTCGAGGGACACTACTTGAATTTGCAATGAAACATAACCGTCGTATAAATAAATAGACACCATAGTTTAAATGAACGACGGAGTAGTGATAAATGGAGTTTCTATCGCGCATTGAAGTAGTGCCGAAGTAGGGATTGCCGTAGAGGCGGTGATAGTGGAAGAACGTGAATGTGTGCGCAGGCAAAGAGCGCGAGGGGTGGGGTGAACACACAAGGCCGCGAACCGCCGACTACAGGGCGCGGCCATAACACAAGAAATAGATTTCTGAATAGCAATCGCTTACTAAGTTAAACACCATTATCTAAACTGTTATATGATTCGCTTGGGCTATATTTATATTACCTACTGAAAACAGGCCATCAGAAACCTACCTCAAGCTTAAACAAGACAGGCCCATGTTCGGGTCTGTCGACTTGAGATCAAACCACCTCTAGAGATGGAGCGTAGCACTCGACGCCTGACGTCACACATCATTAGAGAGGTGGAGGAGGTCGGGCGTCGACATATCAAGCTTAACTAGCACGTCTTGTAGATCGTGTTTCTTAATAACTAATTCAAAAATGACTTAAATACTGTTAGTTAAATACTGACAACTTCACTATCGTATAGAAACAGTCTGTCAAAGAGCGCCGAGCTGGTCTCGGCTAAAGTAGGAATCGGCAGATATACGCACGTGCTTCACGTGTCTGCTTTTGACTGTCATAAAACACTCACACGGGTAATGATTTAAGTTATTTAAATATCATTGCCGATAAAAAGGCTAATCAATTTTCATATTGTAATGGACAATATAAGGCTCAGATAGTAGATAGAAAACGGCCTGGACAACTCTACACGCTACTCACCTTTCAATCTGTCATTCAATTTATCGACTCAATTTCTTGCTAACTGACTAATTGAATCGTGTAGCCTGTGGAGGTCAGTTTTGGACAGATTGAGGCGACAAATTTTATAATTGAATGGTGTGGAGTAATTTAGGCACGGACAACCGCGATTCCAGATGATCGCGTGACAGATTGAATGGTGTGGAGCAAAAGGTGGCTGATGCATGGTCGTGAAGCACGTTCATGTTGTGTCCGTTGTCCGTAATGCTAGTAAATAGGTGACGTGTTCGTACATGTTAGCGCAGGTGGTGGTGCGGCTTGTGTCCATGCGCCATGCGGTCGAGGAAGCGGTGGAGGTCGTGGAACCGCGGTCGCTGCGCCGGCTCGCGGCGCCAGCACTCGTGCATGAGGTCATACAGCTCACGCCGGCAGCGAGGCGGCGGCGCACACGGCACGCATGCCCCGCGCCCGCCGCATCGCCACTCGCCCGCGTTCGCCACTACCTACCAAATCAACATTAAAACTTGAAGTACTCTACTCACGATGCAATCTGACCCACAATCTGTGTCAGTCTGTGAAGGCATGTGGCGGCTCCCATCCAACAAATAGAAAGTCGTTCATTCAGCAATCGACAAATTGTAACTACAAATTAGCAATAACTTGCGATGTGTGAAGCTTGGTTGTGGCACAACTTAATAGATATACGATGTTTGTTATAAATGTTTCTATAGCGATCATGTTAAAACGGCTGACCTGATTTTGGCAAAATTTTGAACACAATACTTATACCAATATTACTGAGATTAACGTAGGAACCTTTTTATTTCGGAATTTTTTTGAGTTCTCTTGGCTGAACACTGCTGCTATTCTAACTACGCAAACGAAACAAAACACTAGTGAAACGTTCCTCGACTTGGTTTTTGATAATCATGACATCGGATTTTCAATTATGTCTATTATTTATTTGGTTATTAAAACATTGTCTTACATTTAAAGTTTAGGTACATTTACTCTACAACAAAGTAGTATTAAATAAGTAGTCTTACCTGATCGTCGTTCATTTCATCGTATGGTTTGGCAGAACAATAGGTCAATATTTCCCAAACGGTCACTCCAAATGACCAGACATCACTAGCTGGTGAAAACATGCCCTACAACAAAGAAAAACAATCAATAACGCCGTAAAAACAAAAAGTGCCTAGAACGTATAGAGCAGCATACAAATTAGGTACTATCCCAACTTCCCTACTAATATAGAACGGTGGAACGCTGTCAGTTTGTATTTTTGTTTGATTATTTGTTCATTTGTGGCTTACACGCCAAAATGGCTAAACTAATTTGCATGAAACTGCAACATAGATAGCTTAATATAAATAAAAATAATAATAAATAAATATGTGTGGACATTTCACACAGCAATGTAATAAATTATATAATTCTACAATTTCAATATTGCAGGGAACAACATAAATTTTTGACTAAAATTAAAATGATGCTTTTACTGCATCATCAAAAATACATAATTTACATTTGCAAGCAATTTCTTTTGGCGTAACTGTGTACCCAATACTATTTCCGAACACCTAAGGGCAAGCTAGTTCAACTTTTTAAACAAATAACGTTGCTGTTTCATATAACTTCGCTGGAAGAAAATGGGAAAACTGATGCAGTGAAAAGTCATGAATGTAAAAGGAATGCAATGGTCTGCATATTTGCGAGGATCAAGTGCTCGGTAGCGTGAATTCATAATTCAAAGATTCAATGAACTGATGTAGACTAGATACTATATATAAGCATACTCCTCATATATTGCTGCCCCTTTTGAAGTACCTATTGTTTCTGGTATATGAATACATTTACATATTTCGTTACTGCCTCACGTTAGGTGAGACAGCGGTCAAACGCTATAAAAATCATTTCGTTTTTAACGTAGTGCATTTAAATATGTATACATATAAGGGCTACATTTGTTGTCTCAATTATTTTACCATCTAATTCCCATTGTACAGTATTTTTTTCCAAATACAGCTAATATCATAATATAATTCATGAAATTCTACACAGTATTCCAAGAAATTACCGTTCAGCTGCTCGGCTGATTTGTAAAGACCATTTATTCACTTTTGATCTTGTGGCATTTTGTATTATTGAGTAAACAATTTACGAGCTACCTATCTATGCAAAGAGCAAAATGCATTCATTAAAATTGTGAAGGCAACGAGCCCTCTAATGTTACAAGGCGCAATGAAAGTCGCCGGAAAAAAAATAAATTCTACTATGAATGGTAAAATGAATTTATTGTTTCTCAAAATATTCTCCGTTAGCATCGACGGAATTTTTTACAAGGATAAACTAGTTATGAAAATATTGATGACACATTCATCCTCCGTGGTGACCTCGGAAACATGTTTTTCGTATTCTTCGACAACCTCTTCCGGTGATGAAAATCGTTGATCGCGTAACTAATTTTTAATTTTTAGAAATAAAAAACGGTACTAAGTGCCAGGTCAGGACTGCATGCCAGATGACTGAAAACGTCTACGTTTATCACCTTTAAAAAAACTTTTTTCTGCTTGGCCGTGTGAGAACTGGCATTATCGTGGTGCAAGATGATACAGCGTTTACGGTTATTTTATGGAGTTCGTCAGTAACTTTCGACAAACATAGTCGTGTACCAATTACTATTCACAGTACGATTCTCTAAAGCAACAGTAGCACGTATTTTTGCACGCAATTTGTTAAAAAAAGAAGCAATCAGGCGCTTAGATATAGGTATTTTGCACGCGTGCTACTTGGTTTGGTTTTGGCTCATCTTGAAAGACTCATACGCTCGATTATATTGCTTAGTTTTGGGATTGTAGTATTACACTCATGTTTCGTCATCTATTATTATATTCCACATCAAATTTGATGCGATCCGTTTTTTAAGACGCAATTAAATTGTGTGTGATCCGCTGAGAGCACAGCTTTTTCACACCCAAACGTTTGTCTAGGATTGATTGTATTAAACTCATAGCTATGCGTAAAGATGCCAAATCTCATAGTAGGTCATATGTCTGTCTGTTTCGATCACATTGCGCACAGCATCGATGATTTTGTTGTTCACATCAGCTGTGGACTACTGTGGAGCGGGGGACTATCACGAAAATTGCCAATGAGATTGACACGACCACGTTTGAGTTCTATTAGTATAGTATAGTAGAATAGTATTCTGTGATACTATATTTCTGCTGCGAAGCCACAAAAATAAAATCAGTCTACGAAAATATTCACAAGTAACCTATTTGTTACATAAATATAGGTTATGTACTCTTTGGTTAAAATCTTGATTATATACTCTTTGGTTAAATTCATGATGATATAGACTACTCTTAGAGCTATTGCTCTCAAAAACATCATGCTTG
The DNA here is from genome assembly GCA_905220475.3 of Ennomos fuscantarius. Lineage (NCBI taxonomy): Eukaryota > Metazoa > Arthropoda > Insecta > Lepidoptera > Geometridae > Ennomos > Ennomos fuscantarius. Next base: position 7,885,303 of record HG992023.1, on the reverse strand, counting down.
TTATTACAAGCATGATGTTTTTGGAGTTTTGGCGGGAAAACGAAAAAGATCGCGTCGCCGCATTGTATTATTTTCCAAAACTTGTGTTATTTTCAGTGTTAGTGCATAAATTTGGTGGCATTTTATTAATTAAGTGCTGAATTACGGGCATGAGTGTGGAAAAGTGGTATAATGATGGTGAAAGTTTCTTTTCGTGTTGTTTCCAAAACTCCATAGAAGCTTCTGGAAAAGTTGCCACCACTTCACTAGGAGTATGACTTGACTAGACCATGACTTAACTTGATGACTTGGGCTGTGACTTGACTTGACTTGATTATATGATAATAATTAACTTGAGATATTATCAATTACTTGACACTGGCTAAATACACAAAAGTGTGGAGTCAAAACCAAACAAAAAAAAAGCATGATGTTATTGCTCGAAGAGACTACTCGTGCACGCAATTTCGAAAATGACGCCCCGCTATATAAACAAGTGACAGTCAAATGAAACAAACTGTTTTCTACAGCCAAAGAGTTTCATTTTCAAATGTTCCAATTCCATTTTCTATATTATTTATGTAAGTGGCCAGTTCCAGAAACATATATAGTACACTCCATGTATTACAGAGAGAACTAACGTATTATTCATTGCTGAAAATTCTCACCATAAGCAGGCTCTCCCACGCCATCCAGCGAAGCGGCAGACGTGTGCCGTCTGGCATGATGTGGTAGTCTCCCACAAACTCCTCACAGAACATCGCGTAGTCTGACACCTTAACGTTGAGCTCTTCACTCACTGTCACGTTCCTACAAACACGTTTCACGTGAAATTCTCAAATTTCTTACGTTGCTAACGGCCAAAGGCAGTTACTGCGAAATAAAATACGCCTTAGATACACTACTGAAGTGTACAGGCCAATATATATGTCTGTAAATAAATAAATAAATAAATAAATAACATCCAACGATCACATATATAGATTCTGGACCGTAGCTAGGATTATCTGTATCTAGGGTTCCAGGAACTACGAGGACCCACAACACCCAGAGCAAGGATTTGCGCTTTTTTTCATCTACACAAAAACTTGTACTGTCGCGGGAATCGAACCCACCGCCATGGTACTAGCTGACCTGCTCTTACACCACACCACAGAGGAAATTAAGAAATATTTTTAATTTACCTAAAACGGCTTTAGGGCGTAACTTATGATTAATTTCATTGCTAATTGATATTAAGCAAAAATCTTTTACTAAACGGATATGAGTTATGTTATAATAATGTAAATTTTTTGAAACCTGATGTTTTTATATCATTTTAAAGTACAGGGAAATCTTATCACAAAAGCTGTTTATTTCAATGATATGAGATATTAATTTTGACATAAAAATTTTAGATGAATTACAAATAACACTGTATAAGATCAGTAGTATATAAGTTAGAATTTTACTTGATATAAAAATGTTCTATCTCAAGTTGTGATAACATTAAGAAATTTTATAGCAATCATTGATTATAGGTAAAAAAAGAACAATAAAGGCCACACCTGAACTTCATCGTGGGTATTTTTGAATAAGATTTGGCGTGTGCTTTGTTCTTACTTCGTAGCGGCTCTACGCATTTGCTACGATCTATCTGCAGCGTAGCGTTTGAATTTTTTAATACTTTTTTAGTTCTTGAAATTAAAGCAATTTATTCAAAAGCATGACAAATAAGATAAATATTTAAAAAAACCGTACCTGGCCGCTAAATCGCGGTGCACTAATTCGAATGATTCCAGATACTTCATGCCGGCTGCTATCTGACAGCATATGTGTATCAAACTCGAGTAGCTGAAATTACATAAACAGCATAGTAACTTTGTTGTAAAGATTGATAAAAGTTATGTAAATCTGATAATAAATTTCAGGTACATGGTGTAAAAAGTTGAAAAAATCATATTATTTCTGTTGCGGGGAACTCAATCTTATTGCTGTTTTTTGCTTTTGTAGCTATCACAGTTATTTATTCTATTGTTATATAAAACATATGACAACGATAATTTTAATTAGTCTTTATACAAATAATAAAAATATTTTTCAATAATGTTCTTGTTTATGCGTACAGATTCCTAAACCGATTAAAATATAATAAAATAGTTTAGGAACCAAGGTGTAGAATTAGGTGCATAAATGTTGATTATTTTTAATATATGATGTAAATAATAATGTCCTCTATCCGCAGTTGTAATTAGCGTATTCTTGTAAACTAGCTATAAAAAGACAGTAAATAATATTTTGATATTTTAATTTCAAAGTGGACCAACACCTATATAAAAATGCTTATTTGATAACAAAGATCAATGCAAAGTGATGTTATGGTCAACACTTGCTTACTTAAGGTATATATATAATTTCTATAAAATTATAATCCTATAAAAATGAAATTTGTAACCCTCAATAATATTTGTTCGCTACAACAGGTTGATAAAATACTTTATGGGTTTCAACATACGTAACTACTTAAGTTATATATTTAAAATCCAATAATACCAATGGCAGTGCCGGATTAAGCAAGCGCGGGGCCCGTAGCGAATCTTTCAAAGAGCCCTGGATCTACTATGGGTTCTTAAGTATAAAGTGGTAAAAAAACAGTTCAATACTCAATACGTTAGGTTACAAGTTTTCATGTTTTTATGACATCAAGAAAATTCAATATACCACATCTTAATAAGTTTCACTCAAATCATTACGCTCAGGCAAAGATGAGTGGGTTTAAATATGCGGGGCCCGTAGCAATTGCTACTCAGTCTACGTGGTTAATCCGGCACTGCATATAGGTTATTTTCATTAGGTCATATTTGAAATCGACGTCTAATTCATGCTGAATCTGACGAAGGGCTAGATACCTCAATTTCTTGTCCCTCCTCAAGATAGCCGTTAGGCAAGCGGCCTCCCCGCGATCGAGTGCAGCGCATGGGGGCTCGAGCAGGCTCAGCCCGAGCACGCGGGCGAGTTGCGGGTGTTTCAACCCTGCACCCCATGTTGCTTCGCGGGCAAACGCCGCTCTACAGTAACCGCAACATAAAAATGCTTTAATCATGCAAGACAATCCTGCGGTGTTGTATAGCCACCCAGTATTTAGCTAGCAATCCACAAAATGCTTAACTGTATTGTGTTATAAACATATTAATTTTATTTTCAAAGCAAAACTAAAATTACGAGCGGGATTTGAACCCGCTTTCCTATAAAGGTGAAACGTGTTTTTTTTGTTCTATACAATAAACTTAATCTATTGACTATTGTGACCTAAGGCGATACTACAATAAATCATAAATCTAGGCAAACCTTGACTTTCACGTAGTTTGTAATCCTATACGCACAATATCACTTTCTTTTGCCTTTGTTATATATTATCCATTATTAACCTGTGGTTTGCGATCTTTATGACCTTAAACTCTACTCAAATGTCAGTTCAGACAATTATAATGTTATGATATTTATAGTACTGGTATATTTTGTTGGTCTGTCTCAGAGGATTATATTCGAGTGTAAGTGATTACTTAAGGCCTAGGTTGTTATTACATAACTTGTAGCGCTTTATATACTCTCAGGTTTTGTACATCACAATTTTATTGTGCGCATTTTAAATAGCACACTAAGATGTTATATATATACGTTTTATGTGCCACGTATACGCCTGTGAACCGTTTTAAAGTAAAATGTTTTATTTAATTGGGCGACAACTGCATTCCATATTCTAAAAAGGTGGGATCGGTTTTTAACCTTGTTTGTGCTTAAAATTCAATGAAATTCCACATCATCTTTTCCCTTTTAAAAATAGACAGTCTATAATGTCATCTGACTGGCATGAAAACGTATTACGTGCAATGCTGCTCTTGAGCCACGCAAGTTTTTTTTAGTAAAAGTCCCACCCAGTGACGCTGTGGAGGTCGGTAAAAATCTACAGCATTAGCCCGTTCAATGAAATATATTATCGTTTATAATAACACCAAGTAAACAACCTGATCTAAAAGATTTTTTAATGAACATGAAATTGGTGGTAAATGTTAACTAGGTACCTGAGGGACATTTTTCAAGCAACTTACTTGATATCGTTATGGCACCCGCGCCACAGCGTCTTGACAACGACAAGGCGGCGCCGGCCCCCACTCGGAGATTCCTCGTCGCTGAGCTCTTCGATACCGTCGGTCTCGCATATCTGGAGCTGAAAGAAACATTTTTTTTACCCATTCCTTTAATTTCTTTAACGATTCAGGATACGCATGAGTACAGAAATTAAGCGAAAATTATGCCAATTAATTATATGCAATTCGTACCTCTTGTATAGGTATATTTGTAACTGTCTACAGCGACTATGACAACATTTTATACGAATAAAGTATTAGTCCATTTAAATGAAAGTTAGTCATTCCACCCTCTGACTGACATAATTTTGTAGAATTTTTATTAAATCATTTTTCATTTTAATTTTCGTGAAGTCTTATTTAAACGCGATGTCAACTATTTTATGCATAACAGTCCGCACTTGCCCTCTTTAAATTTTTCATGTACATTGAATAGTATATGGTATGAATATTATTATAGGAAAATCTGCGTACGTAATACGTAATGATAAAATATCTGAAAGTGCATATTGTAGGTAAAATATATTTACATTTTGAAACAAGTATCATATCATAATATAGCTTCGTTATAGAATCCTTACTATTATTATAAACGCGAAAGTTTGTGTAGTAATACATAATAATAATAATTATAGCACCCAACGATCACCTACATAGATCCTGGACCCTAACTAGGATTACTTGTGTCTAGGGACCCAGAAACTATGAGGACCATGGTCTCACAACACCCAGACTCAGAACAAGTATTTGCGCTTATTTTTCTGTGCTCAAATACTTGTCCTGCCGCGGGAATCGAACCCGCCGCCCCCGACCTGCTCAACCACCACACCACAGAGGCTGTCTAAATATATATATGTATTGATGTTTGTTACTCTTTCACACAAACTACTGAATAGATTTTAATGACACTTAGAATGCAAATAGCTTGACACTGGCTTAACACATACTTACTTTATATCCGCGGGTGAAACCGCGGGGCGCAACTAGTAAGAAAATATAAATCAAATCTATGTTCTCTAAAGCTATTATAAAGCAGTAAAATGAGACAATACTACCGAACACACCGTCACTTAGCAACTTAGTTCCAAAGAAAAAATTTAATTCTGTTAAGGAGTTAGCAAAGATAAAAATATTTATAAAGATAAAAGGGGATGTAGCGAATTTACATTTTTATTCCGCGGCACGTGGTGAAGTTTCCAAGGAAATAGTTCTTAAGCACGTAATATAGTGGAGGGAGGGTAGGGAATTTCCTGTGTATTTCGCAAAAGCCTACTTTGGCCCAGTTTCTAAGTTTACCGAGCGTGGAAAATGGCTTCGCGCCCAGCGGATTTACAGGCCTTGAGAAAAGGCCTTACCTTCCTTCTGCTTAGAATGACGCAGTCTCGCTTATGCGCTAGATTTTCAAACGAGTAAATATAATAACATCATTAATTAGAATTTACTTTAATAAATAAATAAGTAAATATATGTGGACATTTCACACAGTGCCATCTAGTTCCAAACTAAACAAAGCTTGTACTATGGGAACCAGATAACTGATACAATACTTAGATACTTTTTTTGTTTGTTAATACATATATAGAATACAATATAACACCCAGACACAGAACAAGCATCGATGTTCATCACACAAATGTTTCTCCTGGGTGGGTCGAACCCACAACCCACAGTCCAGAAAGCAGGCTACCAACTGAGCTATCGCGCCAGTCCAATAATTTATGACCTTCCTGCAGTGGTTCGCGAGCGAGAAATCATAACAAAGAATACTGTACGCTTATTGGTTGAAGACAGCCGTTGATCAACGGGCAACCGCAGAGTGGTTCAATGTTTGGTGTGTGAAGTCACGAGTTTAACAAACGTACAAGAAACAGTACAGGTAGAGTTGTAGTTTCGAGCTATGAACATTTTAACTAACCATCTGAAAATTAAATAATGTTAGTACATTATATAGCCGTCTTAGTTTTCGATTTAATATTTTTAATTTCATAAATGTACTTTCGCAATGATCCACAAAGTGTCTATTTTCAACCGACTTCAGAGAGGAAGTTCTTAATTAGCTTATATTTGTTTTCCAATTTTTCAATGTTTATTGCCCATTGCCTGTATATCCGTCTTTTATGAACCGATATAAAATATTTTGTGTTTGAAAGTAAATACTTTCAGATTGATTCAATATACCTAAGTTTTTCAAAATCGGCTTAGTAGTTTAGTTTTAAACCAAAGTACATGAATATATAAATATATATAATAAAGAAGCATACAAGTATGTCTTCAGTATGAATTTAACTTTTTTACTAAGGACATTTTCTTTTCGACGTTCATTCCTCAAATACCAAACATGCCCTACCTAGATATGTCATCGCTTGACGTCAAGCTGAATAGTGATTTGCCTACGGCTATAGTAAATTCAGTTGTTCAGTAACAGTGTGAAAACGCCTCAGTACAAAGCTCGTAAAGCCCCATCAAACGATAATTTAAAATGCAGTTAAATAATATATTAGGCAATACGTAGTCCAAATGTGTTGGCTATAGTTTTTCATCCATAGTGAGTTACTCGATTCCAGGGCTCAAGATAAAAGAATGGGGTGATTGTGATTCAGTCCACGTTCGAGACGGGAAGGTTTCGGTGTGATTCGATGATTGTTTCCAAACTTTGAAAATGTATCGGTTCTTGAGGGGTCTTTGCATACCTACTATTTCAGAGAAGTAATTTAAATATACATTGAAACGTATATATATAATTATAATTATGTGCTGGAAATAAAGCGATGAATTTTTATTGTGATTAGTACTTATTTAAGCATCTTTTACAACTTCAAAATAAAAATATCTTCTTTATATCTCTTGAATATAATTTCTGAAGTAGGTAATATTTACTTTATCTGTATTTTTCCTTTAGAAGATTAGTAAAGCAATAGTAAAGCGTATCTTTGTAAAAAATAAAATTGTAAGTATTCATAATACTTAGTGAACATAATATCCTTCCGAGATTCTTGTTTCGATCCAACTTAAATCCTATTTTTAAAATAGTCAGCAGTAGGCTTAAATTAACTTAAAACTCACTTTGGTCTATGTTAAAAGTATCTCACTTCCAGTTGTTCGTGGACAAATAACTTAAAGTATTAAAAATAACAGTTTTATAAGAAATCTTAACTGCTACGGGAAATATTGTGGAGTCGGTGGAAGGACTAATGGAATTAAAGTATTGTTGGTTCAGGTGCTCCAGGGTTTGCGCAGTGCTACGGTAAATAACCGATTGCGGCCAAAACTGTGCTGAAGCTTTATAGAATGTGAACATCGTTACTTTAGACGCTAATGGAATTTTTATATGGATTTAAAAATATTAATAAAGTAATGGTTTGATTAACGTTTGCTCAAACATTTTTATATACATATACTTAGAGCTATCAATATGTTAACGGCAAGTACTAAATTATTTACCAAAAAATATATTTAAATATGTATTTTTTAATTTTTGTTAATGGTGTGACGAGCTAGTCATTGACCTGATGTTAAGTGACATGGCTGCCCATAACAGAACAGCGTCACTCGGAACTCCAAAGCTTCGCGTGACACTGCACTGCCCACATCATCTTGAGACATCAGCACAGTCTGGTCTGGTAATAAGATTACTCGGCTGTGAGATCAGATCATAGTCTCAATGCCCAATGATTTCACGAGCTACAGTGCCGCTAAGCACTACTGTGTTCCGGTTTGATGGGCAACAGAATAACTGGCAACAGAATAACTGGCAAAGCGATGGCACCTATCTATGCGAACTTTGCAGAAAAGTCCTACCACCTAGTAAATGATAAGTAAAAATGTCGCAGTATGAACGTAACGCGGTCCATCAGGGGCTATATATATTCTAAAGAATATACTGTTATCTTTTCATCTCGCTAAAATAACTCAACAGTGGCAGCGGCCAAATTAAAATGTTTTTTTGCGCAGACTATGTTTATGTTAATCATCGAGGACACCGGAGATGTAAAGGAAAAGGTAAACGAAAGAAATATTCTGTTATAAATTAGTAGGTAGATTGTTATTAAGAAAACGGTGTTTTTTCACGACGATCCGCTATCTTGACAAAGTCGATCCTGTTAAAGTATTTAGGAAAAAATAATACCTCCGTAAAACGGACGAACTTGTAAAATTGGGTTAAGTCCTTAGAAAAGAAGGCACTCCGTCCGTATGGATAGTTTCTCTGAGGCTGAGATTGATACTTCAGCCTTCTCTTCTAATGAGCTACTTTTAAAAGAAATTATTTATAATTGATCTGACCTATACTATGTATAAGTATCAGTGTATGTTTCAAGATCATACAGCAATGCTAAGTTCTAGTTAGTTTAGATGGTAGCAATATCACAGCAGTTAACTTTAATAACTACAGAAATGTCAACGAAATCTTGTTGCTTTAATAAAGTAATATAGCTCCACAAACGGCACATGTATTAATAAAAATAATAATAAAAAATAATAATAAATATGTGTGGACATTTCACACAGCGCCATCTAGCCCCAAACTAAGCAAAGCTTGTACTATGGGAACCAGATAACTGATACAATACTTAGATACTTTTTTGTTTGTAAACACATACATAGAATACAATATAAACACCCAGACACAGAATTAACATCGATGTTCATCACACAAATGTTTGTCCTGGGTGGGAATCGAACCCACGACCTGCAGTTCAGAAGGCAGGGATACTACCAACTGAGCTATCGGGCCAGTATTGCTACTATATACCAAATGAAATAATCTAAGATGAACTTCACGCCTGTTTCTATCAATTATCTTGTATTGCTACTGCCAATATTATGATTAAATCTACTGTTTCTTTGAAAAAAATGCACTGCAATCCTCATTAACTTCCGAGTGATAGTATCGTTTAATATAAGCACAAGGTGTAAAGTAGCCTATGTGTTATTCCACTATATTAGCTATCTATATTCCACAGATTCCTTTTTACCATATTAGTATAAATTCTCTGAAAATTCTAAAACTAAATTTTAATTCAGATAATTAATTTAGATGTTAATATAAACTATCTGTATTCCAAATTTCATCCAAACCCGTTCAGTAGTATTTGCGTAAAAAGCCCGTGGTATTGCCCTTGTGGTGTTCGATGATTGTCCCACGGGCAAATAGTATCAAGATGAAAAGTATGTTATATGTTAATCCAGGTTATAAACTATTTGTGTTCCAAATTTCATCGAAATCCATTGAGTGGTTTTTGCGTGAAAGAGTAACAAACACACATACATACATCCATACGCACACATTTTCGCATTTATAATATTAGTAATGATATAAGTAGGAAGTAGGATAATTATCCTATTCATATTATATATCAAACAATTTTTTTTTCTTTTTAAACATAATAATAAATTAAGTCTCCTTAGTACCTGCTTTTTATCGTCACTAAATAACACACAGAGACAACGAACAATGACTTGATAATCTGCTCCGCTTAAAATCCATTTTATAGCTTTAAATCAAATTTGCACTTTTGCGTTCACTGCAAACCCGCTGCTGCACATGATAATAATTTTTTAATAGTCCCATTAGCATAAAAGGAAAGTGCTTTATCTCCTCCAGTCTAAATTTTTTCTGTTCCATTACGAGTTGTTAAGTTATGATTTATAGATGATTTAAACTACTTAAGAAGTAAATAAATGTTAAGCGGAATAATAGGTATTTGCTAAAGTTAAACCTTTTTTACCGGTTTACTTATCTATATGACTGTATCGACGGAATGGGTGCTAGGTGTAATATAATATTAAAATAAACGCCACAGACTATTAAGGTTTGCTGTTGGAGGTGAGGGAAAGAGGGTGTTAAGAGGTGGTCGCGGGTGTGAGGGCGCCAGATTGCATTTTCTTGCTACGGCCAGTAATCAATTTTTATGGGTATTTTGTAGACCAACGCTCTGTGTGGTCCTCTCAAGAAGAGGAGAACGGGCTAAGTAAGTCGTTATGCTAACGCAAAGATAGTAAATGCTCTACGGACTCATAAATTACCATATCAAAGGGTGAGAACCCCGTGTTATCTTTTCATATATCTATAAATCAAAATATATTTCCTATGCAAATATTTTTTAGTTTATAGGTGTTTGAGCTGATAGGGTCAAAGTGCTTAATGATGCATAATGCTACATATACTGCTCAGGTCAGCAGTGGTCGTCCATTCGTCCGGGTTCTCTCTGTTCCCTCCACCATCCTACTCTATTCATTTATTTATAATGCGGGTGTTTCCACCCGCATTATCTTGTATATATTTTTTTTGGATGAAGGTACCGATTTTCATGAAACAAACGTACGGGCCTGATTGGAACTCAATATCACAGGAAACAACTTCAAATTTATGCAGTGGTTTAATTTTTGATGACTGCTTAAACAGACCGACAAAATGATTAGAAATCTTAAAACGCTATTTTTTAGATTTTTTTGGTTCAATATATATAAAAAAATCTTTTCTACAGACTTTTTTTATCACAGACTTTTCTTTAGTTACATATAATAATTACATGGTATATATAGAGATATTGTAGATACGCAGATACGTAATAGATTAATGTTTGGTGCCACTTATAGAGGCCAACTGATTAAATCCACTTTTACAAATCTATTACAAAACAAATTCGTTACAACTACAAATAAACGCATTTATTGAATGTGATATGGTGGAAAGGGAACAACGAATGGAAAGAATAACAATTGCGAGTCAGGTCATAGGTGGTAATGAAAACGAAAATTCATTTGATCAAACAATGAAATAACAATTTTCTCTGAATAACGTCACTAAATGAAGTACATGATTATTACTTTTCTCTTTGACAAATCCGTCTGAAGCAGACGGCTTAAATCAAAGTAGGGGTGTATCACAAATTCAAGTGACGAGTTAACGAAAATCACCTGACTAATAACGTTTAAGATTAGAGTCAGGCGTTGGCGGTGGGTGTAGTAATTTAATCTGGCCGAGTGCCGTTGCCTGATTGACTTAACTAAATATAGGTTGAAGGTAAACATGCATGAGGTGAATCAGGTTTAGGTCCAGGCTGTCAAGGTGCGACGTCTTGCCGATTAAAGCTAAATGCCTCTAGGCGTCTGAGATGATTAGGAGATCGTTGGTATTGGGTCCTACGCAGGTATAAACTACATAAAGTAGGTGTATATCGATAAAACGCAAGAACTGACTGAAGAAACAATAATTCCATCAATAATATCTATTCCTAATGTGTAGTAAGTAGGTTAAAGCTACATTTATACACAATACTTCTTTCCATTATTCTTAACACGGAGATTCTCTCGTCTGTAGTTCAAAAGTAGCGAAAACATTCTAGATCTGTGGTTATAGTTATAGAAATTAATTTTAGAACTTGGGTTCCAATTTTCACTAAAATTCGCGTAACTTATATATAATTTACATGACTTGTAAAAAGGTGTAGCGTAATCAAATTAATTGAAAATATATAATCAAAGTGAAACTAATTACTCAGATTACTGGATTCCATTTTAAACGATAGCACATATTTATCCATTTCCGCGTAATAATTAGCTGTGTACATCTATCCAGTGTGTAACATAGTCGACGTTTCATCAACCGGAAAACGACGTATATATATAATACACAAGATAGAACCAAAGCTTACAAGTTATTGAATTTTGTAAACAATAAAATACATTTTTAATATAATACGAAGATGAATGTCGTAGAATGTGTATTATGGTAAACAACTAATCTGACAAAACTTTGTATAAAAGTTCTACAGTTTTATTTTGTCACTATTTTTAATTGGAGGGTATTTAAAGGAAGAAGGAAAGAAGAAAAAAAAGAAGAAGAAGGAAGAATAAAGAAGAAAAGAAGGAAAAAGAAGGAAAGTTCGATGCCACGTCGTAAACCGGCCAATTTTGATAATATTTAAAAAGTACCCAATTGTTCAAGTTCAAAATTGTTCAAGATATAAGGTCAGCTGATCTGATTTTGGGACGTGGTGTTATTTATGATAAATAGCACTATTTATCCTTCACTTTGCATAATATTTGGCAGGAATATTCGGTATGTATGTAAGTAGATACTTAAAGAAAAATATTCAACCAAACTGTTGAAAAAATTTGAGTTACGACGTCTACTATTTGCCGTATTCATAGTTGAATAAACTATTATTTATAGTTCATTCAAATGTTTGCGCTATCGATCAAGTATGGTAAAATAATTGCAGGAGAGCTGTAGAATCTATAGTTGCTGCGATTGGCGCTGGGTACTGGTAATATAAATATTTTACTATCTGTAGTCGGCAGCGAGTAAAGTAATATACAATTGAATGAATTGACAGCCTCTATGGTGTGGTGGTTGAGCAGGTTGGCTCTTACACTCAACACGGAAGCGGCTCGATCCCCGCGGCAGGACAAGTATTTGTGCACAAAAAAAAACGCATATACTTGTTCTGTGTCTGGGTATTGTGGGACCATGGTCCTCGTAGTTCCTGGGTCCCTAGACACAGGAAATCCTAGTTAGGGTCCAGGATCTATGTATGTGATCGTTGGGCGTTATTATTAATATAATTCGTAATAGAGGTGTACAAGAGTGACCAGTAATAAGGTATGCAATTTTTAGAGAGGGAATATAATACGCGACATTACCCAACTGGTGTTCTTGAAATTGTGTGCATTTTTTTTTTTTTTTTTTTTTTATGTAAAGGGATGACGCGACGAGCTAACCGTTCGCCTGATATTAAGCGACACGGCTGCCCATATCAGTTGCAGTGTCACTCGGAACTCTAAAGTATAGAGTTTCGCGTGACACTGCACTGCGCACGTCATCCTGAGACATCTACACAATCTAGTAACAAGATTACTAGACTGTGAGATCAGGTCATAAAGTCTCATTTGCCCAGTAATTTCACTAGCTACAGTGCCCTTCAAACCGGAACACAGTAGTGCTTGCGCACTACTGCTTGGCGGCAGAATAACTGGCAAAGCGGTGGTACCTACCTAGACGAACTTTGCAGAAAAGTCCTACCACCTAGTAAAAAGCATGACCACGGTTTATTAATTTTATGTTGAAATCTCAGTCACCGCGTTGCACCGCGATCGGTGGGCTAATGAGTTGTATTATTTGGTGTAATTAAACAGGGCTGCTGATGTTGAATAGATGAGATGAGATTCCAACGATATCATTGACGTGCCGATGTTCGACCGGTAATGGATGGCGATAGAGTAATGCGATACGATTGACATAATATAATATGTATAATGTATATTATATAATTTTAGACGCATTGCGGTTTCATCCTTATTTTAGTCATTTTTCAGGATGCAAAAACTCAAGTATTTGTTCTTATATATATATATTATATATCACTAGAATCCTAGTTAGGGTAACTATATAATATATGTTGTATATATAAGAAAAAAATATCTGCGTATGTGATCGTTGGTTCCGTTCGATCGTTGACCGGCAGAACAGAATAGTCCCTACCTCTCTCATACCGAGGTGTCGTAAAAGGCGACTAAGGTAAATATGACGATAAACATTTTACACCCGTCAACCGATAGATGGCGGGATAACCATCTCAGACTACGTAACTAATTAAATTAAACTGACCGGTGATGGGCAGCAGTGTCACCGGTGCAAATAGTTGCGTTCTGCGATCGCCAACCCGCATGCCCAGCGTGGCGATTATGGGCAAAACCCTCCTAATGGCAAGTCTCAATATACCACGGCCCCTAGTTCCCGGCCGCCCTGCTATTCCTGACCACGGCGGCGGTCATGGTAACGGCAAGGCAGGGGGTGCTAAGAATCCCCGGGCTACGGTAGGCCGCCAAAACCAACTCACCTTGGCAACGTATAACGGACGCACGTTACGACTCAATGAACACCTTGTGCAGCTAGAGGAAGAGCTGAACAACATAAGATGGCACATTCTGGGGTTATGTGAAGTCCGAAGAGAGGGGGAGGACACCATAACTCTTGAATCGGGCCATCTTATGTATTTCAGAGAAGGAGACCAGCTATCCCAGGGTGGCGTCGGGTTTCTGGTTAATAAAGCTCTTAGTAACAACGTTGTTGAAATCTCCAGTGTGTCGACAAGGGTCGCGTACCTTGTAATCAGATTAACCGAGAGGTACAGCCTCAAGGTTATTCAGGTATACGCACCGACTTCGGCACACTCGGACGATGAGGTAGAGGATATGTACGAGGACATATCAAGAGCCTTGCACAGCACCTCTAAGGCTCACTTCAACGTTGTTATGGGGGACTTTAACGCTAAAGTAGGAGTACAGACTTGCAGCGAATCGACAATAGGACAACACGGCTTTGGTAGTAGAAACCATAGGGGCCAAATGCTCGTCAATTTCCTAGAGAAGGAGGGACTCTTTTTGATGAACTCCTTCTACAGGAAACAGCCGCAAAGGAAGTGGACGTGGCAGAGCCCTGATGGTATGACAAAAAATGAGATCGACTTCATCATAGCGGACAAACGGCGTATATTCAGAGATGTTTCAGTGATCACTAGGTTCAATACCGGAAGTGATCACAGGCTTGTAAGAGGCACTCTGAATATCGACTTCAAGCTGGAACGAGCCCGCTTGATGAAGTCCACGCTCCGACCGAACATACTCCAAGCCGTGGTAGGGTCTGAAACATTCCAGCTAAAACTGGAAAATCGATTCACTGCCTTGGAAACTACAGATGACGTGGATCAGAAACTCGACCAAGTGGTGGATGTCCTAAGGGAAGAAGGTGCGAAGTTTTGTGCAAAGAAGCGTACAGGCAGAAAGTCGAAATTTTCGATGGAGACTCTGCAACTTATGGAGGAGCGACGTGAAAACCCCTCGTCTACTTCGTCACAACACCAACAGGCACTCAACAAGTCTATTAAAAAGCTGGTACGACGTGACCTCCGATCCTCCAATACGCTCGAAATTGAAAGAGCTATAGAGCAGAATCGGGGGTCAAAAGTGTTCGTCCAGCAACTTGGGAGAAGCCATCTGACGAAGCTGACTACATCAACGGGTGAAGTCGTCTCCTCAAAGACAGAGATCCTTTCGGAAGTTGAAAACTTTTATGGCCAGCTCTACGCATCACATGCTTGCCGACCTGATCCCAATACAGAGGACTGCAGAGCCACCCTAACACGCCACTTTACCGAAGAGCTGCCTGAAGTCAGCCAGGACGAGATCGTGATGGCCCTTAAGCAGCTTAAGAACGGAAAAGCCTCAGGTGAGGATGGAGTTACGACTGAGCTCTTAAGAGCTGGAGGTACTCCAGTACTTAGAGAGCTTCAGGGGCTTTTTAATTCTGTCCTCTTTACTGGGAGAACTCCGAAGGCATGGAACAGAAGCGTGGTCATTTTGTTCTTCAAAAAGGGTGACAAAACCCTTCTGAAGATATATCGACCAATTTCGCTTCTGAGCCATGTCTATAAGCTGTTCTCAAGGGTGATCACGAATCGTCTAGCGCGAAGGCTCGACGAGTTTCAACCTCCGGAACAGGCCGGGTTTCGTAGCGGATACAGTACCATAGACCACATCCACACAGTGCGGCAGATTGTACAGAAGACCGAGGAGTACAATCGACCCCTGTGCTTAGCTTTTGTGGACTATGAGAAGGCCTTTGACTCTATCGAAACCTGGTCTGTTCTGGACTCCTTACAGCGATGCCAAGTTGACTGGCGATACATCGAAGTGATGAGATGCCTATATGATGCCGCAACGATGACCGTCCAATTGCAAAACCAGCCGTCTAAACATATCCACTTGCGTCGCGGAGTGAGGCAAGGGGATGTGATATCCCCGAAATTGTTCACAAACGCTTTGGAGGATATGTTTAAGACGCTGGACTGGAAGGGTTGTGGCATCAATATAAATGGCGAGTACATCTCTCACTTGCGATTTGCAGACGACATCGTCATAATGGCTGAATCGCTGGAGGATCTGCAACGGATGCTGGACGGCCTAGCTGATTCTTCTTTACGCATCGGTCTACGGATGAACTTGGATAAAACCAAGGTCATGTTCAACGAGCACGTTGTTCCGGGACCGATTGCTATAAATGGAGTAGCTCTTGAGATTGTTAAAAAGTACGTTTACCTAGGGCAGACGCTCCAACTAGGGAAAAACAATTTCGAGAGTGAAGCCAGCAGAAGAATACAGCTAGGCTGGGCAGCATTTGGGAAACTTCGTCATGTCTTTTCATCGTCCATACCGCAATGTCTCAAGACGAAAGTCTTCAACCAGTGCGTCCTACCAGTCATGACCTACGGAGCCGAAACGTGGACACTCACGGTAGGACTGGTCCACAAATTTAAGGTCGCTCAGCGAGCTATGGAGCGAGCTATGCTCGGTGTTTCTCTGCGGGATCGGATCCGAAACGAAGTCATTCGCCAGAGAACTAAAGTTATCGACATAGCTCAGCGAATTAGCAAGCTGAAGTGGCAGTGGGCTGGTCATATCTGCCGAAGAACCGATAACCGTTGGGGTAGACGTGTTCTAGAGTGGAGACCGCGAACCGGCAGACGTAGTGTAGGACGCCCTGCGGCAAGATGGAGCGATGATATACGCAAGGTAGCTGGCAGTAACTGGAAGAGTAGAGCCGAAGACCGGGCTCAGTGGCGTGCTTTGGGAGAGGCCTATGTCCAGCAGTGGACTATTGTAGGCTGATGATGATGATGATCGTTGGGCATTATTATTATCATTATATGAAACCTATTTCCTTTTGCCATTTTCAGATGAGGATGCAAAAATTCACGTACTTTTTCCTATATTTTATGTGGTTGAACAGGTCGGCTCATAACCCGGAGGTAGTGGGTTCGATTCCCGCGGCAACCGCGGCAACGGTCTTTATATTCTATTATATAATTTTAAACCTATTTTCTTTTGCCATTTTCTATCATACTTTATACAAAATTTTTAAGATTTAAAAAAGGAAAATTTCTACAGAATTTATAATAAGCAGTGTAACTTGTACTACATAATAAATACTACTCACATTTCGGCAACTCCAAATATCAAAATCGTTCATGTGGATATGTTATTCATATAATTTGTACGTGTACATTTAGCGCATGCCTCAGGCTTACCAATCTCAACTCGTAAATTGAAAAATCGATTGGTTGATTACATTTAATATTTCCTATCGAGGCACGTTGGGCGGTACGTTGATTATAGACCACTGAGGGGGCTCGATGAGCCTCTAGGTATGTTGTGTATGTATAGTGTGACAAGATTTTGGAGATGGCAAAACACATGTTTGTTTTTTAAGGCGATAACCCCTTACAGATATATGACAATTCTTGTGTTTGAAATGAATGTTACAGTAACCAGTAGCACTTTTTATCTCCTGTTTACTCTTAAACCAAAACACTAAACGCAATCATTAATTTTGTACCCAACTTTCTCAGTGAAAAAATGTTCGAGTCAATGTTGCCAATAAAAAGACTGACCAACAATAAAATATACACGTGATAATTTTATAGTTCTAATATTAAACACCGAATTGGTACATTCCACCGAAAAGCCTCGACAACCAACATAAATATAAAAAGGCTAAACTAACATTGCCACGAAGCAGTTCCAGGTCATTGGAACAAAGGGCAGGATTAGAAAAAAATATTAGAGATATATACGTAAAGCGGTGTATATAATAACTGATTCTATACATGTACAAGAAGAGGCTAACATGTCTGCTAAACCTTGTACCTATAACTCATGGTGGGTATATAGAGCACCCTCACTCACGAGTTCGCTGTATTCACCGTCCAGTGTACTCCGATAGGATAAGTATGTTTTATTTATTTATTTTATTTTATTTGGACAACCAACAGCTATCTTTTTAAATAATATGAGAACAGAAATATATTGATATTATGTTGTTGCATCTAGCCACTGTAGCCAATTTCGGTAATAGTATAATAGTTTTACTAGGTGGTAGAACTTTACTGCAAAGTTCGTCTAGGTAGGTACCACCGCTTTGCCAGCTATTCTGCCGCCAAACAGTAGTGCGCAAGCACTGCTGTATTCCGGTTTGAAGGGCACTGTAGCTAGTGAAATTACTAGGCAAATGAGACTTTATGATCTGATCTCACAGTTTTGTAATCTTATTACTAGATTGTGCTGATGCCTCTGGATGACGTGCGCAGTGCAGTGTCACGCGAACCTCTATACTTTAGAGTTCTGAGTGACACTGCAGCTGATATGGGCAGCCGTGTCGCTTAACATCAGGCGAACGGCTAGCTTTTCACGTCATTCATTAACATAAAAAAAAATGGGGCCACGAAAACTAGACCAGGGGCTTTACCGCGTAAGTCTGGTGGAGGTGGTAATCGTGTTCTCTCTTGCTCTCACTCGTGGACTTGTTAACTGGCGCGTGCAGGATGGCAGGCGAAGCCGATTCCCAGAACAGTTACGCGGTAGGGGTGCAGATTGACTAGATTTTTTATATTCTTTATATTCGACATATAACTGACTTTTCCACATCCTAAATAAAAGTAATCCAATAATCACGCAATTTATTGAAATTTTCAAAAGGTTTTGATTTTTTAAGATACTTAGTACTTTTTCAAAATTCCAAAGATGCAGTTCTGTTTTCCTTAAACAGAGACTTGTTTCCGAAGAACCAAATCCTCTAACTGCTAAGGTATAATGAAAAATGTATTGTTAAAAACCTGTTACCTTAAAATAATTACTATGACCTGCCATGGAATAAAATAGGAATGAAAACTTGATTGCAAATAAATAATTACATATCAACATGTATCTGCGCTAATTACTCATACGTACACTTATACATACAGCTATTTCTCGGCTAACTCTAAAACCACTGTGTTCTAACAATGAGCTTAAATAAATAATGTTCTCCGTAAATTAGAAGGTGTGGCGACCCAACATCGAGCTGAGGGCTAATCATCTGTCTCATTCAGGTGGGTGTTTAATTTCGGGGTTCGGATCGATACACACAAACAGTAAAAAGTTGTATGTAGCGTACCATACGTGTGTTGATCTTGATCTCGTTATTTCGAAGAAAAGTTTGATGAATATATAAATAATATCTACATTTAAAAAACGAGTGTGCTTTTGACCACACGTCTGAAGTTAAACTTCTTTAGCTCCATCTATCAGCTAGTATAACTTTGCTTTAGCTTTGTTTAATGCTTGTTATTATTGCTCGAAGGTTTAATGTTAAAGTCGCCATCTTGACATTAGTAAATTGACATTTTACCGGACATACTAACATAACAATACAAACCTTAAATTACTTTTAACTTTATTATGTTGACAATGGAGATCTACATGAACCAACAACTTTCAACTTCCGTACGCTTTGTTATGCATTCGCCAGCTTACTCCCCAAGTCAAGCGTAAAGAAGTTTTACTTCAATAAATGTCGTCGTGTTTAAATTCATTTAGTATTATTTCGACACGACCAGACACCAATACTTTCCTATACGAGAAGAATGAAACAAATCTAGCTTCACGTATAATGCTAAAGGTTGACAACAGACTGGCGTGCTAGCAGCAGCTAGCTATGTGAATGACAGGTCACCGTGGGCTATGTTTATGTTTGTTTATATATGTTTCAACCATACGCACATTTTTTTTGAGGGGGGAAATGCCCTCGCACCACGTGGGTGGTGGCAGGAGGTATGTGGGACTCGAACCCACTAGAACCCCCTCGTGAGCCCTCGTTCGCCGTACCGGGGCGAGAAGGGGCCGCGACTGCAGTCCAGGCAACTCGCCCCCGGCGGCAGGCCCTTTCGGGTTCCGACTCTCCACCAGTGGCCCCACTACGAACCATACGCCCAAGTTTCAACCTAATCTAACAAAAAAAAAAAAGAAATACTAACCACCAGTTCGCCATACATAAACTATACAGTCGACAAACGTTCACAAAGTCACTCTACATAAAGTTAGCCTTTCAGACAATGAGCACTAAAGCTCAACACCTATTAAATAACCAGCGCAAATTCTGTTCAGAAAAGCAAACAGGGAATTATCATATCTCTGGCGTGAATAGTTAAATTGTTAATTCAGTGAATTACGCGACGAATCTATCTTACAGGCTAACCTATCCTATTATAGAGCTATAAGTACATGCACACTTATTCTGCTAGTAGTATGCATAGTATGCATAGTTTGCCTTCTCTCTATTATCGACTCCTTTTTTTTTGTTGTGCAAGTTTAGTGGTCTGATAATGCTTTATACGTATCAATACCATTATTTTATTTAATATAGATGAGTAGGTATACCTATTGCCAAATGTTGTGTCTCTATATCTAGTAATGTGCTTCTATTTGTGTGAAAGTCGTAGGTTAGACTTTAGCGAGAGCTTTTAGAACTTAAACAAATCATTCCAAGTTCCACGCCATCTAATCAAAATGTAACCCATGCGGCACGGTCGCGCTGCTTTCCGCCACTTTGCCTCGCCTGAAGCTAGAATGTTGAGCAAACATTAGCGCGTGCTGCTGTTGTATTTTCATTAAGAGAGCGCAAACATAGTGAATTAGTGAACCATGGCCACCAGTATTACGTCCTGCCATTTGCCTCTATTTTGATCTATTTTTTCCACTTTGACTAGTTTATGCCAATGCTCGGTTTTTTCTACCTAATATTTTTGCAATTACCTTATTGTTCAGCTGTAATTGAGAGATTTTTTATCATCTACTCTAGTTGCATATGTGTATATATATCACCAAAAGTGCCGATGGAGCATGACCGCTGCCCATTACAGATATTGACAGCGTACATCATGTCAAACTGCCATTATAGTCATTATTTACAGGCGCACCCGCGATGTTCGACCACTCGATCTGATAAGAGCGATTTTCCATTAAACGTAAAGGGAACTGGAAATGTAAAAGTGATTGAACCCACAACATCAGCTCGGCAATTACGGGTGCTGCCACCGCCTGCCCTGTTGCAAACACGACCAATAACGATTTCACTCGACCAGTGATTTAACTACTCATTTTGCACTTATCGCTTTTTCATTTAACTTTTCGCTACAGCGTTGATTTTTAACTCTTTTCAACACTTTGATACTGGCTGTCATATTACTTCAGTGTAATTCAATTTTAGTGAAGATAAAAAAGGATCAGTGACAAATGGGGTTATGTCATAGTTAGTGACAGAAAAGAACAAATAAAAAAATCCAAAAGTATCGCTAAATTGTGAAGTGAAATAAATAAAATAAATATGGATGACTTGATCAAGAATATAAAAAAGAAGCTCTCGGCCGATAACTTGGTTGAAATGATGAAAGATGGTGAGAACTCAGTAAAACAATTTTTTATCAATTGTTCTACCCGATACTTACCTACACTTATATTTTATTATATGTTTATTATAATTGCACAAAGCTTTATGAAGTTATATTTTTATGTTAATGAACTACGCGACGAGCTAGTCGAAAATGTAAAGTGACACGGCCGCCCATAACAGTCCCGTGATCATCCCCCTGATCAGTACGATGTTGTCTTAGATAGAGCATGCTTACTCTTGAGATGCCCACCCACACTCTTGACTTGATACCCAGGTTATACCTGGGAGAAAATACTGATGCTCGAAGAGCGTTGCATTCCTTGCTTCACGGTAATTGAGAAATGTATATATACATGGCATTTGTTTCAGCTAAAGTCATCGACGACAACCGCATTAAGGAGGAAGACGTTCGTCGAACTTTGGAAAAAATTGATCCTAACAACTTGATAGATGTAGACGAATTAGCAGCTAAACTGAACGAAATTACTGAAGAAGCTGCCAAAAAAGAAATACCGCATAGCAAGCCTCCTGAGAAGTCAATGGCTAGCGTGTTCACCGTGCTGAGTAAAGCTAGTGAAGAGAAGAACAGTAAAGAAGGCGAGGACGATTACTCGCATATTATTCAAGACAACGTCACTGGTTTTCTGGATTAAGTGTCAACACAACCTAATATCTTTTCAAACGAATATTAAACAGCTAACAAACAATAGCAATTTATAATTGTTTCAATTTTTAAATTATTGATTCTGTTTTCTCTATGTAGGAGTCGGCTATTACAAATGTGGCTAAACCGTTTTGAAACCCCAGAAGATTCCCAAGGATCAGTGCAAGTGGTAAATAATACTTACGTTCCCATGTGGTCCCTCGCCTAGGAAAGTGATGGGTTTCATGCGCCCCCGCGGGAAGTCTAGCAGGGGCGCCACTCCGTTTGGGGGCTCGGCCTCTGGTAGCTTGATGGATGTGAACAGCCCTGGTGCAGGTCTCTCACGGCGAACGGGCCGCTCTTCCGGGTAGGTCTGAAAGAGAATATTTTTGTGAGTGCTTCTTTACAGATCTTTTATGTTGAAAATTTGAGTTTTAGTGTTGTCATACCATTCTTTTCATCCACATCACCACCACACAATACAAAGCTTGCTTCATTTCAAGCTATTCAGTGCCATTCTATGTTTATTAACTACAATAACCTTTAATTATTTTTAAACAATTTATAATTTTTATTACGGTTTAAAGGTTTCTTGCTGATGTATAGTTTGTTAAGGTCAACGTTATAATTAGAAATGAGTGCAGTTTTGTATACAAAACTATAGACGGACACGATTTATAGACGTTTCGATACTAGGTACAGCCCGTGTAGATACACGTGTTCATAAAAGGGAGACAGGGGCTTATATTATTAATGGTATTTCTAAAGGTATGCTCGGATTTTACTCATTAGGGGTATTACGCGACCGTTTGCGAAATGATAAATGAATACACAACGGTATAATGAGCGTGGAGACTTGCCAATGGTGTTTTGTGAATACTTTGTCATGGCTTTATGGTTCCCCCGATCATCGTGCAGGTATTCGATTTTGGCCTAATGTCACTGTATGATAATAATGCTGTTTATAGTACCATCCATGACCGGGGTCTATTAACCATATATCTCGTAGCAGATGTTACGAGTATATCCAGGATTGGAGAAAGTGCTACTATACTAGATGGTAGGACTTTGTTGCAAAGTTCGTCTAGGTAGGTACCACCGCTGTGCCCTACTGTGTTCCGGTTTGAAGGGCACTGTAGCTAGTGAAATTACTGGGCAATTGAGACTTTATGATCTGATCTCACAGTTGAGTGATCTTATTACTAGATTGTGCTGATGTCTCAGAATGATGTGCGCAGTGCAGTGTCGCGCGAAACTCTGTGTTTTAGTTCCAAGTGACACTGTTCTGTTATGGGTGGCCGTGGCGCTTAACACCAGGTGATCGACTAGCTCGTCACATCATTCACTAACATAAAAAAAAGTAAAGTGCGTACATCACGCTTGAGTTGGCTCTACATTTATTAAATAAATAATAGATAGCCCATAAATATGTTTGGAGTGAGTTCCGACTTTGGCTGCTTTAAACTAATTTCTACACAGATTTATTTTGAACGGGCTCTTATTGGTCTTTACGGTCCTTTACAGCGTCACGGAGCGGCATTTACACTCTGAACGTGTAACAGTGTTAGGATTTCACTTGTGGCTGTACCCCAACATAATACCAAATTGACAATAAAAGTAAATAGCGCATGTTTTGCCACATGATATAATAATAATAATAATAACACCCAACGATCACATACATAGATTCTGGACCCTAACTAGAATTCCCTGTGTCTAGACCATGGTCCCACAACACCCAGCCTCAGAACAAGTATTTGCGCTTATATTGGAATTCAAGTAACTTTTAAGATTATGATAATGATCGATGACTGATATGCTCAAACTACATGTAAAATGATATATAAATTGCATTTGTTATTAACTCCAATATTAATGTGAAAGTAATCCATCTTCCCGCAGGTGCTGTATAAACCAGCTAAAGGTATATCCAGGGAATGGCAGCATTCTCCTTGGTCTGCATTATGATCTATTGCGATCTACAAGACGCCTACCAAGCGTGGTGATTATGGCAAACACTAACTCTAACAGGGGAGGCCTATGTTCAGCAAAGGACGTATAAACGCTATGTAAGATCGCTACATAAGTAGTCAATGTAATTTTTATTGGGCTTTTACGTCAAACCCGCTTAACTTATATTAAGAATTTTGAATAGGATGGAAGGATAGTCAAATCAGTCACTCAATCAGACAGAAAAAAGTCGGTGCGAATTTTGTGAATGGTATATCTATGGACGTTTATATATTCGACTGGCCCCAGTGGTTCTGTTCGCTTGTTTCACGATGGGACTGCTTAGATTTTTTCTCTCAATAGTAACGTTCGACTGTCTTTTTTATACATAATACGAGAAAACAAAAAAATAATGATCATCAAATCTTGCGTGCTAATATTGAGTACACAACACATGCGGTATGTTACAAAGACGGTAATTACTGCAGTCCACGCGTATCAGTACACTTGCACGTGCAACATAATTCATTCTCCGTATAAATTATACCACCACCGCCTTAGGGGGAATGCCAATTTAGCCGAACCTGGCTTATAATGGCGTGCAATACGCAATATTGTTGGTACCATTAGAGGCATTTACGTCAATTATGAGAAGCTGATTATTTATTTGTTATTGAATAGACATAACTTGGTCGGTACAGATGATGGCATTGATTTAGCTTGAGCGTATTGTTCTTATGTTATTGGCTGGGTCGGGACGGGACAAATCAATCAATGTACAGTGATTTGATTGCCTATGCTACTTAGGAGTATTATCCTTATTATATAGAGTGTAGTGAACTTTGTTCGCTTTTGACACGCTCTTAGTTGTACTGTAACACCGTTTTACAGGTAATTAATAATAATATGTGTGGACATCTCACACAACGCCATCTAGCCCCAAACTAAGCAAAGCTTGTACTATGGGAACCAGATAACTGATAAAATCCTTAGATACTTTTTGTTTGTAAATACATACATAGAATACAATATAACACCCAGACACAGAACAAACATCGATGTTCATCACACAAATGTTTGTCCTGGATGGGAATCGAACCCACAACCCGCAGTTCAGAAGGCAGGGTCACTACCAACTGAGCTATCGGATCGCCAATTGATCAAATATTTCATGTATTTTATTTGTAATTAATTTCAAACGACTTAAGAAAAAGGGAAGGTCCTTTATTATGTTGTATTTTTTTAATTTTGTTAGTAGCCAGGTATTTCTTAACTGATTGAGGTTTTTTTTAAATTATACTCTCAGATTGGTTCAATAGAAATTAACTTTGGTTAAATAACCAAAAGGTTAGTATTTTGGTTTTTAAAGATGTACTTAATTAAACACGTAGCATTAGAAGCACCCCGCAGTTTTACCATTTTTCCGCGGAAGTTTTTTCACGAACAAAAAGTGTCTGCTTTAGTGTAAGCAAACATACACTTTAGCAGACATGCAGACGGACGTACGGATTGCAAGATTTATGATGTTTCTGTATATTTAGAACGAGTGCAAACACTAAGTTCAAGAATCATTAACAAAAGCTCATCAGTTTTACGCCAATTGACTAATAGAGAGGCTATCAATTTTAAATGTTCCCTTTACATAGCAATTTGTAACGTAAATGATGGACATTCAGCACAGTTAATCAGCGAAGAGCAGCTGTCTTTTTCGAAGCATCTGACTATTACCTAAACTTAAGATATAATATTATTAAAAGTAAATTTTAGGAGGAGTCTTCAAATAAAAAAAAGACGCTTCTATCATTATCTTTACTTTTTTTGCGTATGTTATACGATATCTGCGCCAATTCTGAACCGCCATTTGTATAATTGCTACGATTATTCAGGTAAATAATCAAAGTATAAATGTTTATTTTTTATCTATAGGGTGTATTAATCTTTGTAATACATTTGGTGAGGATCTCACGATGTAGTACAAATTAATTCAAAAAATAATAATAACACCTAAAGATCATATCCATGATCCTGGACCCTAACTAAGATTTCATGTGTCTAGGTACCCAAGAACTACGAGGACCATAGTATTACAACACCCAGACTCAGAACAAGTGTTTGCCCTTTTTTTTCTGTGCACAATTACTTGTTCTGCTGCGGGAATTGAACCCACGCCTCCGGGGTATGAGCCGACTTGCTCAATCTGCACACCACAGGAGCTGTCCAAATGCATCGTGATATTGGTCCCTATTTGGAAATAGCTAAAGAATGCCTATGTAGCTTAACTACAGTGGATAACACAGACCTTACAAACAAATTTCTAATATATCTATACACCATATATATATATATTACTAATATATATATATGGTGTTTTTCTGGTGATCACATTATAGTACTTGCCACTGTTTCATATATTACCATGGTCTGGATCATAGTAGTATCATGATCTGGAAGATACCTGACGGAAATCTTCAACGACAGACAGCTCATGTATGACAATCAATTGGAGTGTCTTATGAAGATAAAAGGTAATTAGCGGTTGTGATGCATGCCAGTTGATCAATCCATAGATTTTGGAGACACCAAGTATACGGAAATCCTTAATGGTAAACAGCTTTTTTAAAAGTTGTTGCACTAGATAGTAGTAAATAGACGTTACGTTTTGTCAGTCAGATCATGTGCGAAAAACTCTCATGAAAATTTTTCGAATAAAACTAAGGTAACTGAAGCCGATCCGATCAAATTTTTAAATTATATTATTTACTATTCGACAATGTTATTTCTAAAAAAACCATTTCACTACCGGACTACTAGACGCTCGGCTAAGCGCCATCCTTTCGTGGTCGAAATACCACCCATTCGTACCAAGCGATTTGACTCAACTTTCTTAATGAGAACGGCTAAGGAATGGAATGCCTTGCCAGCGTCTGTGTTTCCGGCGAAATATGACCCGGGCGTGTTCAAGAGAAGAGTGAATAGGTATTTACTTGGCTAGCATGCTACACCTTCGATCGCATCGTCACTTCCCATCAGGTGAGAGCGCGGTCAAATACTAGACAAGTTTGAAGCAAAAAAAAAAAAGGTTCACGATTTCCTCCAATAATTTTCATACATAAGTTCTTCCAAGCTATTGCACATACAGTTGATTCACTGATAGTACAAGCGATATTCAACGCGATCCATTATTTAATTCGGCTCCGTGACGTGCCTACACGCGGGGAGTAAGGGTGCCAAGACATGTGACATATTTTCGCGCTCTGGGGGTACTTACACGCTAGTGCGCGGCACACGCTCCCCCGTATTACGTGTAATGGAGTACCGCAAAAATGTTGCACCAAAATATGCGGAAATAACTGTAGTAACTTGCACGTCGTCTGATAAAAATCGATGCTTGGTAAATTGAAAAATTTATGATATTTGTTTTTTAATATGAATATTTATACAACGTCTCCAACGGTGGGATTAGTGCATTTCAACGATATAATGATTAAAATAGTTTCCTGCCACATCTTGACTCCAATGTGATAACTATGACAATTATATATTGATTGATAAATTAAAATTTAGCCTAGACTTTATCGCCCTTACTAATAAACATTGTGTAAAAGCAATAGTTATTAGTGTTTTGTTTCTTTTTGTTAAATTTGAAATAAGCATAAACAAATCAAAAGAATACTGAGTAGCTATCCCGTGGCTATGCAGTCATTATGTAATTACAAAGTTTCGTTTAAAATCCCCATTATTTGAGTTAGTATAACGTTAAAAGACTCAAAGTACGCATTCATTTCGCTAACCTGGCCAACAATGATTACCAAAGTATTTCATTTCGAGACCAATCCCGCTGGTCTTCATCGTTTGCCGAGAAAAGTAAACTTAATAACATTCCAAAAAAGTATACATTTCGTTTATTAAACACAAAGTCTGCGACATCAATTCCATTTAAATGTGTGTGGGCGCGCGCACAGCTCCCGTAAAGTTTTTAAAATATGTAAGGGGAGGCATAGAGTTTGCAACTTGCAAGTAAACGACTTGCTTAAACCGAGACGTACATTACACAGACAAGAAGTGTATGGAACCGAGCATCATAATAAGCGCCTGCGAGGAAGCGAGAAAACCTGATATGAAATAGTTCATAATAATAAGTCTGCCTGTACTCTCTGCTGAATATTTTATGCCGCGGCAACTGAATGAGATGGCTGTAAGTTATTGCCGTCCTGCTTTCCTGTATATGCGGTATTGCCATGCGCTACAGAATATTTCCTCATTTCAGTAAGGTATTCGGTATATTTATAATTTTATTGCTTATTAAATACAGCTATACCGTTTTATAGCATTTAAAAATTAAAGGATTTTGTTTTAGTTATTTAGTTAATCTTTTGGAGAACTCGTACATGTAATGGTGTTTTATTAGTCACCAGCGGCCATGCTTTGCTTATTTGTACGTTAATACTACACCAATTTCATTACGAAAATGAGATAAAGCTTGTCCAAATCACTGGCATGTCTATCTCTATTTACGTATCCCTCGTTGTGGAAAATAATGGAATTTTATTCCACTTATCTCTGCAGTTGCTAGAGAACATGATAGCTGGTGATGATTCCTCTATAAAAAATGGAGCATGGTCTATGAACAAGCAACGTAGCTTCCGTTACTTTTTCCATTTAATTTTGAATCATATTAAAAAATTGTATCGTCCTTATATAATAAAAAGACTTTAAATTTTGACTGTATTGAATATGTACCCTTACCTAATGTTTAATGCATATTAAAGAATTTAGTCTTACTATAGTAAAAAATAGTAAATTTAATGTCTTTATTTTAGGCAATAAAACCTTAGGTTAGATTAGGAAAAGTTTTAGGTTACCTATGTATGTTAGTATATAATGACCCAATACACTTTATTTAAACACTGCAAAGTACAGCCTTACCGACTCGACGCACCAGGCTCCAGTACCTTGTCATTAAACATTAAGCACCGCCGGGTCTCAGGTGCTCTTGAAGAAAATGCATTAATTAAGATCGCAGAGAAAAACCTGAAACGCGCCGTGTAGTGCGGTACTAATTTAGCTTAGTTACCTATCTCAAATGTAGCGTAAGTGGCCCTATTTACACTTCACATGCCTTTAATATATTGCATCTGATCTCTTTCTTTCCGACAAATAATTCTGAATGTGAAACTGCTGTATTTTACTTAGGTGCGATTTTTCAATGGCTGGATAATGTTAGTTAACTAACAAATCCGCACCCTAAAAAGTTAATGATGCCACGTCAAATTGTAAGTCGATGTAATGCATGAGGCCCGTATTAAAAACATCGAGCGTGCTTTAGGCCGAACGACTGAAATAAAACTTCTTAAGTTTAGCTCCATCTATCGGCCGGTATAACTTTGTTTTTGCTTTGCTTAATGTTAATGTCGCCATTTCGACAATTGTAAATTGTCATTTTACCGGACATACCGAAATAATAATACAAATTTTAACTTTGTTATGTTAACCAAAAAGATCTACGTGAACCAACTTCAACTTTCGTTCGCTTCGCATTCACCAGCTTAATCGCCAAGTCATGCGTGCGTAAAGAAGTTTTATTTCAAAAATTCACGCACAAAATTAAAAGATTTTGGTAACAAAAGGGGCAACCCTAAGAGTAATCCTTGAGTGGGCAGCGAGCATACGTCGTTTGGGCAAACTCCTGGTGTCATTATAAAATACGGGCGCACCGTGTGGATTCACTTTGAGAAATGGAGGGTGGGTGTCGAGACACCTGCGCCCGTGCTGATACTGGAGTAGCGAGATGTTTCTCCACCGACTGTTTTTAGCTATTTCGTTTTTTTTGTCGCTACTTTGCGAAGTTACTTTAGTTAACTGCATTATATATAGACACTATACAGTGAAACCTTTTAACACAATATCAATCGTCGGGAGGAAGTTATGTTCCATCACATATCAGAATTAAAACAGATTTATTATTTTTTGCTTTATATATGAAACTGTACTTATTCGGCAAATTAAGATGTTATAATAAGATTGCGTATTACTAAGAAATTGTCAAATTTAGAATGTGGAAAAAATGTTAAAAATTACGCTACACTTAAGGCACATATATATATAATTATATATATATATATATAACATCTAAAGCGGGACAAAATTAAGAAAGCTATACATATACTATGAACACATATATAATGTGAAGTACATAGTTGACAGCCTCTGTGGGGTGGTGGTGGAGCAGGTCGGCTCATAACCCGGAGGCGGCGGGTTCGATTCCTGCGGTTGGACAAGTACAATGCACAAAAAAGCGCAAATACTTGTTCTGAGTCTGGGTGTTGTGGGACCATGGTCCTCGTAGTTCCTGGATACCTAGCCATAGGGAATCTTAGTTAGGATCCAGGATCTATGTATGTGATCGTTGGGGGTTATTATTATTATTATTATTTTCTGTAATGTTAATTCGCTTAAGATGATAGAGTAACAATGATACACTATTGGATATTATTTATTTATTATATTTATATTTTATTTATATTTATCCAGCACTCCTAATATATATTGACAGTGAACAATGTGTTCTAATTAAATTATATCTCATACCACAAATGCCCCGGGCTTTCACGAACTTTGCTTGTTGCTAGTTATACTGCCTCGTTGGACTTCTTCAATTTATTCCATGTTTTCACGCTTCAAGTCTGTAATCTAATTGAAACTATCTCCGAGACGACAGTGAACCTTATATTTATGGAATATACAATATTACATTATGAAACAAGAGTCGTATACGATAAACTAGTTATACGCATGTATGTATAACTTAATTAATTAGTTGTATGGGTAATAGGTATATACGTGACGTTGTGAGTGTTGAAAAATTAAAACTAAGTATTAAGTTCCTGATTATAATTTGTTATTATTTATTATAGTCCATAATTACGCTTAGCATAATAATATTAAGTAGCTGTCACATTATCATTCCGACCCATTTAGACTCGTGACTTTTTGACTAACGTCAATCTGAGTGGTCTTTTTATTCCACTCAGATCAGATTTCAGTCTGGACCCATTTAATCCATGATTCTTGTCTCCGCAGTCACTTTATTATTCTTACCTGAATGATTGTAATAAATTAATTACTAACATAGACCCTCAGTAGAGCAGTAGATGTATTTTTCTATAAATTTATATTATTTTGTAATATATCTTGTAACAGACGAAGGTAGCCGAAATTAGAAGGAAAAGAAGTTAAGCGCGCTGACTACCAAACTTCACTGATAGGAGAGACACTTGACAAAAGTTTGTATTGCTTTCGCATTAAAAGAAGTAATAAAGGGATAAGTCGGAAGAGATTGATCGTAAGAGTTTGGAAGTTAGGTATATTGTTCACATTTTGATGCTGTGTGATCATTTTATGTTCAGAAAACTGATATACTGCAGGTATAATTAGATTGGTGTTTTTCTTTAAATTTATCCTTTTTTATGTCAGACAGGTGCGACCGAATAGTGAAAAAAAAAGGTGCTATCGAAGAAAACAATGAACTTGGCATGGCAATCCCCCCCCCGTTAATATGATATATATAATATATATATACATATATATATAAACACAGCATCAAAATGTGAACGTGATATGTGAATGTGAATATGATATATATAATATAATAATGATAAGCGTCCAAAGTAGCGTTTTATGGTTATGTTCAGTTCGGTATAAAATATACGTGGCTTTCCGCTAAAAAGGGTGGCGCTATACATGGAAAGTTTTAGAAATACACTATTTTAGAATCTAGACGTATTTTCGAGTAAGGAGTTATTGTACATACTATCCGCAATGAAAATACCGATAGATTAGCGATTTAATGTCATCGGTGCATCTCAGAACAGAAATCTGTAATAAAGCTGGGCCGGCCGGCCGGAAAGAATAACTAAAAAATATTAATATATATTCTATATTCAACAAAACATTTACTTATAAATATTGTGCAGCAGAAAAATAGTTACTTTGTTTCTCTCTATCAAAGAAATACCTGCTAATATTGCCTGCTGATAAATTCCACTGTTATGCATTGCTTATTAGTAATGGGGCAAGTCATTAAGTTTTATTAAAATAGCTACGGTAGTTATCGATATTGACTAAAAAATGTGATCACCGTGTAATGAAGAGAATGAAATGGAACGGCGGATGATAATTGTTCTAGCGAGGTAGCGAGCGTCCAGGCAAGGGGTGGATTATTCTGAGAAACGATGTGTAACTGTTCTTTTTAATTCGGGAATGAAAGAAGGCTACCATTTTGCAAAGACCAAATAAATAGGTCTTTACCTAAAACATTGCAGAAAACTGAACAGAATGATGGAGTAGCTTACACTTCTGCTCTTTCCCTCTCCTCTTTGCCTCTTTTGTCAACCGCTCGTCTCCGCTGCACGACAACGAGCGACCTCATACTCTCAGGAATTTCTCTGTAATACGCCGTACTCACCAGATCTTATGCCTACGGACTTCTACTTTTGCTAGAATTTCGGTAATTCTTGGAAGGAAAAAAGTTCAATACCCGAGAGGCAGTACAAAATGCATTTGGATATTTTTTTATCTCCCATCCAGTTGATTTCTTCAAGAAGGGTATCAGTAAACTGCCACTACGTTAGATGAAATGCATCGATTGCATGGGTTTAAAAGAAATAAAATCTATAGAAAAATAATTACGGTAAGTTATTTCATTAAAACGGAAATTTCATAAGTAAAACCTAACCTAAATAATAATGAGAAAATTTATAAAGCGGGAGTAACTTCTCTTATCTTTTCTGTCTAATGTTAAACAAAACTGTATAGTTTAATTTAAAATATATCTTATCTAAGTCACAATTTGTGAGAATAGCACCCTAAATAATTTTAATTACATATAGACGAAAGTGGAATCTTGGCTGATGTGGAACAGTGGATATAAATTATCTGGAGATCCAAATCTATAGAGTGATCAACATAATATCGTTTTGGTATCGTTTAATATCGTATCCTCAATAGCCAGTTTAAAGCCGACTCTGCGACACGTACGCGATTTTTTATTTCTTTTTAAAGGAGTGGGAGTTATATGTTTCGATTACCAGGATTCAGATGCATCCACGTTCCATGTCGCTTTTTAAATTGGCTCTTTGATGTTTTACTTTTATTATTTCTCGTCATTTTTATTTGTTGTCATTGTCATTGTTATTAATTGGGTACAGATACGTGTTCGGATAAAACGTAAAAGAGAGCCGATTAACTAACTCTCTAAAACAAAATGTCTACTTTATACGCAACCCGTCTTTGACTGTATTTCGTTTGTTTTTCGATTTCGATTCAGACATCTTTGTACTCAGTTCGGCAGATTAATTTTCTGCTGTTATTTTACAATTTGGTTTAAGTAGAAATGTTGTAAAGTTTTTAATCATTGAATCTCGAGAGTGTATGCTGTACAAACTGCATTGAGTTATTTTGTTTATAATCATCATTGTTTACAATAAGTTTTTAAGTATATACTATAACTTATTTCCACTTCTTCCCCAATAACCAACGTTTCAACTGGTAATTGTTCAATCATCGGATGGATACATTCACATGATTTTTAATTTATAGTATCGCTCATATTGAAGCTCGACTACGATCAACCTATCCTATATATTATCCGATCGGCTAATATTTGTGGCCACTATTTGGTACGTATCAACTTCAACTAAAATTTTGAGGTTTTTGTCGCAATATTTTTAATAAGCTTATTAGATTTCGGACCATCGGTTTTTTTTTGTAAATGCATAAAACTGAATAAATACATAAAAAATATGATACGCTGTTCATCGAAAAATATTGCGACGCCGATATCACACTAATATTATAAAGGCTCTTTCTTTCTTTCTTCTTTCTTACTCCTTCATGCTCAAACGGCTGAATGGATTTGAATGAAATATGATACCAAGATAGCTTATACACTGGATTAACATATAGGCTACATTTCAGTCCCGGAAAAGTGAAATTTTCCCGTGGGATGAGCAAATCATTAATATCATTTTTATCCGCGGGTGAGACCGCGGGGCACAACTAGCTGTTACATATTTACTGTTTTTCACCTTTTTTTATAACATAGACAGTAATCAAGCTGATAGTCCGCCAGATGGTACGCAGTTAGCGTCACCTATATACTCCTGACTGCATCAGCTTCCAACACCTATTTTTTTTGCCAAATAAAGGCTAATGATTCAGTGATAAAAACAATCTAACTATCAAGTAAAACAAAGTGGAAGATATTATTCATTTAAACACGAGCACGCTCACGTCTAATACGATGCATTTGAAATTGTTTACGTGGTAACCAAGTTACTGTTAGTAGCTGGCGGCGCAGGAATGTTAACAAAGTTACGTCAAAATGCCAGATACATGGTCTCAAACGTTGAAATACAGAACGTTCGGGTAGCGCTCCCAGCTCTATAGTCCATCTGGCACGTCCACTGGCAGTAGGAATATTTCAGTAGTTTCCAGCTAATCTATTATTTACTTGCAACTGGTTGGGTGCGGTCGGTTATTAGGATTGACGCATCCCGTTATAAAATTACGAGGGGTACTAGAGAAAGCAATAACTAGTATGTAGATGGCAAGTTATGGCGTTGATTACAATTGAAGAGATGAGATCAAAAAGGGTTTAACCAATTTTTACCACAAAATGACTTATGGGTATCGTTGGATTGAAGGAACTGTAGCTAATGAAATTACTGGACAAAAGAGACTACGATTTGATCTCACAGTTTGGCAATCTTATTACTCCACTGTGTTGATGTCTCAGGATTACGTGCGCAGTGAAGTGTTACGCAAAACTTTATATTTTAGAGTTCCGATGACACTACCACTGTTATGGGCGTTTAACATCAGGCAAACGACTAGTTCGGCACGTCATTCGTTAAAATAAAAGTTACATAAACTGTAACAAATTTCAAATACAATTACTTGGTTGAAACTTGTGAGTAAAATAGGACAGTCAAAAAGTTTAAATCCTACTTGAATAAATTCTTGTGTAGGTATAACTATGGAAAAGTACTTTAAACTTCGCTGTCGAAACTCAATGGAGATATCGGGAAGCTTTTGAAACTTTATCTTGCAGCAATAATGAAAAGAATATTAGGATTTTATAGATTAGTAAAAAAAAAGTTTTCTATACCGTGAACACAGGCTGAATTAGTTTTAGAAATTTTTACTAGTTAAACTTAGCTTGATTTGGATTTTGGATTAAAAGAGGTCATTCATAGTTATATTGTTTAGTTGCCTACATTTGATTTAGTATTATATACATTCGTCAGTTTTCGACAAAAACTTACTTATTATAACTACTTTGTTACTTCTAACAGATCTCCGTAATTCGTTAAAAAATGCTGCTGCCTATCTACGTAAATATATATGACTCAAATGTGACTGACTGACATAGTGATCTGTCAACGCACAGCCCAAACCATTGGACGGATCGGGCTGAAATTTGGCATGCAGGTAGATGTTATGACGTAGGTATCCGCTAAGAAAGAATTTTTCGAAATTCTACCCTTAAAAGTGTGAAATGGGTGGTTGAATTATTTTCCCATAGACCACGCCGCGGGCGAAGCTGCGGGCAGAAGCTCGTTACTTGTATATAACGGCGCGCCCATGTATATGAGGAAAGAGACAAGGCGGTCCCATTTTACGCTGGGACCACTAGGCATAT
Organism: Ennomos fuscantarius; assembly: GCA_905220475.3. NCBI lineage: Eukaryota > Metazoa > Arthropoda > Insecta > Lepidoptera > Geometridae > Ennomos > Ennomos fuscantarius. The sequence goes on along the minus strand of HG992023.1, from coordinate 7,849,637 downwards.
TTTATTTCGATCGTCGCTTATCTCATTTTAGCTTCATTAATCGTGTTACACGTTGATAGTTATAATTTACTTTGTCTTATGTCTAACCTAGTGACTAGCTAAAGTTGTCCAATAAGCTGACGGGTCCTTGCAACGAAACTTAGTCAACAATAATAGTTTATGCGACGTCATGCCAGCAGTTAAATGATCAATTAAGGAAATCTCTGTTATCTAGTTGAAGGCCTTTTTGTTACTATAGTATGCTATTATTTATTGTATGACTATACTAGCTACGCCGTGTGTTACTCGTATGCTGCTGGCTTGTATAACACACAACATATCTTAGCTTAAAAAAGTTTTCTCACCAGAAAACTTTTTTTGAAAGCAAAAAAATATTTACTCTCATAGTTTTTATTGGTTATAATAAAAGTTCGTTAAAATATAACAGACGTGGTTTTTTTAAAATATATATTTATTAAAATTTTAGATGTTTTTATTTGGATACAGTTAGGCTAATTTTATATATTAAATTAACATTTTAGCTAGAAAGAGAATAGGAATAAAACGCCTTGGTGTTGATGTAATTTTTTTAACTGTCTTATTCCAAATCATAAATCCTCAATTTGCTTTTTATAATAACATGATTTCCTCCAGGCATGAAGGTATGATTCATTTTGTAGAGCATACGCCAAATAGTTGCGTGGTAATCTTTCATTAACGCTATAGCATCAGTTTTTAACAATATATATTTCAGAAAAATATTTCAACTTAATTTAACTCCTAGGTAACTCAAACATGAAAATATGATTAAAAAGTATGATTACAGTCATAAATTTTTCATTATTTTTGCTAGCACCTATAAAAAGTGATTAACGCTTTAGTTAATTGAAAGTCTGGCGCATTTCTATAGGACTTTATGAAAGTTAGCTTTTTCGCTGCAGAAATTTACAGGGCTGCACAGCTTTTATGATTAATTGCGCCAACCTTCCTAAAACTTTCTTTGTGTCATATGCTTCTTTCGATAATTGTTATTTTTTGTACCTAAGTATTTATTTCCTTATCTTAATCGTAATATTTATGTATTCCTTAATAATTTGTCAACATGCGTAATTAATCAGTTATATTTTTTTTTTTTTTTTTTTTTTTTTTTTTTTTGTTAAGGTATGACGTGACGAGCTAGCCGTTCGCCTGATGTTAAACGACACGGCTGCCCATATCAGCCCGCAGTGTCACTCGGAACTCTAAAGTATAGAGTTTCGCGTGACACTGCACTGCGCACGTCATCCTGAGACATCAGCACAATTTAGTAATAAGATTACTAAACTGTGAGATCAGATCATAAAGTCTCATTTGCCCAGTAATTTCACTAGCTACAGTGCCCTTCAAACCGGAACACAGCAATGCTTGCGCACTACTGCTTGGCGGCAGAATAACTGGCAAAGCGGTGGTACCTACCTAGACGAACTTTGCAGTAAAGTCCTACCACCTAGTACCTAGTATATGTACGCAAATCGCTCCGGCAACATTTGTACCTGGCTCCCAAGATACAGTCTATGCCTAGTTTGGGGCTCAAAGTTAATTGATTTATGAAAATAGTTACTTTGCTATAACATGTAGTTGTATAAGCTATGGAAGTATTATTTATATATTGTATAACTGCCATATTTTGGACGGTAAAATTTATCTTATTTTATTAACATAGGAATGCTAATTCTCGGATAACTTAGAGACTGACTTTAAAACATTAAAAAAATATTATGCTTTCTTTATATATTAAAGTACAAGGTGATTTGTCTTTATTCCTTTGTTTGAATTCACGAGGACTGAACTACATGGGATGAAATTTGATTGTTTCCGATTAATATAGGGTACTTAATTTTATCCCGAAACATGAAAAAATCTCCACGGAAAAGTAGGAAAATTGTAAACTGAGCGCCTCTAGTGGCATCCAATTTGTATCCATGAGGACTATTTGTATAAATTTGTATGATGTAAAAGCTACTGCTTTACTGACCCGATAGCTCAGTTGGTAGTAACCCTGCCTTCTGAACTGTGGGTTGTGGGTTCGATTCCCACCCAGGACAAACATTTGTGTGATGAACTTACGTGTTTATTCTGTGTCTGGGTGTTACATTGTATTCTATGTATGTATTTACAAACAAAAAGTATTAAGTATTGTATAAGTTATCTGGTTCCCATAGCACAAGCTTTGCTTAGTTTCGGGCTAGTTGGCGTTGTGTGAGATGTCCACACATATTATTATTATTATTATTATTACTTTTGTTGTTATAAAACTTAATCTTAAATTACTTAAAACTTTCAATAGATGAGAGGACTTTTCTGCAAAGTTCGTCTAGGTATCACCGCTTTGTTATTCTCCTATTATAGAAGTATCGAGCAAATTTTTTTTTGTACAATCATATATTCAGTCCCTGCATGTTTTACCGTTGAATAACGATTGTTTATTCTATAAATAATTTATGATGATTACTTACACGTAATATCGCGAGATTTTACTACATAACAGAGAAATTATAGACCCTTTTATTTTTAAGCTTTTGGTAAGTTTACATACCTTGCCTCAATTTGTATTGTTAATATACCTGAATTTTACGAAAATATGGCGATGCTTGTGACCATGGTAACAAAATACCTTTCTATGTGATCGTTCCAAATTCTAATGGTTTAGCCCTTTTCATACCATAGTAATAACAATAAATGGGCACTTATACAAAGTATATTTAAGTAAGGCTTTCAGACAATTTCATGATAGCTCATTTTAGCTAATGGATAAACAGTGTAGATGTTAAATTCATAAGTATCAATTAATGTTTGTTAATATTTGAGGAGTGGAACGGATTATTTTGAATTAATTAATTCATTAATATTGAGCGTCTGCCGCTGTCATGAGCCTAAGTTCGGTCTTGAAGTGTGTCGGCTGAAGACCTTTGTATTTCAATCTCGATCATGTTACTTTGACTAATGCTTGCCATTTCAGTTTAATGAAAATACCGATGTTCATCGGCTGACAACAGACCAACTTCCACGACTTCTGGAATTCCAGGCATATTATTGTAGAAAATAGTACTTAAACTATAAAATAATAATTTATTAGTACCTAAGTTACGGATTAGTAATTTATTAGTACCTAAGCTACAAAATAATAATTTATTAGTACCTAAAATAGGTAATAATAATTTATTAGTACCTAAACTATAAAATAATAATCGTAAATAGTCATTGATTATGGGCCGAGTGGGATTTGAATCCGGGTGCGTATGCTTGAAACTCGCATAGGTTTAATGCTTAATTCTAATGTAACTAGGTACCAAACTACTGATCATAACATATTAAAACATTCAAAGGAATTTAAAAATATTACAATATATCGGAGCGCAGAATCGTAGGAATTGTCAGCGTTGACAATGCGAGCACGAGCGTATATATACATCAATACTATGGATACCAATACACTATGATTGCACCTACCTATGTAGTTAGCGAGCATCAAGCCGATCACGTTGAGTGCAATCCACTCGCAATGTCATGATTTTAAGCTATTTCCTATATGATTGAACCGAGCACCCAAGCTGGGCTTTGGCTTTATAGCTGCAAACACGTGTCGTTTAATTAATTATTATTAATTCATCTTATGTCATTGAATATGATTTTGTAAATGCCTAACCTATGATATTGCCATATTTTTAAATGAAATCAGTTACCGTAATTTTTTTGAAGTAAAACTTCTTTAGCCACGCTTGATTTGGGGGTAAGCTGGTGAGGCGAATGGAAGTTGAGAGGGAAATATAATGTCTCCCTCTCAATTCAAGGTTGGAGACGTGTTTCTCAATCAGTGTGCTCAGTTCTTCACAGTACACATCTGTGGTAATAATGCTCATCCCGTTTGGTAAGAAGCTGTGCTAAATTACACCAGCGCTAGTCCACCAAACAGTGACCTTTTCTAGGGGTAAGTTTTCATTTAGGGCATTGTTTAGGTGCTGAACCAGGATCCGATTCAACCAACTTGCCAAATCCAATTTTTTATCGCAGGTATTAATGCGGTTCATAATTCCTTCGTTTGTATGCCTATTGCAGAGCAAGGCACGTCTCGGCGCGTATTTTGCGCTGATGATCATTTAATTCGTGAGTTGAGTCACCCATTTGTCAAGATTTTTTGCCTTGCTAATTTGACGCTAATGCAGTCGTAAGTTGAGTGTCATAAGCTACCACAACCGCCTTTAATTCGTCATTGTCAACCAAAGTTTTTTAGGTCGATTTAAAAAATAATATACCATTTTTTCAAAATAATATTAATTGTAAAATAGAATTTTTAGTTAATAAAACATATTAATATTAGTAATAGCCAGTACTGCAGACTAGTAATGTCGTAGATAAATACCGTAAAATTACAGAGATTTTGATGTACCCTACCTATATTTAAGTACCTATATGTCACACTGTTAAAAGGAATGTGTACCTCCAAATAACGCTTACGTATCGCGTTTTATTAATGCTTAAACCACATAAAAGCAATGGTTATAACTGAGGATTATAAAAGCTCAGTAATATTTTAAATACAGCATAACTTTTTTACGTTAACAATCTCCGTCACTAATACTCGGATTAATTAACGACCACCGCGTTCCACAGAGAAAAATTCAATTAATATTTAGCACACGAACAATGATGCTCATTAAGAATTAACGCTCAATCGTTGTGTTTTACGCACCGGCGTCCCGCGCCCGTGTAACTCCCTGGGGAAATCAGGCAGAGAAGGCGCGCCCCACGCCACTGTTCCGGTAGGCGTGCACTTATTTAATGTATGGCCACTTTTCACTTGTAATTTCTACCGTGTAGTACAAACTAGAATTTTTAACGAACTGCTATTTCATATTGGTCTACATTCACCTGACTTTTATCGCGTCTCGTCTTTGTCTAACATTTACAGCTTGAGATATATGTATAATAAAACAATAAAGTATGAAGTCCACTGTAGCTAGTGGAATTACTGGGCAAAAGAGACGTTATAACCTGATCTCACAGTCTTAGTACTAGATGCGCAATGCAGTGTCACAGAGTTTTTATTTTTATTTTAGAGTTCCTAGGCGATAGCTACTTATATAAGGTATAATAATACTGTAGTAGACAGCCTATCGTTGTAAGAGATGCATCATGCTCGACAATGGTGCGAGCACAATGAGCGCGAAGATCGTGCTACTGAAAACTTCAATGTAACTGATACAATAATTCACACGCGCGAGGGACCAAGTGAAAAAAAATCCATAACATATCAATTCTTAGGAAAGTCATAAGATTTTTTGTCAGTGGCATTGTCAACTTATAGCGACGAGAGCTAAATTATTTCTAACTTTTGCATCATTATGTCTCTCTCCATCCTCTCTCACCCTCGCTCCATTTACACCCATGGATACTTTTGACTGAACGACTTGAATTGGCTGTTGTAGATCGACTAATCAATGTAGATCTATATTTCTATTTGGCGATTTATATTTTTATAATGCTTTGCAGTAGTGATCGATGTTTGTTAAGCAATCTAGAGGTATGTTTTTCTACAATATAAGTTAAAAGTCAAGTTATAAAATCGTGATTTGTTATAAGTTATAAGATCGTGATTTGTTATAAGTTATAAGATCGTGATCGCGATCGTGATGATCGTGATTTTGTCACAGTCTAACCGTATAATCAAATCAAACGCAAATAGAGTTCAATTGGGTTAATGCTTTGGTATAGACTCCGTCGTAATCTCAGAGCGTTGATGCAAACCTCTCTGCCCGTTGCTCGACAAACAAAAGCGTCCTTACAATGGCGTTAGCATCAAACACTGGACCTGACTGCCTTCCGATTAATACTCTGCGGTAATTTCGGCAGTGGTGCAGCTACTTTAACTAGTTTAATACTATAAAATCCGTCTCCTCCGATCCGTGCTTACGATGCATATTGGCAATTTGACACACATACACATACCTACAAAATATGTGTTGTTCGGTTTACGCCAATACATGTATAGTAATTCATTAATAAACTTATTAGTTAATTTAATGATCTATAATTAATTGATTCTTAATTGTGTGAACAATCTAGAGTGCTCAAAGTGTACTTAACGTAGGTGCATTAAAAGTACTATGGAATGTAGAGGAAAAAAACGTAATGAAACCAAAGAATATAATTATATCTTCAAAAGCAGTTTTATCAGTTTATGTTAAAGTATTTTACTTTAAGTTTATTTACTGCCGTACACTGTGCTCATGCGTTGTGGTCTTTCACGTGTCAGTCCTTAATGACGCCTGCTTTGGACGTCCTTTGTCACGGCACTGTTTCGGCTTTGGGTAGCGATATTGGCTAAGCTCGAGTCTATGGTAGTTAGAAAGCGAATTTCACGAACAAAGCGACGTAAATGGATCTTGTGTGCAACTAAAAGGCAGCAATTTACATACATAGTTTTAAGCGGTTATTAGTTGTATATATGAATGAAATTCTATTGATCTCTACGAAATTTAAAGTAAAAGTACATCTTCCCAGACAATTTTATTTTTTTGTGAAGTATCCACTTTTATATTCAGAATTAGGTTTCGACGAATACTTTTTACTTTCTTGCTTCTAGTTTGATAGCTTTCAGTTGTGGTTTATGAAAAACGGTTACAAAATAGGTATTTATACTAAATGAAGTAAAGAAAAATGTGTAGACGACTCTATAATTCTAAACGATTTTGAAAAAAACATTAAATAAAATATGACTTTTTCTAATATAAATCCATATTATCATTTAAAGTTTTTTAAATTCCATGCCATCCACAACTATTACACGGCTAACACTCACGAGACATAGTCGAATAACTCGACCGGTGTTCGGGCAATATAGATGCCCTATACTGCCCGATGATATAGTTATGAGTACTACTCACGTCAGTTTATATAATATTATATCCATACCATGTAGTTAAAATAGCTTAAAAACGTTTTAATACCTATTAACTCGGATAAAAAGTTAGAAGTTGGTTGGGTGAGCTAGGTAGTTAGTTAGTGACCTAGTTTGTTAAAGCACATAATAAGCTTTCATTAAACCATTGTCTCACCTGATGATAAGCGACGACGCAATTGACAATAACCATAGCTATGCCTGCTTGAAAGATACCGGTTCCTTCTAGTCTTAAAACTCTCAGATTATATGTTGTCAGAAATTACGCTCGTAAGGTGTTCCATTAAAAATGTAAATACATAGTTTTCGTAACAAGAATTGTTATATTTTATAAAAACCTGTAGATACTTAAGTGTCTATTACTTACATGGTGGATTATGTCGGTGGCTGCGTAGAAACTCTCGTGAGGATCAGGTCGCTTCATCATGTAGGGGCGAGGGAACTCCGGGTCCTCGCAGATCTCTGTAAAACAAATAACATAAATAAGAACGAATTGCCTATATTTTTTGTGGCATTTGCTTAGGCTGGTGTTCATCGCTGTCAGGCACCAAGATGCTAATGACCTATTTTTTTTAAATTGGTCCTTGTACGAACATTCTATAGCAAGGTCTGAGTACATACATTTAAGGAAAAGAGTGAATAAAATTACACCTTGTATATTATTTTGGTGCTCATTCCTTATCCCCTTCCCCTTCCTCATTAGCAAGCCCAACGTCGCACAACGAGCTATGGAGAGAGCTATGCTCGGTTTGCGAGATAAGATCTGAAATGAGGAGATCCGCAAGAAAACTAAAGTGACCTATATAACGCTTAGAATTAGCATGTTGGAATGGTAATGGGCCGGCCACAACGCTCGGAAACTGATAATCGATGGGGAAGAAAGGTTTAAGTGGCGACCACGAAGTGAAAGACGTAACGTTGGCCACCTCCCATTAGGTGAACCGACTATCTGTTCAAAACCGCGGAAAGCCGATGGATGGAGGAGACAAGTAACCGCTTAAAGTGGCGCTCTATGGGGGAGACCTATGTAAAGCAGTGGAAGTCTTCAGGCTGTTGATGATGATTTTATGATTGAATTTTAATTTAATTTTAAGATAACAAAATGATATGTTGTGCTACTTTATTATTGAAAAGATGAAGCTGTTGGTTCTACCAAATGTTTTTATACCAACACCAAGGTGCTCAAATACGCACTACCTACTCGTACTACCTTTTTAATTCAACATAACATAAAAATAATAAACATTTAATCTGGGGGTCGTCAGAATAAGTAAAGTCAGGATATAGTCCACGGGGCCCTGACCCTAATTGTAAACAATGCTACGCTCTCAAAATGAACAAACTACTTTAGGCCATGTTTTTTCAACCCTCAAAATAAGGGTCCGCCCCCGTGTGGTTTGAGTTCAAATAAGTATAATAATAAATAAAAGATTGTAATAAAATAATACTAAGGATATCTTTTAGTAAGTTTATTGGGTATTATATATTTTGTAGCATATCTACTTTTATTTTTAAAACACAATATAATAGTACATTTTGTTAGGCGCTTAGGGAATAAAAGGACTCGATAGGAATTGTTAAGTTAATTGTTCCATATTAATGTACTAGATACAGACTATTTTTGGACCTGCCTAATAATCATAATCATTAATTAAACGGCAAAGTCTCTGAAATCTAAAACTTCTGTACGTATTTGGGTGGCTTCGATAAATAGTCGATTGATAGTCATTGTCCAACCGCAACGCATTACTAGTTTTTTATAAAGCAGACATAATTATTATGAACATTCTAGTGTTCATAATAATTATGTAATAGAGTATACATACATTTATTAAGCAGTATAGGTAATTGTTTCGTTTCTTGAACTTTTGTTTATCTTAACATCTGAAGGAATCGCTCCAAGAAATGAGACTACTATTGTATTGCCTTATAGTCGACTAGCTGATCCGCCCCGGCTTTGCACCTCCCTGGCAATTCATGCCTTTTTTTTCTTAAATTATTTCTGTGTACAGATTTTTCTTGGTTACAGTTCTATAAGTTTAAAGTATAATTTTTCATAATTTATATTTTGTATGATAAAAATTTTCCTCATTTTGTTTTCATTAAGTCATATTCAATTATGTTACCAATACAATTACTGATTTATTGTTACAATTTAAAAAATCTCAATCCAAACATTGTGGTGTATTTTTCCACGACGCGCTAGTTAGCTCGACCGCGGTACTCGCCTCGGCACTTGACTGCACTCGTTAGCATCCAAAGAGCACTTGTACTGGATTGTTACTTTTCTCCGTCCAAGGTGCCCCTCAGATACTTGGGAGCGATACGGCCTAATGATTTCAACGACACTACTAGATTTTTTTTGTTCAGGTTATTCTTTTAGATACCTTAATGCAAGACATGCCAGAAAATAGCTATTCTGAATAAAACTGATATTTAGCGTAATAACTTTCATTTCGTTTAGAGCGCTCAATATCGTTAAACTGAGATAAATATATAGGTATATGTTATGATTTTCTTTTTTTTTAAACGCTGTTATAGGATAAAATGCAATCGACCTCGATACCGATATTCACCATAAATTGTAACGTATAACACTAAATTCCTAAAACATAGTAAAATAAAGTATTCATCTGCCAGTATCGAATACTTTTTAAAAGAACCGTGAGATGGAGCGTGCTCGTTACGCCGACCGGACGTCCGTCGAGGATCGCAACCATTGTTCAGGCCCATATTGAAAAGATGATGCCCCTGAGCTGAGGATAATGGGGCCCCTTACGATGTAAAGGCGCTAGAGAAAATAGTGAACAGGTTTTCGGCGAGGGAGCGCTTTGGATTTATATGAACGACGTATCCTGTTACTTAGCCGTGAATTTTACTTTGGGTGTAATTATTGAAAGGATGAAGAACGCAAAAGTTAAAAAAGGTACTCAAGTTCCTATATTTTATTAATCTTACAATTTAAAAATAAAACCTTTAAACTAGAAAAAACGCCGTTAGTTTTATTTCATACTCACCTATTTATAGATACGGTAGGATAACATTGTAACCCACAGAAAAAGCAATAAGCACAGTCTTTTCTACCGTTCACTGAAACCAAAACAAACTACGTCTATAACTTCATATTTGGAACATATTGCCTCAAAATGTACCAGTTGTTATGGAATAAAATAACATAATATTTCTTATAACTAACCGTTGTATTCATTCTGGTCATGAGAGTCTCGTTTGTCACGGCGGCCCAAAGTCTCCCTCCAGATGTTGTAGGGCTCTCTGTAGTCTTCGTCTACGACTGCAGGCCTGATAAAAAAACATTCAACATTAAAAACAATACAGATCTAAAACAGCCAGTAGCTAAAATTAATAAGTGACGCTGCTAAGGTTGGTTAAGACCAAGCTTGAATGACATCAGTGAAATTGTGGCAATATTAGGTCGGTATTACATCGATCGGTGCTCAAGCAGAGATTTCATTCACTAATTTATCACTTTATGAATGACATCTCTGCTTGAGCACCGATCGATGACTGAGCATCGTTCTGTAATACGGACCTTAGATAGCACTAAATGCTCATAAAAAAAAAAAAAGTTTGTTATAGACGGTGTCGATTCTATTGAATTTGGAAGAAGAGTATATTGTTGAACAGAAACAGGCGACCCCACACCCACGAAGCAATATTTTAAGAACACTCAAATAAGATTTCGTTTAGAATTTTGCGTTTATTCTCATTAGAGTAGGTACTTCTTTCATAACTGGTTTTCAAACAAGATAAAAATGTATTTTTAGATTACCAGGTTAACTATAATGGTTTACCTTCGTTATATATAGTAACTACCTCAAGTTCTGGTTATCGAATTAGTAAAATATTATGCAGCAGTAATTTTTTCCAGAAACGAAAACGTACATTCGAGATTATGAAAAAGGGCTGAGTATGAAATTGAATAAAATAAATTATTAAAAGAAAAAAAGTGCAGTTTTGCGAAAAAAATAATACTGTTTGTAATGTACTGAATGATAAACGAAAAACGATTCAATGATTATGGATAGTTCCAATTAAAGTTAGTTTCAATCATTGAGATATGGTTTCAATGGATATAGATAAAAGCACATCGTCTCCTAAGTTTACGGATGCCAACTTCGGCTCCACCACTTCGCTGTCTCTATGGCACTATTCGTATTATATGTGACCCAATAAATTAATTCATTTACGATTAATGCTATTGACTTAAAACTGTCTTTGAACTAAGTCGGAGATCAAATATAAATTAATTAATTGTATTCAAAAATAACTACAAAGTTAAAGTCAAGACATTAGACACTTCACCATGAAAGTAAATTTTATGTTAATGTTATAATAAGGATTTTGCACGCTTGCTGTTTATATACGTACACGACCCAATATTCATTTTGAAAAAAGTTCCCCGTAACCGCAGAAATTCAATTATCCACGTTTTTCTCGTTTCAGCCACTCGATCCGTTTTATAATAAACAATTCACAAGTAATAATATACCTCAACATTTTAAGCTAAGAGCTTGGAAAGGTTTTTGTATCGTCGAATTTATATAATCGTTTGTTATTGTCATGAAAACGATGTTCTTGTTTATTTATATACTCTCGTACTTGGCGAGAATGTGCTTTGATATTTTACTTAAGTACTAATTATGTGGATGAAGGTTAGGGTTGTCACATATCTAATAAAATTATAATGCATATACCAGCCGCGTATCCTAGCTAAAGTTTCTGTTATGACTCTCAAAATTAGAAAGTTGAAATGGCATTAAGTAGGTATATTGCTTGGAAATCTGACAGCCTGTGAGGAAGAAATTTTCAAGCAGCGTAGGCCAGCCCTTACTAAGTGGATCTCGTGGGCAGCCGTTAGATACAAGAGACAAACAACTGGTTAAAGAATCGCTCTATGAGTGAGGCCTATATTCAGCAGTGGATGACTTCAGGCTGTAAAGCTGAAGGATAAAACTGTAAAGCTGCGGGCAGTAATCAAAATCAAAACCAATTCATATATTTACCTTAACATATGTATCGGTGGGCAATTAGCTAGTGCCAGCGCAAGTCTCGGTGCCCGGCGGTTGTTGCGAGAGTTTGAATTGTTTCTCAACGATGGACAAAAAGGTTTCTTCAGCATATTTGGGATCCTACGGCGTGTTTTCTTAGTCAGCAGCACAGCAGTGAAAGCCACAAATGTTCCACCTCCAACTAGGGCCCCGCAGGCTAATCCTACAGAGACTCGCATCGAAGAGTTCCTTTTCTTCCTTGACGATGGAGGAGTATCCGTCCTGTAGTACTCTTCTAAGAACTCGGCTGACGCGTTGATGGTAGTCCGTACTGTTGAAAACATTTTAGATTGATTTGACAAAAATGATACGTCGTAAATTCACAACTTGTGCAGCTACAGTACGCTGTAGAGATAAATAATACGTCTTATCAATAGATATATACTTTGACCGCACCGTGGGTAATCAATTTGTTCATTTATTCTAAACCAAAATTTTAAATAGGTTATCCTATTTAAAATATTGGTTTCTAATTAAGTACCGAATGTTTCTGCCTATTATCTATTATATAAAAATCAATTGCTGTTCGTTTGTCTCGCTAAAGCTAGAGAACGGTTGGGCCGATTTAGCCGATTTTGGTTTTGAAATGTTCGTCGTAGTCTAGGGAAGGTTTAAGGTGAGAAAAAAAGAAGAAGCAGTATTTTCTTGGACAGGGTTAAGGCGTTAAACTATTAACCCGTGCGTAGCCGGGGAGGGTAAGCTAGTCATAGCTATAAATGTCGCCACAAGCGAAATTTCCTCTTTTGAAGGGCAAACCCATCGAATTATGAAAGGCTGACGAAAACCAAATCTATGAAATTGTAGAAATCTGTGTATTCGTCAACATTAGTTGAAATTATGACCAATACGCGAATGTCAACATCCGGACAGATGAAAGCAAATTTTGCCAGTTGTTGCAATTTTTTTTTTTCTTTTTTTTTTTGTGTTTTGGCTCACACTTTTGTGTATTTAGCCAGTGTCAAGTAATTGATGATTTTGCAAGTTAATTATATTTCACGTAAATAATGTGTTAGTTCACAGTCGAAGTCATCAAGTCAAGTCAGAGTCAAGTCATAGTCTAGTCTAGTCAAGTCATACTCCTAGTAAAGTGGTGGCAACTTTGCCAGAAGCTTCTATGGAGTTTTGGAAACAACACGAAAAAAAAAACGTTTCACCATCATTATACTACTTTCCCACTCTCATGCTTGTAATCCAGCACTTAACGAATAAAATGCCACCAATTTTAAGCACTAACACTGAAAATAACACAAGTTTTGGAAAATAATATAATGCGGTGACGTAATCTTTTTCGTTTTCCCTATATTATACCCGCATAGTAAAGCTATAGTATATCTGTGGTAAAGCTAATAAGTCAGCAAGCATTAGCCAATTATGCATGAGCAATCCTGCAAACAATCCTGTGACACCCCGTGGCTATGAGATGAACCGTCAGATGACGGCCCGCAAGCAAATAGCTACGTGACATTGGTGATAATTAGTGTTGGTGTATAATCGAGACCTGTCCATTATTAAAGGGAGTTAGCAACATTGTACACAAGTCAGATTGTACATTGAGTTCCAAATCAATTTAACTATTTGTGGTTGTGCATGGTCTAAGTCTGGTAGATCCAAATTACATTTAAAGAGACGAAGCGAGAGAAGCTTACAAATGTTGACCAACATTATTATATAGTTCGTCTAGGTAGGTAACACCACTTTGCCAGTTATTCTACCGCCAAGCAGTAGTGCGCAAGCACTACTGCGTTCCGGTTTGAAGGGCACTGTAGCTAGTGAAATTACTGGGCAAATGAGACTTTATGACCTGATCTCATAGTCTAGTAATTTTTTTTTTTATATTTTGGCTCCACACCTCCGTGTATTTAGCCAGTGTCAAGTAATTGATAATTTAATCAAGTTAATGATATTTCACGCAAATATGTGTCAAGTCACAGTCGAAGTCTAAATTTATAGACTACTAATACTACATAATTTATATTTTATAGAATAGAATGCCACCAATTTTATGCTCTAACACTGAAAATAACACAAGTTTTGGAAAATAATACAATGCGGTGACACAATCTTTTTCGCTTTCCCGCCAAAACTCCGTCTAGTAATCTTGTTACTAGATTGTGTTGATGTCTCAGGATGACGTGCGCAGTGCAGTGTCACGCGAAACTCTATACTTTAGAGTTCCGAGTGACACTGCAATTGATATGGGCAGCCGTGTCGCTTAGCATCAGGCGAACGGTTAGCTCGTCACATCATCCCTTAACATAAAAAAAAAAACTAGTTACGCCCCGCGGTTTCACCCGCGGATAAAAAGTATTTTAATGATTTGCTCATCCCACGGGAAAATTTCACTTTTCCGGGATAAAATGTAGCCTATATGTTAATCCAGTGTATAAGCTATCTTGGTACCAAATTTCATCTATATCCATTCAGCCGTTTGGGCGTGAAAGAGTAACAAACATACACACATTCACACATACAAACTTTCACCTTTATAATATTAGTGTGATTCATAGCTTCATTCTTCAGATAAAGTTATTATGATTAGGTATTTATACCAGGTAGTACTTTGATCATACAAGTAGATTCGCACAAAATACCTAATCATAATACATATATCTTCAAATGGAGCTATTCATATGATAATGATCGAACTTCGCTTGAGAAGTTCGTTTGATCATAATATATCATATTGTATACTAGCTGACCCGGCGAACTTCGTACCGCCTAACATTCAATGAAAAAAAGCTTACTGTATCGATGGGATGAATATTAAATGTTTGACATTTACGAAACTGATTAATATTTTGTATGGATGATTTTCCATTGTTAAATAGTTATTCTTCTATTCGGGACAGATAAAATAAAGTAAATAATAACTATTAAAATTGGTCAAGCCGTTCTCGAGTTATAAGTGTTCAAACAAGATCGACTTTGTTTTATATATAGATGCGTAGATTATCGTGTAAGCGTTTCAAAAAGAAATAAGACTGTTACAAGAAGAACTGCTACTTCAGTCGGGTTGGATTTGGTATACACGGCCGGTCACGTGACCTTTATCTGTATTGCCCAAAGTGTGAAGCTTCTGCACAACCCATTCTTATTTGAAACGAACTAAAGATACATTCCATTGATTAATAATACCCGTATTTAGATTTAAGTCACATCATCAATTACCACTAGATAAGATGATATCAAACGCATTCAAATTTTAACATTAAAACGCGTAAGTGTACAACCCAAATCATATCTTATTAATTTTGGTGATTTATTCCTAATTATATTTTTAGGCCGACGTTATAGGACGTTGTGAGTTTCAGTGTTCGTATTTACTATTAGCTGCTGTGGAGATAGGATGAAAATTCAATTTTATATAGGCACCTATGTATAGTTATTATATATGTATAATTGTATCATCGCTGTTATCAAGAAGTAAATATATTTTTTATGAATAACGTGACGAGATAGTCGTTCACCTGATGCTACGCGATGCACCAGCCCATAATAGTTACAGTGTCACTTGGAACTCTAAAATGTTAAGTTACTGGTGACACTGCACTGCGCACTTTATCCTGAGACATCAGTACAGTCTAGTTTTACTAGGTGGTAGGACTTTATGGCAAAGTTCGTCTAGGTAGGTACCACCGCTTTGCCAGTTATTCTGCCGCCAAGCAGTAGTGCGCAAGCACTGCTGTGTTCCGGTTTAAAGGGCACTGTAGCTAGTGAAATTACTGGGCAAATGAGACTTTATGATCTGATCTCACAGTTTAGTAATGTTATTACTAGATTGTGCTGATGTCTCTGGATGACGTGCGTAGTGAGTCACGCGAACCTCTATACTTAAGAGTTCCGAGTGACACTGCAGCTGATATGGGCAGCCGTGTCGTTTAACATCAGGCGAACGGCTAGCTCATCACGTCATTCCTTAACATTAAAAAAAAATCAGATTACTAGACTGTGAGATCAGGTCATAAAATTTCATGTCGTAGTTATTTCACTAGCTACATTGCCCTTCGAACGGGGACACAGTAGTGCTTGCACACTACTGCTTGGCGGCAGAATAACTGCCAAAGCAGTGAAAACCTACCTAAACGGTATCGGAAAACATTCTATATTTTTCTATTTCTTATTTTGGATTCTATACTTTCTTAATTATATATTATACAAACTATTAATTATCCGATCAAGTACAGTTGAGTACATCACACTAATATTATAAAGGCGAAAGTTTGTATGTGTGTATTTGTGTTTGTGTGTATGTTTGTTACTCCTTCAAACGGCTGAATTGATTTGGATGAAATTCGGTACCAATATAGCTTTTACACTGGTTTAATGTAGGCGATAATATTTATACTTATATTTTACATATAGGCGTTTAATATTAGGTCTTTACCTATGAAATTGCCGTTTTGTTTGAAAAAAGTTAAAGTATTTTTTTTTCGAACTTATTTATTTCTTTTATTCAAAGTAATCACCCTTGCAATCAATGCATCTTTGCCAACGCTGTGGCTGTTTATGGATGCCCTTCTTGAAAAAATCAGCACGACGGGAGATAACAAACTCTTCAAAGGCGTTTTGTACTGCCTCTCGGGAATTGAATTTTTTTCCCGCCAAAAAGTTGTCCAAATTTTGGAAAAAGTAATAGTCGGTAGGCGCAAGATCTGGTGAGTATGGCGGATGAGGGAGAGCTTCCAAACCCAACTCATGCAGCTTAGAGACGGTCTGTTGTGCAGTATGGGGTCGCGCGTTGTCGAGAAGTAGCAGTGGAGACGACCGATTGACCAAAGCTGGTTGCAGACGTGCGAGTTTCGCCATCATTGTGGTCAGTTCTTCAATGTACACATCTGCAGTAATGCTGTCGCCGTTTTGTAAAAAGCTATGATGAATCACAACAGCACTAGACCACCAAACTGTGACCATCACCTTTCTAGGGGTCATTTTTCGTTTTGCACATTGCTTTGGTACCGAACCAGGATCTAACCAACTTGCTGAGCGCTTTCGATTGTCAAAAAGAATCCATTTTTCGTCGCACGTAACAATTCGGTTCAAAATTCCTTCATTTCTGTGCCTGTTAAGCAGCGCAAGGCAAGTCTCGACGCGTACGTTGCGCTGGCGATCGTTAAGTTCGTGGGGCACCCATCTATCAAGCTTTTTTATCTTGCCAATCTGTCGCAAATGGACCAATATTGTTTTGATGCTAACATCAAAAGCTGCTGCCAGCTCAGCTGTAGATTGAGATTCATCAGCTTCCACAATCGCCTTTAATTCATCATTGTTGACCAAAGTTTCCGGACGACCACGAGGTTCATTTTTCAAGTCAAAATTCCCAGAACGGAACCGAGCAAACCAATAACGGGTTGTACGTTCGTTTGTACAGTTCTCTCCGTAAACGTCGTTGATGTTACGTGTCGTTTGTGCCGCGTTGGTGCCACGACGGAATTCATATTCCATAATTACACGAAATTTGAAAGTATCCATTATGAGGAAAAATGTTGAAATGTAATGAAAATACAACGCTAATCAATAAATAGAATGTCATATTTTTAAAACAAAATTAATTTGAATTTAGAATTCATAGCCAATCAAAACTTTTTTTTGTTTGAAAAAGTCTGTACTGCAAAACGGCAATTTCATAGGTAAAGACCTATTATTTTATCCCGGAAAAGTGATATTTTTCCGTGGGATGAGCAAATAGTTAACTCTTTTTATCTGCGGGTGAAACCGCGGAGCGCAACTAGTAAAGCAATAAAAAATAGAAAACTTAGATATGTTAAAGGCAAACTGCAGAAAATACCTACCACGTAGTGTAAAAGTCATACCACCTAGTTATTATTATAAAGGCTGAACTATGACAATAAAGGAGGCGTTCCAGACACTTGAGGAAATGAATGGGTGTCTCGAGCACGACTAATTGTCCGCCACAATAGACTCGCGGGCTGGGTCTGCACTGAAAGCAATCTACCGGTTATACGTCATAAGTAATATTGGAGACCCTGCATAACGAAGCACTAAATATAATTATTATCAAGTTCTATTCAAGTACTAGCAAAGGCTGAAGGTGTATACTTTATGCTAATGAAACAAATTTTTAGGTATCTTGTCAATAAAAAATAGGTAAATCTATAAATAATCCACAGAAACGGCAGAACCGATTTTGATGAAATTTTATATTCACACTGTGTAGTCTGAGAATAGGTTGTTATCTATTTTTATCATCATCATCACCGTTTTTATCATCACGCGGGTGAAACCGAGAGACGCAGCTAGTATAACATAAAAGTGCTTTATTATTCCATTGGATTCGGACTTCGCATGGAACTTTGATACTAATAACATAATATATATTACTTTTTGGAACGTGAAGCAAGGATACCTAAGCTATTAGTGCTGAATTTGAAATTAGGTCTAAAGTAAAACCGAGGTAAGTGCGCGAATGGCCGAGTGCCAGTGTAATGACGTGTGAGTGCCAAGAGTCGGTTAATTATGCACTAATTTCTAATTGTACTGCTAATGAAGTGTAACTGCAGCTTAAATAAAAGCTGCAGTTACACTGCTGTTCTGTAATGGATTGCCGTGTCGCTTAGCATTAGGAGAACGTAACTCGTCACATCATTCATAAAAATAAGTTTGTATGAAAAACCTTAGTTTTTACATTGTCATACAAATAAGTATAAAAATAAACTAAATGTATAGTTTATTTTTATAAAATTTATAGTTAACTTGTTTTATAAATTTTTTTATTAAATGTATAGTTAACTTTTTTTTCTTTTTCTAAGTTCAATTATATAAGTAACCTTTTTTGTGTATTGTTGTGTAAATGAAATAAATTCCCCTTTAAAAAAATGGCAATTACATGTTTTTTGAAATAGAATTGAAAAATTGAAGAAATTGAAAAATGGGTTGTTGCATTTTGTTGTAAAATAAAAAAAAATAGTATCGCATTCAAACTTAGATAAGTAGCTTATTCAAAATAGTACACGTTACCCAATATTTTTTGACAGGGATAACTTAAGTGTTTAATATAGGGGATGAAAAAATATATTTTTTATAATTTAGATTACTGAAAATTGGTATTTGTAAAATTACACTTTTCAAATCAAAATATTCTAATTTCGAGTCGGTCATAAGGCCACCATGAGAGATATATGACGTTATTACATTGCTTCCACAAAAGAAGGGGTAACTTAACTCGATCCTGGAAAAATAAACGGGATATTCTCTACGCGCGGAGCCGCGGGCACAAGCTAGTTGGGAATAAGAACAAAGGTCTCAGATCATACCTATATACCTATAGTACGACTTTGTTCGAATGTACAATATACAGTACTCGCTATCGAGTAGAGTCAGGGGTGGTGTCTGGGTATTATGGGACCAAGGTCCTCATCGTTCCTAGATACAGAAGATCCTAGTTAGAATCTAGGATCTATGTATGTGATTATATTATGTATTATTTTATCATAAAATTTATTTGTATGCAATCTTTAGTTGACTTTTATTCTGTGCTTATCGTGATTTATGTACAAAAACAGTTAGGAGACAATCACTAGGCGTTATTAGTTACTAGTTACGTTTAGTTACCGCTAGAGGCGCTGGATTTCATATAAATATTGTGGGATACTCAATAGCCAGTTTAGTAATTTACTCGTACATTTTAATAAACGCTTAATAACTAGGGACTACGGCTAATTGGTGTAATTTGTAATTTGCGCAGTGCAGTGTCACGTGAAACTTTATATTTTAGGCTTCCGAGTGACAATGTTCTGTTATGGGCGGCCGTGTTGCATAACATCAGGCGAACGACTAGCTCGTCACAATATTCATTAACATGAAAAAAAAAATTACAAACATACTAGGGAAAAAACGTCAAAAATTTAATTTATTCATAATTTATTGATAACATTACATACTTAAAAAATAAATCGTACTAAAATAATGCAACTAAAACTAATATAATGCATTATTAGATACAAGTAAATAAATAACTATAGTTAGTTTATTAGTTATTTATTATTTATTTATTATTTATTAGTCTAGTTTAGTTTTGTATTTATAACTAAGTAAAATAACTATTAATTTTACCAACATGGCATTTGCCATATTATTGAGAATTTTTCTTCGTCTAACATACTGATTCTATTCAAGAAAATATTATATATATTTATACGTTAAACCCCTATGTAATATGAGAATAAATATATAAATTGCACTTGATATGTTTGTGCACCAGTCGAGTACTGAAGCGCTAACATTTACTCGTGGAGTGTCTCGGAGCACTGCATAACGATGGATTCATAAATGAAAACAGTGCATCCGATACGCAAGGTTTTATAAGCCCGTGTTCGTAAAAAATCAGAGCTGGCTGACTATCTCCCTACTGAAGCTGAGCTGAAGACCGCAGTCGATCGGCTAAGCCGTCGCGAGTGAGGTCACTGCCCCGACAAAGGTGAGGTCAAAGTTGAAAGGTATTCTTCGTTTAACTACAATATTTTTACGAAATGCGCTTTAAAAAATTTAAGAATATAAATGAGTTTTACTTTATATTTAATAGCTTATTTCTGGTCAGAAAAGTCATAATTTATTATTCGCATTTTCATAGATACATGCATATTTACGAGCTTATTCTTTCAGTTTTACTCACGAAAGTAACACCATTCAATTTTTGGATATTTTATAGCCTCTTTGCCGCTTTTTCCGCGTTGGATCGGTGCCAACCAATGCCGTTATATAAAAATATTACTATTACGTAAAGTAATCAAAAAATGTATCTGCCCGATTTTTCAGAGTATTAGGACAACTACCAACGTAATGCTTCAAATTGTCTCTTTAAATATTTGTTCAATATCGGCAGCGGATGTCAAAATATGAATGGTTCGTACAATGCAGATCTAGCAATTAAAGTAAAATATTGATTTCTATACTCCCACATTTATTAAAAATATTTATGGTATCAAATAATTTAATAGTTTTAATTGTTGATGAAATGGAAAGAGAAAATTATACGGAAATTTTGTTGGAAATTATTACTTTCAGCTTACCACACAAGCGATTCTCGTGTGTTTCTAGTCATTTTATTGACATATATTGTTTTAAGGTTACATGATATTACGGCTACATGATATTAAGATTACATTTAATAGATGAAAAAAGACTTAACAGTAAAGTAATTTGCGTTGTGTATATAGACAGTAAAAGGGCTTTAAATAATAGCCTTATGAAGATATTAAGTTTAGATTAGATTTAAAGATTTAAAGATTTAAATAATAGCCTTATGAAGATATTAAGCCCCTACTTTTTCCGTTGGATACGTTTCCGTAATTAGACACCTATTACGATACTCGTATGGGTTCCTAATTGGACTGGATTACGAATAAAGATTACTCGACTCTTTGCACCCCTCTCCCTCCACCTAATGAGATATTTCTGCTAAATCCGACCTCTCTCATATGATAACACCCACCCTGTGGTTGGCGCTAGTGCATGCAGGTTCTCATTTGTTGCTGTATTTAATTAATAATTTTGGCACAATGCCAAGAATCAGTGTTATGATATTTTAAGAGATGATATAGATAAAGGATATAATTTATTATGCTTCTCCTGTCCAGACCCACTGGCAGAAACTGCATTTTTTCGTCCCACAGAGATTTTTTCATCTGGAGTTATAATAGGGATTCGCCCGCGGCAAATCCTCTAGTTGATAGATTGGTACGATTTTTTAAATTTGTTATATATTTTCTGGATTAATAAAGTTTGTACGATTTTAGTCACGTTATTTGAACAGTGTGCAAAAGTTCCTCCTAAGAGTAGCATGAGCAGTAGAAACCATGAGTCGAAATCAACGTATCTCTTCGCTCGGGAAAGCGTTTGACTAATGAATGATCTCGGATTACGTTATAACCCTTTTGTTCATTGGTTTTCAAAGACTTTATCGATAGACAAGTTATGCCGATTTCTTGAGTTCACGGCACATACTCAGAGTATATAAAATGCTACTCGTGCAGCTTCATTTGCAGATCATTACATTTTTTAAAACTTTTCTATGGCATTACTTATAGCTTGAAATTGATTATATCAATTGGTCGAAGAGACCACATGAAGTGTATTAGACATTGTTTTTGATTTTTTGTAAATAAGATATAATTTGGGTACGAAATGATTCATATCAAAGATTTTCTTTAATTACAAGTTCTTCATTTAACGGTTGACGATTTATCACTTAAGAGACGGTTTCCTCAAAAGAGCTGTGGATTAATTAGAGAAAGATAAAATTTGTGAAATAGCCGCAGGGTTGCGAGTGCTCGGAACAGATAAGGGAGCCCGATGAGGAGTAATGGATCTATTAGCGTGCCTGGCCGTCCTGTGCCCTCCGGGAGGCTCGCTTTTTGTTCGCGCGAAAAATCACCCAATTGTGCCTATGAATCTCTTCTGTTCACTTTTAACTCCAGAGTAATTTAGACAAATAATTTGTTTGTACGAAACATTTGATTCGATAAACTGTTTCGGAATGCTGAGAGCGAATCCGAGGGATGTTTATCCCGAGGATTGAGCGTTGATTTGGACTACGAACTCAGTAAGCTGCGAATGAATTCCAAACAAATTATTCAACGTTCATGTTGGATTATGTATTTTTTATATCGCGATATTTAATCCGCTGTGAGAAAGAAACGTGTCTTTAATGTAATACAACGACACTTGTAATATTTATACCCTTTTGACTTACTTGAGTTGAATGTGACTTCGCTGATAAGGATCCATTCATGCTGGAAATATAGTTTCAGCATGACATGTTTGGCGGTGCGGTTTTCCAGATCAACGTGAATAACACGGGCGTGCTCGGACACTCTATCTTGTTTAGGTTCATAGGCGATACAATCCTCTTGCCATCGTTCTCCCTCCAACGAAAAACATACTTCGATTTCTTTGAACAGCTGAAAAGAAGTTTAACATCAGTATCATAAAAAGTAGTAGCCGAAAATACGGATGCCAGCCAACATATATTTATATTAATCGGTAGTTAGTACCTGCACATCTTTGGTAAACATATTGTTAGTATGGACATCCACGTGACGAAAAAGCCGGTAGTCACTAAAGTTAAAAGTAAGATTCACTGCTTCATCAAACATTGTTTTGTTCCAGCCCATCCAGCGGCTCCCTATAAAAATATGTAATATTATGTTCTTATACAAATGTGAAATATGATATTATCAATAAAAATGTTCAATGCTCTATTTCACCAATGTGCATAATATATATAGGTATAATTTATCACCATATTACATCCGCGAAAGTCACCTGTCTGATCCATTCAACATTATTATTATGACCAATTCATGACTATTCGCCCAACAAGAGTAAAATGGATGTTTTAGGCCAAATGATCCACTGTTATGGGATTTTTAGCTTTACATAT
Organism: Ennomos fuscantarius; assembly: GCA_905220475.3. NCBI lineage: Eukaryota > Metazoa > Arthropoda > Insecta > Lepidoptera > Geometridae > Ennomos > Ennomos fuscantarius. The sequence continues at coordinate 7,826,254 of HG992023.1, read as the reverse complement.
CTAAAACGGAACTATAATATTATTATTTTGATGGAAAAAATATTGAAGACAGGTGGACGCTACTAGATAAGAGCAGAACAGCGTATAGAAGAGGGCCTATTTAATCGATCTTAGATTTAAAAGTACTACTTAAAATACATTAAAAGTGATTAGAAATGGGCTATTTCAGCATAGCCCATTTCTATAGCATAACCATATTAACGCGGGGTAGTTAACCTAGCAGAGACTTGATTGCTTAGAAAATGAGTCGGTTATTAGTCTAAATTAGTGAAACTTAAACTGAGTTGGTCCTTGCGTTTAGAAGTTACAGGATATTCTAGACGTAGGCTTATTTGAGAATAACATCAACTTTGTGAACTATCCCATCAAACGGGAATGTTTGCGTTCACAACATTCGTCTGTAAAGATATTCGACCATGCTTTGTTTGGATTTCAACTGTGTAATTTGCAGCAACAGTAAGGAATAAGAACATATTTATTTTGTAAGTAATTTCTACAAGTATATTGTGTTTGTTTGTGTATCTTTCACACTAAAATAAAACAGTGATTTTCTAAAGGATTTCATATATGATCGGTGTCAATCATAAGATACTTTTTACCCCAGAAAATTGAGAGTTGCCACGGGGAAAAAGGGTGAGTTGCAGGTCAAACCGCGTGTCTCTACTAGGATGATATAAGTATACCTGTATATAGTAAGTACATCCAATTCCAATTTGATGTAAGTTGTTGAACCAGTAGGTTAGTTTTTAGTGATAGTGCCTTAAACAAATAAAGCCCTTTTTTCTAGCTGCATTACCACAGATACCTGGTTCCGTGCTTTTTGTTAAATTATTTTAAATTTATTACTTTAGCTTATTATTAATCGTGAACATAGATACAATACAGGAGGCGGTAAATATTAATATCATATTGTTATAATGGAATGTGAGTAGATAATAATAATAATATGATTTCATCCATAACATAGAGGTTCGACAACAGGACTATATTTATAAAGGTGAATTGAGAGTGCAATGTAATGAAGAAAGGAAGTGGGGAAGGGTCGCAAAAGAGGGAAGACAGTAGAGAATATATGTAGAGAATATGGAGTCGGACGGTGGATTGTGGTGGGGTCAGCTATTTTTTGTTATTAAAAGTATTTATACTTATTCCCATACTTTTAACCGTAGCAAATATTTTCTGATTTCAAAAATACTCAAAGTGCAAAGCTCTAAACCCTTTAAAAGACTTATGCCGTCAGGTTGGTGAAGAAGAGCACTAAAATATGTTGTAAAAACGACACTCACCGCTGGTGTCTAAAGCATCAGCTAATTCAAAATCGCTAGGTCCTAAGAATGAGTCAGTTAACTGGCCTAATCCGTCGACATAAACCCCAAGAGGAGTCATGTATCCGTCGTATGTGAGATCTTCGAATCGAGCTCCACCCGTCATAGCCAGCATTTCGCCGCCTTTCGGGGCTGAATACGCCACTATTCCCTCTGCAGAAAACAGAATCAATAAATAACCCGTCAGTGGACGGGTGTCAATCGCAAGTGCCAGTAAATATGAACAATCGCAAACGCGTATTCGCAGGGCATTGGTCCCGGGAACGCGCGAGCGACCTGATCCTGTGTTACAAGTTACATACGTTTCCATTTGCACCCGTACAGCTCGACGCGCATGCAGGCGGTCCTGGGATGTGCGGCGTAAGGGAAAAATCGCACTTTTGATGCTATGAAAGACGCCTCCAATGTTGATTTCCTTGGTGTGTAAGTGTTGACGTTTCCAGGTATAAGCTAAAACAATATTTTTTAGTTTCAGAAAATATTCTTAGTTTTATAGTACTTATACATAATTTCAATCAGGCACAACACAAATAGTATACTTTCAGTAACTCACTCACGTTAATGGAATCTTGAGTAGGGCTTAGTCTTAATTGCTATTAACAACCTGGAATAGTATTTTATGTACGCAAAAGTTTCCAATCTAAAGTAGTCTACACGAAACGGTTGGAATTCTCAAACTATCATTATAATGTCTAGACCAAAGTAACTAAGAACGTCATGTTGTTGTGTACGAAGTAAGTTTGAGAATGGATGCATGGGCAGAACGGTATTCGGAAAGCAGATGGGCAAGGATTCAAATTTTGAATACTAAAACTGATGCCGCTGGAGGGACCAATCCGGATCTTATATTTTAGAAACTCTACATTCCGCGTTCAGTGTACCAAAACTCGATCGCAGTGTGTGAACAACTTCATTTTTCTATTTAGTTGCTTTTCCACTCAATTCCACAGTTGTATTGAAACAAAAGTTTTTGAATAAAAGTTGTTGTACGTTAGTTTCGCTGTTTTCAGATGAAAATGCAACCTTCGGTTTACCTACTAAATAACATAAATAGAAGAACTAACGAAAATCCGTAAATGGCGTTAACGGATTTTAAATAAACTAATGAATTCAGTCTTTAATATTATTATTATTTATATTATTTATTATTTTGTCCAATAGCCATTGAGAGTTCGCGTTGTTGACTTGTATTTTCGGGATACTGATAGTAAAAATAAAAATACGAAGTGTTTACTTTAACTGTAAGTGCTTACCTACTAACCGATGAGATGACTCTGACGAATTGACTATTGCCATACCAAATTTACATTACACAAAGCTGATTATACGTTATGTAGTATAATAAAATCGTAAACATATACCTTATTATAAATTTAATGGTTCTGATAATAATATACATCTGTAAAGGTAACTGGATAAAAATAAACTTCCTAAGTCAATTAATATATCCCATTTTTCCCCCATGTTTGTTTATGCCTATTGTCAGTGTTCTCAAAAAGGAATTCAGGGATATAAAAACGTTCATTTTCCGAACGCTTTGTGTCTCAATTCCTTTGTTCTTTATTCCGTTTGTAAAATATCTATCATTTCATCATAAATATATCTATCGAAATGCTTTCTATCTACCTACGTTTCCGCTTTAAATGTCAACGTTATACATAGTTTAATGATTTGGAGTAAGGTTACGTGACGCAATGGGGCTAATTCTGTGTAACTTGAGACACCGCGTACTTAAACTTCTCTCTGAAATGTTGGTACAGCGTGCAAAGGAAAACTTCGGTCGTCCTGATTTGTGCCAAATTGTTAAGTAAATTAAGTAATTTACAGCTGTTTTGATATGTTTGCGAATTTAAACGCGGCTCATGTACACACTCAGTGGCGGTTTCAAACTTTCTGGGCGGTTAGTGGTTATTTAGCGTGTTAATTTATTAGAAATGTATACATGTCTTTAAGTTATAAAACAATAGATATCCTAAGTGATAACTTAAAAAAAAATAAGCAACGTTTTAGTACATCTCAGTTTGAACTTTTATTTTGCCTATACTAGCTGACCGGAGCGTAAACATCGCCCCTATTTCTTTCCACATGTCCCTTTAGCAATGTCATCAATGTCATCTTTAGCAATGTAAATCCAGTTGGCTTGTAATAAACAATAGAAGGTTGGAAGTGCAACTAGCGACAAGAAACCACTTACCCTGCTTCCATTGAAGTCTTTAAACTTGACCCAACGGCCAAGCGCTGTGCGCCAGTACTCGACCGCGTAACTCTCCACGAACTCTACGCCCACGGAGTTCGCGAACCGACCCTGGGTCTCGGTGGCAGTGATCAGGTACTCGTCGTGCAAGTCTATCTCCAGGAATTGGCGACTCTTGGGTGAAATTAGTCCATTCGGGCACCACGCACCTCCGCGTATTTCGGTGCGAATCCTTTGGTAAAAAAATAAAATTTATTGTTTACTTTGCTGAAGAATTGACTAGAGTAAGTAATTGAAGAAAACAAATCTATTTTAACTAGAGACGTGTTGTTTATGGTGGTCATTGTAAATTTAAAGCTTAGTTGAGCAGTTTATGTTTGAATGAAGGTAACTAATTCTTGTCTAAAATATTGAATCAATATAAAGTTCCAACTTTTAAATAAACATAAAGTAATGGAATTGGATCGGTGATGAAAACACTTATGGACGTAAATTTAACTTACGAACTAAATCGACACAGAAATTAACGCCATTTGACTTAGAACAACAGTATTCGTTATTTAAATAGATAAGACAACTGTTTGTTGGTTCAGCAAAGACTGCAACTTCGACCTAAGTATCTACTCCGAATTTATAAATACTCGCTTAAGGCACGTTTGCGCATAAGCAAATAAAATTAGCGTAATAGTCTCAGCAAATAGACTAAAACGTTTCTGTGTTTCGTTTGTCAACAGGGGTAAGGACTCCTTCTGGCGACTGGCGGCCATTCCATTTGAATATCAGCAGTGCGATCTCATTGTAGGTGGCAGTGGAACAAAGCGCGCTAAACGCTGAATTAACGTGGCATTCGCCAAATCACCTCTGACCCTATGTAAAGTGGCTCAGCTGATAAGGCTTCGGCACATCCGGCCGTACTTACATCTTGTTATCTTCGGAGTCGAGACCCCGAAAGGCTTTTGTAGGATCACGCTCGCTCTGAATTCATATGAAAATTTAATTTTCTGTTAGTGAATTTCTCAAACAGGAGCAGAGTTTTCGCGCCACTGTCTCGTGTCAGGCTTATGCGGGATCGAGACCCGAATGTGAAACCCTCTGTTAATTGTTTGAGCTAAGTATGAGCGTTTGTGGTCGGGGATTCACAATTATTGTTACAACTTGCCCGTATCATAGCGCTTTATTGTTGTGAAACAATAGGCAACTAAAGATGCCATATCGATTTAGATGCTATTTGCTTCAAATTTGTTGGAGAGTGGTGGTATTTCGGTACAGTAACAATGGGATGACTTATGTAACGCTTCACGATCGCGTCCTTTTAGCTTTGTTTACAAATGTTCTGATCTATTTGATTCGCCCAAATGTTGATTTTCTCAAATGAATTTTCCGAGTGGAAGTTGAGGATGGTGATCCTAACATTGAGCTAAATTAATTCTATTCACGTTTGTACTCTTCAATGAAAGTAGTCTGCCGTCGAGAAACTTTGGAATCAGATACATTTTATCAAACTTGAATTTACTATTTTCAACCAAAATAAGTATAAGCTGTTATATTTATGCACATACATACATACATTATAAACGAAATTTCACGTTAATGTACCTACATAATAACTTAAAGTTTGTACAAACTCATGAAGCGTTGAAACACAAAAAGAGCGCAAAAGTGTAGGTATGCCAACATTTTGTAAATTCTCAGAAGTATAACTTATGCAGGCAAGCACCATCAGGCAATAAATTTCAAAGTTTCAAAGACGTTCCAGCTGATGCGGTTAGCTAGCGAATCGAGCTAACTGGATGATAAAGTGAAACTAATAGTGCCTACCTATGCTTGTGCGCCTGACCAACGTTCAGCCAGCTCAGTTATTGAAAAGAACGAGGTTATAATAACTGGTAACATGACGATTATCAATTTTGGATAAGTATGTCTGCATAATATCCCGATAAGGCTCCTCTGTAGAATTGTACATGTCACAAATTCAGACCTATGTTTAAATCGATCAGATTAGGACTCACCTAGAGCTGAGTGGTGAGACGCTCTGGTCGTAGTTGGAGCTCGACGAGAGAGACTCGTTGGATATTAGCCCATTTTCCATTCCAAGAGGCACGTCGCACGTGCCCACGTCAGCTAAGAACAAAAGTGTTTTATTAGAAAAACTCTGTGAACTGTGTCATCCACAAGCAAACATATTATTAACTTGAGCAGTTCAATCCCCGCTAAATAGCTCTGAAAGTGACAGGCTCGTAGCCAACAAACGGAAAATACATTAAACAATTAGACTGAAATGGCATAGAGCATTAAAACAAAAACAAACATTTAAAAACCTGATAAAAATATATAAAGCGTAAGAAATTATTTCAGTTTTATTTCACTACAAGGTAATATTAAACTAATTTTATTATGAAAGTTGATAAAATGCCGTAATACATATTTCACAAAAGGCGTCAAAATATTGTAGAGGTAAATTGGACGAATATTAATATTAATATTTAAGTAAAAAATGTAATTTCAAACACTGTTACTCTGTTTGCGAATGCTAATTGTTTTACCGAATTAGGTAATATAATTGAAAAGTATTTGAAGTTCCTTAGCTTTGAATCTTCTTGTTCCAAGGAGGAAATATTGTGAGCAATCTAAGTTGGTCTGAAATGAGTCATTGACTCTACCGTGTCACCGGAAGATCGAAAGATGTTCATTATTACACTTAATAATAAATGTAAGACTCCTAAAATTGAAAAACTATACTGTTTTAATTTTAGTAGCACGGGTAATTTCCATCCTGCCTATCATTTCTGAACCATTGTAATTATAATGAAAGAAAATTATTGTAACATCCGGTATGTGAGTTGTGCCCTCATTTCATGTTACGCTAACCTAGTAATAATAATATGACTACGAACGCAGCATATTTTATGTTATTTGTTCAAATTAGCGTTTTTCCTCTTTGTTTTTGTACGCCCGTATTTTAAAGGTGGATGCTGAGCTTTATTACATAATAAGAATTTGTGCTATATTATTCCGAAAAAAAACATGCCATATATTTTTTACTATACGCATAAAAGTTAACTATGCTTGGGTTAGAATTAGATAATTGTACCTGGAAGGAATTGAATCAGTTTCGTTACATATGGATTTACAACTATATTCCCATATTCATAATATTACTACGACAGCTAAATTTTAATATGACATATTGTGAAATATTTTTCTGGAACGAATTACTAAGCACAGCCAAAAGAGTATTCATTACATACTTCTAATCAAGTGTCAGACATGTTTGTCTTATACGATGCGGGGTGCCTTAATCTGACAAACATCCGAGTGAACGATGTGCACCTAATCCACAGTATTTCTGGGACACGTGATAAATTACATACGAACAAATTACTCGAGACCTGTGTGAGAAAAACAAACAATTTATAACAAAGATGAATGAGCCGCGAGCACCGATGTGGTGCGGTCGCGAGGTGATTTCAATTAATCTGACGCGCTTATATCAACGTATCACAATGGATTTTGGTATTAGTCAATGAAAACGTCACATTTTCATAATTTGCCTTATTGTTAATATATTTCAAATCTGCTTGAAACAGTAAATAGTATAGGTTTACATTCTAAAATACTTCAGAGGTTCAAAATACTTCATACTTTATTGCTTCAGAGGGCTCGTTACGCCGCCACGTTGATCTCGGCTATTTATCGTTAGACAACATGAGTAGTCAGCCTTAATAAGTAAAGATCTAAAAATTCTAACACCATAACTGACAACTTCAATAATATGAGAAAGAATGTAGATGTATTAAACTGTAATACTGTATGTAAAGAAAACCATATAATAGATGAAGCGGAAAAAAAATACGAGTGTGCTTTAGACCACACGGCTGAAGTAAATATTCTTTAATTTAGCTCCATCTATCGGCCGGCATAACTTTGTTTTTGCTTTGTTAAATGTTAATGTCGCCATCTTGATAATTGTAACATGTCATGTTACCGGACATACCAACATAATAATACAAATTTTTAATTATGTTATGTTGACAATGGGGATCTATGTACCATGTACCAATTTCAACTTCCGTTCACCTCACCAGCTTACTCCTCAAGTAAAGCGTGCGTAAAGAAGTTTTACTTCAAAAACTTAGGTACTTATTACAAGTAATTAATTATTTAGTAATTAATTAATTACTAATCATAGTTAATTATAACTAATTAATTCCTAGTAATTAATGAAAATGATGGAGTATTAATCTAACTAAGTTTATTAATTACAAGTAATTTTTATGTTGATGCCAACAAACCACATGTACGTGTCCCACATATGTTTAAGTATTAATCAGCTGCAAAAGCAGTAAAGACTTGATCACAAAATAAGTATACTATATAACATGATGTTTCCTTACAAAATGTGCGTACTCGTAAAGAGATGAAACAAGTTATATTATTATGATGGAACATTGACGTTTTGGACATTTTTGGCTCAAGAGATCTAAATTACTGTTATTACATCGTAAACTATACTTCGTCAAACCATTATAATCCTTCTGCGTTGGTAATAAGACATTTTCCGTTATAGTGAATTAGCAAGTTCTGCGTAATCGCATGAGAGTTGTGACACGTAGTTCCGAAGTCATAAACCGACAAGCTCGCAGGGTATTACTGTAAGCTTTGCCTCACCAAAAATGTTAGCTAAATCTTTGATTAGAGTTATTTTAACTCCTCTTATAATGGTGTAAACGGACTTTATTATGCGTTAAATAAATTATAGGTACAATATTTTTATTCAAAACCTCTTCCTCACTTAATATAAATTTTTATTTTTTCTAATTGTATTTTAAAACCGATTCGGCAACTTTTCGTAGTAGTCCGAATCAGGTTTATATGCATAGCTTAAGGAAAGAGTAGTGGCGAGAGACAGTGCGGGCTCGGGCTGTGCACTCTCTGGTGTTGGAGGCCAAGAGTGAGATCTGTTTGGAACTATGCACTAAAGAAACGAGTAATTAATTATAATAAAATGTATATGTTGCAGATATGAATTAAAAAAAAGTTTTTTTTTTATTTATTTTTTTTATATGAGTGAATGATGTGACGAGCTAGTCGTTTACCTGATGTTAAGCAACACGGCCGCCCATAACAGAACAGTCACGTGGAACTCCAAAAGATAGAGTTTCACGCGACACTGCACTACGCACATCATCCTGAGACATCAGCACAGACTGGTAATAAAATTACTCGACTGTGAGATCAGATCATAAAGTCTCATGTGCCCAGTAATTTCGCTAGCTACAGTGCCCTTCAAACCAGAACACAGTAGTGCTTGCACACTACTGCTTGGCGGCAGAATAACTGGCAAAGCAGTGGTACCTACCTAGACGAACTTTGCACCAAAGTCCTACCACCTAGTAAAGTAAATTATAAAATTTATAATAAGTGAATAATCCAGCGGAAAATTAACTCCTTTTGACCTTTGCATCCCGCTCAGGGGTGAGCTAAACTTGCTACCTCGTTACATTAATTGCCCGTCGCAAAGGAGAATAACTATCAAAAATTCATTGTATACAGCTTTCGCCCAAATTCATTCGGATAGCATTGTTAATATTTAATACTACCAAGACGCCGCGTCTAATGCTACCAATTTAAAATTCTTACCAAACTTAATATTTGAGCGGGTAAGTCCCCGTGGGCCTCGTGCCGCAAAATGTGCGATGGTATTTGTTTATTCGCAGCCGTTTTCTTTACAAGGCTTCGTGTGTGTAGCTCGGCGTGGTAGTTCGGGTGTGAGGTCGGCAATAGAGCGCGTATTTTGCTAAAATACCTCGCGGGCAATGTTTCACAAGGGGTGACGCAGTAAGGGGACTAGACTTGCACGCTCAGTGGTATACATAAATTTTCCGTTCCGTACCGCATCGGAGCCACAGCAAGATCTAGCTTCGTATACGTGTTGCTCTACCAAATAAAAAGAGAGGCTTTCCTAAACTGAGGCCTTCAACTCGCCACTTACGTGTTGATCTTTTTCTCATTTGGAACATCTGCGATTTTCAAAGTTTGCTTTGCTTATAAAATGATGTAGAACTGTAAAGTTCTTTTAAAAACAAACTTTAATACACTTTCATGGTTCTTAATACAATAATATACGTAATAACTGCCACCTCTGTATTCAAAAATATTATTTTAATTAGTAAAAATATAAAGCAAATTGATATCATTAATATTCGGCTCGTACCCAGGTTGCAAACGTATAAGCGCTGAATAAATAATTCATGCCTGAATTTAAGAACTTAACTAAGATATTTCCCTTTTTAACGCCAGTTTAACTAAAGTATCTGCAATGGAGGTTGATCTATTTTCATTTCTAAAAAATCTTCTAATCTAATTTAAATCATTCATAATTTCTGCAGTATGTATTTTTAAAGATATATAAGTAGTGTTGAATCCGGTAATATTAAGCAACTCTCTTGCAAAGTTGAATCCAAATCGATCCATTTGTATTGGAGTAAAACTCACACAAACAAACGAACAATAAAACGACCTATATATAGTATAGTTACGATTTTAATTAAGTCATTACGATCACATATTTTGTAATACCACCACCGTAAGGTGTAATAAATAGTAAACAGGCCGCTAAATTTAAAGCCGCAGAGAGCGCAGGAAAGCTCTACGATATGGGTTACCTACTTACTCTGTAATACATATTACATTAGTGTATAATAGGTATGTTTGTAGTATCTGTGAACAGGGGGACTGTACTTAATGGTTTGTTGGAAGTGGTTTGAGTATATCTTTAAAGAAAAGAGTCACCGGCGGGATTTTTGAGACATATCGGTACGAATTGACAGAAAGCATGTTATGATACATATAAATAATACATGTACGGGGAACATGGGCAGGAAGAAGAAGATTTATAACAAACTAGTTGCACCCCGCGGTTTCACCCGCTGATAAAAAGTATTTTAATTATTTGTTCATCCCACGGGAGCATTTCACTTTTCCGGGATAAAATGTAGCCTATATGTTAATACAGTGTATAAGCTATCCTGGTACCGAATATAATCTAAATCCATTCAGCCGTTTGAGCGTGAAGGAGTACCAAACATACACACATACAAACTTTCGCCTTTATAATATTATTTAATATAATAGTATAACATATATATAATATATTTATATTTAATAATATAATTTAGATACTATACCACTATAATTTGTTATATTATTATATAATAAAACAAATTATAGTGGTATAGTGTCTATAACTGTGGTAGCTCAATAAATGTTTTTCTATTGTATTGTAATATTGTATAACATTGCAGATAATATATTTGTGATATAGAAAGAAAGAAATTCATATATTCATTACAAATTTATACATTACAAATACAAGTATTTAGCGATTTTACATATAGATTATCTGTTTAGAATAGTTAAATAAAATTATCCAAAGAATATTAATTATTATGAAATTTCCACAAAAATATATTTATTTCTGAAAAATTGCACTCAAAATGTGATATAGTTTTATCGTATACAAAGTTTTATAGTTGCCTCTGCGAGATCTTCCCCTTTAGGGCACTACTGCTACAATATTATACTAATATATGGGTAGGTACTTTATCTACGTAAACTGGGATTATGTAAAATACGTCTGACGCGAATATAATAGCATATTATATTCCCCTTACCTGCCTTGTGTACCATTCATATTAATTTGAATATCGTTTTACGAGGTATATCGTAGATTTGATTGTTATTTAATGGTAGAATCGTGTTTAAATTAATGATCATACAAACATAATTATAAGTATGAAAACGGGAGTTTTGGTGGGAAAGCGAAAAAGATTGCGTCACCGCATTGTATTATTTTCCAAAACTTGTGTTATTTTCAGTGTTAGTGCATAAAATTGGTAGCTTTATATTCGTTAAGTGCTGGATTACAGGCGTGAGTGTGGGAAAATGGTATAATGATGGTGAAACGTTCCTTTTCGTGTTGTTTCCAAAACACCATAGAAGCTTCAAGTAAAGTTGCCACCACTTTACTAGGAGTATGACTTTGACTGGACTATGACTTGACTATGACTAGACTTGATGACTTCGACTGTGACTTTACACATATTTGCGTGTAATATCATTAACTTGATAAATTATTAATTACTTGACACTGACTAAATACACAAAAGTGTGGAGCCAAAACATAAAAGAAAAGTATGAAAAGGCTCTTTCTGTATATTTGTCTCAATGATTGAGTTTTCTATTCAACATGCCAATTCTGCCAACGTTTTAGGGCGTGCTAACTGAAATATTGTCTGGTGATGCAATTTTTAATTGTTTGTGATTCGTGCATTTCGTCAAAGGTGATTGAAACGTCTAATTTTTATGACTAAAAAAATATACGACCACAACCCGGCTTCCCACAACAATAATGAATACTTAACAGAAAGTTCCAAACAGGTTTAGACTAAATCACCTGTAATCAATCAATCTACTTTTATTACTAAGAGTTAAATAGCTAGGTCTTCTTGCTTAATACAGATATAACGTTTGCTCGACTAAGTTGCTTAACTTTTTTTATGCAGAGCAAAGCTTCTTTACTACGATGGAAAAAAATAAACTGTTTCTTGCTCACAAGAAAATAAATGAGCAAACTGTTGGCAGTTGAGACTGGAGATAACCAACAAACCAAGCGTTTACAAAGCTCTCATTTAATAGGGTCGTTAGTACCTACATTATCTCTCTAAACTATCACGCCCACGACGTTATGAAATATGCTACCTACCTACACACTGCATAACTGAATATTCGGATTCGCACAATATATGTACAAATTCTTATGTAGCTGATAGAACAATGCCGAGAAATTTTAATCCCGAATTTTAGTTCTGAAAATTAAAATATTTGAATAAAACTTTGCAGTTAAACAATTGAATTCCCACGTCGAGAGACACACCGATGTCTTAAGACCTAACGTAGATACGACGCTGACATCTGCTTAAATATTGTGTGTTTGTGTGTACACAGTGATGTATATGAAAGAAAGTGAACATTATAATAATTTACCTGTATATTGCTCACACAAAGATAAAAATATGGGGTGAGTTACGACGTAACTAGAGTGTGTTTTTAATTAACACATTAACGAAAATATTAAAATATATAGCAAGACTGCATAGTCTTCATGGCTAACATGGTTTTATATCAGTACGATTTGGAAATAGCCACGCTTATATGTAGAAAATTCATCCCTTCTCTGAATTATGAATACCTATGTTTTGTACAAATAGTAAGGCAAGCTCAAGCGTAATCAAATCGGGTGTTTGACGTGTGAAACAAACAGCTCTACTTGCCTTGTTATCTGAGATGTAAAGATAATCTAGCAATGTTTATGAACGATGTATCTGCGTCGTTAGACGCATGACAATATTTAGTTAATTGTTATATTTGTTACGTATATAGTCAGATAAATACGTCTATAATAGGTCAAAATACAAATACAAATTTATTTATTGACACAATTGGTTACAAAGTTATAATGAATCCATAGACTCCCGAACTAGTGGAAACTTTATTTCAGGAGTCAGTGGCTTCTCCCATTATTAATATTACCTAAAGTATGTCATACCAATTTTTTTTTTAAACATCATAAAAATATCCAATATCTAAGTAAAAGCCAAGTTTTGTGATTGTCATAGTAGGTGTGTGCATGTGTGTGTGTACGTGTGCGTGCGTGTGTGTGTTTATGTGTGTGTGTGAATTTTTGTGTGTTTGGGTTTGTGTTTGCGTTTGTGTGTGTTGGTGTATGTGTGAGTGTGCGCGCGCGCGTGTGTGTTTGTGTGTCATCATAGCGACATCGGTCATATCGCGACTATGAATTTAGTCACAAGTTTATATCGAAAGTGAGAAATTTGTGTGCTAAAATATCTAAACTAATCTGCATCAAGCATGCACGTGAACATTGAATATGGCCGGAACCGCCGCTCCGCTGTTACAGACGTTAGGTGGAAATTAATGATGTGGTACCGTTGCGACTCTGACAGACAAGCAGGTTCGTTACCGTCGTCTTGAAACGTACGGCTTAGGGTACAACTCGCTGAGAAAAAAGCGAGCAGCGATTTAACTGACAGCTCTTGTGGTGTAGTGGTTAAGCAAGTCGTTCACCTGCAGCATGTTCGATTCCAGCGGCAGGACAAGTATTAGTGCACAGAAAAAAAAGCGTAAATACTTGTTCTGTGTCTGGGTGTTGTGGGTCCATGGTCCTAGTAATTCTGGGTCCCCTGGACACAGAAAATCCTATTTATGGTCCAAGATCTATGTATGTAATCGTTGGGCGTTATTGTTATTATTAAATAACACAGTGTTGCCGTTTCCCAGAATCATCTGTAAGATATTACCAAAAAAGATACAACCACCTTGAGGTATTAAATAAATGGAAGGATGCTATGGATATTATACATATATGGCACAGTATTATGTGTTTAATATTACGCTGAAACAACGTTAGACAGAAAAACTAACTTATTCAGAAAACACAATATTAAATTTACCTTCAAACTCATAAGCTTCAAACTTGAGTAGCGGAATACAGTGCTTTGGGCCGATGAATTTTTAAAATGTTTCAAAGTTATGAAGGTGGGGGGGTTAGTGGTGATTAATATGAAAGCAGAGGGTTTATGCGTAATTATGAATATTCAATGAATTACAAAAGAAGCGCTTAGTTTATGAATGATGATGTTGTTTAATAATATCCTTTATAAAAACGCAATTAACTGATTAGATCGCTTTAATATCATACTGAGAACATATTTGGATAATATTATAACTCAATACATACTTTTCCAGTAATTTTGATTTAAATACTAAACTACTAAATCGAATATGATAAGATTTCTATGAAAACATCTGAAAGTATATCTTTTTAAATAAAATAAAAAATTATGAAGACCAAAGCATAAAAGTAAAACAAATATCACCAAATTGAGAAAACGAAATGTGTGATTCCGAAAACTTGACGAATTACTTTTTTGATTCCTTACCACAAAACAAAAATACATAATAGGACCCTTGTTCTAGATAAGATAAGTAAACATGCAGGAAGTGTCTATTAAAGAGGCTGTGTATAATTCATTTTACTGAGCATAGCCGGTTCATATGGAATTTAATTGTCTTATGGACGATATTGACTGTAAGTCGCTTAATCGGTTAAAATCTAACAAGTTATATGAAACGATTTTAATGGCTTTAGAAATAAACGGTCAAACAGGCGAATACACTTGATCAGATTAAACATATTTTTAAATCGTAGACTCAGTAAAGTTCGAGTCACAGACACTGCACCCTTCTCCATTCAAAGTTTACAGTAATTTATCGATAAAGAGTAACATTACTTGAGGACTGAACGCGGAACTTTTGAAGGGGAATCGTAACTAGTAACTACCCTTTCGCTAGAAATTGTAATTGTTTTGTTTACGGTCCCTTATCCGCATTGTTTCGCCGGAATTAAACTTTACTGTAATGGTTAATGTCTCTCCTAACGCCTGTTAGCACCTCCTCTTGCTTTGTGGAATTGCGTTTTATTGCAAATCCTAATTCTCGCTAATTAATTGACTAACAAGAGCCTGATAGTGTTCGATATTAGTATAAAACTAGTGTGCTTTAGACCATACGACTGAAGTAAAACTTCTTTAGATCCATCTTCTACAGTAATATATGAATCGTGACTCTTTCTATCTTCACGTAGACAATGAGACATAAATATATCTCCCTCTCAACTTCCGTTCGCCTCACCAGCTTATCCCCAAGTCAGGCGAGCGTAAAGAAGTTTTACTTCAACGAGTATAGTTTTAGAGTACATTTTTAAATAAACCTGAATAAAAGATTTCCTTCTTGAAATATTACATACTTACGCTGAAAACATTATTTATATAATTTGACGTATCGACCAAATTGCATTGGCCGTGGTCGAGAGTAAACTAAATAAATAATATATTTTTAGCGGGATTAAGTAACCTGTATACAAATACTATGTTTTTAAATTTGCTTCTGATAGAACTAAATGTATCCCCTGCGTAACACTGCTATTTGTTAATTAATTTTTGTGATCGCATTAACAATTATTTATATTAACGAAGCTATTAATTGAGATAGCCGTATTAAATTAATTGAACAGTCTATTTAGGTAGTAAAATTTATTTACGTTCGGTGATTTGGGTTTACAATGTGCGTATTTTAATTTCATTGTAGTAAATTTTATGCAAAGTTTGGGATGAACATTAGTTCATAAAATTAAATTAATTTTCATCATTCCCTTTTCCCCTGGCACCATTCGGTGCAGCTTTGCATTCTGTTATTACGATATATGTAATTACAAAAAATCGTAGATATTCAAAACTATTAAATTTTTGTATATTTATTTACAACTGACGCTGTGTAAAATGTTACTTCGTCGTCACTTTTGTGTATTTATTATATACTAGCTGCTCCCCGCGGATTAACCAGTATGATGAAAATTTTCTATAAAATTTTAATTTTCCACTCAACTTTCTTATTTTTTTCTTTCATAAGAACCTTCTCCTGACAATACAAACACACATACAAAACAAAAATGAATTAGCGAAAATATTCCGTCGTATATAGACGAGACAAAAGATATTTATTCTATATTGAAGACTTCACATAAACGTTATGAATTTAAATATCCTTGATAGGATTACTACATAATATTATAATATAAAATATTATATTTACGTAGCATTATGTGTCATTCTATGTTTAAAATCTTGAATATTTGTTCGTATATTCAAATATAAACAGGGTTTAGTTAAAATGAGAATGAATGGAGTTTGCTAAAAGCCAGACATATTGTTTTCTTTACGGTTTTTGTTGGTGAATAGAAGGTTTGCATTTCATTGTTTGAAAGCAGGAGAGTTTCTTAATATTGATTGAGAATATCATTTATGCTTTTATGAGTTGGTATTTGTACCAAGACACCAATAAAACATATCATCATTACTCTTTTCCAAAACAATTTCTTTTCAGTTAGGAGCCTCCTGACAGTACGCGCAGTGGTCAAGGAGTAGGTACTTAAGTCTTCTGAGTCCAGATGTGCTTTATTATTTGATGAGATAGTGTTAAGACCTTATCTCATTTTTAAATCAGCTATGGATTTCATTGATGGATTTCCAGTTTTGGGTACTACATAAGAAGAAGGAAGATCAAAGGCCATAACTGGCTATGCTTTTGTATTTTTGTTGCAAAGCCATTAAAAAGATTTCTACTGTGGCAGCAATGCTTATTCTTTTATCTGCAGCAGAAAAAGGCAATACAAAAGCAAAATGATGACTCTCTTGCTCTATTCGTTCAAATACTCGATGGCTTGTTTAATTAGACAAAAGGTCCTTCATATGCAAATTATACTAAAAGAGGTCTGCGGCAAACCGTTTTAGTGAAGACTAATAATCAATATAAATGAGTTAAAATTGAATAAAAGACTGTTGGTTATTATTCTGCTTATTAATAGTGCTACTCGTGCAGTAAATTTAAAAACAGAAATAAATAAAAAATTCAAATGTTTAAGCTTACGTTAGATCAATTAAGATTTGCTAAACAAATTGTTTGGTTTTACATGACAGCGTAGTCCTAACCCTACAGTTGCACATTTTATAGCCGCTTTGAAGACTGTGGTTCAGACATGGTAATCAATAATTAATTAAAGCCACGGCTATAATTGCCAAAAACTGAAATTTTTTGTAATATTGTTTTTGGTAGTGGAAACAATGAGCCTAAAAGAGAGATTGCTGCAGGTCGTGAGCGTAATATAAATCTTTCGATTGTGCTTTAGACAGTGATATTGATGTTCCTGTTTTAAGCCTGGTAGAAGAGGATTGTAAAATAGGAATCGACAAAAAGTAAGCCGATGTATCTGAGCAGCCAGTTGTTTGCATAAATAAGTGGGCACTATACAAAACTGTCCAGGAATGTAAAAATTGTCGTATGTCTTTGACTGTAGTGGATCCGAAAAAGATGTCTAATCCTACTTACAGATACATCCATTTGAGAGAAAAGTGGAAGAATAGAACTTCCTGAAATATTCTTCCAAAGAGTTGTCTTTTAATATATTTATATAGAAACTACCTTAATAGAAAGCGAAATTTGCCCTGTTTTTTACAGACGTAATATTTGCCAACTGCCTGTTACTTTTTATGACAATGTAGCACAACATCATTTATGTATACACAACACAAAACAACTATTTTTAAACGTATTTACTGCGTTGGAGCAGTTGTTAATAAGACGTCAGTTCTAAAATGTAAATCCGAGGGTGGTGTTGCAAGAAGATGCATTGTCTGTAAAAAAGAGTCAACAGGGCAAATCGCAATAAATTTTTTTATATATAAGACAATTTTTATTTAAAAACGTTATAAAGCATAGCTCATATTACTTAAATTTTTAACTGTTGTTATACAAATGTACAAGTAGTATTAAATTGACCCATTTGACCAATAGAAAATTAAATAGATTACAACTATGACACTTAGAAGGCTTCTTGAATTGATTAGCGTTCAATAATTAAGAACTTATTCTTATATATATAAATATATATTCTTTTTTTTTAAACGAAACTTTTTTAAAATATCATTTACTAACCATTTTAAATGTCGGTAAACACCAATCTGAATTATATAAGTTCTTAATTAATTATAAACAATTTTATCGGCAATCCAAAATCACCTATATTGTTCTTATGACCACTAAAAACCTTATAATTCCTTAAAAAAAAAAGAGTCAAATCAACTTCAATCCCACCGCATTAGTTTATCACAAAAATGAGAACATCATCAATGTAGTTGAAGTCGAATTACACATTATTAAGGACAACTCAAAAACTACCATCAGATCTTGATCAAATTGAAATGTAGCACCAAGCAGCACCAGTACCAGCACCAGAAGGAAGCACCAGCTTTCAACTAAAAAAAGAATCATCTAAATGGATTCACCCGGTCAAAAGTTTAGAGGTAACAAACATAAAAAAACAGTGGATTTGAGAACTTATCCTTTTTTTGAAGTCGTTTCAAAAGATATACGTTTAAGAACAAACAAAATAATGGTTGGGTTAATATGGCTCCATTGCGTAAATAGAACACGTTAGAATCCACCAGAAAATAATAGCAAGTGCATAAAACGGCGGTAAGAGAAGATATACGATGCAATAATGGCGACAAAATGAGTTGCAAAGCCTTACACCCTTAGACCAGTGAATATACACTGTCACCACCAATTAGACACTCATTTTCTTCCAAGAAAGTGTCTGTAAGAGGACATCGTTAATGCTAGAGCATTGTACTATTTCTTTACTCGTAAATTCTTACTATTTAAGTGTATTGCTTTATTTTTACAGTACTTAGACTGGTCATTTTGCATCCATCCAATGTTTTATTCATTCGTCCATCCTCTAGCCCAGCTAATATATATATAGACACATGGTCCATATCAGGGTCTTTACCGGGACGTTCCATGTCCATATTTCTTATGCAGGCGTGGATTTATCGGGCGAGGAGAATAAAAACCAAGCTTTTAACACAGTGCAATATAATCAACGGCTATTTACAATAATTAGTTCAAATACAATCACCAGCACAATAATTATAGTCCAATTAATAATCCTGGTAAGACACTCCACCGAACACGTAATGCGCAAGCGCGATGCGAACGGATTGACGACTCCTCTCGTAATGGCCGCTATCCCTGCCGTTTCGCGCTTATCGCACACTAGCGCCCGGGGTTGCGTCAGAGTGGAGAAACGTCAACTGTCAAACATCAGTTGACAGCTGTCAGCTGTCACTGACGTTTCTTGCCACTCTAAAATAATCGAAGCGCCGTCACGGCCAGACTGACATTCGCACGTCCTCGTGCGTCTGGTCGTATTCTTTCTCCCGTTAATCTGTAAAACGAGTAAAACATAGCTGGTGCATTCATCTTTTTACGCTCGTCCATCACTGACACGCTATTTCCGTGTCACCCGAAACATCCGAAAGTTCTCAACATCCGCCTGTCACACCACGACACCAGGCACTGGACCGGACAACTGAACTCAAGCGTCCCTTCGACCAGCCATCATCTCTCATGATGACATGGACCGGACAACCCATCAGCGTCCCTCCGACCAGGCCTCTCTGGATGTTCACCCAACACCAGCATAGTGGTCTGATCCGGGACATCGACCTGCATAAGCCAGTCCCTTAGACCTTCCACTAGCTGCGACAACAACACACCAGAACGTCGGCTCTCATAAGCCGGTCCCATTTACATGACCACACAATACATTACACCGTACAACCATGTAAAAGTCAATGCGTAAGTTATAATGGTTACAGGAATTAACATTTAAACACAAGTAAAAGGAACTTACAATTTTACTATTCATCACGCTCAGAGACAGAGAGGGTTTCCGAGCTAGCAGTCACAGTGCGCGAACTACATATCGAGACCGTATCACTATCATCATCGGATGATCCTTCAACCTCTTGACCGTGGACCGCCGTCTCGGCCTCCTCTGCGTGATTTATTAAGGAAGTAGCTGCCTCTAATAGACCATCGTAGCCTCCGGGTACCGCACGCAAGTTTTCGTGAGCATACTTGTAAGTTCGACTAGACCCATCAATGTCTTTTAATTCGTACCTATCGTTATCTAAAACACGAGTGATAATAAATGGACCTTTAAACTTTCTCTGCAATTTTGTTTGGTTACGCTCACTACATTTCATGAAGACGAAATCACCTTGCAAGAAGGGTTTTACTACTGCTCTACCACGATTGAAACGCTTTGTTTCTACTTCAGCTACCTTAGCAATATTTTCAGATGCCTTTTTTCGGATTATGTCCAAATCTAAACGAGGCTCAGGCTCTGACATTGACAAAATGCTAGACATACCTAACGACTGCGATCGTATGCCGAACATTAGTTCCGTTGGTGTGTAACCTGTTACTCTAGATTTCGTGCTGTTCAGTGCCAGTTGCACC
Organism: Ennomos fuscantarius; assembly: GCA_905220475.3. NCBI lineage: Eukaryota > Metazoa > Arthropoda > Insecta > Lepidoptera > Geometridae > Ennomos > Ennomos fuscantarius. The sequence goes on along the minus strand of HG992023.1, from coordinate 7,805,734 downwards.
TCAGGGAGTTCGTCACGCCACGTCTTATTTGCATCATTTTCGACTATAGTGAGCAGACTCTTTAAGGTACGCATTACCCGCTCTACTTGGCCGTTAGCCCTACTAGAACCAGTAGCGATGAGATGGAGTTCTATGTTGTGGTTACTACAAAACTGTTTAAAGTCTGCACTTATGAAGCATCTACCCTGATCTGCAACAATGCGTTGTGGTGTGCCAAAAAGGCAAACAGCTTTTTTTAGAGCTTTGATGGCACTAGCAGCGTCGAGTGAACATGTATACTCAAGAAGAACGTATTTAGTAAAAGAGTCAATAATGACTGAAGCGTATTCTTTCCTGTCACTCTTCCCGCTGAGTTTCCCCGTGATATCAACATGTATAGTATGCCAAGGCGTAGCGACTTTTGGGATTGGGTGAAGTCGGACTTGTTGCGCTCCTGAACACCCCTTTGACGCTGTGCACACTATACATGAATTAACGAATATACGGACTTGCTTGGCCATCTGTGGGAACCAGTATTGTTCGTATATTTTATCAAGGGTTTTCTCTGCGCCGAGGTGCTTAATTTCTGTGTGAACGTGATTGATCAGGGTCCATGTCAGAGATCTCGGAACTACCGGTAGCCAGAAAGTCCTCTTATTGCGTTCAATTTTCCGATAGAGTATACCCTTTCGGACGTCATAAGTGTGAGCGACTGCTTCCGGTAACTCATTGTTATCGTGTTTTCTGACAAGATCCTGAACTTCGCTATCACGTTTTTGCTCTACTGCCAGCCAACCTTGGTGCAGCTCTACAAAATTGACATCCCTACTTCTTTTATTTTTTGCAGGTTCGTGGACTGATTGGGATGATCCAGGCTTTGGATCTGGGAGAGGATTTCGAGATAAGAAGTCAGCATGTTCCATGCTGCTACCTTGTTTATGGATTATGTCAAAATCATACGCCTGTAGGAAAGCCCACCACCTATGAACTCGTGGAGTCAGATCTGTTTTTGATTTAGACGCTTTGAGAGAGTTGCAATCAGTAAAGACTGTAAAGTGTTGTCCGTATAAGTAGTGTCGAAAGTACTCTACGGCTCGAACGACTGCCAGGGTTTCTAATTCATATGAATGATACCGCGATTCCGTGTCAGTCGTTCGGCGGCTGAAGTATGATACTACATGAGGCACATTGTCTTTTCGTTGTATTAGTATTGCACCATATCCGTCTGAGCTTGCGTCAGTATGAAGCTCTATAGGAGAGTCACGATCAAAAATTGTCAGAACCGGTTCTGAGGTAAGTATTGTCACGATTTTTTTGTGGATATCGTCGTGTGCTTCTGTCCACTTAATCGGGCCTTTTAATTTCGTTAATGGGTATAACGGACCCACGATTCGCGTATAGTTCGGAATAAACCGCCTAAAGTAAGACGCGAGCCCTAAGAACTGCCTAACATTAGTAGCAGTTTTAGGAGCGGGAGCATCAACCAAAGCTTGTATTTTTTTTGGATTTGGGGTGACTTCACCCGCTCTGATCACATATCCGAGATAATCTACCTGGCTTTTCATGAATTTACATTTCTTAATGTTGAACGAGAAACCGGCATCAGAGAGTGTTTTTAAGGTCAGATCTAGACGTTCTAGGCCTTGGGTGACGTCACCGGAATAACATAAGACGTCATCCATATAGGCTAGCGCTACCTGATCTTTTAAGGAACCTAATGCATTGTTGATACACCTTTGGTACACGGACGCTGCGTTCCGCAAGCCAAAGGGCATAGCCAGGTATTCGTACTGGCCATCAGGGGTCACAAATGCGGTTCTTGCTATGCTATCTCCCTCTCGGTCGACTACAATTTGGTGGTAGCCTGATGCCATATCTAACGATGAAAAGAAATGAGCGCCATGAAGACGGTCTACCTGTTCATCAATTATCGGCAGTGGGTAGTGCTCAGGACGTGTGTTGGCATTGAGCTCCCTGTAATCTACACACATTCTATCAGTACCATCCTTTTTTTTTACCAACAGAATGGGACTGGCAAACGGCGACGTGCTTTCCCGAATAACACCTGCTCGCAATAGGGACTCTATTTTTTCCTTAACTATTTCCTTTTCCGCGGGGGCTAATCTATACGGTCGTCTTTGAACTATTTTGTTCCGGTCGATGGGATCTATTCGTAAAACACCAGTCGTAACGCGCCGAGTAGGTATGCCGTCAATGAAAAACTCACTATACTTTTGTAATATCTTAATCAAAGCAGTCTTATCTTCGCCTTTTAAATCAGTATCAATAGCATTGAAATCAAGACAACCGAGTTTTTCAGCTACATTTACTTCCTTATGCAAAGCAAATTTAACCTGGTCACTGTCAATTTGTACGTGTATGTTGTTTTCTAAGAGATCCCTGCCTATGATCACTGGCTCAGTAATGGAATCGTCAGGTACTATATGAAACAGCACAGATAGCGAGATGCCTTGTACATTGATGGGGCTAAGAACCTGTGAGGTACATTTAACATTATCTCTACCTATACCCGTGAGGTATACTAAGTCCCTACGCATTGTACCCGGAAACTTCTCGGCAAAGCTATAGGTCACCAACGAGCAAGCAGATCCACTATCAAAAAGAAAAGAAACAGGCTCACCAGATGATGTAGTTAGGGTACTCTTGGTAGATTTGCGCTCGCAGACGTAAACTTCTTTGACAGCCGCTGCTCCACTGCCTCCTTTCCGATCTGGGCACGCTGATGCGATATGTCCCGTCTGTCCACACACAAAACAGGTGATTGGTCTTGCTTTGTCAAAAATCTTCGCTGCTGGCGTTTGGTTCGATGTCTTGTCTGCAGCAGCAGGCTCTTCTCGCCGCTTGCGACAATCGAGCGCTCTGTGTCCTGGCGTACCGCACCGATGACATGTCCCCGTAAAACGAGATTCACTGTAGCGAACCCTTTTCGTTTCACTCTCTTGGCCATCATTGCCTTCGTATCTTCGCTTCAGTGAAATTCCGCCGAGGGCTCGAAGAAGTTGAGATCTGGTAGTGAGGTTGTGAGAGTGAAGCTCTCTCCGAATCATGACGTCTCTTTGACACAACACTGATGTCACAAACCCAGTAGCTATATCTTCGGCCATTTCCATGCGTGGAATTCGTTCTATAATATTCCACAGACGTATAGCTGCCTCACACGCGGATTCCTTTGCATAAATTTGAAAACGCAATACTTCGTCGAAATAATCTTGAGGTAGCATGGGTTTTGCAAATTTTGCTAGCAAAAATTCTTTTATTTTAGGCCATGTTAGCTGAGAAGCCTGCAATTTGGTTAAGCAAGTAGCAGCTCGTCCTTTTAAGGCGTGCGTTAGCAACAACAGCAACTCCGCACCTTCTAGCTTTCTACTGTTGATGATTATTTCGGACACTTTGCACCAACCTTCTATGTCTGCTTCGGCGTCTTCTGGGTCAAATCGGATCAGTTGCGTAGTTGCGTTGTTCGTAGGCTGAGTATGAGGGCCAGCCAATACTTTGGATAGCAGTGCCTCCATATGATGCAATAAGTTCGGCACCGATGATGACCTGGGCGTTTCATTGCTGTTGTGGGTATTCTCCTCCGATCTTTGCCCTTCGGATCCCACTTCTGATATAGACACATGGTCCATATCAGGGTCTTTACCGGGACGTTCCATGTCCATATTTCTTATGCAGGCGTGGATTTATCGGGCGAGGAGAATAAAAACCAAGCTTTTAACACAGTGCAATATAATCAACGGCTATTTACAATAATTAGTTCAAATACAATCACCAGCACAATAATTATAGTCCAATTAATAATCCTGGTAAGACACTCCACCGAACACGTAATGCGCAAGCGCGATGCGAACGGATTGACGACTCCTCTCGTAATGGCCGCTATCCCTGCCGTTTCGCGCTTATCGCACACTAGCGCCCGGGGTTGCGTCAGAGTGGAGAAACGTCAACTGTCAAACATCAGTTGACAGCTGTCAGCTGTCACTGACGTTTCTTGCCACTCTAAAATAATCGAAGCGCCGTCATATATATAACAGTGAAACATAACGTTTATTTGTGTATGTATCACGTCAAAACTACTGAATTTGGATAGCTATTTGCACGTAAATATTTATAGGTATATATAGCAGGTATTTATTACACTGAAAAACGTGAAGCCCTCGTAAATTTGCCGCCTTAGAAATCATAAAGAAAAACAAATTAGAAAAAAAAAATTAAATTACGCCGTAAGTAACAACTATCGTCACTAATAACAGTGTCAAAACGTTTATTTTATAGTTTTTATTCAATCTTATCTGCATTGAAACATTTTTTTCGTATTAATATTCAAAATCAGGAAAATCAATCACGGTTATTAAATTGCAAGTGCTTTTATATACTCGCATATTTGCAATCGGTAACAGTTCTATCAGATTACGATGTAAAGAAAAACTTTCAGATTTAATTACATTTGGCCCGATGCAATTAACCTCACCGGGTGAGCTACAGCAACAGCTTTCCGTCGCCAAATTCCATTCCCATAATATTTAATCGAGTTTTCTTTATTGCATCTGTTACTAATTATATTTTATTTTATTTTAAAACTATCATGATTTTAACTGATGGTTACACACACGTACTTGTTTTAAAATAATTTCGGATGGTAATTAAAGGATTTTTTTACACAAATAACGATTTTTATTTCTATAATTAGTCATTTTACTTTTGTTTTTGTAACTACTTGTACTAACTTCTTTCTAAATTATTATTTAAAAAAAAGAAACACGACCATAGTACCTTCTCCTTTTTGGACGTTGGTTAAAAATAAGTGATGAAAGTTAAAAGTATTAATTTCGTAAACATCTTTTGTTAAAAATTTAGTCTTTTGTTCCATAATAGATTTTCATTATGAAAATGAATTATGTACAATCTATAGTCCAATTAATTCGTTGAAATCGGGATAAATCAGCCCTTTGAAAACTAGTCGATAGGCATATCCGAAATATGTCGGAGCCACAGTGACGTATGGACAGCGGAACAACAGCTGAGAACCCGATAGTTCGGTGAAGGTCCGACCTGTATTCCAGTGCGGAAATCAACTACCAGATTTATAGCTGTACAACGGAGCTAAATATCTACATATGAACTGTACACACAAAAAGAGCACTGGAAATGAAATAATAGTTGCGCAATCGCTATCTATGGCTGAATGACCGTTACACTATCCGCATTGCGTTCAGCGTTTATTCGAAATATTATGTCTTCCCTCAGAGAATTTACCAAACTCTTACTTACTCTAAATGCTTGAAGATTTATTACAGATAATCGTTCAAATGAACACATATTAGTAAAGCATATCCGAAATGAAATCTTAAACCAGTTGATGTGCCACACGTTTTGTCCGTGGGTTTCTTCACAAAATATTTAACGCGCCGTTTTACCCCCATAGTGAATTTTCGAAAGTCCTTCTTAATATACTTTTTGCCACAAAACATCTAATTTAAAAAGGCACAAAGGATACAATTTTAAAATAAAGAATTGCATAAAAATAGATAGGTCGAAGATAATTAAATTAATAATTTGCTTTGTGGCTTTGTCAAGTCAATTTTGATGAGTGATCTCACAATTACCGTTTTTAATAAAATATTTTGGGTGAAAGTATAAAGCTGAGGCTGTTGTTTTCTTTATCTATTTAATTACCGCGCTGGAACCTACGTTTATCATGTTGATTGCTCTCATTTAAATGTTATGCGTTTTGACAAAACAGATGATTTTAGGTATTAACAGTTTAGTTTGGGGCTATTTAGCGCTGTTTGAAACACAACAACAACAATAATCACAACAACAACAATCACAACCACAACAACAATCACAACAACAACAACAACAATCACAACATTAACACGACAACTTTTTTTTACTTTGGGATAATCTGTAATGTATTATACCATCCAAACCAGGGGCAGCGGAGTGGTTGGACTCCCACCAACTAAAAACCCAACAAGTGACCGCAGGCAGCCATAATGTTGGGGCTACTACTTGCGCTCTCGTTCACAGTCCCAACGGCGTTTAGCCCTATCTCAGGGCCCCGGACGCTACAACGGAGTGGAGCTGGAGATTTCTCCACTCCGTCTACATTGGAATGGCACACTTGGCAAACGTTTATTACGTAGTAGAACTAGTGAGAATAATCTTAGCCATTTTATTTAATAATTTGCTCTATAACATTACGTTTTTCATGTTCGTTTCTATAGAATTTTCGGATGTGGTTATTTCGTAAATTAAGCGGAATGAAAATTGGTAAAACTGACACTGACCCGCTGAGTTCTTTAAGCGATTGATCTGAGTCATGAGGATGTTGGATCTTATGATGAGGTTAATAAACGTCATTTATAAAAACAAATGATGGATCTCCTGGAAAAAGCTTATAAAGAGTACGCATATGAGTTTGTAGAGCCCGAGCCGGCCGCGGCCTCTTGCGGGAGTTGCGGGCACAATTTATCACTGTCTCCGACAATTTCCTCTTGTAACTAGTTTTTTCTTTGCACCACGTAAATTTAATTTCAGCTGTTTGTTGAACCGTTCTGAAGTGGTTGTAACCGACTTGAGGTCTACTTGTTGACGGGTTAGAATAGCGATTGTTAATAATGTGATTTAAAATGTAAATTGCTTTCTTGTGTCGCCTTTAAAATATTTTTACAAGACCATAAACTTTGTTTCAGTTAGTGCACGTTAAAAAAAACACGTGTACACGTACGTACGAGTTTAATAAGAGTGTGAGGTATGATGGTAATCGTTATTTAAAATGGTTTTCAAGGAAGTGGAACATGGCGTATATAGAGAATAGACCCTTATTTGGCCCAACCCCTTAAAGTCAGCCTATAAAATTTTGGTTTATTGCAATACCTACAGTGAAAATAATGAAAAATGTGCTTGGATAGTTTTCAGCAAAAGGATAGTACATCCTTTAAGTTACGTTTTCCATGCAAGGTTAGTTTGATGCGACGTTGTAATATTATTCAGTGCCCTCTGTTAAATTATATACCATGCTTTTAGTTTTAATGTTTATTTTATTTGGTAGCTTTTTTATCTATCTATCTAAATATATATAACTCAAAGGTGACTGACTGACTGACTGACATAGTGATCTATCAACGCACAACCCAAACCACTGGACGGATCGGGCTGAAATTTGGCATGCAGGTAGATCTTATGACGTAGGCATCCGCTAATAAAAGATTAACCCTTACGAGGGTGAAATAGGTGGTTGAATTATTTTCCCATAGGCCACGCCGCATGCGTAGCTGCGGGCAGAAGCTCGTTCTTTTATAAGCGTATTTCTACGCAACACTACAATTTTACGAATATGTTTCACTTTTTTATTACTTTTTCAGTCATGATCGCCTAACTGCAGCTCAAAAGAATATTTATCCACTTCCCACTTCTCTTCGTCAAAATATTTCTGTGGCCTATTTGAGTCCAGCTCCCGCCGCCCTTCCGTCATATGGTGTTTCATAGGCCAATTAGCTCCAGGTATTTTCGGTACGTCTGGCTACTTATTGTCTCAACTAGAAGGAAACTCACACCATCTAATTAACTTTTAAAATACATAACTAGTATATTGTATTGCTAATTGCTTATTCACTTTTCGTCAAACTGAGGTTTGTAAGTCCTTTCTCCTATGGCAATACCCCTGAATAAACTTAAAACTAACAATTATAATTTTTTTTTTTTTTTTTTTTTTTTTTTTTTTTTTATGTTAGTGAATGATGTTACGAGCTTGTCGTTCGCACCAGGTGAACGACAAGCTCGTAACAATATTGAACAATATAACAAGAATTGAATTTTTATAAAAGTATAATGTTGTGCAACGATTAAAAGTAAACAGATTCTGTACCTAGAAATGTATCTAACCTTAGGTCTTTATGCTAATTGTTAGGTTTAAAGTGCAAATACATTATTATTACACGGCAAAATGTTACTTACAACGAAAAATATTTCAGCATTCTGTGGGTTGTATTGATTACGCCGCATTTTCGTAGAGAATGCTGCCGCTATGTGGCCAGCGTAGCAGATCCGTAGCAGCCGTAGTATCGTAGCGAGGCGTAGCGAACGTTAGTACGTAATGGTAGCGCTACGTATTTCTTGGCTTAAGTCGCATGTACACATTTAGGATTTACTGTAAAATACCGTAATCGCATTTTTACCTTTCGATGTAAAATAACCTAATAAAAATTAATATCCTTGAATATAAAATTCAAAAAGGTCAAATTCGATATACCTGTTATATTTTTGGATTACTCGTGTAAATTATTTTGAAATGAGGGGTTTTATCGATTACTTTACCCGGGAGCGCTGCCGTAATGAATGTAGACAAACCGCACAACCGGTCAACGGGACAACGACTATATGGTACGACCCATCGCGGGAAACCGCAGAGTGTTCATTATTTCCAAAAAGCAACGGGATGGGCATCGTCAGTTGAGAAATGATGTGATACTAGAGACGCCCTGCATTTACACTCACAATTTACCAGTTTCACTGCAGAAATATAAAATTTTATCGTATAAAAATATTTCTCATATATTAAACTCGGCAGTGAAATGTATCTAGTGTATTTTTGTAAGAATTTCCAAATCAATAAAGTAGTTTTGGCGTGAAAACAACAGACAAACGTACCCTCACGTAAATATACAAACAAATTGACAATATTTCAATCTTATAAATTAATATTTGTTTCTTTATTTTACCCAAATTTATAAATTATATTTAAGGTTAAAAAATAAACAAACATGTAGCAAAACTTAATCTAAGAAGCCGCTACCAGTAGGCAACGTGCTCAAATGCTGGTGGAATTGATTAGTATTGAGATATTACCAAATGAGCACCAATGAGAAGAGCACCCAGAGCACCAACTGACAACACTCAGTTTTAGTTTTAATTAATAATCAACCGAATGCACAACACCAACCAATGCGATCATCAAACGCGTGCCAAGCGTGCTCTGATTATACCTATAGAAAAGGAGGATGTCTAAGCAGCCAATTATTGCCCAGCTTGCTCAAATTTAGGAAAAAGTAAAATAGAATTAGAATTCTTAATTTGCTGGGTTAAAACACAGATTGCGTTGAGTGTTTTGGCGTAGTAATAAAATATAGTGATCCAATTACAAAACTGTAAGGTCGTAATTACATTTAATACTCGTGGGATACTTCTCCATTTGTGTGTATTTCTTTATGACCATTGACCAATACAATATTTCTCTTAAGGTGGCTATATTTTATTCACGTATCTTGCCAAATGAATAAACGAGGTTCTAACTGGATGGTCAAAAATACTTTACATTCGGCTATCTATAGCCCAGCTTGGCATTATGCCAAGAGCTCAACAAAATATTTGGTGTAGTAATATTGTTGTATTTGTGCTTCTTTGAATTATTATCGGAAGTTTGACTACAACTTCTCCATTCTTAGAAAATAATAACAAATACTCTTGTATTTTGTGCCAATTCTTTATAACCTATTCTGTATAATGTAATGAAGTATAATAGTTAAGTGTAGCTCAGTTGTGGTTCGTTTTTTTATATACATATTTATCTTGGGGAATGATATGATGAGCTAATGGTTCGCCTAATGCTAATGACAGGGCTGCTGATATCAGATTCAGTGTCACTTTGAAGTATAGTGACACTGCACTGTGCACGTCGTCCTGTCATCAGCAAAGTCTTGTAATAACATTACTAGACTATCCCCAGTAATTTCACTAGCTACAGTGTCTTTCAAATCGAAACATAGTAGTTCTTGCGCACTACTGCTTGGCGGCGGAATAACTAGTAAAACGGTGGTGCCTACCTAGATAAACTTTTCAGAAAAATCCTACCACCTAAGGTTTATAACCCATTCTATCTAATAATATACTGAAATATAGTAAAATAGTCAAGTATGGCGCAGTGGCAATTTGTGTACCACTTTAAATCCTTTACATCACGATTCAGATCCCACTCAGCTTCGTACTAAAGACTTACCAAGTTATTTTTGAAATTTTCACTCGCTCTTATAACAGTGAAAAGAAATAGATATATGCAGTAATACGATGATAAGTGCATAGGGTTGTATGTAGTGTATGATATAAATTATGAAGCTATGAAATTATTTTAAAATAATTATAATACTCATTATCCCTTCTTGATAATGAATCCTCACTCCTTACTAATATTATGAATGCAAAAGTTTGTGTGTGTAGATGTTTATTGTTATTGTTACTCTTTCAAGTAAAAACTACTGAATAGATTTTAATGAAACTTGGAATGCAGATAGCTTTTACGTTGAATTAACAAATAGAACTGTTTATCCACGGGTGAACAATATACTGGGCACAACTGATATACTAAAAACGTGAAACGTCGTAATCACATAAAAAAAGGTTTATTCTGTTCAGGCCGAAACATGTAAATTAATTTAAAAAAAGCTGGTCTAAATGTTCAATTTAAATTAAATTATTTTATTTAACATTTGTATTTAAATCTAAAATCTTGTAATTTATTGTATTTAGTGAATAATTAATAGTAGTCACTCGTCTATAAAAGCTTCCAGCTTATCTCTGAAATGATATTAAGTTCAGTGCCATGTAAAACCCCTAATGTAGCATTACCATCACTCTGGGAATTTATTTAATTATTGTTTTATTACTAGCCTGTGGTATTTCGAGTGCCATTACGTTTCATTGCTGTCATGTACAGCGAGGGTTCTGTAACCATAAAAAAGGGAACTTTTACTCCCTTCTACCTACCTAATTGATAGTAAATGCGTAGACAGAAACCTTTGAAGAGTCCACAAAGTAGAATATTATTCAATCAAAAACTGACTATGCCAGAAGATTATTACAATATCTCCATGATCATAAAACTTTCTTTGACAAATCTGTTTGAAAGCCTGATAAGAACGATAAAAATTAAGGCGAATAAAAATGAAAAATCGCTTTTCACGATGGCCCATCTATCTAATAAACCTAATATTGGTTCGATACGCGCTCAAGAGGCGTGAAATGACGCCCCACGCGGCGCCTGCGGGAGGCACAATCACCAGCCGAGCATGGCCTTCGTTGTTTTTATTTTACTTCTTAAGAAATCAAGTCGCCAATTGATAGAAAAATTTTCGCAGCTCTTCCTTGGCTGGCGGGCTACTTTGTAACACCCCACTCTGCATAAAGAACTGATAAAGCGGAAACTTTTATTGGGTGTATTTTAATCGTTAACTTAAATCTTTGCAGTGAGTTCCAACAGAGCTGTTCCCCAGCTGACCATTTTACCGGCTGATGTTTTCAAGCTGCCCAAAACAGATTTTGGCAATCTGGCATGGCTGGTCGCCAAAAAGTGGAATATGAGTGACCGCTACAAGATGATTCAACTTAAGGAAGTATCTATTTCCTGAGAGCAGATATTATTCCTGTGTATTGGATATATAATGGTTGTGTGCCAGTATGTGAGCTGGCACGTTAACTCAGCGCATTCCACACCAAAGATCGGAGAGTTGCTTTCTCAAATTACGCCGGCCCGTGTCTCTTGGAGGGAAACAATTTGGATGTCTTCACGTCGACGAAAGGGAAGTGGCCATTCCTTAGAGTCCCTTCGAAAACTATTCGCCTTAAAATAGATGATAGCACGATAATACGACGTGGCGACACTGTCTCTTTCATACTTGATACTAGACAGAAGAACTGTAAAGGGTTCTTACATAATTACTCGTAAGGGTTTTGGCATATCCATATTTTCTGTATTATTTATCTTTGTTATAATATTCATAATTTGTAAACTCATCAAATACAACTGTTTTATGCAATAATTTCATTTATATAAAATTTTGTGAGTGTAGTTTAGTGGTAGCCCATGCGACTTTCATACTGACGCACTCTAGTTCGTATTATTATTATATATTCATATGAGTAGAATACGTCAACGAAAAAAATACACGATTACGACCATGTTATGGTTACGTAAAGAGAGGCATTAAAAACAGCCTTAAATTATTTTTATAACGCGATGCTGAAATCCGACGCGTTGAGACTAATCAGTTAATTAGCGAGTCACGTTCGAGTTAACGAGGTCTTGATTATAACATGATTTATGTTCAAAAGCACAGGTGTTGAATTGCGGTGAATTGCTCCAAAAGTTCCATCCATTATAAAATCCATTTATGAAAAAGACTATAAAACTATAATAAACCTACTTTCATCAATCATTATTAGCGATGTTAGTATGTAGTTACTGATCCTTAATTATATCATTATAAAAAAAATTATCATTTCATCGCGTCAGATACCCAATTAGAGTAATGGCTATTGGTACTCGGATAGAGTGCAGTTATTCAGTTTGGCTCAATGCCGGAGTTCAACGTAAAATATTTGGAGCTAGCCTCAGGTAGGTTTATTATATCACTGCCGAGTCATTGAAAGATATTTAATAGAGAAAATTGAATTTAATGTTTTCTAATAATAATATTCATTATAGTCGAATTTGAGTGGCGGTCACGACGTAAGAAAGGATCACCTCATTCCTTCCATGGGTGCCGTAAAAACCGGCTATGGGCGAATATCCAGGGAATGGGCAGCAGCATTTTCCTTAATCTTTATTATAATCATTTATTTATATCATAATCTACTGTGATTATTATTAGATATTCTTTATGGTGTTGTCTATGTTCAGTTGTGAACGTCTTCCAGCTGATGAAGTAAATCAAGAATATTTGAATGTAAAGTTTACTTACTATGATCAAAAGTCCGTGGATCGACTGTGGTCGTCGCGACAGCTGTCGTGAACTCCTCGTCGTCATCGTACGGTTCAGTGGTCGTGGTAGTGGTGGTAGTTCGCTTCCTGTTCCGTTGCCTACGCTCGGGTCGGCGTGGAGGCGCGTTGGTCTGTCCCGAGACTGTCGTGGTCTTCCGGGCCAATGGTGCTGCGGTAGTGCGGCCAGTGCCAACGCCTGCAGCAGTGTCAGCGCCCGTGCCATTGCCAGAGCCATCGGCGACAGTGTCCGGCTCGGCAATACCGAGCGCCACTAGTGACACGGTAGCTAGCCATATCACCAGTGGCGCCTGACGCCACATGGTGTCTGTAGACAAAACAAAATATCCCATCAGTTTCCATGCTCACTTTTGTTTGTGTGTTATGCGGAAATGCGTCTGTCTGCAGTCTTTTGTTTAATTTTATACCTGCTATATGTATGTATTATTACCTACTAGTACGTTGGCCCTGCTTGCAACTTTGTAATATATTTCTGAAATAAAACTTGAAACTTGAAACTGTTATTTGTGGTAGCCGTGATCGTCCAGTGGTTAGGACCCTACGTTGCGACTTTTGCTAAACTAAGTGCTCTCAGAATATAAAACTAGCTGCACCCCACGGTTTCACCCCCGAATTAAAACCTGTGCGTTCATCCACTGTATATTTATATAGCCCTTTGACTGACCCGATAGCTCAGTTGGTAGTAGCCCTGCCTTCTGAACTGTGGGTTGTGGGTTCGATTCCCACTCAGGACAAACATCTGTGTGATGAACATAGGTGTTTGTTCTGTGTCTGAGTGTCATATTGTATTCTATTTATGTATTTGAATTTTAAAGTTATTTATAAAACATGTACAACTCTTAGAAAAAAAAAATTATTCAAGGATCTCTTTGCGAGTAAAGGCCTCCTTCATGGTTTTCCAGTTCTCTCTTTCTGTTGCTTTAATCAACCAATCCCTTCCCGTTATTTCTTTTATTTCGTCTTCCCATCTCTGTGTTGGTCTACCTCTGTTTCTTTTCCCTACAGGTCCTTTCCAGGCTGTTATCGTCCACTTTTATTTGTGATTCTGGCTATATGCCACTAATCCAACGTAAATACTATCTATATTCCAAATTTAATTCAAATCCATCCAGCCGTTTGAGCATGAAAGAGTAACAAACATCCATACATACAAACTTTCGCGTTTATAATATTAGTAAGACAGGCAAATATTCAAAACCACTGGCTTGATCAACTGTGAATCATGTTGTGATAAAATACAAATATGTAGTTTGACTAGCGTAGTAATAATTGTTTCCCGTAAAAGCTAATTCCACCGCTTAGGTAATGGAAAATAGCAACCACAACTTTGCGTTCCCAGCGGGATAACCAACACTGAGATAACTCGATCACGATACCGGAACTCTGCACCATTGACATTTTGCGCATGTACGTCGAGAATCTATCGGATAATTGCGAAGTTGAACCACAAAATACATTGACACATGTTCGTTATGCATAATAGGAATGAACTGTGAATATCTTCCTCTTTTGCTGCGACTACAGCCGTTTTTACTGCGACTACAGCCGTTTTTGAATGCTCAGTCTTAATTGTAATTGATGAAAAGTAGGTAATAATTCTAACTCTTTCAGCTATATAATAAAGTTGCAGTTTATTTAATGTCGAATAGCCTATTTTAAAATGGTATAAATATTTAAAAGTCATATAGCATTCTCAAAATGGCATTTGGTTGTAAAGCTCTACAGAGAAGTATTCAATTTCGACGGTATTAAGTAAACATGCCAGCTTCGCAATTCACATAAAACTAGTCTGATGAAAAAGTGTGAAAACTTAAGAGTACCTTCCTCTGAAACAATTCAGGAATACTACAGTTGTATTCACTTTTTACGAGGTAAAGTAAAACCAAGTGTCCATTGTCTTTCACTATCAAAAAGGTTGTAAAACTTCTGACGTTGTACTGTCACTTTGCCGATATACGATATACAAAAAAAAGTTTTTGCTTTTTTTGTGGGATTATTAAATTTTTGCCAAGTTCCGTTGTTATTATTTCCCATCGCTTATATTATTTCGAGTTTTGTACTAATAGCGGTGATCTAAATTCTATATTTTATTTATGACCTCTTTACAACGAATTTTTTTTTCCTTTTCTCTATTTAAGGCTTTTTTACATTTTCTATTGCAGTTGGTATTTTAAATAATAAAGGTATTTACATATTGTTACGGTTGTATTTAACCGTTGCAGTGACAAACGAACCAGTTAAAGAAAAAAAAACGTGACTTTTTGTGTGTTCCTCGTCTAATTGCATTCAGTAAAGTATCCACCCCTATACTGGAGCTTGACTTTGACTGGATCCTGACTAAAATAGACTTGGACGTGACGTTAAACCAACTTTGAATAAAATATGGTTGTGCATAGTGATGCACATCAACCATTTCATTTGTAAGTGTACAAATGAAATTGTTGATGATCCGTTTAATAGGTAGATGCCTGATTTGATCTTATTTTGCATGAGTTAAAACCAAGTAAGGTAGTTAAAAATCAATTGTGGATAAAGCATGTCTTATTCATAACTTTGGATACAACTGTCAATAACAAACTAGGATAGACCGATTTGAGTGTCAGAAGTTGTGGCCGTCCCTAAATATATCGCTGTCAACATCTGTCAACGCACTAATGCCGTCGTTTCACCGCGGCTAATGCTCTACGGGTCAAAGGGCCACTGTAAATTCTTTATGGCATTCAATTCACCTAGCTTGCCAAATGGAATTTCGCTGTATGGGGGCATCAAGGCTGAAAATGTGGCCCTACACTAAATTTTCTCGTAAAATATTTGGCTTGCGTTATTCATGTAATTTTAAGAGCTTGCAATTTAACGTGTTTACTTGATGATTTAAATTTGCTGTAATCAGATTCGTTCAACGCGAATTATTCGCTGTTAACGTTCACTTTGCGGCCTTATAAATTTGATTAATTATAAACCTAATAAAATACATTGGGTTCATATTAGGGCAATACAAAGCCCGTAAGGCTTTGCTTAATATTTTAAAATGGCAAAAATATTATTATATCTGTGATTTATATGTAACTGATAGCAGTGATATATTTGCTATGATTAATGTAAGAATATGTTAGTTATAGCAGATATCTCACTAATATGTGTTATTATAAAACGAAAAATAAAAACTCGCCAAGCATGCTTAATAATACATTGTGTGCACGTAACTTTAACTTTATCGAAAAATAATAGTATTTCAATTGAGTGTAAGACCTTTAATAGTCCTAGAAAGGGGTATTGAAACGCTTCGTCTATGCAGACACTTCCAAACCTACTAGATGGAATATATTTACTCAAATCCCCTGGGCAGTGGACTGAAAGCCGCCGGGATTCGATCCACTCCGATAATGTTTCTTCGAGCCCCTCACTTTTATATTTCCTTTAAGAGTTACAGATGGATGGCGAAGACAAAGGATGTCTGAGGAAATAACCCGGAAGTTCTCTTTGTTTTAAGTTCGTATTAAATTTTTCAGTTGTTCAGCTTGACTAATTATATGGCTGTGCATCGTCAATTAAAAGTCTAAAGGCTTATGATTTATAAGCTTAGTAATCAAAACATTACGTACATAAATAATATTGGAAAATAACTGTATAATATTGTAAATAACAATTTTGGAGTACTGGATCGAGTGCCTTTCGTAAGATCAATGTCGTTCTAACTTTAATTAAATTCGTTTTGTTATCGAATAAACTCAGCCGGGTGGTTCGCTACGTCTTAGTTGAAACGTTTTGTGAACGGAACCGGTGGCAGCAATAATAACTTTGACAGTTATAACCTTCGCGTTCAGTTTGCCAACGTGAACGCTCGCACAAACTTTGACACTTAAAGTCCACTTGCAATACATTGTCTGTCACTGCGACGCCGACGCGGCAATGCTGAGTGCTGGCTAAAGTAATCATTTATTATACTTTTACTGATCACTCCCAAAGGCCAAAAATTATATTACTATTTAAAATTTAAATAATCTTTGTCTTTGAACTGTTAACAATTAAATATCGGATTTAATGAAAAACGTATAATTGGGTAACATATATTACTGCGTTATTCCTTTTCACGCAAGGTTGTCTGGAATAGATCGCTCTGAGCGATAAGACTGCTTTGGTTGGTACACTTTGGTTAAGTTTGTTCACTTTTTTAATTATTTAAGATGTGGTATTTCGATAAAGAGTTTATCTATCTATCTATCATAATGAATTAGCATTTAATAGCGACTAACAAAATACAGTAGTATCACATTACTGGGTTTTGTAACTATTATATTTTGTCAATTAACCAAAAGTTTTTGGATATGATAATCATATTAGTAGTTAAAACACATACTTCTTACACTTCTTCATACTTTATTTTACATGAGCTAAGCAACAAAAAGTACATAGGTGAAGACTATAACATATCTCGCACATACTTGGCGAAACATCCGGGCTTTTAGGAACGGCGTTTAATATTAGCAAGCTGAAAACATAGCGAATATCAAACAAGTATACTACGACATTTTTTGCGTGGTAACATGTAATTGCAATTGGAAATCGTTTTAGCCGTAATACGCAGTAAGAATACTAATTCTGTCAGGCGGTAGAAAGCAGAATCCTAAATAAAACCAAGTTGAACTCAACCGTGAAATTAAGGCGAAATTTTATTTCAGCAAACGAGTTGATGTAGAAAATACCTGGTCAGTTGCAACTCTCGAGAATAATCGTGCTTATGTATCCGCAGGTAACTCTTTCACTTGGAAGAAATGGCTGGCACTGGCACGGCGTCCGGTCACGGTTTGTCATCCTTTAATTTACAAAAGCGGTTCCGTGGCGGGCGGGTCCCCGACAGACTTTACCATTGATGGAGGTCCGAGTTTTATCAAAAGATTTGACCGTGTATTTTTGGTAACATAAAAGTTTCCCGCGGTGGGCCCACAAACCTTTTTGTATAGGTTGGCCGGGTAATCTCTGACAAGTCGTTTTAAAAGCGGCTCCTTTAAGATTAGAGCGTGGTGGTCCCATTGTATTGGGCTTCGGTTGATCGAACACCAGTTCGCAGGTGGTCGATAAATGAATTTTCCCAACTGAAGGAAATTGATTTTCATTCTGTGTGGGAAAACCACGAGCTTCTATTATAAAAGGAAACGACTTCATGCTAACGGCTTTGCAGGAAGTATGTATTAAATTTTGTTTGTACATTTGTAAACCGATTTGGATGATATTTTGTTCATGGATTGCTTATATTATTACCGGGGTCAACAGAATACTTTCATCCCAGAAAACTGAGATATTCCCCGAAAAAAATTGTATTTTGCGGGAAAAACTACAGAATGGTCTACTTTACAAATATACCCTATAGTCATATAGGTATTCATAAATACAATAATGTATGGTATGTCGTACGCCATTAAACTTTTTACTGTATAAATATAAACATGGCGTGTGCATCTAAGAGCATTTGCTAACTTTTCCGTAACTACTGTATACCACTGTCGCACACCCGTTTCCCAATTTATGACGTCGGCGTGCATTTGAATAAGTTTACCATAAAAATAGGCTTTCTGCGGCCAGAAACTTTGGCAATAAAATGCAAATGGTGACTTTGGTGACGCTTCTAGATTATGCGAGAGCTACGATGGATCTAGCCCGAACTGAACGGTACCATTCACTGGAATTTTAAGTCGTAGTAAATATTAGACTAGAAAACTCCCGAACACTTCACATTGTCATTTATGTGATCGGGTTATCTCACTTGTAAAATTGTCGTAAATACTTATCGTTAGATACCTTCATAACAATTTATATTAATATATAAAATTATTGGTATATTTTATGAATTTTGGTAACCATTTAACCGTATATTTATAATTAAACTCACACACTGTTTCACACTTAACTTACCCGTTTTCCAGGGAACTTTATGGGAAACAATTTATCCTATGTTGATCTTGGTCGTGTAGTGATATCATCAAAGCTACCGCTCTGAAGTTAGTTGAATGGCAGTGCAGTAGCAATATTTATACAAAAAAAAGCAATACGCAAGGACTAATTTCACTCTGTTCACCGCTTGCCCCTCTCTAATTTTGTCTATTATTTCAAGCGCATCACACAAAATGTAGACCGTTTTTTAAATTTACCTCCCACAATATTCAAATTTGCCCCCTGTATTTTTAACTAGCCCATTTTAGTTATTTCTTTGCCACTTTCACTAACTCTACAAACTCATAATGATAATAAATACTATATATACATACTACATATAAATTTATGATGTGTGCGTTATTAATGAAGTTAATATCGTAGTTTGAAAACTATTCAATATAGACTTACGACTGCTCATTAGGAATATCTCCAAACTATAAAATCTAATCCAAATAATACTAAAATAAAGCTAAGGACTTGTAGATCAAATTCGTAAATCTATAGGACAATATTTTATTAGATTCCCTTCGTCGTGTCGTTTCTATCATAAGCATAATTTAATATGAATGAGATAAATCTGAGATATTGTTTTGACAACGGTTAGTGGGTAGAAACTACTCGATATTATAACAGGTTTATACCTTCATAGGTTTGGTAGATTGACGTCAATGTACAAATAAAATGTACCTATATAACATAGTTAGCGTATTTTCGCTAAAGCCTTGAAAATGTCAGTACCTATAAGCTTTGACGTTTTATTATGCCCATCAAAGTAAACATTAGTTATTTTATAGATCAAATACAACTATTGTGACCGGAATGATAATAAACCAAGAAAAGATGCGTACGAGGCAAACCAACTCATACTTATTAGCGATTCTCGACGTTGTTTACGGGTACGTTTTGAGGTGCCTCGTGGTTAGTTATGTGCTCACCCTTATTGTCAACATCGGTATCATTTACTTATAGAATAAATAAAGATATATCTTATTTTCTTCGAAAATTAATAGTTAAGCGTAGTATTTTTCTAAGTTTATAAAATTATGACATGTGACTTAAATATTCGATATGTAGCCTATTATCGTGTTAATGGGTAGGAGTTGTTTAACCCTGGGCGTCATAATTATCAAGCCGTCCAAAGGTTTCTGGCTTAGCTTAATGTATACGATAAGCATGACTGTTTTACTATTACAGAGATCAAAATCTAGTATCCGAATCCATTCATAACTCGAAACCGCAAATTTTTGAGTAATTTTATTTTATTTTAAGGAATGATGTGACGAGCTAACAGTTCACCTGATGTTAACGACACGGCTGCCAATATCAGTTGCAGTGTAACTCGGAACTCCAAAGTATAGAGTTTCGCATGACACTGCACTGCGCACGTCATGATGAGACATCAGCACATCCAGTAATAAGATTACTAGACTGTGAGATCAAGTCATAAAGTCTCATTTGCCCAGTAATTTCACTAGCCACACTACCCTTTAAATCGGAACACAGCAGTGCATGCGCACTACTTTTTTGTGTTTTTTTTTGTGTTGGCTCCACACTTTTATGTATTTAGCCAGTGTCAAGTAATTGATAATTTATCAAGTTGTTTCACGCAGATATTTGTCAATTCACAGTCCAAGTCATTAAGTCAAGTCATAGTCTAATCTAAACCATACTTCTTGTAAAGTTGTGGCAACTTTACTAGAAGCTTCTATGGAGTTTTGGAAACCACACGAAAAGAAACGTTTCACCGTCATTATACCACTTTACCACAATCATGCCTGTAATCCAGCACTTAGCGAATAAAACACCACCAATTTTATGTACTAATACTGAAAATAAGAAAAGCTTTGGAAACTATTACAATGCGGTGAAGGATCTTTCTCGTTTATCTGCCAATAACTCCCAATTTTGTTAATTGTGTCTTATATTTACCTATGCTTATCTGTCTACGATTTACCGGCATAATGTAGTGGAGCGACGAGTAATGTTGCCATGTTGTCTCCAATGACTTTGTTGTATCTATATACGTATTACATTTACCAGCTCAATGCGCTTAATGTTTGGTCTATTGTGGCAGATAGAATGGATTGAGGTCGTTGACTTTGTATCATTGTCAATATCTTTGTCCAATGTATCGTGTGCCTGATGGATATTTGCATGTAGTAGTGTACGATAAATCTAAACCTCTAACTTATTTAACACATAGATATAATATATATAATTCTTGTATATCATTTTATGAAACTATTTTAAATGTACGTAAATAATGTTTCCAATTGCTTTTGTATGTAACCCATTATAATTTTTAATTTTTCCATTATAATGTTTTATACTCGTTGCATAAGATAGTTAGCGTTTTGGTGTACACTGTTAACTTTATCTGTTTATAAATAAATGAATTTACATTATTGTTATTAATAATAACACCCATCGATGACGTTCATAGATCCTGGACCCTAACTAGGATTCCCTGTGTTTAGGGAAACAGGAACTTTGGGGACCATGGTTCCACAACATCCAGACTCAGAACAAGTAACTGCGCTTTTTTTCTGTGCATAAATACTTGTCCTGCCGCGGGAATCGAACCTGCCTCCGGAATATGAGCCGACCTACTCAACCGCTTCACCACAAAGGCTGCTACAGAGGATTATGTATGACAAAACATCTACCTTGATTTTTATCTGTTGAAAAAAATCATCACTCCGTAAACTCCTTATAATAATGATAATGGTCAATTATACAAACAAATCAATATTTGACAGCATTGAGCACAATTACTTTCGTAATTTACAAAGACACAGGCTGCCGCAATTACAATGTGCCGTATCTGATACACAGCCGGATCTGCGAATCGATCGATGAAAATGATTGATAGCACAACGCCACATCGAATAGATCTGATGCCGATGTCCGGAGACGGGAGAATTGTCTAATGGGTATTTGAAGCATCGTATTTTCCGGAACAATTTGCGGACCGAGTTTATTTTGCGGCTTATTTCGGATCGAATCAGTTTGCAATTTAGATTTTCACTGCAAATCTTTGTTCGTGTTCAGAGTCGTCTCATAAAGTC